>JAKTQX010000001.1:0-600000 GCA_030559035.1 Ogataea wickerhamii
TCCTCTACAGGATGAATCGGAAATGTAGATGAATACAGACTTTGGATCTCTGTTGTCACTTTTTCTTTATGCGATAAACAGAAGCAGTTTCCCCACTGGGACCACGTTTGGTTTTAGTGTTATCTCCATCGCGGCCTGACAAATACAATTTTCAGGGCATAGTTGTAGAAGATCTGCGAAGTAAGTAACTATCCGTTGAACTCATGGGCTTATTACTATTGTCCTTTTTCCTATTAGTTCACGCTTTCGAACAGAAAGTATCTCGATGAAAAGTCAAGTGATATATGTATATTCCCATAACAAGCTTTAGTCACAATAGTCAATAACAGTATCTAAAAGTCGGTGCTGAGTCTCCCATTTCTGCGAGCTCTTCTGGAGTGTACTTACTGACTTCTTCTTCAGTCAGCAGATCTCGTTTTCTATTTTGACTCTTCAAATAAAGGTAATTGCAAATACAGGGAATCATTGCTCCTAGAACCGTGCATCCGACAGAAAAACCAAAACCTAGAGGGTAATACGGAGCCTGGCTATCCAAGTAAATGTTAGAGCCTATGCCACCGCCACCAATCGATCCAAGCATCATCATAAATCCTATAGCTGATGCCCGTTTCGTGGGGTTTGGAATGTTCAAAGATAGCCAGGCACCTATACCTGGAGCTTGGGCACTATATCCGGACGCTGCCAAGAAAATCGCGAAATAGGAGGCCCCAGGTATATTCTTGTGGTGCACAGTGATCCACAATATGATGATACCAATCAAGCCAATAGTGTAGCATATCATTATAGGTAAAGCCCGCTTTTGTATCCTGTCTGCCCAAATAGCCATTCCAACCGTTAAACATGTTGCAGCCACATATGGTGGGGTAGTCATAGCCTGTGCTCTGATAGCAGAATATCCCAGATTTTTTACCATTGTTGGAAGGGTATATGACAGAGAGTAAGTTGGAATAGATCCACCAAACCAAAACATCATCATCACGAAGTAGACCTGGGGATCTTTCAATGCCTTGAAAGCTTGCTTCATGTCAAATTTTTGATCAATGGCACAAGGACCGTTGGGAAATTTTTGTCTTAGTGCTAGATACCTCAACTCCGTATCCTGGAAAAAAATCAACTTTTCCTCTCCAGGAAAACATGGCAACATGATGTAGCCAAACAATGCCACTCCTACAGTGATAATGCCTTCAATAAAAAAAATCCATCTCCATGCTCTCCATCCCCCAACGTAGTCCAAATTTCCAATACCGTACGCCAAGACACCACCGAAGGCTCCTGCCAAAGTATTGGCTCCATAAAAGATACCCATTCTTGTTTGTAGTTCTGGGCGGGTGTACCAGCAACTAAGAATAAAGTAAGACCCAGGATATATGACACTCTCTGTTGCTCCAAGACAGAGTCTTACCCCAATGTACTGATGCCACGTCTGAACCCATGCTGTGGATAAAGAGACACAGCCCCACAAAATCATCATACTTGGAACCCAAACTCTTGGGCCAAATCTCTTGAGAGCAATATTTGATACAGGCTCAAACAATCCGTATGTCATAAAGAGACAAGTAAGTGCCACATTGAACTGTTTGCTCGTCATTCCCGTATCTTTCAAAAACCCAAAAAGCTTGGCATTACCAGCATTGGCTTTATCTAGGCTGCACCATAGGTAACACATCGAGAGATAGGGAAGTAACCTCAGGTCAACTTTGGTAAGCATTTTCTTTTTGGCCCTAGGGTTTTCGTTGTAAAACTTGTCAAGATCAAGGAATTCATCATAACTGTCATCGTAACTGTCATCATCAACAGAGGCGGTTGTCACCTCAATTGGAATCTTATCAGATGAATTCATAGCAGGGGCCCTAATTAAAGTCGATAAGCCGATGGATAAAGGAAGGTACGTTGTGGTGAAATACATTCTTATATAGATAAAACAAAAACTCAAAAGAAAGAAAAAATTGATCCTGTTCGCGGCTTCCGTGAATCGGCCTGATCTCCGATGTTTATCTTATCTAATGATAAAGATAGTCATCCAGCATCTCGTCCTCGGAGTCACTTTTAGCCGGAATCGGCTTGTTCGCCAATGGCGTTAGCCTGAAAGCATGCCTGCGACCTGAGTTTATGTGGTAGTCGAGTGTTTGAGAATGACAAGTAACTCTCTGGTCCCAGACCACAACAGATCCCTTATCATATCTGAGTCTACAGGCGAAATCTTGACCCCTTATTATATGTGCAAACAAAAAATTTAGAATGGCGTCACTCTCTTCCCTTTGTAAGCCAACAATACTCTCAGTGTAAACAGGACTGACATAGAGTGCCTTTCTTTTTGTAACTGGATGAACAATTACCACAGGGTGGACGGTTCGCTGAACCGGTCTTCTTTGAATCGCTGTTGTCCCATTATTCTCCACCTCTGATCGAGAGACATCCATATTACAATGAACTGCCCTGAGTCCATCTAACCTTTTCCGCATTTTTGGGGAAAGTCTTTCATATGCCATGTATCCACTGGAGAAGATTGTGTCGCCTCCAGCGGTGGAAGGGCATTCCAGCATACAAAGAAAGGTGGTACCAGGAGGCTGTCTTTCCGCTGATTGGTCGGAATGAAATTGAACAGGACTTCTTCCTTTCCATGATTTTCTGACTCTCAAATCATCCTTGTGATCATAAATAATCATGAACTCTGGGGGTCCTTTTGCTGGATGAGGAGCCCAGCCATGGATATGGAGAGGCCCAAAGTGGCTAACAATCTGCTTTTGTCTTTCAAAACCTATATCCGCAAAATCTTGATTTCTGAAAATAACTACTCCTCTATTAGCAGCAAGTAATGCAAGCTCATCAAGTTCTTCACTGCTCATTTCTGAGATCTGTATTCCGGAAAGTTCAGTGCCAATTGATGGGCACAATTCAGTGACTTCCACTGAGGGCTTCAAGAGGTTTGGCATTGACGTCTGTGCACGGTGTCCCACATCATGGTGTTCAAAATCAGAAATATCCTCAACTTTTTCCAGTGGATCATAGAATGCTGTGCGCCGTTAGTAATTCAAGTTGTATACAGTAGACGTAATATCACTCACGCATATAGTCAGGGTATAGAGCCTCTCCTTCCCTCGCGGGTCTCATGGTTGATTCAATCTTAACAGTCATGGTTGTGCCTCACAGTAGTGTACTCGAAACTTACTAGAAATTAGCTGAAACTTTACGATTTTCGAGATGTGATAAGAGATCTCTTATGCTTATGTCCCTATTAATATTATTTTGTCTCGGACAAAGCGCCGATAATATTAGCGCAAAAAAGTCAGAGGTCAGCTTCGAAAGATAAGATCTTCTGAATTGCCTCCGACTCAATAAGAACATTTTCAGAGCGCAAAAGCGGGGATCGGACATATGGTCCGAACCCCTCCAAATGATTCAGCAGTGCTTTCATACCTGCGATGTTCGCGTTCGAAGCCACCTCATCGGCTCGCGAAATCATATCATTGAGTTGCCTAATCTCATCAAGATTGTGTGGCTGTTCCTGGATCAGCTCCCATAGCTTCTGACAAGACTTTGGTGCAAAGTTTGGTACCCCAGTAATAGCACCACCGCCTCCAACAGCAAAAGCTGGCAAAACGAAATCTATAAATCCTGCGAGAGCTAGGAAAGAACGGCCAGTCGTTCTAGTTTTGTAACCTTTAGTTGCATGAGCAATCCTACCCAGCTTCGCTACTGATGCGCACGTAAGCTTGGTGCCAACAATATTTTCTGATTCTTCAGCCAGTTGTTGAATTGCCCCACTGCTTAAATTTATTCCCCCCGATACTGCTGGAAAATTATAAATCAGAATTGGGAGTGGAGACTCATGAGCAACACGCTTGAAAAACTCTTTCAATGCTACTTCACTAAGGCTCCCTGCGTAGTACCCGGGAGCGATTACCAGTAAATGATCAGCTCCTGCATTTGCAGCCTCTTGTGCTCTCAAGATAGTTTCTCTGCATGATCCAGCACCTGCACCTGCCATGATCGCCATATCTAAAAGACCTACATCGTCCAACGCCTTCCTTGCAGTTTTTATCAATTTGATTCTCTCATCTGGACTTAGGTGAATTGCTTCTCCCATTGAACCAGAAACAACTGGCATAATTCCATTTTTACATACCTCTATATCAGGTTAGTAGATGAACATAACAATTTCGCCAATGAACGACTCACTTTTAACATGTGTCGCATAGGACTCATAATCTATCTCTTCATTTTCGTCGAAAAAACAAGGAAGTGGCACATAGATTCCATCTCTCAGTTGTCTCATTGTGACTGGCTTCATATTTAAGATATTTCAGAACTTGGAGTTAGTTCTGAAGTCACTTGTCAGCAAATGATGGCACACCAGAAGTTCTTATTAAGTCTTCAAATGCATCGGCATTACATGCCGACGGCCTATCTGCCGAAATGCATGTTAGGCTCTGGCGCTGTAATATTTTTTTTCCTGTCGGTTGAATGCCGAAGACGTTTTGATCATCTTATTCATCAAGTAGTACCTGGGATTTTGCTGTTGATAAAGTGTCCTCTCTTACTGAATTCAACCATTCCGTTATTGATATTGGTTAATAATCATTTTTCACCTGTGACAAAATGAGCAACACTTTTGACTACGGAGACCGTGACCTTGTAGGGTATGGGAGAGAAACCCCCAATCCAAAGTGGCCAAATAACGCCATGATAGCGGTGCAAATCGTAATCAATTATGAAGAAGGAAGTGAATTGAGTCCAGTCAATGGAGACAACACTACAGAAACTATTGCCAGCGAGTTAGGTCCCGGTGTAACCCCTATTGAAGGAGGGCTCAGGGATGTCAATATGGAGTCTCTCTACGAGTACGGCAGTAGAGCTGGTATATGGAGAATCATCAGATTGCTCAAGGAACATTCGCTCAAGGCAACAGTATTTGCTGTGGGTCAAGCGTTACTGAAGAATCCTTCAGTGGCCACAACTTTAAAGGAGAATGGGCACGAAATTGGTTCTCATGGCTGGAGGTGGATAGACAGATCTTCCTGGTCTGTAGAAGAGGAGAAGGAAAATATTCGCAAATGCATCCAAGCGATTAAAGAAACAACAGGGGACCCTCCAAAGGGCTGGTACTACGGTATGATTCACAGTAAATCGTCCGAGAGATCAAGGGCCTTGCTTGCGGAAACATTCAAGGAGTATGGACTTCCACTTTTATGGTACTCAGATTCGTATGCTGATGATTTACCTTATTGGATACCATATCCTGGCGGAACTGAGAAGGAGGGGCTTCTTATCATTCCTTACACTATGGACGTGAATGACTACAAGAATGCTGGCTATCAAGCATATGTCACCTCGAATCAGTTCAGTGAGTATCTTATATCATCATTCGATGAGCTTTATAGAGAGGGAGAGCAGGGATTCCCAAAAATGATGAGCATCGGTCTTCACAGTCGGCTTATTGGACATCCAGGAAGAATTGCGGGTCTCCGAAAGTTTCTGGAGTACGCCAAAACAAAACAAAACGTTTGGTTTGCCACAAGGGAGGAGATAGCGAATCACTGGATAAGCACTTTCCCCTATTTAGGAAACAGAAAGCCTAGCTCCCCAAGCTGATTGAGTTCCCCTAGTAAATCATCACTAAGTGGGATTGGTAACAGATCCTTGTAGCTGAACTCTTCATCCGATATTTGGTATACAGCTTCGCACATTTCATTAACCACGTCCTTCAATGGAAATGCCGGATGCCACATGCAGCCGTTTAGTAAGTCAAAAATCTCTCTCCCAACAAGTAGCAGTTTATGTAGGGGCGAGTCCTCTCCAGGAGACACACTTGGCCGGTCATACCTAGTTGGAATTTTGCAAAATAAGTAATCGTCTATGGCACCTCTGCTGTATAGTACACATAGCAGTATTATTGCAAATGCGTGTGTCATCCAATAAGAGTCAATTGCGTAAACTAATCGCATAACTGCTGCAGTATCCATCTGCAAACACATCCAGTTCTCCTTGGTTGGAGGTATGTACCCCGCTAAATGTTTCCCATCTTTGATCAGAAAGCATGATAGCATTTCAACTGCAGACTGCACACACTTATTCATGCACGATAATGTAAAAGCTTCGTCATGTTCCTCATCCCCAGTCAATACGTTTGACAGTGAAATGCTGTTTAGGCTCAACTTATACCACCTCATGGAGGTGAAAGGGATCTGTGTTGTTAGGACGGCATTTTTCTGAAGAAGGGGTTCCCATTTAGCAAACCATTCGTCTAGAAAATAATTCTCAAACTTCAAGGATTTCTGATTCAGTATTACGGCCAACTCTGCCAGTCCTAGAAATCTGAAATCGTCAGGCTCACTTCTCGGGTGGTTTGAGTACTTGCGCGCAATTGCAACCAGGGGAACAGGATCTATTGAAACTGGCAAACGAGTAGAAAGTGTAAGTTGATGATCTAAAGAAAGAAGATTGAGAAGCACTCTTAGCATTCTGAAATCCTCCACCTCAGGATTGCAGCCATCCTGAAAAGCGCTAAGTACTTTCTTCTCTAATTCCAAAATCTTGACCCAACGAATGGCCAATCCTGCTATATTCAAAACCGAGAATTGGTTGAAACCAGTTGAGGTCCCTGCTGTCACCCGAAAGGGGGTCCAATGAGCATATATTTGAATCGCTTCCAAGACCTCAAGTGTGACGCTAGTTGATTTGGCATGCAATATTATTTGCGAAAGGGCAAAATCCAATAACAAGGCAAAGTCTTCGTACCTTGGGTGATAAGATAAGTGGCCCGATCTACTGAAAGAACTGTTTCGTGCAGCAACAGAGATAACTGTGAGAAATAGCAATGTTGACTTCCGTCTCATCGTTTCAGCATTTTTATAGATACTAACGGTAAGAAGTGGGGCCATATAGTGAAAGTTATCAAAGTATGCGTCAACGAGCAGCTGAGCCTCCGATGGGGTAATAAGATCAATAGTCACAGGGTCATAACACCAATTGAGTTGTTGCTGTTTCAGGAATGAAATTGGCGAGTTTGTCTTCTGAGACATACTGAGAACGCTCTGCACAGTAGTCATTGGCGCGCTTTGAAGTGAAATGTTTTGAATTTCCATTCGCTTTCTGATTGGCACATCAGAAGGGTTTTGCAGAGTTGCTAGTTGATTCTTGAGCTCCAGAATCTGCTCATTCATGGATGACAGATTCTCGTTTACTGTATCCATAAAGTTCTGCAAAGTGTCCGACGTGCTTTCGTAGGAGCACTCTCTATTGATTCTCACACATCTGAAGCAGGGGTTCTGGCCATCGCATTTTTGCTTCCGCTGGTGACAGGAAATGCAAGCTTTACGTGTTGTCTGTCTCCTTGCGGACATCACTTACCAAACTGATCCTTTTCGCCCCTACAACCCAGCTAACCTCCGCTTTGAAGTTACTGGTGAGGTATGATAAGTAAATATACAAATTATCAAGATTAACAAACTAAGTCTCCCAAATTGTTCGAAGAGTCGATCGACGTACTGCTATCAGAAATTCTCTGACTCTAAAAAGTGACGATATAGATGCTTATAAGTTGTACTATTGTTTGTGAGGAGCTACATTTTCGGACTCTTTGAGACTTGCGTCGGTTGTGAGAACATCGTCTGAATTGACTGGTCTGTATATCAAATCTGCTTCTCTCCGGTGACACTTTGGAAGAGCTTACCTTACCTTTGGATATCCGGCGATCTCTCTTTCTCTTCTTTCTTCCCCAGTCCCTGTGATTGCTCCAACTCAAAAGAAGCTGAAAAGGGATCGGGGTCACCCCGTTGTTATAGAGGTGAGATCACTTTTTAGATTCGGTTTTTCTTCTGTGGGCTACGATATGTCTGTTTTATATTTATTATCTTCTTTACTTCGGGTAACGCTCTCGGACAACTCGTAATCTTGAAAGTATGCTATCGAGGAGTGTAATAGATCACCTTGTGGGAGCAGTTATTTGCAGACAACAGGGGGTAAAGAAACGAATAATTCGTAGATCTCACTCACTCGATTTAGAATGACGAAGTAAGTTATAATACCGCTAACAAAGAAGCCCCTAGTATCTTCTGATCTTCTTATCTTTTTGCGAATCACAGCAAACGCAGTTCTACTATATTTACATTTGATAATATGATTAACAACCTGAGTTGTTCCGACCTATTTCTATAAATTTTTATTCTTGAAAAGAGAAGAGTCATCGCTCTCAACAGCTAAGCCACTAAACAGGTTCATCATCCCTCAGTGAAGATTCGACTGTTTTTACCGTTGTGAATTCCTTAGCAGGATGATCGAACAGTCCTAGACGATTTCCTTCTTCCTCAACTTCTTCGGTGCTCAGTTTTGGCATCCTTTTCGCGACCAAAAATGGAGGGCTTTTCTGTTCAAATGATTTGGCAAATATGATATCAATCTCCTCCAGAGACCTGCCAGCGGTTTCAGGATAGAAAAAGTAAATAACAGGAACAAACGAAAAATTGATGACCGCAAAGAACAAATAGCAACCCCATTTGGAACTATTGATGAAAATTGGTGTAAACATCACCACCGCAAAGTTACAAATCCAGTTAGTACATGTAGAAACAGAGGTGGAGAGTGTTCTTGATCTCAATGGATTTATTTCTGGAGGGTAGAGCCATGGTAATGGGAGAATTGTCATGGCAAATGTAGCAATAAATAAAAACAAACCAACAGCTGCTCCCTTTGCATTGTTCTCGTTTTCTCTTACTAAGCATCCAAAGGTGATTATGAATGATATACCCTGAAAGATGGCACCCAGCATGAATAACGGCCGTCTTCCCACTCTATCGACCAAAAAGAAGGACGGAATGGAAAATACAGCGTAAACAACGGAAAAAATGCCGCCCATTACAAGCGCTCTTCTTCTTGAAAAGTTAAGAGTGTTTTCAAAAAGGACGGTAGCATAGTAAATAGATGCATTACAGCCTGTGAACTGTTGGAAAAACTGTGAGCTTGCACCAATCACCATTCTTTGAAAATATTGATGATTTCCGCCGCTCATGAGTTCCTTGAAGCCAAACTTTGAGTTGCTGAATCTGTTGATGGCATCAGCAATTAGAGTAGTTTCAGCTATGACCTCCTCATCGTCTGCACTCAAATCTTCAAAGCGTGCAATAATGTAACGGGACTCAGAAATTCTATCTTTGCTTATGAGCCATCTTGGAGATTCAGGAAGCCCAATTACGCCAATTAGTACAATGAGGGCAAACAGAACTTGAAGAGCGATAGGGAGTCTCCAGGACACAGAGCTATCAGCGTATGAGAGACCGAAGTCAACCCAGTAGGCAACTAGCGTTCCTATAGCAACACAACTACCTTCGAGCAGCACAAGTCTGCCTCTGGTTTCTGGTTTAGAGTGCTCCGATTGCCACACAGGAATGTTAGCAGTGTTCATTCCGTTTCCAATGCCTGTGACAGATCTAGCAATGATGAAATGTCCTAACTGCCAATGTGGTTTGAAAGGGAAAATGGATATGATTGTGCCAATAATCATGATTGTAGAACCAATAATAATCATGGTTCTCCTTCCAAATAAGTCACCCTTCCAAAGTGCAAACAGAGCACCAAAAAAACATCCCAGTTCGTAGCAAGATGTCACAATACCCTGGATGACAGTTGCATGATGGGAAGTGCCGCTAACTGCAGGAAAATCTCTTTGGAACTGTGGAGCGGTGATAATACCACTCATCAATCCCTGATCATAGCCAAACAAGCCAAACCCTACGACACACACAATGGTGATAGCAACTCTCAGCCTTTTCCCAGAGAGTCCTAAGGTATTATGACTGTTTTTCAGATTCCAATAGCTGAGCTGAATATCATCACTTGAATCACCCGGCATGCTGCTGACTGTATCAATTCTCATAGAATACACAGCATTTTCAAAGACTACTCATTGCGGTGATACAATTAAAGCTTTTATACTCTGCGAGGCTCCCCGGAATAACTCAAAAATTTTCCGTCTATGACGTAATGGCTGTAGCCCTATTGTCTTGATGCAGTCGGCTTTCGGAGCGAACCAGACTATGACGTAGCATTAGAAAATACTAAATTTAATTCTATTGTTATGTGAGCTAAGAACTGTTCATTTTTGCCAAAAGGTAGAAAGTACTGCAGAGAAATTTGTTTATTACACAGTAGCACCAGTTAATCACCGCGCAAATCCCAGGATCTGCAACAAACATATTAAGTAACAAATTCCTAAAGGTACCAGGCATACTTTCTAGTTGGTTCGTACACGAGTTATCGTCCGTCAGGTATTACTGTGAGCCCTCAAGAGTAAGAATTTCGAGTATCCTCTCAATAAGCAGACGTTTGGGTCACATATGTCCTGCCCTTTATGCTTTGTGTGATTTCATGACTCCACATAGGTATACTGTGCTCGCATTTTGAAACCCATTCGAATCAATCAAATATTACCGGGTTTATTTTTGCCTCGAGATCGCCTGCAGAATCGCGATTTTTTCAAAAATGTATAATAGATCCGCTGACCGTAGCGTTGAGATGATCTTGCGAATGCTAGGTTCTGACCAAAGATCTAGCTAATTGGAAGCTTCCAAAACTCCTGGCATTGAGTGAAATCACAGAAACGAAACAAAATGCTCAAGTTATATTGCACTAATAGCTCTCAAATTTGTTAAAGATAAGCATTAGGTCACACTTGAAGTTTCATGTTTATGTGAATCTTTCTTGGGAGCGTTGTATATTCAAAGACCATAATTAGTCGAATTTACATGTAATACTTGGTTATGCTCCCCCTTCCAAAGATTGCAGACTGATAACGAATCGGTTATGAGGAGTAGCAAGCAGTCAGTATTTCAGTCATCAGTTAGGTAATAATTCTTTGAATTAGGCCAATAGAAAAACAGTATGATAGTAGGCTACAGGAATCGCCATCGGAAATGCGATCGGATGAAAAGTCGGCGGGCAGACACACACAAGAGCGCACGGCAAAAACCCCTGAAAGATGTCTGGATATGGAACTCTCTCGAAAGTAGTGCGACATAGCTCATAGTATTTTTAATAGCAGTAAAACAATTTCGGTCCTTCAAGGGTTCAGTACGACTACATCAACCTACCAGGATTATGAATGATTGCGATCCCGGTAAAAAGATTGAACCCTCAGCAGTTCTACTGGTTCTTCCGCCTAAGAACTTGAATGTCAAATGCTAATATTCGCTAAATATGGTTTCAAATAATTGTACCAACATTCTCGAAAAGATCTCATCGATGGCGAGCCGCTAAGCTGCCTTACTTGAGTCATGTAGTGCATTTACGAAATTATGTCTGGAACTGCTAAGTTAGTTGTAGACTGCTCTCTGATCATTCGAGAAGATGAGAAGTTCGTCACATGGTTTGAGGAAGATCCTCTTTCAGCAAGCACTACTTTGGAATAATTAATTATGATCAATCTTTAAGTTTACCAGTATTATGAATTTGAAATGGCAGTAATTGCTTTCGATGCCAAAACCAAGTTTTACGATGCTCTTTCCAAACATTTAACTTGATAAGTCATCTTTGAGTGTGAAGTTGATATAGAGTGCTCAAAGCTATTTCAAACATTTAGTTATTCATTTGGGTACATTACCAAGCAACGAAGAGCCCTTTTTCTTACCACCCCAGAAGTGTCCAGGAACAGATTTACCAACCCTGATCCTCTCTTTAACTTTCTTTCGCACGATCCAGTTCTCAAAAATACCCACCCCTGGCTTGGGAATGGAGCACTTCCTTCGTCGGGCCGATCGACTATCAACTATTCCAGGGTTGTTTGCAGTTTATATTAAATCACACCGGAGCTGGTAAAACGACCTATAACAGGGGGTGCATAAAACAATTCATAATGACACTATAATAAAATCATACCTTCCTAATTGAAAAATACAATATCCGTCGATCGTCTGCACACTGAAGTTCAGCGACCTTTTGCTAGAAATGCCTATTGCCAATGCCAAACTGGAGTCTCCTTTTACAACGTATTCCCAAATAGGCAGTATTATAATGTTATAACAGGGAAAGAAATAATAATTCATAACCGCCAAAAGGTAGTGTATCAACCTATTATAGCTCGTTATTAGCAGCCCTGAATCACAGTTCAAACAGGTGTACAGATGTTGCTCCATAAGTTTGTGGTGAAGAAATGTACAAATGCAAGCAGCATCAGTTATTTATTATTCGAGTCATCAACAACTATCTACTACACCTATTCGTGACGGATTGTATCCAAAGCTCATGGGCAATGGGCGAAACTCGAGAAGACGCCGAATAATCTTTGCATTATCTTCTCCCGTCACACTCGGTCTGTTCGCATTTTTAGGACAGTCTCTCTACTTGACAGGACCTGTAGGTGCCTTAATATGCTTTGCATTCATCGGATCTTTAGCGTATTCAGTGACGATATCTTCTGATCGTTTGATATCATATCAAACTACTAAATCAGTGACTTTCGGTAATTTGGTATCCCTTTACTTATCGGAATCTTTAGGCTACTCCCTTGATTGGCTTAACTGGGCTGCTTCAGGTCTCATGACAATACTCGCACTAGTCGTGAATTGGAGTACCGTTTCGTTATGGTATACCAAAACTCCTGACTGGGCTATAATCCTTATTATGTGGATTTTTTTATGTGGAGTATGTTTCGCTCCCAAGAAGATACTTGTCCAGATAGAGTTTGCAATAAACTTCCTTCGACTAGCTGGAATAATTGGATTCATTATTTATCTTTTATATGTTGCGACTGGTGCAACAAGAGCGAAAGGTGTGGGATTCAAAAACTGGAGTGACCGGGGTGTATGGGGTGCGGGAGATCCTTCGCTAACTTATATGCCTTTGTCCAATAGAGCTTTGGGTAGATTCTTGGGTTGGTTATCTTGCACATCAAATGCAACAATTGTGTATGAGGGTTTGGACTCTCTCACTCTCAACGAGTCATATAAGGCATTTCACGTGAAACGGAGCCACTCCCTGATCCTGTCAGCACTGATCTGGGCTAGCTTTACTCTGATTCCTGTGTTCCTCTTTAGCTTGGTGGTACCATTTACCGAAGATCTCGAAACGTTTTCAATTCCCATATCTGCTTTTCTGAACAGCAATGAAGCAACCATGCAAGTGATCTTAGTTCTCATGTTGATAGTTGGTGTGTCATGCTTCACCTCAAATGTACTTTTAGGGGCTGCGTTGCTCGCATCAATCTCTAAAAAGATATCTTTCGCTCCATTTCTTAGATCAGCAAACGAAAACGGATCGACCCGATGGGGTGTATTTTTCACCTCCCTATTGAGTCTCCCATCTTTCATGCCTCTCAACCAGAAAGCTGCAGTTACTCTGAACTGGATGTATGATGTTGTATCATCAGCAAATTATATCTGTTGGCTCCTGATTTCGATCGCGAACATTAGATTGGCTAAGCTAGAACACTCCAAAACTGTGGAGAAGACAACACTTCTCAAAAAGATTCAGCGTTTTCCTTGGCATTCCCTTTCCACCACACTTTTTTGCTCTTTGTTGCTTGTAACTCAGGGATATGGTTTTATCTTAAGTTTGAAATTCGTGGACTTTGCCACATCCTATGTTTCGGTGTGTTCATTCACCGTTCTATGGATTGTGGTTCAGACCTTCTCATCGAATACCGCATGGTTTGTTCCGTCCGAAAAAATACGTCTTTTGCGCAGTGAGGACACCGAGAGTGGGGTTATGTGAACTATAACCAAAAAGTACTCTATTGTTGTTGCTGTATACATTTTGAAGATTAGAATTTCAATTCGAGAAAGCAACCACATTTTTGCAACCCCCCCAGCTATATCTTCGCCACAGCTGGATAGTATAGCAGACTTTGGACTTGGCCAAAACTAGTTACCGACTGTTTCTAGAACTTCTTACATATAACGAATGTGTATTAATTGACGATCTAATGTGAAGAATCATTTTTTACTACGAACTGAGATCTCTACGGGGTCTTTTCCATCACATCTCTACTGCATCTTTCATGGAAAAATTGTGTAAAATCTGCGTCAATGCGAAGACATTTCAAGCGTGTGTAGCGTTCAGCTTTCTTTGAGGATAAGCCACACTAAGTGGCAGCCTATCTTCAATATATACTCGTTAAGCACCCCTCCCCTCAAATTTGGTGTGCCAGTCCCCTTTATTCTGAAAAGGGCTAATAATTCTCGGTTGTACTCGGTGAATAATTTTTTTTTCTTTCTTTTTTTCCTTTTTTTCTCTCCAGAAATTGGCTGCTGTCCCTGGCACACGTCAAACGTCAAATTTTTTTCACTGAAATTGCCTGCAACTGTCGTTGAGGTAGTGTCGCGGTAGTTCAAACGCCGTCTCTACACCTTTTGACATAGAAGTGTGTGTCTATATTTGACTCCACTACGTCATATAGCGCCACAGAATTTTTTTTTTGCATCAACTACAGGCTTTTAGGAAATAGATTTATATAGCAACATGCACAATCATATTTTTTTCTTGATGGAATTGAAATTGCTCTACCTGGTATCCGATTGAGGTGAAGCTTATTCAAAATGCTGAAAAGATCTCATGAGAACGGAGAGTTGGATGCAAAAACGTCCCTCGATGCCGACACAGAATTGGAAGGAAGCGTGGACTCATTAGAGCTTTATCTGCAGAAAGAGTTTGCAGCCCAGGAGGGCAACAAAATCCAGTACAGATCCTGTTCTTGGGAGAAAACCGCTGCTCTTCTTTTCTCAGAATATGTCTGTCTGGCGGTGATGAGTTTTCCGTGGTCATACTCGGTTTTAGGTCTCGTTCCCGGAATAATATGCACACTGTTCGTATCTCTCTGTGTTCTCTACACCTCCCTTATCTTATGGGAGTTTTGTTTAAGAAATCCACATGTTCAAGATGTGTGTGACATTGGACAGCAGCTCTTATGGGGAAAGACCTGGGCCTGGTATTTCACAGCAATCTGTTTCATTTTAAATAACACATTCATCCAAGGACTACACGTTTTGACAGGAGCAAAATATCTGAATACCATCAGCAATCATGCTCTTTGTACTGTAGACTATTGCGTCATTGCAGCTATAATATGCTTTGTGTTCTCCCTTCCGAGAACATTTTCTGGTCTTTCATTCATGGGCATTTTCTCAGCTGCAACAATGTTTATTGCTATTGTCTTGACTATGATCTTTGCCGGAATCCAAGATCACCCGGGGGGATGGGACGGAACTCCAGTTGTATGGCACGTCTGGCCTGAAAAAGGCACAACATATGTGCAGGCAATGAACGCTGTCTTGAACATTGTGTACACCTTTGTTGGTCAAATCACTTATCCGTCATTTATTGCTGAAATGAAAAACCCAAGAGATTTCAAGAAAGCCATTTATGCTGTTACAATTGCGGAAATAATACTCTACGTCCTTGCCGGTTCGATAGTGTATGTTTACGTTGGTGGTTACTATGTGACTGCTCCAGCTTTCGGTTCCCTATCTCCTTTGTATAAGAAGATTGCTTTCTCGTTCGCCATTCCTACAATCGTTTTTCTTGGCTTGCTGTATGCCTCTGTCTCCGCAAGATTCATCTTTTTCAGAATATATCCAAAGGAGAGTATTCATAGAACTGACCACACTGTTGTGGGGTGGCTTGTTTGGGCTGCCCTACTTGCAGCTACGTGGGTACTGGCCTTTATCATTGCTGAAGTCATTCCATTCTTTAGTGATCTCTTGTCACTCATGAGCTCTTTGTTCGATTGTTGGTTTGGGTTTGTTTTTTGGGGTTTGGCTTATTTCCATATCAGAAATGATCAATACGGACCAGGATGGTGGAAAAAAGCATCCCCATGGGAATGGGTGCAGATAGTGGCCAATATTATACTTATAGCCCTTGGATTCTATATACTCGGTCCGGGAGTTTACGCCGTTGTGCAGAGCATTATAAATTCCTACAAGGCTGATGAAGTTGGTGGAGTTTTCACTTGTTCAAACAACGGTTTATGAGCTATAATCAATTCTTTTAGTTTTGGGCATTTAGTAAGGTATTTGTCTGTCATTTTCATCAGTTTCAACAGACTGTAAACCCAACAGGATTGTGTACGGGATTTGAGTAATGTGACATATGTAGAAGAAGACTATATTTTGGTCTCAGGTCTTTTGCTTGTTGTTGACCAGGAGAAATGTTGCATCACGTCGCTGTCTCTAGCGATTGCCCAGTAATAATCACGTAGACTCTTTGGCCAGTACGCAGGGGTTGGGGACGCGGTTTGCTTGATCCGGTTGACCGTGATCTACTGTTAGAACAGATACACAGCATCATTTTGAGAGTTTACGCTGCATCTCTCTTCACGTCCTCTCTGCAAAAGAGCTGCATCGCTCAAGTCCTTTGGGGGATTTATTGGGGCTGTTCAAATTTTGAATCCTGCCTCGGCTAGATTACAGTAGAATTTTTTATTCTGGGCGGTGTCGTCTATGTTTTGGTTAGGGCATTGATAAGGAATTAGTTGGGCTGAAATTCAATATTTTCTCTTGAACCGACCATTTAGACAATTTGACTGGGTGAGCCCAGACTTGTCCTCGAATCTCTATTATATGATTTCACGTATTTCCATATAGGTTTTGAGATTTCTCATTACAAGTCTTTTTGCAGCCTCAGCCACATATGCAGTGTCAATAACTGAGATAAACCAAAATTATCTCTTGGTTATTCTTCTGTAAAATTCGTAGAATAATTTAGCTAGTCAAATGTAGTTACATCATTGCAGCCAGCAGCATTCATTTCTTGCTGGGAGACTTCCTTCCAAATAGAGAATAGCCCAATTGCAGATAACTAGTCTGTGCACGTTTCTTTATAGACTGCACAATTACAGAGCGGCTGTATTGCTATTACCCCTCTAGTTGACGGCATGCTGCTTGATTAAAGTAAGGTTTCAATTACCCTGTAACGCCGAACAGTATTTCTTTTAATTTCTAGGCGGGAAGCAGCCACTGTTGCGGTACAACCCAACATGTGGCGGTCTGTTTTACTAATGATCTTTGTGTGCTATGTTTAATGAGCACAGATTGTAGGGCATAGAAACGACAGGATGAGGTCTAAGTCACATCACTTTTGAAAGGCTTTTAATGATTAAAACCTTCTTAGTGGGGTGTTCTTATCAGAGGAATAGATGTTTAAAACCTTATCATTATAAGGTTTGGAGTTCTATTGAGAACTGTAACAACTGCCAAAATTTGGACCGGGATATTGAGGTAAACAATAGAAACGAAGATACTGCCTCATCGCGGGGCATATTGTGGGAATCATATGTACTTCTTGACTGGGTTATTACAGCAACCACATTGTACGCAGTTGTGTGGATTGTGCGCGGATATAAGCAGGACAGAAAGCTCAACAATCGATGTTATCATTGAGACCGCTAGAAACGCTGAGGGCACAAACTCAACTTGAATTGGCAGAATCAGATGAGATCTTTGATTGCTTTGTATTCCTCATGTTTTTGTATTCCACTGATTATGAGTGACAAATGCAAATTGACAAAAGTTTCTTTTCGCTGTTTGTCAAATGCTTCTGTTTCCTGCAACTGTAACCTGTTTTCGTTATGCACTTCAGAGTTATTGTTGATGATGCGAATTCCTGAAGATCATTGTGACTTATGTGATTTTCTGCAGTCCTCTGACATGGGATCCTCAAGCGTACTATCTGATTTTTGTTCTTGATCGTATAATCACGCAGCAATTAATGATAGTCAGGACCAAAAGGCGCGCCTTGCCCCTTCCTTCTATTTGTCACTATTCCCTTCTTTGATATATTTGAGAAATAAAATGGACTCCCAAAGCACTGTCATTGATTAACAACGTCAAAATTTCGTACTACTGAACACCATCTCTTACTCTTCTACGGTATGGATATCCACTCGGCGCGGTTTGCGAAGGATTCCGTATTTGGAAACGCGACCTCAAAGGGCGTCTATTCTATTCCTGAAGTTCTCGATCGCTTGAGATTGAAGTGGCTCCATCCAATCTGGCTTAAGCTGTCATTTACTCAACTTCTCATTGCTTCAGTTATTCTCATTATTGCGTACGATCAATTGGTATTTCAGTTAAGAAAGGGGCCTATAGCAGGACCTAAATGGAAGTTCTGGCCACTCATAGGTCCGGTTATCGAAAGCTTTAACCCTAAATTCGAAGAATACAAATCCAAGTGGGATTCTGGGCCATTATCGTGTGTGTCAATTTTTCATAAGTTTGTGGTTATAGCCTCAACAAGAGACCTCTCGAGGCATATTTTCCAATCTCCGGAGTACGCAAAGCCATGTCTAGTCGATGTTGCTATCAAAATCCTAAGACCAACTAATTGGGTTTTCCTTGACGGTAAGGCTCACACAGCTTTTAGAAAGGGATTAAATGGGCTATTTACAAGAAAGGCTCTTGCCGAGTTCGTACCAGAACAAGAGGAGCTTATTGATGAGTATATTGAGATGTTTGTGCAGACTACAGAAAGTGGCCCTCAAAAGACAGCTAAATCTTTGAGAGAACTCATGTGCGTTCTGGCCTTAAAGGTCTTTTGTGGCGACTATATTACCAGAGATCAATTATCTGAGATATCTGATAACTATTATAGGGTTACTGCAGCTTTACAATTGGTCACCTTTCCAATTATTCTACCATTCACAACAGCTTGGTATGGAAAAATAACAGCTGACAGAACAATGGCCATCTTAGAAAACTGTGCCCAGATGGCTAAGGATAAAATGAAAAAGGACCAAACCACCAACTGTCTGATAGATCAGTGGGTAAAGCTGATGATGAATGCTAACAACTCTCAACCAATCGCCAGCGAGGGAAAGGCTTTTATCAGAATGTTCACAAACAAAGAGATTGCTGAGACCGTCTTCACTTTCTTGTTTGCAGCCCAGGATGCATCTTCATCGCTTTGTTGCTGGTTGTTTCAGTTAGTAGCTGATAGACCTGATGTGGCTAGGAAAATCAGAGAGGAACAGTTGAATATAAGGGATGGCGATCCGTTCAAACGGCTTGATGGAGAACTCATAAATCAAATGGTTTACACTAGTATGGTAGTAAAAGAAGCTTTGCGCTACAGACCACCAGCTCTGATGGTACCCTACTTTGCGAAGAAGTCATATCCTGTGAATGACTTTTACACAGTACCAAAGGGAAGTTTAATCATTCCTACAATGTATCCTGCGTTGCACGATCCAGAGGTCTATGAAAACCCAGAAGAATTTATTCCTGAGAGATGGCTTGAGGGTTCCGTCGCAAGCAAAGCAAAGAAAAACTGGTTAGTATTTGGCGCCGGTCCACATGTATGTATTGGTCAAAACTACGTGATGATGACGTTCTCCGCACTAATTGGAAAGATGCTCTTGCTTTGTGATATGGAGCACATAGTAACCGAATCAAGCGAGAAAATCAAAGTCTTTGCTACGATTTTTCCGGAGGATGACCTGCACATGAGGTTCACTAAACGAGACCCGATCAGAGTTGAGTGACCTTCGCCCTTTTTATGATATTGCTGAAGATGGTGCGCCGGAAATATATTTTCTCTATTGAATTTGGATCAAAACAAATGCAATACTTCTTTTTACTCTTGATTTCACTAGACTAAAGTGAATTTTCTTATGATCCTTCGATTCTTTGTTTTTTTGATTACTGCCGTTGATGCAAACGATACGTGATGGAAACTTTTTATAACTTTCGAGATCTCTCCTTCTACCGAATTCGATTTTTATTTTTAATCTGTGCCCACCATCCGGAAAGCAGAGGGTTTCCTTCGATAGATAAGCTTTTTTTCAAAAAGAATTGCTTTGGTTCAGAAGGTCAAATTGAGCCTTTTTCTTAAAAGGAAAATAGCGAGCCTCATATTTCTATCCGAGATTACCTTTCCTTTACATATTTTTACACTTGAGTGATATTTATAGTAATCGTACCATAATCAGTATGAACACCTGTTCTTTCTTTGCATCCATTGATCAGTTTTTTTCATCAGCGGCCGGGGAATGTAGTACACAAAGTTGGTAAACGTTATGCAAGTGAGATTTGTCGAAGAGATCTTTGTCTAAGCCCATTCCTAAAGCATCAGCTTTGAGAATTGGTCAACTGGCTATATTGCAAATCCTCCAATAGTCGATCATAAATTCCTGGAATCCGTGATTGTACTCCTCTTGTTGTCAGAAGTTACAGTAAAGCTGATTCTTCCCTTTGTTCATCTCGAACGATTCTTCCACACCCAGATGTTATTTATCGCCCTGAACCTTAGTCTCGTCACATTTCACTATTTGCCCAATTTTTTCTCTGCCAACTCCAGAGTAATCTCTGCAGTGATTCCCGAAAGGAGGACAAGGACAATTCATCTCATTCTCAAACGGAATATCAGAAAACCTCTTGCTTCACGAAAAACATTGCTCAATTTTACCCTGTGGTACCCCGTGATACTTCAAGTACAAAAATCCAACGCCTATCATCGCAAGGTAGTTCTTCTGTTCAATCGCTGTTTATTCATGTTCGGTCCTTTTGAGAAACCCACCAGAATCAATCAAAGGTAAACCCTCGTGGCTGATACAGTCATGAGTAGGATACTTTTACAAAAGCTGGTTTGTCAGTGTGGTCTTAGCGATCTAGATCTCGAATCTCTTTCGAATCTTTTGTGTGAGTTCCCGTCTTCTTATAAATATTTCAAAGTGAAACTTTCCAGGATTCTTCCAGTTGTAAACAATAACTCATTTCCAATCAACTTTCTCCACCAGTTAGTCCCTAGCGCTCCACGATACTTGCTGAACATATTTATGATAACAGGTTCAAAGCGGCTCATTCTGCGGCGCGGCTACCCTTTTTATTCATTCCTGCTTTCAAGGTTCAGCCCATGATCCTGTTAGAGCAGGTGTGCCCTGTTTTTTTTTAGCAAGCGAGATAAGAGTTTATCCAAGAAGCTTCAGAAGCGAAAGAGATATGGGTATTCAGGACAAGCAAACGGGAAATTCAAAGGTGGCATTAATTCTCATGAAAAACAGATATTTGAATGGTTGCTGACGACTTTACAGTATGGCATGTATTTGTTGCAACTCCAGATGTGTCCGATGGAATTGGGGGTGCCATTCACTCTATGTCGGAGGATGCTGAGTATGACCCGGATTCCCCAGGTAATCTTTGATGTATTTATATGCTGGAAAAGTTCGGATCTGCTTTTCGGTGCCACGTGTGGAGCCCTTAGGGTTAGGAGGAGGCTCTCTTGCCAGAAAAGAAGAGGCTGATCAAAATAGAACCTGATTCTTCTGGAGCAGACACTTTCACTAAGTCTGTCAAAGTAGAGTAACAGAAAGATTCGGCTCCGATATCAAGGAAAAAACTACTTCTACCCTTGATTCAATGCTTGAGGAAGCTGTTGCCAAAACCAAGACCTATCCCATTCTTATTCCTGTAGATATTGTTGCAGAGGCTTCTTTCTTGCTCTGTAAAAGTTACAAGGTGCATCAAATAGGATTATTCCTTCTTATTTTCAGGTCGCCAATGCCATTGGGGAGATTTGATCGAGTTTTGTTTTTAGCAAGATCGAATTCCAATCTTGACAACTTGCCGCAGAGATTGAACAAAGCTACAGGCGGCACTGAATCGTGCAAATGTTTGATGAAAGGAAAGATAGGGAGCATCTAAAAAGTACTAAAGAAATCTCATGACTTCGGAACAGTTAAAATCGAGAACGTTGAGGACCAAAGATATAAGGTCAAAATACCTTTCAGTAACGAGAATATCGCTGTGATGAAGATTGAGCTGGCTGCAAAAGAATTCGTTATATACTCCCTACCAGATCTAACCACTTTAGTAGATACGGGTAGAAATGCCGTTGAAACTCAAAATTATCGCTACAGTCTAATTGTTTTTGTCATTGCCTTTTCACCTTTTCCAAAATGGAAGTCGAAGACTCTTGAAGGCGCTGATGCAGGTGGCCCTAAGGATATTAGACAAACATTTACATCTGTTGGAAAGGTTAGGACAACTATGCTTGTCAGCAAAGAGTACAAATGACACAATGACAAAAACCTACTACCAAATTCCTATCATCCTGCTTGAATTAGCTAAAAAAAATTGAACTCTTCTTTATTATGATGCAAGCACATGATAAAATAAGGCATCCACAATTGCTGTGTGAGCCGGCGTTGACGTCGATCGACCTTTTTTTTTTTGTAGTACGTGAAGAGTAAAAAATGAAATTTTGAAGTTTTGAGTTGTCGGGACGCGATACACAACTTCAAAAAGAATTCACCGTTTGGCAAGGTAAATGATTATCACAGTCTAACTAACTCTTCCCTAACTATGTACAAGATCAAAAGTTATTCTCCTTCGCCTCAGCCTGTTTCAAGCCGGGCTTCTGAACAGGATGCCAACGGCGAATACGCCGAAGGTCTCTCTTCCCCTCTTACTGTGCTGCCCGTGGAACCCATTTCCTCAAAAGATCAAGAGGTCAGATTCATTGAAGGGAACCGACACCTAAAGAATGAGCATACTTTCAACTACTATAATCTCCCTGGTGCAAACCACAGAGGCCCAGCGGATATTGACCGGATTCAACTGGCATTTGAGTCGGGCATTGACGATGAGGTGAACTACTATCTGATACATTTGGTATATATCTCAAAAGAAACGCCTGATATTATCAGACTCAAGGGAAGCTTCTCATTTTTGATAGAGCCGCTATCCAATCTGCTGAATTGCAAAATCTTGAACCCCTCGGCGGAAAACTCTGACATGAATAAGGCACTTGATGCTGCGTTGATCTTGAGGAACATTGTACAGGACATAGATAACTCTCAAGTTGTATCCATGAACTTCAAAATCAGAGATACACTACTGCGAATTCTAACAAATAGAATAGTATTGGATGACGATTTTACAAATGAATCATTTGAACAATCTAAAGAGCTGCTGCGATTTGGTATGGATATTGTGGAGGCCATTTCGTCATACCTGGCACCGGCGCCTTTTGATGATCCGTTGTTTCTCTCATTAATTAGTCTTCTAAGAAGAACAGAAGACAGATCGATCGTTGTCACCAGTCTGAGATCTTTGAGCAGACTGATGTACAATTCTAAACGAGATGGTGATGCGCCTAACCACCTCGATGGCGACATCCTGGACAAGGTAGTTTCCTACCTGGCACTTGCGGCCGTTCCAGACAGTGATAGTGATGAGCTGTTGTTGACTTCGCTGGATTTCCTTTATCAATTCATATTGCCCAATAGAGTGGATATTCTCCTCTCTAGTTACAAAAGATCAAGTATCTTGAAGAAATACTTGCCCCGATTGTTGACCTACAAGCTTGATTACAAGACGGAGCTCACCCACCCTTTGCCTATTTTGAAGTTGGTGAGAAGAGTGAAGGATGAGATCCCTGCCCACCCTCCTATACTAGCAGAAGATTTGGTGAAGAAGCTCAACAGCGTTCCAGAGCCCAAAAGAGCCACTTCGTGGATGAGATGTTCATATAAGGCCTCTGATGATGGAGAGGTGACCCAAATATCCTTATGGAGATCTTATGAGACGCAATTCCAGAAGCATCTGGGATCGGAAGCTAACTTGAGGTTACTACCTGCTGTTGACTTCATCAAGAACGTGCAACATGCATTTCCGAACTCTAGTGCAATGGTCATCAATTTACCAGACGGCACGAGAAAGTTTATCATCAAAGGCATTGAGCCACGCTCGAGTTTTGTAGATGTTGACCAAGGGAAAATCGAAGCCTTGACTGACCAGCATACTGCTTTGGAACTGGTAAGCTCTGATGTACTGGAGTCTACGCAGGAGCACTACCAGCCTTTCCAATATAGCAACAATGCAGCAATCAAGCTGAATGAAGTCAATACTTCTACAAGTGTACTGATCAATCAGCTGCTTAGCTACAAAAGTGGCGAGGAACTGTTTATCGGTCTTAAAGATGAGTTTGTTGACAGTTTGATGAAAGTTCCAAACTTGTTTCCTAGTATCTACACTGTGTTCGAGAAGCTAGATTATTGAGCAAAGTAGAAGCGTGTTATAGTAATATGAATAGAGATCAGCTTGCAGCATCCTCTGGAATTGCTTGCTCTAATTTTTGACGCTCCATTAACTTAGACCTGAGAATAACATCAACCTTATCTAGAAGGTCCAGTTTTTCGTTTACCAGATTTGCTAGACGTTTTGAGTCATCGTCAAGTTTTGACAACCTTGCATTGAAGAACTCCAGCGACTCAGTGCTGGTTTTTTCGACGAAGTAGCCGGTACCAACGTCAATCAAAAATGTGTCAGTACTCTTTACTTTTCCAGGAACGTATAAGGATGACGTAAGAGGAACCAGAAGAGCTTTATTTTCGCTTACAGAGATCTGTTTAACATTCTGAACACAATCTCTATACTTGGCCTGCGCTGTTTTCAACGCTTGAAACGAGGACTGTAGGTGTTCCAGCTCTTCTGAAAGCTGGTTCTTGAACTCAAAAATCTGTTCCGGGGCCAAAGCAGTCAAATCAACTGGATTCCTTGCGTTAGTATCGAAATTAAACGACTTTCCAGAATAGTATCACTTACTTTTCCGTGACATGATGAAGTCAAAAGAGCCTCGTAAACCGTGAAATGAACGTGCAGTACAGGATCGTAAAATTTAACGTTCTTCAAATGTTATTTTCACCTAAGGATAAAAAGCAAAAAGTCACATAACGGGTTATTAAGTCTACTGTGCAATTTCTGAGAACTGTTTACATACTTATTTCGAAAGCTAGAACTTCTATATATTTGCCTATGCCGAACGAAGACAAGACAGACACAACTTCTTTTGCAAGTATTCTCGCCAATGTTGCGAAACTGAGACAGGCAGAAGGCGCAAGCTCTCCACGCTCCGGGAGCGAAAATCCCCTCCACTCAAACCCACAACAAATCTCTGCTCAAAAGACGACACCTGCTTCGCTAGATACAAACCCTGATATTCGCATTCTTCCTCAGAAGAGGCCAAAGGAAATTGTCATCAGGGGATCAAATGCTTCAGACAGAAGAACGGATGCCTCGAGATACTCAAATTTAAAGAAGCAAACATTCAAGTCCATACAAGTGAACAGGAGTCAAACGGGTAATCCGTTGCTAGATGATTTGAAACAAGTCACGTATGAATTCAATTCCAAGGTAAAGGATGCTGATTATTTGGTTAACTCACACTGTGTGGTACTGTTCTTGTCTTTGCGATATCACAAACTTCACCCCGAATACATATATAACAGAATCAAGAAGCTGGGCTATAATCCCGCAAGCGGTGTAACAAGTCGAATGCTAATGGTTCTTGTGGATGTGGATAACTCGACGGACTCCATAAAGGAGCTGAACAAGCTGTGCCTTTTCAACGATCTCAATCTGGTTCTGGCATGGTCGTTTTTACAATGCGGCGACTATCTTACGTTTTTGAAACAGTGTGAGAACAGAGCAGGTCAATCATTGATAAAAGGCAGTTCTAGAAATGAGAACATGAGCTCGGATGTTGAGTATTACAATCGTGTGGTGGAAGTTTTGACGACGATAAGATCAATAAACAAGACGGATTCCGTTAACCTCGTGTCGAAGTTTGGAAGTTTAAGGGGATTGTGCGCAGATTCCACGGAATCCAATCTAAATGAAATACAGGGTATGGGACAAACAAAGATAGATCAGCTGCTTAAGGTAATTAATGATCCATTCATCTATAAATAATTTACAGGTCAAAGAAGTTTTTGAGGTTAACGCGCATGGTTTTAGGTTTCTTGATTTGAGTCGAGGGTTTCTCGGTGGATGGGGTGGCTTCTGCCTTCTGACGAATCAACGAAACCACTCTTTTAGATTTGGTTTGATTGCTGAGGCGACCCTTCCAGAGGTTTGTCATGTCTTTATTAGTGATTGATGATTTTTCAAGCGTTTTTGAAATCATTTTGTAATCTAAAATAACGTAATCATTGAGAGACTTAGAGGTGGTAACATCGCCAGATTCATAGAGATATTTGAATTTCAAAGAATCTGAAAGGGAGGACAGCTGTAGGTCACGGCAAACACGCCAGTCATCAGATTTATTGTCGCTTATTATCATCGTGGTTTCTATGTATTGAAGATGACCCCTCTTCAATTTCAGTAGAGGGTCTAACGATGAAATGCCCTCGTTGCTATTTGTAATGATACATCTGAGTGCATCCATCTTACCGCTTTCAATACTATTGCACCAACTTGTCAAGATGAAATCAGTTATACGGCACTCAGAAACGTTTAGGAAATGTAATGTGTCAACCGTGTTCAGCTCCAGGTAGAGCCCGCTGAGATCTATTCCTTGTAAATTTAAAATGACAAGACTATCGTATTTTCGGCTGCTGGAAACAAGATCAGACACCATCAATCTCATTGGAACATTGGAATAAAGTGTTTCGAATCGATGTTTCCTGGATATAGAGTTCAGCTGCACAGAAGTGTAGCGAGGGTTATTGGCCATAAATCCAAGTGACTTGATATCCGGCAGCAAATGGGCTTTGAATGACGCCTGATGGTGGAAGCAAGAAGCAAAGAGCTTGAAAACTTCGGGCGAGTCGTTTTCCATCAGGAGTATCATCAACCAGACAACCCTCCACATTCCCCAATTCTGTGATGTTGGGGCAATATGGCTATATGAAAGCGAATCGCACGAAGAAGCAAGCTTAATGGCACAACGATGAGCTAGTGAATGCATTGCCTGAGATGAGCTTTCTCGTTCACCAAAGCTACGTTCATTTCTATGATAGGGGCGTACCTTCATATAATCATAGCTGCAGATGAAATCAGTATCTGTGAAAGTGGCATCAGACGATCCAATTCTGTATAGAGAAAGGGACGATGAAGCTCTGTCATCCTTTTCCCTAGTTCCAGTTCTCTGTCTGGAATAACCAGGATCTCGTTTTCGGTTCCTGTTATTTCGGCGGCCTTGCATTTCTCTAGTGTTGAGACATAGTCGCTGTTGTTTCCTGAATTGTTGCACTATACTCTAATTCTGTGTTTTTTTCAAAGGGCTAACTACACATACAGGGAAAGCCGACGCGTCGGCTTTATGTGTCATTGTTTTCTTCGATTTTTTATTATTTTTTTCTCACATTTTGATGTCCTACCATTTGTTTACGAGCCACATCAAGTACCAGGTTATAGGAGCAGATCGTGAAAAGGAACGCTGGTATAAAGCAGGACCTCTGTAAGTGACGGTGAAAGGATGAATTCAGGTGAACTCCCTGGAAGTCTACAGGCCGTTGTGGTCCCAAACCTTCTTCATTGGACATGGGCAAAAACATTTTTTTGCAAACCTCAGTACTACTTTCAACCAACTCAGGTCACTCAAATAGTCTCCATAGTGAATCATGCTAGACGGGCAGCTAAGACAGTGATGGCAGTTGGATCTGGCCACTCTCCGTCGGATTTGACAATGACTCGGGAATGGCTCGTAAACCTTGATAAGTTCAATCGCGTCGTGAAGGAGCAGCCATCGAGCGATGCTAAATTCACGGATGTGACTGTGGAAGCCGGGATGCGTCTGTTTCAGCTTAATGACTATTTAAAGTCTAAAGGTCTAGCTGTACAAAATCTGGGATCGATTAGTGAACAATCTGTTGCGGGTGTCATCTCCACAGGTACTCATGGATCGTCTCCTTACCACGGGTTGATTTCCCAGCAAGTTGTTGCTATAACTATTGTCAACGGTATGGGAGAATTGGTGAAATGCTCACCTGTTGAAAACCCTGATTTATTTAGAGCTGCGCTGCTGTCGCTAGGTAAAATTGGGTTGATTGTCTACGTGACGTTGAGAACTGTACCAAGTTTTCGTGTGAAGTCAACTCAAGAAGTGATCTCATTCGACACTTTACTGGATCACTTTGATTCAATCTGGACTACTGAGGAATACATCAGAGTGTGGTGGTTTCCGTATTCAAAAAGATGCATTCTCTGGAGAGCTTCGAAATCGAATGAACCGATATCCTTACCAAGATCTTCTTGGTATGGAACCAAGATGGGTCGCTTTTGCTATCAACTGCTGCTGCTTGTTGCTGTAAAATTGTTGCCGAGACTGACTCCTTTTGTGGAACGCTTTGTCTTTTCTAGACAATATGGGTTAACCGAAACCTTAGGAAAGGGAGATATCGCTGTGCAAGACTCTGCAGAGGGCTTAAACATGGACTGTTTGTTTTCACAGTATGTTAATGAGTGGGCTGCTCCTTTGACTAACGGTCCCGAGATATTGAGATCACTAAACAACTCTATCGAACAGGGTGCTGATTCGGGTGAGTTTTATGTTCATGCTCCGATAGAAGTTAGATGTTCCAATACGACATGTTCCAACTCGCTTGATCCACAGGATGTCAGTCGGCGCACAAATATCTCGGCAGGCCCAATATTCGGCAACAACTTAAGACCGCTCTTGGATAATACACCTAGACTCAAGTGGTGCCCTCAAGATAAGATCACTAATGGCCAGTTGACCTTGTATATCAATGCCACGATGTATCGTCCATTCAAATTATCTGTGCCTGTGGAAAAATGGTTTAATACCTTTGAAGAAACTCTGTATGCAGCCGGAGGTAAGCCGCATTGGGCTAAGAACTTTATCGGGTCTGATGTTTCTCCTCCAAATAGAAAAGATGGCGAGATGCGTGGGTTCAGTAACAGAATGAATGAATGGTATGGCGAGGACTTGCTTAAGTTTAGAAGCATTAGAGGAGAAGTGGACCCGGAGGGTGTATTTCTCAGTGGGGTTGACTGGTTGGAAAGAAACGGTGTGATAGAAGCAGGTGAGGTCGAGAGTATTCAGAGCTTGAAAGCTGGTGGATTTGAGAGTTACGGATTAGAAGTTGACGAGTAGTTGTCATATTTTGTTTCTTGCCTGAGTTTTTGGTTGTTTTCATCGACAGAAAGTTTATCGGATAGTGAGGTCAGACTCAATGTATATAAGTAGCTTTGAAGTTGCATAGTCAAAAACAAAACACCTGGTCGTCAGCACTGGAATTCAGTGTACCCTTATTCCAGCCTAACTCCTCGGTAAGACTCAGTAGACTTTGTCTCATGCCTATGGGGCCACAGATGAATATTCTGCTATTGGTGCTTGGAGGTGGTAATATGTTCTGTAGCACATCTTTCGTTATGAGTCCTGTGAATCCAGTCCATTTCGGACTGGAGGGTTTGTTTAGCACGTAGTGAACATCGAAGTTGGGATACTTGCTAGAGAACTCGTCCAGCTCTTCCTTCAAAAGAATGTCGTTTTCAGTCTCATTTGCATAAATCAGCTTGATTGTCGTGAGATCCTTGGGTGTTGTAATGATAGAACCGATGATCTGCAGCATTGGGGTTATTCCTGATCCACCGGCAATCATCACTATCTCCGATGCAATGTTCGGCTTGTAGGAGATCCGCCCCACTGGTCCTTTGAACTCAACAGATTGTCCTGGGGTCAAGGATGCAAAATACTTCGACACCTTCCCATCCTGATAGGATTTCACTAGTATATCAAAGAACCCTTCATCATATTTGTTGGATATCGGGGTGTAGTATCTGATCTCTTCCTTTCCCTCAATTTCCATTCTACAAGCCAAGTGTTGGCCCACTGGAATATTGAGAACATCAGCTTCCCTGAACATTTTGAATCTGTATATGGCCGAGTTTCTGGAGACAATAGTCTTATCCAGAAGCTCATATCTCTGAAACCTGTCCTTCCTGAGGGGTCTTCTATTGAGCCAGGAAATGGTCAATTGCACAGCAAAAAACACTGCCAATATTGCAATGGTATGAGGGATGTAATCATAGTTCATGATTGCGATACCGAAAAGTATCAGAGCAGTGGGGATGTAAATACCATGAAGCGGTGTACCCGCCAAGTGCCAGTTATCCTGTGTACTTCCCATTGTTGTAAGGCGGTGATCAATTATGTTGAGCAACCAATGTCCTCCTTTTTTTACGCATGTCGAGTATGGATTTGTTTGTGATCTTTTACCGGTTGATTTGTATATGTAAAGCTTTGAAAAATATTCGGATTATGGACCTGGCTGTCATTTTCAGTTACGGTTATTCAAAAGGAGGATTTCTCCAGCTTTACGAATTATAGACCAAGGAAGAGAGACGATCTCTTAGTGATACAGCGAGAGAGGGTCAGCATCATGCATCCGTGCCTTCCGCAGCTTTCTTCGCCTGCTGCTGCTTCATCATCGCAGACCATCCGTACTTGGAGCGCTCTCTCAAGCTCTTACCGTACGCGGAGAAGATCCAGGGAACGGGAGTTAATGCTAAAGCGATGAACGCAAACACAGACACCCCCCAGTCAATGTGCAGATTCGTCATCATCTGCACTGTAAACAGTGGGAAGACCGAGGACACTGTATAGCGGAGGAAATTATTGGCAGCTAGAGCGGATGCCACGGATAGAGGGGGGTACGACATGCTGAAGTATGTGAGCACTGAGAAAAATATGAGAATTAGTGCAAATCCAAAAGGCACACCGGCAGCGACCGGGGCCATCCAGTGAACAGAAGCTCTTCCAGTCCACGCGAGCCAGAACAGAGAGGGGGCAAGGGCAACAGCTCCCAACTTCATAGTAATCAGTCTGGATTCCGGAGTAACAGGAACAGTGTTTCCTTCCTTATCTCTCCGGCCAATGAATCCGTCTGGGTACTTCCTGAAAAATATCCGTTTATCAATGTAGACATAGGTTGCTGCTCCTATTAGCAAGCCCAAGCCGACACCAAGAAAGGTTAATCCAGATATTCCCAAGTTCATATGGTACTGCCCTCTGAAGATAACAGGAAAAGCTTCAAAGAATCCAAACAAAACGGCAAAAATGAATGCTGTGTAGACAGAAAACACAAGCACAATTGGCTCCACAACGAGCATTTCCATCGGCTTCAGCAATGTGATGAACACTATAGCAACAATGAACTGTGAGATTGGCATAGGAGAGATTAACTTCAAGCCTCGTTGTTTGATTCTTTTTCTCATTATGATCACCTTGTAGGTTTCCGGCATGATAAAGACTGGAATAAACACTGCTGCCGCAAAAAACAGGTTAACCCACATTGTCCATCTCAGACCTCCCACCCTGTGAAGCGACTTGGATACCTTATTCTCGGCAACAAATCCTCCAATGATGGGTCCGATCACAGGTCCTGCCAAAGGTGCAAGACAGAAAAATGTCATAGCCAATCCTAGCTCATGTGGATCCCAGACGTCTGTAATCGTCCCACCTCCGACAGCGAGTGCAGCAGATGACGTGAATCCAGCAAAGAATCTAAGCACAAGTACCTGGCCTATATTTTTTGAAAGACCAACCCCCATTACGAAAAGCATGGAAATTGGTAACGTTGAGCAATAGACAACTTTTCTGCCAAAAAGTTCAGAAAGGGGTGCGGCGATTGTAGGACCAAACGCGATACCCAGCAGGTATAATGATAATCCTGCCAAAGCCAGCGTCTGGCTTGTTCCCCATTTGAGCTGCATCTCGGGAATTGCAGCAACATAAATAGATGATCCCAAAGTGATCACCAAGCAGAGTCCAGCGATTGTCATCGTGCAGGCCCAACGCTTCCACGAAGGCCAGTTTCGAGGGTTTCCCTCATCATCTGGACTATCCCATTCCATCTCTCTAGGATTGTACACCTCGTCCGTCTCTGTTGAAGATCCTGCGCTGACGGCGACTTCTGGTTTTTCGGGCTCGCGCGTATGCGTGAGCTTTCTGGAGAGATGAGAGATCTGTGTGGCTACGCGCTGAAGCTCGTCGTACAGCTCATCGTCGTAGATCTCTGCATTTGTGCGGGTTCTAGTAATAGACCGTTGAAACGTTTCCACCTCATCCAACTGTGCTCCAACATCTCCGACCAAACCTTGCGAAGCTCGATCTTCAGCTATATCACGAGCAGCGGCATGTAAGTTTCCAGGCGCCTCTTCGGCTGTTTCCTGAAGGGACGACTGTGCGGAGTGATACTGCCGCGTTCCTCTAGACGAGCTCGTATGGAGAGAAGACATTTCCGTTATATTCTTCAAGCTTCGAGTGGGCGTATCTTTCAAGCAAAAATCAGGTTCGCTTGTTAAGCTGATGATTCAACGAATTATGATGTTCAAGCAAAACCACGCGGGTGTGAGTGGTAGGCTATAAATATCACTGCAGCCTGCTTTGTCTGCTTTTTCACACCCTTTACGAAAATGTTCAGCGTGCAGCACTGAGGTGTGTATTCTTCTTTCGATTGCAGATACGGTTACTACCTAACGTGCTTGCATCTGTGGCGTATTTGCAGTCGGTCCTCGTCTCAAGTTTTTATAGGAAGCTTCATGTTACAGTATCCGAGTTCATCTCGCTGTAATTCTAACATTACCCCGAGACTTTATTGAACATCTTGGGCTTGATATTACGTGCCGAAAATTACCCGAACACAGCAAAGCAGCTAGATGAAAAGCCGCATCATAGTCACGTGCGGTTTTTGACATCGCAGTACAAGGATAAGAGCTGTAAATTTTCCTGAGAGCTAAGAGCGTCGTTCGGCGATTTGGAAAAGAAGACGGGACTCCACCTACCCCACCTCTCAATAACTGTCAATAAAAGTGCCAAGTATCGTATGACCATCAAGAAAAGACTGACAGCTCTTAAAGATAACACCTATTGTGAGTTGAAATTGAGGGTTAATGGTCTAGTGGTATGATTCCTGCTTTGGGAGCAGGAGGCCCAGGGTTCAATTCCCTGTTGACCCCTTTTTTTTCAATTCGTAACTAATATTAATGGCCCATCACTAAATATTATCTCCCCAACAATACTGGACCAACCGGTCCATTCTGACTTTCTTATTCCTCTGCCCGACCAGCCAGGGGTGCTCAAGCATTTGCCGCGGACTAGGTCTCTTGCGGTTATCCTTTATAAGTGACATTCCCAAAAAATCCTTGAAACTGGCTGTCCACGTGATGTTTTCTTCCGGCTCATCTTTGAGATTTGGCTCAAACTCCAGAATCATTAGCAGGAGCTCGATGGGCGAGATTTGTAGGCTGTCATCTTGGGATGCTAGTGGGAAGTACCCCATGGCACCTTCGAGCAAAGTAAGCCCCAAAGACCACACATCACAGGTTATTGTGTACGGCTCGTTTCTGATTCTCTCAGGAGCCATGTAGAAGGACGTTCCAGTAAATGTGGTTGCAAGTGAGTTCACAACCTCGCCACTGACTCCAAAATCGCATAACTTGACGTTTCCTGCAGAGTCCAAGAGAATATTTTGGGGTTTGATATCTCGATGCATGATCTTCTGCCGATTCAAATAGTATAATCCGTTCAAGACACCCTCTGCCATCTTACCCAGTGCCTTCTCCCCTACACGAGACTGTCTTTCACGGAACTTCTGATAAATGGCGTCCAATGATCTACCAGCCATGTACTCCATGGAGATACATATCGACGCACTTGATTCCTTGATGAACGTGCCATAATATCTCACAATATACGGACTCTCGAATCGTCGATTGTAGTTCAGCTCACGTACAATTTGCTTTTGAAACTCAGGTGATGGGTCAACAGTGATCGTCTTGAGAGCAAATACCTGCTGATTCGTCTTCAGTCTGCATTTCTTCACAGATCCCCCACTACCCTCACCTAGAACTTCAAGAGTCTCAATACAATCGAGTTCAGAGAGTTCTTTCCATTCGAACTCATTTAGCTCCTCCAGCTGTTTATTCATTAATTCATTACTTGTGTTGATTGCGAGGTTTCTCAAGCTTGGCAAAAGAGGTGAGCTGAGGTTACTCGCACTTGATTGATCGACCATAAAAGAGCTAGCCTCACTGACTGTATTGAGAGTCAAAGTAGAATCACTAGACTTTCTTTCATGGTGCAAACACGGGGTATCGGATAATGTGAGAGTGCTGAGGCTGGTGTAGGATGAGGAATCTATTCTGACAGGAGTGGACAGATCAGAGGACCCACGAGACGATTCTATTTTCAGGTATGATAATTTGGGCGTAGCAGAACTACCAGAGCTACCAGAACTGGGCGCATGTGTTGTCGGTAGACTCGTTTCAGAAAGAGATCGGCTGTTGTCTGCCGTTGTTGTGAATAATGATACTCCTATAGACGATGTCGGGTCTGTTTCGATCTTCAAAGATGGGAGCTTCTGTCGTGGTGATATCAGTTTGTGGTTAGCTCCAGGAGGCCTCAGTAGCGGAGGTGTTGTCATTTTTCTTATGTGCAGCGTGCTAGGGTATTGGAGGGATTAGAAAGCAGTTTGATCTACCTGAGTCGCTTATCGTTTCAATGTGTCGCGGAGTTCTTGAACCTTATAAACTAGTTGGCCGGATGTTCAACGTTTTGTATTGGTTACAGGGCCAATCTAGCCGTGAGTACCCATTAACCCTTGCTTTACAAAGTTCGCTTCCTACAATAATTAACTTTAGAACTGGTACCTTTATTTTTCAACATTCCAGTTTTATTTGCTACGCCTCAGAAACCGTGCCTGAGAAGGAGTCAAATAATACGGCTCTAGGAAGTGTCTATTTTTTTTGCTGCTTCTTTGTGGTTTTCTTCTTAGGGGTCTTCAACTGTTTGATGAGAGTGTCTTTTTTGATGTCATCTTCCTGCTGTGTATCGTCCTGATCATCTTTCCTTGAGGAGTCATCATCGATTACGTCATCGAGATCTGGCCGAGATGTAGGACCGCTATTTCCTCTAGTCACCGAATCACCGGTCTTGTAGATAATTGTTGGATGGGCGTACGAGTTATACTTCTTGGTGAAGGCGGTTCGAGTGGCTGTGCTGATAGATTTCAGTTTGGTCTCCATTCTTCCTTTTCCCCCAACACCAAACTCCATGATGTTATTCCAGTCCTCCTTCGTAAAGTAGTACTCATCCATTAGCTTCAGCACTTCATCAATCCCTTCAATTCCTCTTTTCAGGATAGGGTCGGAAAGGATTTGAATCATATACGGGATGTATGATAGTCGCAGTTCCTGGTTATTTGTCATTGTTTTAGTGGAAGAATGGTACTGAAGTTCTTGTAGAATTCGATCATACTTCATTCGTTTGGAGTTTTGTCCCAGCCACGAAGTGAACATTGTTCGTCCTGTAAGTGATCCTGCCACAGAAGATCCAGGAATGATGCATGATATTACAGCATGGAAAGGTGCCAGTGACCATTGCTGCTCTCCGCTTCTGATCATCTGATTCACCAAGTCCGACTGAGAAATGGCGTCGGAGGCACGCGCCAGCAACTTTAAGTGGTCAAGCTTTCTTTTAGCTGGAGGTGCCGACATAAGCTTAGTAGGAGTCGTGGATCTGTAGTTCTCATGAATCATTAAAGGCGTGAAGTCCATATCGTTGAAATATAAATTGATCTTTTCATTCAGATTGTACCTTGCGTTAACCCCATATGAGCCGGCTCCCAAAAGCTTTCCAACGATATCAAAAGGCTTTAGGATTACCTCCTTCTGCCATGATTTCGAGATTTGTTGCATGTTACTGTAGTCAAGACTCTTTTGGGTTCTGGCAACAGTAGACATGATATTAATAATCTGTCTAATATCATTTCCGGTGGCAGAAGTCAACTGTTCAATAAGGTTAGGGTCAAGTCTGAGACCCTCTCTATGGGCTATGGTCATCAACCTCGATTTCATCTCTTTAGCAGTCGGTCTTCTCCATGTCATATCAAAACAGCAGCGGTCGAATACTCTCATCTTTGGCAGAGATTTGTCATTGCAGATTAAGATTAGAGGCGTGTCAGTGATTCTACAGAACTGTGCTAGTTGGGCACTGCCACCATGATCACCGCTAGACATTCCATCAACCTCATCCATGATTAGCACTATTTTTTTATTGTTGGAAACATGAGAAACTTTCTCCTTGAAATAACCAACCACTGATGTGTTATCAAGAGAAGACTTCAACTGTTGGATCAAGTTACTCTTGGATCTCACATCGGACGCATTTTTTTCAATAATGTCATACCCGAGTGATTTAGCTACTAGATGTGCAGCTGTAGTTTTACCAGTACCTGGAGGACCGCTTATAAGGACTGCTCTGAAACCATTAATTCCACTGCCATCAAATCCTCGCTTGTGGCTGGAGAACCAGTCTTTCAACCACTGATAAAGTTGATCCACGTTTGACTTATTACCGCATATTTGTTTCAAATCAGTCGGAGCGTATCTCACTGTCCAAAGCTTCTCACTCTCAGGTTTCTCACTAGGCTTCTCGCCTGAGTTTGGAGACATCATCTTCCTCTGTCTTACCTCTTCTGTTCTCTGCTCTTCCTCTTGCCTTTCCTTTTCCGCGTTCTCAATTGCTGTTTTCTCTTCCTGCTCTTTCTTAGCCAGCATTACTTGAGCTTCTCGGCCGCTGCCGCCATCAACTGGCATCTTGGTTAGCAACTCAATAAACCCGTTCTCGTCAATGCATTTGATTTTCTTGTCCTTGATCATTTTCACTTTCTTAGGACCAGCATCTCTGCCTATAACAACAAGACTGGTCTTTCCACTAATAGACTTGGTCACCTTAGCACCATATTTCAACGCTATTCGCGAACACTCCTCTCGATCAATTGTAGGGAGGATCCCCGTGAATACCATTACCAACCCATTCAGACAGTTGGGACGTCCTTCAGGAATGACATAGCTTCCGGAAGATGGAGGAGCCTCAGATGCTTTAGCTTTGAGCTGGAAAAAGCTCATTTTCTCAACCTCCGGATCAATGGTCAGATAACTAGGATCTGCATCAGAAATGGTATCAAGAACTTGTTGTGCGCTGAGGGCTTCTGAGTTTGAGCTTGGCTCTATTGATTTCGGCCGTAAGCTATCCTTTGAGGTCTTGGAAGCTTTCTTTGTAGGACTTTTGAGATTGGGCTTTTCTTCATCGTCAGAGTCTAGTGATATTGCTTGAGATACCTCTTGCCCACTACTTCTCTCGATAACACTATCGGTCCTCTTTTCTCCATTTTTTTGCCTCTTCGAATTCTCTGTTCTGGGACTTCCAGGATGTTTCCGTTTGGTTGCGTTCTGTGGTAGACATATAGTGAGTGTTATGTTAGTAAATCATCTCTCGAACCGTTATCTACTTTATAGCTTTATCCAATCTTACCTCTCGAACAACAGCCTTACCAAAAAACTCATCTAGCTTCACCATATTGGAAGCAATGATTGTATGGTTCAGCTTCAAGAGCGGGTGAAGGCCTTCAAAGGTAGTTTTTGCTATCCCTAGATATGGACAAATACGCACGCGTCGTATAGTTTTTTTTTGAGGCAAGTGCGCGCCAAGGGAGGAAGTTGAAGAGTGAATGAAATAAAACGTTACCTATGTCGATCACGTGAGAGGTTTCACGTGATCGCGTTAGGATGTTCTTTATCATGATCCAGTTGAAGACTGAATCTTCTAGAAAGCTAAGTAAAAATATCAGTCTCTACTTATATAATAAAAAAGGAAAACGAACAGCAGTAAGGAAGGGGCCGAAGCCAGCTTGCGCTAACGACCCCATATCGAGTAGTCATGTTTGGATCCACCCTAGCAGGGAGGCCTGTGAAGCTCTCAGAGCAGGTCGACAACTTGAAGTATGTTATGAACTATGATAATATCTCCTCCAAAAGTTCATTCCATTTATCTATATTTATTCTTCCCACTGTGGAGTTCGACGCAAGCTATACTGCTCTTATATACTATCAGTTTCAAGACTCCGGTGTTCCCTCAGGAGATTTCAAGCTTTTGGGAGGCTTAAATGCCAGCAAACAAAGTGCCATTTTCAAGATCAACCAACATTCGAGTGGAAACTTTACTCATTCCATTATACAGGGAGAAGGAGACATTGACATGGATGCTGATCTTGACGACCAGGTCCTGAGTTCTGAAAAAGCCCTGCTGATTGGAATATCCATAGAACCCAACGCAACCGCTCTCCCGCAATTGGAGCAGTTAAGAGAAGGTGCAACAGCAGCACAGCAAGGGAATACTGGCTCTGGGATGGCTCTCGTCTCGGCTTCAAGACCGCTTTTGATGTCGGAAATGCCATTGACAAAACAACAAGTCGAGTCTCTTTCCAATAAAATCATAAAGAATGCATATGACTATCTCAGCTCATTTATTGACTCCAATAACAAAGTCCCCATTAACAGGTTCAATGACTGGTGGAACAAATTCAAGTCAAAGGTTTCCAACGACCCCAAGTTTCTGGATAATCTAAATTAGTTGATAACTTACAGTGACTGCGCTATGTACATAATGCCCTTTTTCAAAATAAGCTATATAATGACTCTACTCTTCTTTTGGTCTCGGGCAATCCGATTAGCTTTATGATAACAGGAAGAGCTACTCCTGGCTGTCCCCCGCTGATAGTGTACCGGAGAAGTTGTAAAACACTTCTCTTCTTCAGCCCAGAAACAGTATTCAAGGCGCTTTGAATCGTCTGGTCAAGATTGGTCAGATCCTCCCTAGACAATAATGCAAGAAGGGATCTCACCTCCTCTTCAGAAATAGCCAGCATCTTGACTAAAGACTCCTTGTCGTATTTTGGTCGTGTGAAGAAGTATGAGAATTTGTCCGAAGCCAGATCAGGAATCTTTGTCAGGGAGGATCCAACCTCTCTCATGACCCGGGTCAGGTAACCTTTGGATACATCTTTAAACTGAGAATTTATCAAGATCTGTGCTTGGCTCACAGCCTCCTCAAAAAAAGCAGCATCTTTCTCCAGTCTCTGTCCCAGATAGAACTTATTGAAGTAGTCTAGCTTGCGGAAATCAACTTTGGCATTTCCTTTGGTCAACCCTTCAAGACTGAACTCCCTTTCAAGTTGTGATAGGCCAAAAATCTCACTGTACTTCTCACCAAGTTCCCGCTTAGGGGACCAGCCGAATAGAACGCTGAAATTAATAAGAGCTTCCGGTAAGTATCCTTGCGACTTCAAAGACATGACACCTATATCTCCTGCTCTCTTTGAGAGCTTCTTATCCTCTGTTGTTGTGAGCAGAGGTATATGAACAAAACTTGGTTTTTCCCATCCGAAAGCGTCGTACAGTGCTATATGTTTGGCAGTAGAGGCAAGCCATTCTTCGCCACGTACGACATGTGTTATCTGCATCAAATGGTCATCAACAACGTTTGCAAAATGGTAGGTGGGCAGCCCATCACTTTTCATAAGTATGGGGTCATCAAAACGTTTATCGGTCAAGTTTACCTGTGGCTGATGGTTTATAACACCATGTAGAAGATCGACAAACTCTGGATATTTCTCGGGAGATTTGAACCGCAGCGTGAATTGTTCTCCATTGGCTGCTTTGATGTCTGATTCCTCTCTGGAATAGTGTTCAAGACAGTGTCTGTCGTATGAAACTGTGGTGGGAGGCTTAAGTAATCTTGCGGAGTCCCGAAGGTTATCCAACCTTGGTTTTGAGCAGAAACATCTGTAAGCCACTCCCTTGTCAAAAATATCTCTAGCGTACTTGTTGTAGATTTTCAAACGCTCACTCTGCTTATATGGACCGTGAGGACCGCCAACAAGGGGTCCTTCATCGTCTTTAATCCCCAGCCACTTTAGCGAGTTGTAGATATCGCTTTCTGCATCAGCAACTAGCCGTTTCTGATCTGTGTCCTCCAGTCGCAGGAGAAATTGTCCTCCAGTGGCCTTTGCAAGTAAGTAATTATATAAGGCAGTTCTCAGTGAACCGAGGTGGAGGTACCCAGTTGGTGATGGAGCAAACCGGGTTCTGTAGGCGACAGGCGGTGTGTTTGTACTGTTTTGACTTAGCTCAGCGGAGATTCTGTGCTGACTGCTGTTTCGGAGAGAAAACTTGGACGAAAGAGACGAGTAGCTTCGTTCCGAGCCATACCGCAGCGTCCAAACGGTGCATTCCAGCCTCCGGATCATCACAATAAGTACCGCTCGTACGATTCTACAGTTCAGGCCTTTTTCCATCACTTCTACAATCCAATGATCTCTTGAAGCGAAAAAAAAAATTATATGTTTATGTTAAGATGTGATCTAGGCATTAATTCCCAAAAGTCAGCATATACTCATCTTTGAATGTAGTGTTAGAAGGTTCGTTCATCTCTGATGGTTCTGTGTTACTCCCATCTGGATCATATAGACGACAAGAACACCCAATGATGAGCAGCGCTTCGATTGAGATATCGGGGCTGCAGCGCGCCAGGTTGGCTAGGGCTCAGTTAAACGCATACAGGTCGTTTGATCTGGAGGAAGATTTTGAATTCTGTCCCATGGTAGCGCCATCATATAGGAGCCAGATGCTCCAGAGTCTGGGGCAAAAGGAAAAGGCAAACAAACAGTCCCTCCCGGGACCTTATAATGACCATTTATCTTTGCTCAGATTGCTTCCTGCACCAATGCATATCGTCGAATCGAAAAAACATCAAATGCAGCAGCATTTCAAGTTCACAGAGACACCGGAGAAGATGCTATCGATGCTGATGGAAACCCAGCTCCATGTCTCCCCATACGCGTTCCGTGAAAGTACTAAGCAGATCAGGAAGCACGAGCGGGAGCCGACTAATGCAGCTTCGATGTCAGTTCCGCTTGTAACCAGAACAAACAATTTCAGCTACATCTCCAACACCCCAAACTCAGCCGCTAGTACGCCCAGCTCCACGTCGTACTCTGCAGTGATCAGTGACGATGGCCTGCTGATGGATGATGCCGGAACTGCGCATGAAACACACAAATGAAAATATAACTCACACCTACCCAGTCATCTAAGAATAATCAAGAGCATCAGGAGAATTATAATCAACACAAAAATAGTGCACCAATCGCCATGCTCTCGAAGCCTGTTCCGAAACCTCGTAAGGTTAGACCTTCCCCTCATCACCTTTGTGTTGGTCCTGTTGACTCCCGCTTCCAAGTCTTGTAAAAGAACAAGGTGCTCGTCTATCTCGCCGCTGATACTCAAAGATATCTCATGTTGTCTACCTACGGATCCTGATAGACCATTGATGATGACATCTTGACTCAAGAGCTCTTGCTGGTTGTCGATGAATAGCTGTTTGTTGGATAGTCCTATCGGATCGGATTCTATTGACTCTGTGTCGGCAGAACTACCATTGTCGTAGGTAGTCTGGAATAGCACATCTTTGGGAATCTCAGCATTGTCTCTATATGGGGTGGCTGACTCGATCAAATTGTCTTTAAATCGCACTGATTTCGTCTTCTTTAGTTTTACTGTAGCGGATTCTGTTAGAACCCTTCGGTTCTCTATCTGTGCTTCCAGTTCGGAGTAGAGCATTGTGAAATCGACTTTTTGTGGAACATCTGCAGCAACTCGTACTAGAGCCCTTTGGCATTTCTTAGCCGATTCTTTTAGTTTCTTGTAGTTGGTATTCCAGCCGCTCTTGTCGTCTTGAAGGTCATAGGCTGACACATTTTCAAGCTCTTCTTTGAATAGTAGACATAAATACTTGAACAGATTCACCAGTTTCGAAATTATAATGGTCAGCTCATCATCGGTTCTCAAGAGTGGAGAGCTAGCCTTAGTAGCCTTGAGCGTGAGATAATCCTCCACACTTGAGTCCAATTCTTCCTGTAAAAGCTGAAGTCTCAGAAGCTGCTGATGGATCGTGTTATATGCTGACATCACAGCTCCTTGTATTTATTTGTACCATCAAGCTTTGACAGTCCTTCATAGCCTCATAATAGTTGGTGCGCAAATGATGATTAAACAAAAAAGGTAAATATGCTTTTTAATATTGCGTGTAACTTTAGCCATTTGCACCGCCTGGTCTTTGATTTCAAGTGATACATAATGACATAAATAGCCAGCGACCAACGAATGTGCTAGTAATATTTCCCAGTAACTCCCATTTCCAGGAATTCAACATCATCCTTTGATTCTGGACACCACTTGCCAGCTAGAATGCAATGGATAGTCATACCCTCAGCATAGAACAGATCTGTAAGAAGTTTCGGAGTTATCAAGAAATACTGTGACCTGACGTCACCTGAACTAGCTTTTTGCACAATAAGCTTGTGGATGAGTCTCTCGTTATTGGAATCCATTCCCTGATTGATTTCGTCTACAATTCTGAATGGAGAGTTTGTAAGACCTTGTAATGAGTTGAGGAATACCGCAGTCGTTGCGGATTTCTCTCCTCCTGACTGCTGAGCAGCATTCAGCTGCATCAGATTTTGGTTATCACGGAAACTGACAAGTATCTTGAGTTTCCACTCCGCGAAGTTCTCCGAGTCACATTCAAGTTGAACATCTCCAGCGCTAGCAACTCTCGAAAGATTGCTTGAGAAATCTGTTGCAATTAATCTCACGACATGCTCCAGTGTGGGTCTCCAGTTGACCACTATATCGTTAATCTTATCCTCCATTTCTGTCACGCTAGCTCCATGGTTTGGAATCGTGGCCTCTAAAGCCTTTATCTCGTTTTCATTTTCCTCTAACCGCTTTAGCGAGTCTGCACCTCCAACGTTTCTCCGAAGCCTCATTTGTGATTTGATACGAGTCACTTCAGAGTCTAGGCCCGCATTGTCCAGAAGATCGTTCTCCTGAAGTTTTGAAACGAGCTCTTCGAGCTCTGCACGCTGATCCTCCGTAAGGGTCTCTAGCTGTGCCTTATACTCTCGAAGAGCTGTCGTATACACCTCTTTAGACTCCCTATATGAGGTTCTTAAGCTCTCCATCTCATTGACAAACTCTTCTCTTGTTTTCAAAATTGATTGGTTCAAAGACTCAATTGTATGAAACTTGTTGTTCTCTTGAAGAGCAAAAATACGGTCACTAGTCAGCTTCTGACTCAGATCAGCTAGTGTGATCAACTTGGGTAGAATCTGCTCAAGAATTTCAATCTTTTGCTTCTCCAGTACCTCGATCTTTTTTAACAGTTTTAGGGAGCCTCCCCCACTCTCCTTATTTTCAAGAACTTTAATCTCCCTCTTCTCCAGTCTTATTCTGTCTTTTAAGGTTGCGATCTGAGTCGTTAGCTTCTCATGTAACTTCTCGCTTCTATTCTGCTGAACAATTTTGGCATATAGCTGGTCCTTTGCTTTCTGTAGTTCTCTGAAAGATAACTGTTGCTGCTTCATTTGCTCAACTATTTCATTCAATGACTCAACATTCTGATTAATCGTGGACTTATAGTCCTCAATCCTTCCCTGGAGTTCGATTTTCTTTTCGCCTGAAATGGCATCAGAAAACACAGAAGGTTTGGTTAGTGAGAAAGTCCGGATATTCGTTGTCAGCTGTCTGGAACCATAATTTGATTTGAAAAATGAATAGATAGAGTCGTTTGCAATGTACCCACTAAGAGGGAAGTTTTCGTTTTGAATTTTTGAGGACAAGTGGTTCTTCAATGAGTCGTCCAAATCAGTTAGTGATACAGGAATATTTTGTATATTACCATTCTCGCATAACATTTGAATAACCTCTTCAGGGCCACTCACAAAATCATATAGATAGCCATCGAATTTCAAATCTAGAATCTCTCGTCGATCAATTCTAGGTCGAAGTTGTGTTCTTTCACTTAGGGTTCTTATTCCTATGCTGCGGCCAATCTCGGGATGGCTATCATACAAAAAATGTGAGAGTTTTTCATATTCCTGATTGTTGGTTACTGTAAAAGCCACCTGATCTTGTGGCCTGACAGATTTCTCTAAAGCTGGCCCATACCGACTGTCCTTCAAACCGATCGAGAGAATGGGTGGCTCAAAATAATGTAGGTTCAAACGTTTTCGTTCCTTTCTCAAGAGACGAGTGGCTTTGAGAATGGTCCCATATCTTCTTTCGTCCAGAGTGAAGAGTCTATCTCTTGAACTGATTGTATCCTGGATATTTTTTATTCGCTCTTCCAGTTTCTTATTGGTAGAAAGTATGGCAGCCCTTTCGCTCTCAGATCTCTCAATCAGCTGTTGCACATCCACTATTTCATCTTGCAAAGCTGATCTTCTGTTCTTCATCTCGGAGGCTTCCTTATCATCCAACAGCTCTATGGACTCGAGTTTTTTCTTTGAGCTCAGATATTCCTCGACTAGCCTACGCCATTTATCACGATGTGATTCGAGACTGGTCGCTACGGAAACTCTTTCGTAAGCCAGTTTCTGAATCTCTGAGTCTACGTTCTGGATGTCCTGTCGCAAATCAACAATCTCAGACATGCAGGACTGCTGTATTGCTTGATATTCGTTAATTCTACCCTCAGTATCTCCAACATTTTTATCAAACTGTCGTAAGCTTTCTCTCATAGGCATAATGCGTTCATCAAAATCTTTAATTCTGTTTGCCATGTCTGTAACTTGTTGCTTCAACTCCTCTCTTTGTTTCTTCTTTGAAGTGAGGTCGATATACGGTCTGAGATTTTCTAGTTTTTCAACTTCCTTCTCAAGCTGAAGAAACTCTTGATACTGCTCAACTTTTTCTTTCAATGCCTCATGTCTCTCTTTCAAATCGGATAGTTGTTGTTCTAACTCATTTAGAGATTTTGACTTCTCCTCTTTGGCATTGTAAAGCTCAATGAGCTTGAGATGATCTGCAAGTAGCTCGCCATCACCATAGAGTCCCTCAATTTCCATCAGTAATTCCTCCGGTTTCAAAGATGCAAATCGGGCAACTCTATCTTGAGGAAGGAACTGACACAAGTTGTTCAACTGTATATTATAAGTCTTGAGTATCCTCTTTATCTCAGCCTCACTGGAAGATCCTCCATCCAGCAACCAGTTAGATCGAGATTTCCTATTTAGTTCTCTTTTGATTATTATACTTGAAGAGTTGTCAGTCTTAATTTCCAACTCTATGAGGGCCCTATTTTCTCCCATCTTTATGAATTGATCCAAGTTCATAGAAGCCTTCCCGAGGTATTCCAATTTTCCACCTAAACCAATACAGACAGCACAAACAAATGTAGACTTTCCCGTTCCATTTGGACCGATGATCAGATTCATAGACGGTCCAAAATGAAACTCAGTCAGCGAATATGACATAAAGTTCTCCAGTTTTACCCTGACAAGGGCTCCATTTGGAAACTCTGAAACATCAGGTCGAAAGGGCAGTTTCAGCCGCTTTTGAATATGGCTCTGCAGCTGATCGCTCATTGCTGACAATATCCCCAAGCCCTTTGGTCTTAATCTTCTTACAAAGGCATTATAATGATGGCCATAACAGCATCGCGATCTCTCTCTATTAAGTGGTTTTTTTTTTAAGATTTCAGGACGCGTTCACCCGTGTACAGATGTAACTCATAAAATAGTGCTGTACTGTATATATCACGCAGCCAGCTGGATTTGGAGCCTAATTGTCGAGTTCAAAGCACCTGAAAGCGGATTCATAAACCTTGAAGCTTTGGGAAATCATGACCCAAAAATTCGGTATATGGTAACAGCATGTAGACGTTTATTGGTTACAATAACTAAATATGAGAAGCATTTTAGCAACCAGAGACACAAACTCTGCGCTATTTGGACGATGGTTTCGAGAAACTAAACTTTGGAAAGTGATCAAATGCTTACACAGAGTAAGTGCTCCTTAATATCATTAAACGTGCGAGCTGGCTTGATTTACTTAGAGGTAGGGCATAAAGTAGCTTACGTAATCAGGAAAGTAATTTCATCCCTCGAAATTTCCAAAGATTTCAAAATGAAGAAAATGGGTGTTATGCGGAGAAACATTCAGCATACTTGAGATTTTCAGGTCAAGTGAGTTGTTTAACAGATTCTCCTATATCAAATTGCAATGGTGGACGCATCTTCGCCCCTTGCCGAATCAGACCAATTTGAGGAATCAGAAATCACTGTGAAGTCCGAAGAAAAGAAGATCAGTGAGTCTGATCAGTTCAAAACAAACCTGGACTCTAAAATCAGTCGAACAAACAATGTTGTACTTATATCGCAATCCGATGTTATGGATAAAGAGCTTGCATACAAGCAACGTCTTAATCGCCCCTTCAAGGTTATTCAGCACCTCCCGTTATCTTCAACTCCTCCGGACTACTGCTTGTTAGAAAACCCTCTTTCCGTCAAAGATAGCGCCTCCCTGTACAATTCTCTAACTGTGTCACGACATAATTGGCTGTACAATGTGTTCAAGAGCTACTGGACTCGTAGAGAGCAGTATATCAATGTTCTTAATGACCGCAAAAGAGATAAAATGAGTAAATTATGCGATGTCAAGATGTCTGCTGGGCCCCATGTTTTTGATATTCGACTGTTCATATTGAAAGATGAGGAGAAAGAAAGACTTCATCATGAGGAGTTAGAAAAGAAAAAAGAGGAAAAGCTCAAGAAGCGCGAGGCAAGATTGCTAGGTGTATCGAAAACTACAACGTCTAAGAGCGATATGCAAACACCAAGCAACATCCATGAAAGTTCCTCAGAAGGAAAAGAGAATGCTGATATTTTAACAGTCTCCGATCAACATCATAAATCGCCGGTCATTCCTGATCAAGATGCTGCGGCAGATCTCGTTACAGCGCGTACTGTTGACCAGATGGAGACCAGTGAATCCCCAGGAACCCAGTCTCCGCAACAACTTGTGGAACCATCTTCATCTCCCCACAAAGAGATTCCTGAAGAGCAGGAAAAACAATCACCTCCCAATATTCGCGATACTACTGTCAAAGTACCGACTAGCACGCCTGATGAGGTCCGACCCCAGCCCAAAATCACCCCCGTGAAAAAGGCGGCCAATGAAAAGGAGATTAGTTTGGTATCTGCGCCTCCCTCCCAGGTCGAGCAAACAGCTGTTGAAGTGAAGGAGCCTACAGTGACTTCTCAGGATCATTCGACTGCTGAGAAATCATCATCGTATCTCGCCCTGACGCCTTCTGCGATGTCACCCGCTACACCTTCTCCTAAATCCAAGAGTTCAGGAGATCTGATGGCAAATCCCGATAATGTAATCATGATTCAGAACTTGAATTCTATTGCCCGTACAGACTCTCATTTGAATGCACTTATGAAGACTGTGGCCTCTGGTGGTGCCACCGGTGAGCAAATTGCAGAATTCCAGGTGTATATCCAACGAGCGAGACAAATGGGAGATTTAAATGGATATTACAAAACAATACAAGACCAAGGAGAGGAAAGAAGCGAGGCTCTTAAACGACAACAGGAGGAAGCGAAGTTGAACATGGAAAAAAGTAGGCTGGACAGGGAGAAGATGAGATTAGAGAAGGAGAAACTGAAAGCTGAGAAGGAGAAGATCAAGGAACAGCAAAAATTGGAAAAGGCTGAAAGAAAGCAAAAGGAGAGAGAAGAGAAAGAACGTGCCAAACAATTGGAGAAAGAATTGAAAGATAAAGAGAGGGAGAGGAAAAGACTTCTAAAGCAACAGAAGAAAGACCAAGAAGCTCTTGAGCGGCAAAGAATTAGGGAGGATAAGAGGGAGAGAAGGTTAAGAATGGAACGCGAGAAACAAGAAAAACACAAAAAGCTGGACGGTGAAAGGTATTATCCTGAAGACAGGATGGAGAAGGAGAGAGAACGGCAGTTAATCAAAGAAAAAAGAGAGAAACGGAAGCTAGAGGAGAAAAGACGTTTTGAACTAGCTGATGAAAATGATGACAAGCTATCTGCGTTTCAAGAACGATATCTGCATGATGCAACACTGGTGTTCGAATTCCAAGAGAACACATCCGCAAGGTTCTTTGTTCCTAGAGATTCCATAATTGAGATTCTTGGTGAAGAGCATGCCGATGAGTCAGATAACTGGAAAGATGATAGTAGGGCCACTTCCCAAGGTGCTGAGGCGGATAGTGTTTCCATCAAGTCTGAGGATAACGAGGTGGAACAACATGGCATTAGATCCCCTGGACCCAAGAAAGGTACCAAACCTTTTCTAAATATGCTGATTTCCTTTATTATTGTGCACAATGAGAGCGATATGGAGGCGTATGATTTAAGGAAAAAGCGAGCAGAAGATGAATTGAAGGAGAAGGAGAAAGAAGAGGCTCGGAAGAAAGATGAGGAGGAGAAGAAATTGCTGCAACCAGAAAGCGAAGATACTTCAGCATCAAAACCCAAGAAGAAGCGGAAGACCAAGAAGAGCTGGGGGTCCACAAAAAGACAGACTAGGCATGCTAGAGGATCTAGGAATGACGATTCCGAGCTGACTCCTGCTGACATAGGAGACGAAGATGTTCGGCCGGCACCTATATTCTCCACTACGACGATCAGGCTGGAGGAGGTTCCTTCGAGATTTGCTGAGCTCATCTGTAACAGTGCTCGGCCGTTGCCAGAAGTTCAGGAGAAAATGAAGGAGATAATGGCGACTGGTCAGCGTCTTGCTGGGCACCATATTTGGTACCAACTTGACGGAGTGAGAGATGAGCTACTTGCTGAAACTCTACGATTCAACCTGAACAGACTTGATTACGTCAATGGAGGAGGACGCTTGAAAGGCAAGGCCATGTTGAAGAGAATTGTGGAAAAGACGGGCTCTGAGGCGGAGGTTGTCTCGAAGCGCCAAAGAAGGATCAAAACAAGCTAGTCTCTTGGTGTTTTCATAACTTAGGTATACTAATGTTTCAATTGAATTCCAAAACAGTATATACTTTTAAAGATAAAACGCAAAAGCTTCGTACTTTGATCGTTTACAGCGTCCCATTGATCGGGAAGAAAGTGCATTAACGCTTCTGCTGGTTAAAGAACTCTTCCGGAGTTATGCTGAGAAGAGACTGTGTTTTTTCAATCAGCTCCTTTTCAGCCTCTGGAGTCCATTCGTTGAACTCCTTTTCGCTTCCGATCGGTCTTTCGGCAATAGTCGTTAGTCTGAAAGCATGTCTGAGAGAGTCGGAATCCCAGTCCAGGGTGGCAGTGTGGATAAGTCTTCTGTTGTCCCAGACAACAATGGTATCTTCGTCCCACTGAGCTCTCAAATGTGCATCCAAACAAGTCTCCAAGTGGTTGATAAGGAAACCCAACAGGGTATCGCTCTCCTCGTCCTTTAGTCCCATGATACGTCTGCTGAAGTTTCTGTTGACATATAGTGCCTTCTTCTTCAACACAGGGTGGTATCTTACGAGAGGGTGGATGGAGTCAATCTGCTTCTTTCTCTCGATCCCTCCGCTGTTCTTGGAGTTGGCGGCTTGGTCTCTAGAGGTATGTAGAACCTTGAGGCCATCCAACATCTCCTGCATCTGAGGAGAAAGTCTTTCATAGGCCTCGACAGTGTCCACAAACTGGGTATCTCCACCAACATCGGTCTGAAGCATTCCAAAGAGAGTTATTCCTGGAGGTTGGGTCTCATAAGACACATCAGAGTGCCATGTGATGTTGTTGAGCCTTGTGGAAAAGATCTTCTTGGCCTCGTTCGGGTTGCCTCTTCTGAAAGTAACATGGAACTCTGGGTGGCCACGTGGAGCTCCGGATGTGGGGTGGACATGTAGCGGACCAAAGTACTTGCCCCAGTCCTCGATGAACTCAAACGACTTGTGCTTGAGATCCTGACCTCTGAAAACAACAAGACCTCTCTGCTCAACCAAAAGAGCCAAGTCGTCCTTCTGTCTTGGACTGAGAGAGCTCAACTGAAGCCCCTTGACTTCAGTTCCGAGCTTTGGCGTGATCGTCGACGTGGTCACAGCAGGGTCAGCAAACAGTGCCGTGAAGGATGGGTCCCCAAAGTACCCTCTGTCTGTGTGCTTGAATGGCTCCGGGTTTGAGAAAGCCTGCTCATGGTTTGGATCCCAGGTAGGAGTCCACTCGGGGTGGCGTAGCTTCTCGTAGTTCTCACTCGAGATGGTGTACACACCGTCTCTGATAGTATCCTCACCCTTTCTGAAATGGATGTCCACGTTTCTGGTCTCTGCAATGATAGCCATGATGATGAATCTTTATCTATACCTGACAAAAAGTTCTAAATATTATTAAACGTAATTTTGCGCTCACTTGACGGCCGAATCTCTCTATTTATACGTTTCGCCCCCTTCATTCTCCTTCATAGCCTGCCGCTGAGTCTATCAGTAGCCCGCTGCTTATCTCCGCTTCTGTTCAGGCAAACCTTACGATGGTGCCCCAAATTACCTCAACTGTGGATCTTAACACTGATTACGAAATCGCATTCTTTGGTTTCGCTTACGTCAGCCTATACATTTAGATACCCCAGATCTTACGTATTTTGACACCAGATCTTTCGCCACATCACGTGATACATGGTAATCACACTGCCAAAAGGATCTTTAATTGGTCTCGGGGCTGTGTTCAACGATGTAAGCCACAGCAAAAAAACTGCGAGCCACACTCCTGGGTCGGGGATTGATTGAATAATTGCTCTTGGCATCTTTTCCCCCCCCCGCCCCACATACGTTTGTATCATCGTTCTTTACTGCGGTTTGGCATCTAATTTACCAGTGCTGAAAAATAGTCAGCGGATTACGTAAGATAACAACAATCACAATCAATTCTGATTTGGACAGGCAAGACAGGAGGGAGTAAAGTGCAGTGATAGATAGGTGGAACTTCTATACCGGGTGCGTGTAGTCGTAGTATTCATCGGGAGTCAGAGACAGAATCAGGTCCTTCTTCTTCAACGCCTCCTCCTCCTTTTCAGGAGACCAGGCATTGAACTCTTCCTCGGAGTGGACTGGCCGCTCAGCCACGCTAGTTACACGGAACGCGTGTCTGTAAGAGTCAGAGCTCCAGTCTACCGTAGCTGAGTGCAGTACCCGTCTGTTATCCCAGATAACAATGGTGCGGTCGTCCCAATTGGCCCGTAAATGCGCATCCAGACATGTCTGGAGGTGGTTTGTTAGAAAGTCCAGGATAGCGTCACTTTCCTCTTGCTTGAGCCCCAAGATCCGTCTTCCAAAACCCTTGTTAACGTATAGAGTCTTTCTCTTGAGAACCGGATGATATCTAACAAGAGGATGGATAGAGTCGATGGGGACTTTTCTTTCAATGCCACCTAGCGCTCTGGCATGCTCGGCCTGGTCTCCAGAGGTATGAACTAGCTTCAATCCGTCAATTAGCTTTTGGAAGCTTGGGGAGAGTCGCTCATAGGCTTCGATCCCGTCCAAAAACTGGGTGTCGCCGCCAATATCTGTCTGGAGCATTCCAAACAAAGTTATACCTGGGGTCTGGTTTTCGTACGAGACGTCCGAGTGCCATGTCAAGCTGTTGATCCGGTTGGCGAACACCTTCTTGTATTCATCTTGGCCGCCCTTTCTGAAAACAATGTGTAGTTCAGGGTGGCCTCTTGGTGACCCAGAAGTAGGGTGTACATGAAGAGGACCAAAGTACCTGCCCCACGAGACAATATCCTCCAGTGGCTGATCTTTGAAATCTTGATCTCTGAAAACAACAACTCCTCTCTGCTCCACCAAGAGAGCTAGATCATCTTTCTGCTGTGGGCTGAGAGAGCTCAATTGCACCCCCCTCACCTCACTACCTAGCTTCGGAGTAATAGGCTTTGCCACGGCCCCTGTATCTTTTAGCAAAGCAGTGAAGGTGGGGTCCCCAAAATAGCCTCTATCTGTGTGACTGAAAGGCTTGATATGGCTGAACGCAAATTGCTGCTTAGGATCCCACGAAGGCGCAAAGGCAGGGTACTTTATGGCCTTAAGGCTTTCATCGGGAACTGTGAGAACTCCGTCCTTAGCTTTTGTGCCATTATCCTTGCGGAAGTGGGTATCGTTGATAACACGACTCTGAGCAACTGTTGAAGACATGATTGTCTGCCTGGCTCACATAACCGGCTGACACGGCCCCAGGACCAGTTGTCGATAAGGAAAAAACAGCTCTTTTATATTGATCTATGACAGGAGGCCTACCCCAGAAACAGTAAAACTGCTGTCAAACGTCAAGACACTTGATCGTTACCTGAACCAGGTTGAGGCTCTGTCAGACCCCGACAGATGCCATAGTTTCTGTTGCCACACCTTATCGGTACCCGTAGCCACGTTAGCCTCAAAAGTCACTCTTACAACCGGGAGCATTTATCTTATCAATGTTACCCCTTTTTATACATAGATACGTAAACTCAGCTGACTTGATTTGCACCCATCACATACGGCTGGTGTAAAGATGTCTAGATATTGTGGTTTCTGCCTTTTCCTGTGCTATAACTGTTGATTATCGTAAGATTGAAAACTGGCTGATGACGAGCCCGGAAAGGCTAGAGTCCAACGCTATGTTGTATCAGCTGATATCTCTGATACTTTTTGTTGCGGGCTTTGGTTCTGCTCTGGAGCCTCAGGCCCCTTTGAAGGCTCCACAAAAAACTAAGGTAGCAATAATCGGGGCCGGATCTGGAGGTTCTTCTGCTGCTTACTATCTGCACAAGTTTACCAATGGCTTCTTTAACGTGACAGTGTATGATTCATACGACTATGTTGGGGGAAGATCGACGACAGTGGATATAGAGGGAGAGCATATCGAGCTGGGGGCTTCTATATTCGTGGACGCCAACAAGATACTCAGCAGAGCCGTTCAAGACTTCAGCTTGGAAACCGTTGAATTCGGAGATGACACCGATGGGTTCGGACTTTGGAACGGAACTCACTTTGTATATGTTTCTGCGCCATCTGCTGTTCCATATCTCTCCAAATGGAGATTCCTCCGTCATTTCGGATTCAGATCTGTCCTGAAGATGGAGTATTACAAAAGAAAGGTCATCAATACTTTCCTGGACGCCTACTACAGCTTCCAGTTCCCATTTCCTTCTCTAAACGCTATCAAGGTTCTCTCGAACTACACGTCTGTGTCTGCCGCAGACACCGTTGAATCCCTGGGAATCTCACAGGAGTACACATCTCTTCTGCAGTCGCTCACTCGAGTCAACTATGCGCAAAATCTAGATCAAATTCATGCCCTGGGAGCATTCGTCACTTTAGCTGCCTCTGGAGCCAAGCAGGTGAAAGGAGGTAACTTTCAGATCTTTGAAAACTGGATCAAACACTCTCAAGCTGAACTTCGTCTTCGCACCACAATTACTCGTATTGAGAAGTCTACTTTGGGCGATTACGCTCTTTATGATGAAGCTGGGAACACTCAGACTTTTGATAAGATAATCATCGCTGCCCCTTTGGATTTGTCAAACATCACCTTCAACTTTGAAGTTCCAGAAATAGACCATGATGTTGATTATGTTCAATTGTTTGTGACCTTGATTCAATCCCCGTTCAAATTGAATGAAAGCACATTCTTTGGTGGGGGTTCCACACCTCAACAGGTACTGACATCTAACGGGATCCTGTTCAATTCCATCAGTGAAGTGTCATTCAACAATAAGACCCAAGATTATATATACAAGGTTTTCAGCCATTCCAGCTTGCAGAATGATCTACTTGATGAAATCTTTGGTAATTATTCATCAAAGTACGAAAAAATCTGGAGTAGTTACCCTTATCTTACTCCAAGGACTGTATTCCCAGATTTCAAAGTCACAGATAACGTATGGTATTTAAACGCCATAGAACCTTTCATCAGCACTATGGAGACATCAGCGTTAGCAGGAGCCAACATTGCTGCTTTGCTGAGCTCTGGAATCAACACTACAGAGTTGGTGATACCTTGAAAACAATTTTTTTCAAATGGACTGGTCTATAGACTGTCTGGAACCTGAAACACCACCGTATAGAGGAGGCCGAGCTCGGATCAAATCAATATCAGGCTGGCTCTGGACTATCACAGAGAATTCGCCTATTTCCATGACTTCTTCAGCTTTACCCTGCGTATTGTCTGTTTCTGCAGAGATGTCAATTGCTGACTCATGATGAGCTCTCATTGGTGAATTCAAGGGAGTCGAACGTGTGCTTTTCTGGAAATAATCCATTGTTTCTGAGCTCCGTCTTGCATCCTGAGGAGTTGGCGGGTCCGACATAACAGTCATGGTGGTAGCTTGTGTGATAACAGGTAAGGCGGGAGCTGCAACGCTTATTTTATTAATCGGATTGGTCTCTTGTGATGTCTTTCTAGAGGATGCCGTGTTCAGTGAGGAACTCGACGTGTTTATAGCGGTTGTCAATGAAATAGGAGATGCATTCTCGTTACTCACACTCTGGAAATTCGGGCGTGTGGGAGTAGATGCGGAGTCTTGTGGTCCACTCTTTGGCCCTAAAACAAGAGCCTTTGTGGTTGAGACTGAGTGACCGGTAGTAGCAGCAATCCTCGAGACTTCATTCCCAGAAGCCGGACCAGGTATTTGCTCAACAAATGTCGGAACTGTCGGTGAAGACCCATTGGAATGTCTGATTGACGCCGAAAATGGCTTCGAAGGAGCAACCATCTGTTCGATACTTGAAGTGTTGATTAGATTGTGGTTAGGCGTGAGTATTTGCTGCTGTAGCGGTTGTGGTTGTGTTTGCTGCTGCTGCCTTCTTCCTTCCTCTGATACCGCAAGTTGAGATGATAATCGCAAACGGCTCTGAACACTTTCTGACAACACTGGCTTGGTTGGGGCTAGTTTTATATCCTCTTTTTCTTTAACACCACTATCCTCAGATGATCTAGATGTAGGGGCAGTAATAGTAAGCATACTACTATCGCCTGATTCAGAAGAGCTTGTAGTTGTAGAGGGAACTCTGGTCGTTGTGGTAACTATCTTTTTCAAATTCATGCTGGATACACTAGCAGTCATCTGACTGATAATGGAAGCATCTAAAAACTTGTTCAATTTCAGTTGAGCTCCCTTCGGGTCCAATAAAAGCCTTGACTCAAAAATTCCTGGCCTGGAACCATCAATTCTTAGCTGATTGTTATAATCGACCCCATGAAATAAATTGAATAGTTCCAATCTGTAACCTCGATTTTTTGCCAGGGGATTTCCCGCTAGATACAAAGTGGTCAGTTTCAAAACGCTGTCATCTATCAACAAAAGTGGTTTTAATTCGGAGACTTTAGTAAGTCTGTTCTGTCTCAAATCAATTTTTTCAAGTGACTTTAAATGTTCAATAGAGTCCAAGTTTGACAACTGGTTACCACGTAAGTTCAAGATGGCAAGTTTTTTCAAGCCTTCTGGAAATGTAGAGACATTTGTCAGTTTGTTGTAAGATAAGTTCAGCGACTTGAGATTGTCCAGTTTTGATAAAGCCCCAATCGGAAGACTGTGGAGCTGATTGTAGGATAAATCCAACGAAGATAAACTTTCCAAGTTATCAAAGCACCATTCGCTTATGCTGGAGATTTTGTTTTCAGAAAACGACAAATGTTTAAGCACTTTCCAATGGTCCCCACTTCCCCCCTGGTGTGAAGGGAGCACGTTTGTGTTGAGAGATGGCAACGACAGATAGGCCGGGTTGGAAGCAGTATTAGAAGGAGGGATATCCGACGCTGGAATGTAGCGGTTTTCACTGATCAACGAATTAGACCTATTCGTACGACGCTGGCGCTGGTAGTAGTTGTGTTGACGCCTGCTAGTATTTGATGTAGATGCTGATGGCTTTTCCTCATGATTCTGAAGACGAGGGGAGTAATATGAGGACGGAGGCGACGTGGTATCAGGAAGTGATGCGCTCAAATAGTGATGAAAGGAAGACCCGTACGAGTTGGAATGGATGCCACTGCCAGGTAATGGAGGGGAAGAGTACGAGCTTCGGGGTTGATTCGTAGGCCCTGCCGATGTTATGATTGCGGTAGGTGTTGCCACAGCGGGGGAAGTATCAGAGTCATCTGAATAAGCCGATCCCCTTCTATTAATATCCTCGTTTACAAGATCGATCAATACTTCCACCGGGTCAGTAACGTTACTTCGCTTGACGACCAAAAATCTGATACTTTCACTCAGTGAATGCCAGCCATATATTTCCTTCGGGTCAAGATCTGAAATCTCTAGAACCGCCAAGTTTTTAAACACTTTGATAGGTGTTGACGTGTCGAAAGGATACTCTTCATGTCCCTCAATCAATTTTGCGTTCTGATCATTGGCTAGTCTAAGACAGGGCAACTTGGTAAATGCAGAATAGAGGTATTTCAAGTCGGAAACAATATTATCGCCTTTATATCCAGCAGATCCCAGAGTGTTCCACAATGCAGAGACACTAGACATGACAGATTTGACACTCGACATGGAATGGATGGATTGGGCGTCCGAAGTGATTTTCTTGGATCTTTGAAACTCGCTCAAAAATGAGACATAGTTGTTGCCGCTCTCAGTATCGATATTGTCTAATCGCAAGTTCATAGGCCCAACCGCGATTCCCAACTCTTGAAACTTGCCTAACAGAAAGTACAGATGATGCAAAGACAGTGATAGTCGGACAGGTTTTCCAGATGCTGGCACTGGGTGCTGCTGAGACTGCTGATTAGGGCCTGGTTTGGACGATTTTTTGTAGGCGATCAACGCATTAGCAAGTTGACGTTCATGGGACTTTATGAAAGTTGCCAGGTTATGGATGTATATGTCGCCATCTATAGTGTTACCGGCCATGATGGATTACAAAGGACTGACTGTGATACTGCTTTGAGCAGCTTAGCGAATCTTGAAGAGATACGAAGTATGGATAGGGAAAGCCCTGGTTGTGTAGTGACAACAACGAGATCCGTTTCACTGTGGCCTTCAGCAAAGCACTGATAACTTTGCAGCACCTCTTTTTGGTGTGCTGTTTGCCTGCTGTGCAGTTTACTGAGGCTGAAACAAACCCGTAAAGAGGCCCCTTAAGAGCTCAAATGAAATCCTGTCATCCTCAAGTGCTAGAGTCATTTTTTATTGATTCATTTGTTTTCGCTAATCGGGATACAAAACTTGTTTACATTTTCCAAGTCTACATATATTTGTGGATTGCACGACCATCAAAACAGAGAAACTGGTTGTTCAGTCTTCAAATCTGGGGTAATACACATACATCTAGAAACGAGAGCTTGATGAGCGAGTCAATGTTCGGTTAAAAATTTATGTAGCATGAATTGCTGAGAAGTACTACTGAGAGGTAACAGAGTGGTAATCGTTGGATGAAAGAACGGAGTCCTGATCGCTGGATGGTTGGGCTGTTTTGGCCGTTTGAGAAGCATTAAGCTCGTTCGAATACCCAACTTTTGTGCTGCTTGCGTTGTCAGCCACGCTGGGAAATGGCGCGATACGTTCAAAAATGCTTGCTGGAGGGATAGCAGATGTGGAAGCGTTTGTGTCGGCGCTGCGTCGTCTTCTATTTCTAGTGGAACTGGCAATTGTTATCACCGAGGAAGAATCAGCCACGTTTCCTCCCCCTACTCCTCCCCCAGCAGCCCCCTGAGATGTTGTTAAGGAAGTGGCGTAACTGGTTGTTGCCCCTCCATAGCTTACTATACTATTGCTCAGTAGTGATGCTGTAGTTGTGTTTCCGGTGCCTCCTAATCCGTCGTTATTGCCTGGATTTATTAGAAAGTTGGTGTTGCTACTCGCTGACGTGAATGCTGTCGGGGTGATAGATGTCATGGCAGTTGACTTCAAGGAGGGATCGTAGCATCTAGATCCAGATTCCGCCTCGTCGTGGTAGTCTGACTCATCTGAAGAAAGCGACAAGATGGGCTTTGTGCTGACATTGTCAATAGTAGACGCATCTCCGCTTACAAAACTCGATCCGTCATCGGCCAGTTTAGAAGAATGGAAAGATGGCCCAGCAGAAGCACTATGGCTATCTGTGGAAGGCGTCACCGCACCCGAAGTGATTGGATTAGACTTTTTGGGAACGTAGGGGTTTGTTTTTCCGTTTTTAATCGAGTGGCCATGATGAGCCGTTGGTGGAGACCCATTCCCAAGGGGCCTGTTATTCATAAACTTGCGAACCCAAGAAAATCGGCTTGCTCTGCTGCTTCCAGAGGACAGCCTGTGGCTGGCAGGGTTTCCTGTAGTTGACGTTCCCGGTGCTTCACTAACCGGTACTTTTTGGAGCCTCAAAGGGGCATCAGAAGAGCGGTTGCTGGGTTTGTCACCCGCTTCGGTGTCTTTAGCTGGGTCTGTTGCAATTTTCCTCGTATCCACACTCACCCCGGATTGTTCCTCTTGATGGAACTGCCGCTGTGTCTTCTGTGTTTGCTCTGTATTGTCTTCATGTTCTACAGTCGAGGTCATTTCTGGAGGTTCCTGTTTGTTCAGCTCACCAATGATAACAATTCAGCTAGAGCCTTCCACTATGAGCCTCCTATAAAAACACCAGCTCTTGATGCACCAAGCCAAACATTCTGCTGTGTTCTTTAATCATGTGGCAATCGAATAATAATAAAAATAAGCATACAGGATTGTCTGGTCACGTGTGTGCATTTTCTCAAATCGGCGGCGCAGCAGTCATTAATCCAGGAAAAATCTCAATTTATGACACCTCCTCCTATCTAAAAGCGTTTACATAGCTTCCACAAGCAGTTAAACTGCTTTGTGGCGCTAAGACGATTGACAAGAATCTCTCATCAAGAAACATCGCACTCTGTTTAGCTCTCTCAACTGCAGCTCAAGCACCCTTTCCATATCGGATACCGCCACTCAAACGGGGCCAAAAAAAGTTTACGCACAATGGACGATGATTTTAGAGCCAGAAATCTGCCACCGAACTCCTTCAACTTCATGGGTACGGTGGTAGATCCAACAGACCTGCTGCTGTACTGCTTAGCATTCATTTTTCCGCCGCTGCCTGTTTATATTAGAAAAGGTCTTCGTTGGGAGGTTTTCCTGGCGTTGATTCTCACTATGTTTGCGCACCTGCCAGGGTTTCTCTACGCATGTTATATTGTGTATGATACGAGTGTCATCACAGGCTCTGAGGGGGGAATAGCTGCAAGGTTCAATGGATACACTGATCTAGAGTCTCAGCAGGAACCGCATCTTGTTATTTCTTCGGAGTCCCCTACATCGGTTCTGTACTCAGAGACCAGACTCCTCTCTGCTTCTCCTCAGATACCAGCCATCTTATCTCATAGTGACACAAAACATGATAGCAGTAGTTTGCTTCCTGAGTCGACTGCAAAGAACCCCTCGCACTCCAACCAAGGCCACTCGTCTGTAGAACAGCCTGATCATCCTCCTGCATATGACGATGCTATGGCACATTCGAGATCTGTTCCTGTTGTCGGAGATTACAAGGTACAGCGATAGTGCTTATTTGGACTTTGGACGGACTTATATGAGCTCGAACTGCTGCTCTCATCTTATTACGAATCACTACTACGAAATAACTCGATATCTAAGTTAACTTCTTGCTGTGTCTTTATGCCCTTTCATTTTCTGACACAGCCTCACCTTTATTCACTAATAAAAAAAAATTTTATGTAACTCAGATTGTGTTATATTCTCCTCAACCATGCTTATCATCCACCATAAACACAGCTGATACACCTAGCATAATCATGAAGATCAAAGCGATATCCAGGTCGTCAGACACCTATATTCCTGTGAGGAATACACAAGAATCTGCACTGCCTAGAAATCTGGACCCAACGTTACATCCTTTTGAAAGGGCTCGTGAGTATACGAAGGCATTAACGGCAGCAAAGATGGAGCGTATGTTTGCTCAACCCTTTATAGGACAACTTGGAAATGGCCACAGAGATGGTGTCTATCAAATAGCGAAGAACTTCAAGTCTGTCGGTCGTATTGCTTCTGCATCAGGAGATGGAGTAGTCAAGTACTGGAACTTGACTTCCAGAGAGGAAGAATACAGCTTTAAGGCACATGATGGTATGTGTGCTGGGCTCTCTGTGACTCCAGATCAGCAACTTCTTTCCTGTGGTGCAGATAAGACTGTCAAGCTATGGAAAATATATGACGAAGATCAGGAATATCTCAGAAGTGAATCACCATCAGATATTAAAGGCAATCAGGGGCTGATCAAGACTTTTTTAGGAGATCATGCTTTTCAGTCCTTAGATCATCATCGAGATGATCCTATTTTTGTTACTGGAGGTGCTGTTATCAATCTGTGGGACTCTAACAGAAGCAGGCCTATCTCTGATCTATCGTGGGGAGCGGATAATATTACAGTGGTGAAATTCAACATGACAGAAACTTCAATCATAGCCAGTGCAGGATCAGACAATTCTTTAATACTTTACGATATTCGAACTAACTCTCCAACACAAAAGATAAGGACAAGTATGCGAACAAACGCCATTTGCTGGAACCCTATGGAGGCGTACGTTTTTGCCTCTGCAAATGAAGATCATAACGCATATCTGTGGGATATGAGAAACCTTAGCAGATCAATAAATATATACAAGGATCACGTGTCTGCTATTATGGATGTTGATTTCTCTCCCACGGGACAAGAGGTTGTTACGGCTGGATATGACAAGACCATACGACTATTTGGGTACCGTAAGGGACACTCCAGAGACATATATCATACAAAGAGAATGCAGCATGTATTTGTCACGAAATTTTCTATGGATTCGAAGTATATTTTCTCAGGCTCTGATGAGGGTAATCTCAGAGTGTGGAGATCACAAGCAAGTGAGAGATCAGGAGTGAAATCAGCACGGCACAGAACCAAGTTGGAGTATGATGACAAGCTCAAAGAACGCTTTGGAAACATGCCTGAGATTAAGCGCATTTCTAGACACAGACATGTTCCTGTTAACGTCAAAAAGGCTTCTGAGATTAAGGCTATTGAGATTGCTAGCATCAAGAGACGTGAAATGAATGAGAGAAGACACAGTAAGCGTGGTTCTAAGCCTTTCCAGAGCGAGAGACAGAAGCACGTCGTTGGCCAGGTTCATAAAGCGTAGGCTACTATCTTTTTAAAGCGAATCCGCGTTGTACTTACATAGCTTTCTACAAGTCTGGAAACATTGTGATCATGCATGTGTTTGACTGTATTTTGTATTCCACATCTTCAAATCCATGTTGGAGGATTCTTTCGCACGCTGAAAAGTTTCTGTCCCTCCATTTCAAGAGCCTTTTTTATTATAAGCATTTTCTAAATTTCCGACTCTTTTAAAAACTTGCCTTGTTTTGTGAACCACTTTACATATAGCCGGAATTATAGTCCCGCCTACATACAAACATGACAGATCGAATCACCATTGCTATAGACCGAGGGGGAACTTTCACAGACTGTGTGGGAAACTCTGGGTCCGGTTTGGCAGAAGATGATGTCATCATCAAGATATTGTCAGTTGATCCTCACAACTATCCTGATTCCAACCTAGAAGGAATCCGAAGATTGCTAGAAAGGTTCTCAGGAAAGCAAATCCCAAGAGGATCACCATTGGACACGTCAGGAATTCATTCTCTGCGACTTGGAACAACAGTTGCCACCAATGCTTTGTTAGAGAGAAAGGGAGAACGGTGTGCTTTGGTCACAACAAAGGGATTCAAAGACATACTACGCATAGGCAACCAGGCTCGGCCACATATATTTGACCTTTCGATCTCGAAGCCAGATGTCCTATACGAGACTGTTGTAGAGGTAGATGAGCGTGTGACCCTCGAAGACTTTGTGGAAAATCCAATTCAGCATTTTAGCGAGGCAAATGGCGACGACCTAGTCAGAGGTGTGTCTGGAGAAACCGTAAGGATTTTAAAAACTCCGAATGAGGAAGAGATAACATCTCTATTGAGACTGGTGTACGATTCTGGTATTAGATCTTTGGCAGTTTGTCTTCTGCATTCGTACACATTTGTCGACCACGAAGTGTTAGTGGGAAGGATAGCTGAGAAAATTGGGTTCACTCACATCTCACTATCAAGCAAGCTTTCGCCTATGATAAAACTGGTCCCGAGGGCCAATTCATCTGTAGCTGACGCCTATCTGACACCTGAGATCAAAAAGTATTTGTCAAGTTTTGAATCTGGGTTGAAACAAGGTCTTTCATCGGCAACAAATGATATTGGAGTTAAATGCCAGTTTATGCAGTCTGATGGAGGCCTTACAGATGCATCGTCGTTCTCTGGTTTGAGAGCCATACTGTCAGGACCGGCAGGAGGCGTTGTTGGTTACTCCAAGACCTGCTATAATCCTCAGAACAATATCCCTCTAGTTGGCTTTGATATGGGAGGGACATCAACCGATGTATCGAGATATGGCGATGGGAAGTTTGATCATGTATTTGAGACCACAACAGCTGGTGTTACCATTCAATCACCTCAATTGGACATCAATACGGTAGCGGCAGGTGGGGGTTCTATACTATCGTTTAGGAACGGGCTAATGCAAGTTGGACCCGAGTCCGCTTCTTCACATCCTGGGCCCGCCTGTTACAGAAAGGGTGGACCGCTCACTGTAACTGATGCGAATCTATTATTGGGGAAACTAGTTCCTGAGTACTTCCCAGGTATTTTTGGACCTGATGAAAACGAGTCACTCGATTTCGAGGTAACCTCAATAAAGTTCAATGAATTAGCAAAGGAGATAAACAAAGCTAATCCCCAGATGCGTGATATGACGGCCGAAGAGATAGCTCATGGGTTTTTGAAAGTGGCTAATGAAACAATGTCAAAGCCCATCCGTCAGTTGACTGAAGCCAAGGGACACGTGCTTTCTGAGCACAGACTTGTCTCATTCGGAGGCGCCGGTGGCCAGTGTGCTTGCGAGGTTGCGCAGCTGCTGGGAATTACCACAGTGCTTATCCATAGATATTCATCTGTTCTATCTGCTTACGGAATGGCCCTTGCTGATGTTGTTGAGGAACTTCAGGAGCCATCATCATTAAATCTTGACGACCGGTCAAAGACTGAAGTGGAGTCAAGATTGAAAGCATTGAAAGCTAAGACAGCCAGTTCGCTGATACACCAGGGATTTTCTGAGCGCGATATTATATATGAGGAATACCTCAATTTACGATATCAAGGTACCGAATCAGGTATAATGGTGTCTAGAGGTTCGGGTTGGGACTTCCAAGAACGTTTCATCACTCTCCATAAAAAGGAGTTTGGTTTTATATTTGAGAAGAATATCATTATTGATGATATCAGGGTGCGGGCCATTGGATCCGGTCTTTCTAGGAAAGAGGAATACGTTGACAGCCAAATAGAAGACCTCACAGCTTCCAATTTGATTCATAGTGTTGGAAAAGAAAAAATAGAGTTCATGAAGAAATCATTCTGGGGGGACAAATGGCTCGATACTCCCGTTTACAGGTTGGAAAATATTGAAGTTGGGAGCAAGATAACAGGAGTAGCTATTATCGCCGATGGCACGCAGACGAACGTGATACCTCCTAACGGAACTGCATTGGTCTTGAAGTCTCACATTGTCATAAATCTAGCTGACTCTGTCTCTCAAAAACCAGATCCTTCTACACTAAATGAGATAGTTATTGATCCTGTCTTATTGTCAATTTTTGGCCATAGGTTCATGGATATTGCAGAGCAAATGGGCGTATCATTGCAGAAAACATCAGTCTCAGTGAATGTGAAAGAAAGACTTGATTTCTCATGTGCAATGTTTGATCCAGACGGTAACTTGGTTGCAAATGCTCCCCATCTACCAGTTCATTTAGGATCAATGTCAACGTGTATTGCAACCCAGGCAGATATTTGGAAGGGTAAGTTGAAGCCTGGTGACGTTATTGTTTCTAATCATCCCTCTGCTGGAGGGACACATCTTCCTGACATCACAGTTATTACTCCAGCTTTTGATGGCGAACAAATCATTTTCTTTGTTGCGTCAAGAGCCCACCACGCGGACATTGGTGGTCTTCTGCCTGGTTCAATGCCTCCCAACTCTACAGAACTGTGGCAAGAGGGTGCTAGAATCTATTCTGAGTTATTAGTGAAAGCGGGAGAGTTTCAAGAAAAGCGGATGGTCGAACTGCTATTGAAAGATCCTGCAATGTTCCCAGGCTGCTCAGGATCAAGAAAATTGTCTGACAACTTGTCCGATCTAAGGGCTCAGGTGGCGGCCAATAAGAAAGGCATCTCATTGATTGAAAACCTGGTTGCAGAGTTTGGACTTCCAACAATCATCACATACATGAAGGCTATACAAGATAATGCGGCCGCTACGGTCTCAAACATGCTGAGCTCCTTGATTGACAAATATGGGGTTGACAACTTGAAGTGTGTCGACTATATGGATGATGGTTCACAGATTGACCTGAAAATTGAAAGGGATGGGAAGTCCGTAGTGTTTGATTTCTCTGGAACTTCAGAACAGGCATACAACAATTTTAATGCCCCCAAAGCGATAACTTACTCTGCCATTATTTATTGTTTGAGATGCCTTGTGGATGAAGACATACCTTTGAACCAAGGATGTTTGAGACATATTCGCGTGAAGTTTCCAGAAAGCTCAATACTATCGCCTGATAATGACTGTGCTGTTGTTGGTGGCAATGTTTGTACTTCCCAAAGAATAACAGACACTATACTGAAAGCCTTCAGTGTGATGGCTGATTCACAGGGATGCTGCAACAATTTTACGTTTGGTACAGGAGGGAACGATTCAGATGGGAAGTATACACAAGGTTTTGGATATTATGAGACAATTGCAGGAGGGCATGGCGCTTCTTCCAAATGGAACGGGGTTTCAGGAGTACACACTAATATGACCAATACCAGAATTACAGATGCTGAAATATTTGAAAGACGTTATCCGATCATACTGAGGGAGTTTTCTATCCGGTCTGATTCAGGTGGTAGAGGAAAGTTCAATGGAGGCAATGGGGTGATACGTGATGTTGAGTTTAGAGTTCCCGTGAAAGCCTCGATTCTTTCCGAAAGAAGAGTGATAGCACCACATGGTTTGGCAGGTGGTGAAGACGGACACCCAGGAAAGAATCTTTGGATTAGAGATGTTAGAGATGAAAATGGTGAGATAATTGGCAGGAAGGTCGTTAATATTGGAGGTAGGGCCACAGTTGAAGTTGCTGCTGGTGATCGTATTCAGATCCTAACGCCTGGAGGAGGGGGTTACGGGGTTTTTGAGAATAAATCGGGCGAATTGTCTTACAGAAAGACAATACATTCTCATAGGATCTCAGGTACTGGATCTGTTGCTCGAAGATTGCAGACGCAGACTCAAAACTGACAAAGCTTCTTATTTGAATATCTGCAAGACACTATCCAATTTTATCATCATCTCTTCCCACTCTCCCTCTGGGGAACTTAGAACAGTTATCGCTCCCCCCGCTCCACATCTCCAGCAGTTGATAGCCTCACTGCTATCGAGATCGTCTTCATAACTGAACAATGATCTTATAACGACGCTCCAATCAGAAGTATCATTAATTGACCAATAGCCACAGATTCCGGAATAAAGACCCCTTCTTTGGTGAAGCTCTAGTTTTGACAGTAGCTGAACTGATCTTTTTTTCGGAGCTCCAGTCATGGATCCTGGGGGAAGAGACTTGGTTAGGAGGTCAATCCCGGTATACTGAGAATCATCCAAATATCCATGTATCACAGAAACGAGCTGGTATACAGTCTGATATTCTTCAACACTCATGAGCTTGGAAACTTCTACTTTGTCCAAAAGTTGATGCAGGTCATGTCTAATGAGATCGACAATCATCAAGTTTTCTCCTATCTCTTTTGGGATGAGCAGCAGCTTACAAGCATCAGCGTAGCTGACTTCAGGGGTTTTTTTCACGGTTCCTTTGATTGGCCTCATTTCCAGCTTTTTAGGGTTCCAGGATAAAAATCTTTCGGGAGAAGTTGACAAAAGCTTAGAATCCTTGAAGTTGAAATATGATGAGTATGGGGAAGGGTTCTTCGAAACCATGTTCTTGTATATGTCCCACGAACTAACATATGACGGAATCATGAGCTTTGTTGGTCTAGTGAGACAGAGTTCATAAGAATCTCCAGAATGTAGATACTTTTGGCACTCCGCAAAACTTTTTTCATATTCGTCTTTTTGAGGTTTTAGTATTTCAATATGATCACCAGAGGCCACCAGCTTATTCATGGGAGTAGCCAAAGCAGGCTCTAAGATTTCCATGAGGCTCTTGCTGAATGTATCCAGCCACGTGTCATCGTGAGGTCTGATACTCACCAAAAAAGCGTTACTTCCTTTAACGGCAATAAACCTTTCAACGAAACAGAGCCTGGTATCTGGCACACGACCAGATGTGAGTTTCTGGAGCTCTTCCAGGCTTGTATCTATACCCTCTTCGTAGGAGAAGAAGCCCATCAGGCCTCCAGAAAAGGGACACGAAGCCAGGGTTGTATTTGGAATTTCGGGAGCGAAGAACCGGCTGCTCATAAAGTGCGAGACAAAAGTCCATATAGATTCCTCCTCTTTGAGGGTTATGGCTTCAGAGCCATCGCCTGCCCACGTGGAGATCTCAACGACATCAGCAGATTCAGTAGAGTGACCGATAACAACTGAATCGCCGTCGATGGGCAGCCCTATTATAGACCATTGACCTGGAGACAGGGCAGAATTCAGTAACAGAAAATCGTCAGCGGCATTTTGGGATCGTATGAAATCGCAGAAGCTCAGCACTATGTTCTGCGTCAAGATGCAATCAGAGATATCTCTAAAGTTATATTCAAAGGGTGTAGAGCTTGTGAAGTTGGTCATCAGAGGCTCATACTTGATTATATGGGAGTCCCGCTTATTGATCGTTGAAGATGTTTTTCTGGCCACCTTTAGATTATGTGCAGAAGCTAGCTCCCAGAAATTGCGAACAAGCTGCTCACCATATGTCGAACACACTGATTCCGGATGATACTGAACCCCGTAATGGGGGAAAACGACATGTTTCGCTGCCATCAAGGTGGAAGAGCTAGTTTTGTCGCAGTAAGTATATGCCAACGGAATGACACTATCAGAGCCAGCCGTCTCCTCCATGTATATTGAGTGATACCTGACAGCATCAAATTGCTCTGGGAACCCACAAAACAGGCTCGTTCTCTCTACAGGCATTATTTTGTGCACCTGACCGTGAATTGGCTGTTTCAAATAGTTGAGTTTCAGTCCATTCACAAGACAGAAGGACTGGAACCCCAGACAAATGCCTAGAATGGGCATTTCCGGACAGCTTTCGAACAGGAACGATATTATGCCTATATCATTGCTGATTTCTGGGCTTCCTGGTCCTGGACCGATAACAACAGCATCCACAGAGCTCAGAAGGGCATCGAGTTGCTTTCTATCTGCAGGGAGCCTAAATGAGTCGCTGCGAATGGTGTAAACTTCAGCATTCGTCGTTTTTTGAATCAAGCTTCGGAGATTATACGTGAATGAGTCATAGGAATCAACAAGGAGAATCGACATCTGCCAAATGACCTCTTTAGTGGTACTTTTTCACTCTCCAAAGCCACTGAATGACGGGTCCAAATTAACAAGGAATTATTTTTTTTTTGATATATTTTTTTTTTAGCCTAAATAGTAGGGGGAGCGAGAAAGAGGTCGAAGACGATTTCAGCTTCATCAAACATGGTTCTTACTGAAGTTCACGAATTGCAGCCAGGGTTATCGAAAAAGAAGCGTCACCAGGATCAGCCCGCCCTCCGCCTGAGATGACTTCGAAGGAGAAAAGCACAAAAAGTGTTATCTCCACGGTCACCTCTGTTCTTGGAACCAGCTTCGAGGTGGTGATCATTTTTCCAGCTCAAAGACCTCTCAGAAACCAGAAATGCACAGTGCCCATAACCATCCACTTAAGCTCTCAAGGTGGAGACACCGAACTAGGCTGCTTTGTATACTCCATAATTGACTTGCGACGAGCGGAAGATAATCCCAAGATATACCAGACTCTTCTCAATAATTCGCAAGAGCTGCTCGTCGATTTGACTAGACGATTGGGCCAGCTGGTTACCAAACGTTACCATGTACCCAGTTACGTGAGTCTCAGTGGGTCGGTTACTATGGAGGAGTTTACTTCTGTGATCCAGCAGGTATTCAAAGTACTTGAGAAACAGTATGCCGAACAGTAGGTTTTCATTATGTATGTAATTTTTACCACTTGAAGTCTTTATAGGTCCATTTCTCGGTGATCTTTGGCTGATATTTGCGCTTCTGTTTCACCATCTTGCGTGTTTCTATCTTACCGTGGGATTGTAGCTTCTGCATCTGGTCATACAGTAGATTGCCCTCTGGCTTCAGTTTTCTAAGCGAGTCGCTCAATTCGTGGCTCAGCTTCACTTCCAGCCCGCTCTCTAAAGGCAAATGTTTAGTTCCCAGCTTTTTGGTGCCTTTGTGAAGCCTTCTGTCTGTCTTCTCGCTCTTAGACAGCTGCTCATGTTCCGATATACTGGGTATTTCGACCAATTCCTTAAGCTTCTGTTTCACTTCTTTGAGTTCATTTTCAAGAAGGAATCTCTCATGGTGTCTCTTCTGCTTGTTACGCTGTGCCTTGGTTTTACGTATGGCTTTTGTGGGGGGATTGATCGAGAGTGAGTACTTGTTATCCAGACTGTCATCCTCCTCTTCCACTTCATCTTCTGCCTCAGCCTCGTCATCGTCATCATCCAGCTCACCATCTTCATAGTTGTCGACAAGATACTGGATTTTCCTTTTGTGATCCTCCAGCAAGATCAATTGATCTTCCTTTGACTTCTCTCTCAAGTATTCCTGCTGAATCAGACTCTTCCAGCTCTCAAATGAGGGATTATACGATTTGCCCTCAGATGGAATGGTCTCTATAGTTTTGATAGTAATTGGTGATTCCTTCATAGTCTTGGGAACCACAGAAGCAGGAGTATATCCGATGGAACTATACTCCTGGAGGATTTGGGGCTTAACGTCAGCCTTTTTCTCAGAAGGGTCCTGTTCTTCCCAAACATTGTACGCATTTCCTGCTATCACTCCCTGTCGTTTCACTATTGCCTGGCTTCGGTTGATTCCCTGAACACGTCCTGCCATCTCCATTAGCACAGATATTTTCTTCTTGTCCACCCCCTGTACTTTCTTCTTATTTCTTTCAGTAATCAGGGCTGGGACTTTAGATCTCTTTTCCAGTATCTCCTGAGACTTCAGCGGCTTTGAAAAGTCCCTCTTCACTCTCTTAGCTATCGTTTCGTCGACTTCCTCGTCCACAAAGAAAAGTTCTTCCGATTCCATATCCTCAAGCGATTTACCATGTCGAACAAACTCCTCCCGTCTTTCTTCCAGTCCTTTTTCAACATCTTTCAAGTCGATGTTTTTTCTCCAGGCTCTCTTCCCCTTCCGGGATGCCTGCCTTGGCTGTCCTGGTTTTGCTCCTTCCATTTTATGTCTGGTCTCTGAAAGCATCTCTTACAATCATAGCTACTCTATATACTCAGGAGCATTAAAGATAGATAAAGTAAAATTTTTTTTTCATCTGTCATGCACAAGTCGACGCGATATAGCGTCGATCGATGCAAATCTCGAAAAGCATAAGGAAAAAAGACATCGTTGATCAGTCCTTCAACACTCGCCATGAATGGTACAAAACGTTCTCTTTTGTATGCATATTACAAGCTGACGAAAATGACTCCCCGAAGCCTCATTCTTCTTCCTTGTCACGGCATATACACACCTCCTGTTGAGGCCTCAAACAGTCCACACGAACCCTCTGCATCGCCCCTTGTAGGCCCTGGAACTGACCAAAGTCACTGGCAGCTGGCTCCGTTTCAACTAGAAGCAAACGATCATCTATGTTTCATAATGCACATACATGAAGCTATCTCGCTTTTGAACTCCAACAAGGACGCCGTCTTGGTTCTTTCTGGCGGATACACCAAATCGGGCGTTGATACTTCGGAAAGCAAAAGCTACCTCAACCTAGCATACCAAAGAGGACTGATAGACACCAATGAGAAGCGTATTCTTTTGGAAGAGTACGCACGGGATTCCTATGAGAATCTGCTCTTATCAATTGCAATTTTCCGTCTAAAAACAGGATACTATCCCGAGTCAATCACAATCGTAGGATTCGAGTTTAAGCGTTACAGATTTCTGGAGTTACATGGTAAGATTCTTCAGATTCCGCCTCGTATGATGGAATATATTGGGATTGGCCCTATTTATCCCAGTAAGGATGAGCTCAACTGCGATCTACAAGAGTATGAGAGACGAAAGAGGTCTTTCTTTTTAGATCTAGCTAGCAGTGAGACAAAGTTTGCAGTAGAGCCGTTCAGATCTGAACCTTTTGGGAATAAAGGTACCAAATTGTACAACAAAAAAATCTCAAGAGACCATCTGAATCGTGGTAATGGAGTCTCAGTATATGTTATTGAAAACGAGCCGGTCCTGAATCGCATGATCCAACTGGATCAGCTCACATCCGCAGAAGCAAAATCTGTGTACGATGAAGAGTGCAGAGATAAGTTTCCATGGTGTAAGTAGATAGCTAGAGAAGCTTCGAAACTCATTCATAACCATCCAAAAGCTGCTGCAGCTCCTGCTTTTTTTGGTTCAGGGCATTAGACTTGGCAAGTTCTTCTTCAAGATAGACAATTTCACTCCTTATACTGTCAAACTTTCGTGAACCGTCAGCAACTTTGGTGAACTCAAAACTATCTGCACTATGAAGCTCCAACACATAATCGTGATATTTTACCAGAGATTCACGATGGCTTATAGTGATGAGCGTGAATCCTTTGTTTCTCAACAGCTCAAAAATGGAGTCTTCTGAATCGTACGACAGTGCATTTGTTGGCTCATCAAGCACTACGAAACTTTTTCCGTGGAAAAGCAGCCTTGCGATAATCAACTTTTGGCGCTCACCGCCACTAAGCATGGTGAACCAGCTCTTTCTTCCATCATCCAAGCCAGAGCTGGAATTATAGATTTGAGTCAGCTTCCCATCCACAATGATTTCGTCCGTAAGAATTCTGCTGTTATCCACTTTAGCGTTTATGTTATTGTCAATCGTCGACGTAGGGTTGAAATCAAGTGATCCCAGTCTTTCAATGAGATATCCTAGCCCAACTTCACGTAGGTATCCAAGCAGGACCTCATCCCTACCTCCTTTTTCAAGCATTTCAACGTGATTCAGAGGATAGATTATCTGATCCCTCAGAGAACCGTTCACAAAGTAAGATTTCTGAGAAACATAGAATATATTGTTGGCTGAGGGCTTTGAAAGCAAACCCGAATATAAGGGCCATAGCTCTGAAATCACTCTAAGAATAGACGTCTTTCCAATACCATTATTTCCAAGAATCAGGAGGCTCTCACCAGAGCTGATCTTGAAAGACAATGAATCAAGTAGCTTATTGCCTGCGCTTCCCTGTTCAGAAGGAATTATCACTGGGATCTTCTCAAATCTCAAACCTTGATAATCTGTCTGGATTGTACCATTGATCTCATAGTTTTGCATTGCCATGTGCAACTTGGAGCGAGATGCAAAGGAGCTGAGTTTGACAGCAGATCCAAACCCATTGCTCGGCATATTTCCAACAGATAGCCCATACTGAAAGTTGGAATCGTGTACCTGATGCAAGTTGACTAATAGAGTGAAAATTCTATCTGTGACTCCACTCAAACGACTGATATCTTTTATGGAGTACATGAGTCTAGAGCCAGAATCGGCCATGGTCAGCATCAGTCTTTTGTTGACTATAAAGTCCTTCATGTTGGTCGATTCATCGCCGCCAACAGACGTGAACAAAATTGGGAAGCTTGAAAACAAGTAGCAGAAAGCTGGCCATATGTATTTTAAGATGTACTCTTCTATCAGTCCATACTGGAAGCGACTGTTAATCTCATTGGAGAAATGCCGAAGCAAATTCCCAAATATCTTACGCATCTTCTGCTTTTCGATCTTGACCCCCTTGTAAAATGAAATCTCCTCACAGTTATTGATAAGGTTGAGATTGTAATTGTAGTATATTCCTTCAAGATGAGATCTCTGCTTCCATATCTTGTTGAAATTCGGAGCGATTGCCTTCAAGTACCAGCCAGTTACAAAATAGTTAAGCAAGATTCCAACAATACCAACACTTCCTATGTTGTCTCTCAAATAAAGAGCAAATATAACCAAATCAATTGCAGGCTTGCCCACGTTGGAGAATAAAGAGGTCAACGACTCGCTGAACTTCTTGATATCCTCAGTTAAATATTGGTCAACATATGTGCAATCTAACTGATATGACTCCAATTCATTGCGATTAAACTGAAGCTTATAATACACCATTTTTGGATCCATGTACAGGTCATGGCAGTATCTGGTCAGATTTGTTCTGAAATTAAGCGCCAGCCTGTTTGTTAGAAACTTAATCCCCGAGTTGATATAGGAGGCGGGAAACGCAAACAGAAACCAGTATATCATATTTCTCAAAAACGACTTTCCCCTGAAAGTTATCAAATCCTTGACAATTTGTCCATCGAGTCTGGTCACCAAGAGACTCAGCCAGGTTCTTGAGAACAGACACAAAAGCTGGAAAAACAGCAGCGTGGAGTTTTTATGGAACACTTTGGGAATGAGTATAAGTCTCCATATGATATATAGCTTTTTGAGGAACTTAGATTCGACAAGAGACTCTGCTTGTGCAAGACTAGGATGTAGTTCGTTTTCAGTAATGTATTTCTTAAATACAAGTTTGTCATGGTCGTATTTGTCATGATTGATTCTGTCAATCTTGACTTTCAGGTTCGATTTCTTGTAGGGAACATTAATGATTCTGCAGCTCTGGGCGTTGTAGAATCTTTCCTTGTGTGAGGTGACCAAAGCTCTTTTATTACTCTTCCTAGCTGCAATTCTTAACTTGATGAGGTTGACCAACTTGATTATATTGTACACAATCAAAATCAGCGAGCTTGAGGACAGGGATATCAAAAACAGAAGCACAGGCTTCGAGTTCAGACTGATATTCAAAAACCGCAGGATGCGATGGTTTCTACGGAAGATCTGGAAAAGAAGAGACTTCAGGCCTTTTCCGTGTGACCTCTGAAGAACCAGCGTTGAGGGAGAAAGGGTAGATAGGAGTGGCATTCTAGAATACTGGCCATCAAGAACTGATAACAAAGCTCATGCAGCTTCTTCTACATTGCTTAGATATATATATATATATATAGCTGAATATATGTACCGTCATAATTCACATGCTCCGGATCGAAAAGCAATCGCCCCTCTCTCAAATAGTTGTATGTATTGCTTGAGTAGACAACATGTGGAGAAAATGGTGGAGGTGTGAGGAGTGATTGATGACTGGGCTTCAGCCATGCGCTGCATGTGAAAGAATCAGAGTCGAAAAGGGTTTTTGCCAGACTCCAGCCACAAGCCCGAATCTCGCTTTGAGGCTGTGATGCCCCAGCCACAAATGTAACACCCTTTATGCCGTTCTGCCAATAAAAGTTAGCACAAATGTAAGGAGGTTTATCAAAGGTGACGATCGGTGCAAGGATGTATCCCTCCGGGAGCTTTTCCGTGTTGTTTTCCGGCCAAGATTAGAAATTAGAAAATAAATTCATAGAACGACATCCTCTTTAACTTCAGTATTGCTCTTATTAACAGGCGGTTCTTCGTTGCTATAACCACTTTCTAGCGCATTACAGCAGTCTATAGTTTGCAGACCAACTTTGTGGGCAATAGCACAACTCATTTTCTCTGCCGCTATCTCAGGCTTCGACACTGCCTATTATACTCTCGAAGGCGTGTGGACTTCATATCTTGAGGAAACTTCTTGCTTTGGCCCAGACAATCAGATCATTGCATTACTACACTGGTATTCATTCAAGAGTTCGCGATGAATCCTCTTATTTCTACACTCTTCTCCTGCACCAAAAGCGGGCTTATACATCTACCACCACGCAGCGTAGTTGGCACAGCTTCTCGGCTGAGAGTTGCGTCTGTCAATTTGAAGCTGTTATCTACACAGACAGTTCCACAGCGTCCAACTGGGCAAGAGATAGAGAATAATGCTGGTTATCTTTCGGAGGATTCCAAAAAATGGGCGAAACATAGTTTACCAGGCTCACCTTTTGAACAGGAGTCGAAACAACAGGAGCCAATCAGTATAGTGGAAAACAAAGAGTTAGAACACAAGCCGCAGAAAAAGAGAAAAAGAAGACAGCTGAAGCCCCTTCGATCTGTCATAACACTAACTCCAAATGCTCGACACCACCTCCAACAACTAATGCAGCAGCCAGACCCTAAACTGATTCGTATATCGGTTCGCAATAGGGGCTGTTCAGGCCTCACTTATCACCTTGAATACGTCTCGAAGCCGGAGAAGTTTGACGAGGAGGTGATCCAGGATGGTATCAAGGTACTCATAGACTCAAAGGCCCTCTTTAGTATTATTGGTTCTGAAATGGATTGGATAGACGATAAATTGAGCTCCAAATTTGTGTTCAAAAACCCAAATAGTAAGGGAAGCTGTGGCTGTGGCGAGTCCTTCATGGTATAGGCCTCGCTATACTTATAACTTAATGAAAAGGTCGCATTTTTACTAATATACTATTTCATGAAACGCAACTTAAAGCAATAACTCCGTTTAATATAACAACTAATTATCAGCAGTGAAGATAATTACTTAGAATGGTGCACATTCTCGAGACAACCACGAGCGTACCCAGCTTCTCTTTGGGAACCTATACCCATACAAATCCCATATCTTTCTGTGATACTCGTTGATGTAGCTTTTCTCAGCATCGCTCAACAATTTAACATTGATCAGCTTTCTGCAATAGGGAACCATTGTAACAGTCTCAAACTCATAAAATTGCTTCCCGTTAGACGAGAACCTGTCACTCAGTTTAACGAAAAACATATTCTCAATTCTTATGCCATATTCACCAGGCTGATAAAATCCTGGTTCATTAGAGATCAAATGACCAGGCTTGAGAGTAGAGGAGTTGCAATAAGGTCTGAACCCTATGCCTACGCCCATAGAGTGGACAGGGCCATATGTATCCACACCATGTCCTGTACCATGAGCATAATCAAGCCCATTTTGCCACAAGAATTGTCTTGCAATAGCATCAATCTGGAAACCGGTGTAGCCTTCAGGAAAGACAAGTTTTGCTAATGCAATATGTCCTTTCAGGACATAGGTGTAGTTGTTGATTTCTTCTTGCTTTGGAACCCCGAAATGGAATGTTCTTGTTGTATCGGTGGTACCATCAAGGAATTGGGAACCAGAGTCACAAAGATAAATCTTGTTTGGGTTGATCATAGGACTGTATTCCCTTTTTGGTGTATAATGAATGACTGCTGCGTTACTTCCAGTAGAAGATATAGTTTCAAAAGATAAACCTTTGAAGTCCTCCAACTCAGATCTATACTGCAGCAGTTGCTCAGCTGCCTCGTATTCGCTTATTAGATCACCTTCATTGATTAGCTTGTCTTCTAGCCAAGCGAAATATTGGATCAAAGCGAGCCCGTCTTTGATCTGGGCCTTTTTCTGACCCTCCAACTCAATTTCGTTCTTTGTTTCCTTCATTTCAGTAATTGGGGATTCAATTTGTAAAACATTCTTTGCAACAATGCAGTTGACCATCTTCCAAGTGGCTTCATGGGTCAACAAAATATCGGAATTGGCGGCATTCAATGCTACTGCCACTCTTCTGATATCAGACCACACATCGTCGTAAGCTTTACACTTACAGTTGATGGATTCCAGATATTCCTTCGTCTCTCCAGAAAGAGTATCATATTTGTCTGTGTACAACGTCAATCTGTTACCTTCCACAATCAGATAGCTGAAAAACAAAGGGTTATATTCAATGTCATTCCCTCTCAGGTTCAAGAGCCAGGCAATTTGATCCAAAGCGTTCAGAACCAATGCACTAGTGCCATAACGTTCAAAATAGGTAGCCAATCTTGCCATTTTCGATTCCGTAGACTCTCCAGCATATTTAACTTCGTATTTCCAGATATCATTGAGTATCCTAGGTGGTCTCACCTCAAACATAGGCCAGATATTGTCGACAAGATTTTCCTTGACAGGAACTAGACTCACTCTTGCTCTGATCTTAGCTGTCTTTTGAGCAATTAGTTGCTGCAAGTTTTTCACCAATACGTATGTTACCAACGATGGATCAATACCAATTTTGATTTCAGCGCCCGAATCAAGTGCCATTTGTATGGCATGTTCTATTGTCCATTCTTCCCAAGAAGGTTCTCCCTTTACACCCTGCTTGAGTAAAACCCAGTTGAAATCCAGCTCATCAGCAGCCTGCGTGAAGTAGCGCCCATCGGTTACCAAAGCAGAGAATCCCTCTGGAGTTTCGTTCATGCATAACACATCTCTTGTTACAATAGCAATGCCCGCCGAACCACTAAATCCACTTATGAATGCTCTTCGTTGATCAGCAGGACAAGTGTACTCAGACTGATGCGCGTCTTCCGAAGGAATTATATATACTGCAACATCACTCTTTTTCATCTCTAGCCTGAGCTTCTCCAGTCTCAAAGAAGTGTTCATTTCCTTCGTTGAACATGCAGAATCAATAGTATATAATGAGTCTGAGTGTGTTCCTCTTTTAGGTGAGGTTCCAGGTGACATGTTTGCACTTGACAGCGCTCTATGGGACGCGGAACGGCTTATGCTGATTCTCTTCATATAAAGAGAGGACCTTCTCCCTTGTCTGGAAAGTAGACCTGGTGAACATGTACAGTTGTTACAAGGTCTGTTAGATCCGTTAAGAAAACGGCCTGGAGCAGTCTGCTTGATGGTCGTTGCACCAGCAGTCCCATTACTTGAGATGAGGGAAAACATCGATGGCTTTGAGTTAACTGCCTGCGTCATGACCGATATCCTGGAGCGGATCCTTAACCGCTATAACGATGATTGCGTATCACTAGGTCTTTAGTGAGACAAACTTTGAGAAACTGTTTTTGATTATAATAAGGTTACCTGAGACCAAACTATTAGACAAGATACCTGAAGGGGAGTTCCTGTCAAACTGGTAGAACCTGACTGACTTTAATGCTAGCGCTGATCTTATAGTAACTTCAAGATTTCTCCATCAAGAATTATGGCCTCATTACCAACACTTAAAGAATGCAATGGCTTCACAATTTTTATATTTCGCTCTATCGTTCTCGATTCTTGAGTGGTAAACGCCCCCAAAAAACTGGAACACCTCTACACCTACTAGAATTAAAGTTCTGCTAGGATGCTGATTCATATATCAGTGACCACTTACAAGCGAGAAGATTCTAACTAGTACAGAAGAGGGTTGAGAGCTTCCTTTTTCACTAGTTTCCTCGGAACCCTACACTTTACCAGATTTCGAAAAGCAAAGGCTTTACAAGAATAGGGCATCTCCAATTGATAATCACTTGCCGGGTAACACTTCTTAGTTTTCGGGATTGCTCTTTGCAGAACTGAATGCTACCCGGCCTCGTATCACTTTTGGAACAGGAAGAAAAATTTTCGCGACACCAGGGAGAGAAAAAAAACAATATAAAAGGACCTCGATCTTCCCTTGGTAAATGTGTATCAAATATACTTTTGGACTCTTCTTTCTTCGTCGACGTACTTCATAGGATCATTTCTATAGGTCACGTCTCTCTTTGACTCTTCACAAGAGCCACTGAATCCAACTTGGTTGATGAGGTGGATGCCTTTGCGCCCTAAAGTGAGAACTTTTTAGCCTGACTACGATCCTTGCGATCTGGTCTTCTATAAAATTTTGCCTTTCGTATATGGTGCTGAAGTAGGCTCCTTGTGAGCTTTACTTTTTCAGCGCCTAGAAAGGAGCGATGATCTTGACCCTTTGTTTTGGCTCTTTCGGGAGGGAAACATATGGGTGGGTGCAAATGGCTGTCTGACAAGTTACATTAGTCTTATTTGTGGACTCTGGGTTTACCGTAATGATTAGTGTGATTTGTAGAAGGTCTATGTTGAGTCGACCACTATATATAGGCACGTGTATGGAGAGCCAGGGGGCTCTTCATGGATAGCAATATATGGTTAAATTATTAATTAATGAATGATGTATTATAAATATTCTTATCCTGATGGAGCGATATGTTTCTCGTAGTGCTCGATTTGATTTCAGAACTAAATGGGATCTGTTGATAAAAAATTTACATACCAAACTGAGCAGAAGGCTTAGTTTTTGTTTGTAACATTGGGGAGGAGTTAAATCAAGTAGGGGGTATTCACTAGCGTCTTTATATACATGCCTATGTTACTCAATGAGTGGCTTGTCCTTACAAGATGTTGTTGCGGTAAGTATACCCTTTTGAGGGCTGACCTTAGCTATATAATACTAACATTCGTTATTTAACAGTTGATAGAACAGCTGTACGGATCCAAAGATTCAGTTGAGGTTTTTGAAGTTCAAAAACGTCTACAGGATATACAGAAATCAACAGAGGGATGGGCTATAGCAGACCAACTACTACGCCAAAATTCTTTGAATTGTAAGTTCTTTGGTGCTCTGACCTACACCGTGAATTTGAACCGAAATCTCAGTACGTTGATCAAGGCAGATCGGTTGGAGCAGGTTGAGAACATAACAATAGAGATTCTGCAGCACTTGCTGAGCTTGATCAACGATGAGCAACTCTTGAAATATGGGGGAATGTTCATAATCAAGAAGATGATGGCAAATTTAGCACTGATCTTTATTTCCAATCCATCTCATTGGAATGATCCCTTACTCTCACTGATCTTATCACTGGACCAAAAAAGTGTGATTTTGAGTCCCCCGGGTGATGTTCAGAGGCCTGATGATGTGGCGGCTGCAGTTGCCTCGATGCCAAAAGATCTGATTTTAGTCTTGCTTACATATTCTCAAATAATTGTTGAGGAGGTGGTGAAAAAGGAGCTCATCATATCTACCAATGTCGAGTTACACAACAACATATTTGAACATTTGTTTCAAACTAACCGAAGCCTTCTTCTAGTGTCTTATAGACTCTTTAGTGAGGCCTCCTCAGTGCCTATCTGGATAGACTGCGTGAGCTCCTGGTTCATGTACTCCTCGAAGGCCGAGTTTGACTCAACTGTCAGATATGATTATACAGAATTCCTTCAAATTCTGATAGTATCAGCATCAAGCCCTGATGAAATGATCTCTTCAAAATCTCTTTCAGCGATCAGCGAAGGACTGGAAACTAACCCGACATTTTTCAAACCCGTTGTCAGAAATCAGCTTCGTTCGTTACTGTTCAGTGATTGGGGTAAGCAGTATGTGAGCCGGTTGAATCTTGATAATGATATTGAAGGAGCCTCTCAATTTGCTAGACTGATAATATCATTCTTGGATATAGATTTAACTCGTTTTGTGGCTGATCTGCAACATGATTACAACGACCCAATCTTTGAATTCTTGCTAGAATTAACCAACTACCCGGGAGTAGCGATCTTGGAGGAAACTGTCTCCAAGGAATTTGCCGACTTCTGGCTACGTTTTGCGGATAGCATTATCGTTGATGATGCGAGGTTGAACTCTCTCTTACAAAATACGCCTGCATCAAAGCAGCATTTCGATTTGAAAGTCAACGATCTGCTAAGCCGTATCTCTCACACGTATTGGGTGAAGGCCCATATTCCTGATACCAACGAAGAGTTCAAGATCATTAAAGATGAGTTCTCCATATATAGAAGGGATGTTGGAGATCTATTGGAGTCCATTTTTCCAATAGTTAAGCTGCCACTGATTGAAAGTCTGTTAGGATCTGTGTTGAAAGATGTTGGGGTCGCTACCGTTCAGTCCCAAAATGACATTGAGGTGTCTCTATATTTGATCAATTCCATTTCTAGAAATTTTGGTGAGGACGGAGTCGATTCCAAGGTGCTTGAACAAGTTGGTACATTAATTGAATCTGGGATCTTGGAATTTGTCGGTGCAAGCATCACTGATGAATTTTTATATATTGTCCACACTACTATACAATTTCTTGCCTCTGCTGAATGGTTTTATCGAAGCCCCGCAGGTTTGGCATATCTTCCCCGAATTCTGGAGTTTCTATTCAAGTGCATGCTTAGCTCCAACATCTACGAAATAAGTTGCTCAAAAGCAATCTCGAGTATATGTGACAGGTGCCGTTTGTCCCTTACTAACTTCCTACCTGTCTTTGAGAGCATAATTTCCCAGCTGATCGATAATATGGCCGTGGAAGCAATCAGTAGAAGGCGAATAATCAATGCATTTGCTTCTATTCTTCAAGGAGTCAAGGATCCGGCTATACAGGCTCATAATCTTTCTCGACTTTTAGGTATTCTGGAGGCCAAATCCTCGCCTATAATCTCGCAGCTGGATAGCATAACCCCTCTTGGTGAGCGTGAAAGCATAACAGATTATCTCATAAGCTTGATAGGCTCCATCAGTGCAGTAGCAAAAGGAATGCAACTACCCGATGATGTCGAGGAAATCTACACTCCCGAGCAAGAGAACAGCATCAGAATGTATTGGGCAGAAGATCCACTTCATATTCATGACCAAGTCTTGAAAATCCTCAATTTGTACTCGATGTCAAACGATGCTCTCTCCAATAACTACTCAATCACAGAAGAGGTGACCAGTGTTTTCAAGTGTGGACTGACGGAGAAACTTTCAGGACCCTTTGTGTTCGAGCCGGAGACTATCATACGCTTCATTGTTGCCAAATTCGAATCCTTGAAATCATCTGCCAATTACCCTCTTTTGTATTCACTGTTTGAGTCTGTCATTATGGCCTCTTATCGCACTATACCACCTGAGCTTGTCACTGGTACCATTGAGAAGATAATCGTAGAAAGAATGTCTACGGTAGGGTCAGATCCCGATTTGATTCAGTTTAGCTTTAGTATCTTTGCCACTATCTTGTCAACAAAGCCATCATTACTGATAGCCAATCAGACACTGCTTGATATAGTTCTGGAATTTGGTATCAAGCAATTGGACTCGCAGGAAAGATTTGTGTTGAAGTCATTGGAGAGATTTTGGACTCGTCTCATCTCTTTGACCAAAGGAGATAGGCATGATGTGGTCACCATCAAACGAATTTTCAATGAAACTCAGCTCGGCTGCATGCTCACTCTAAGCACATTAAGGGCCTTCACACAAGCTCAAAGATCGTCTCTTGATGTTTACATCGATATTATAAAAAATCTGGTTGCTAAATATCCACTATTGGTATCAAAATGGCTCAATAGCTCTTTCTCCGAGCTAAATAACGAACGAGCTCTTTCAAACAAACAAGCAATCATCAAATGGGAGCTTTTTGTTAAAAAGCTTCTGCTCACTAAGGGTACGCGGAATGCCAATAATCTAATGAAGGATTTCTGGCTCGAATTGAACGGACTGATTGACTACAATAAATGATCTTTTGGACATGGAAATTCTTGAAAGACAAAAAGACATACTCCTAACGACGAAACAACTTAATAACAACACAAAACACGCCTAGTTTTCATTATCAAAAAAACGAGAAAACACTAAAAGCTTCAAGGGTCAAATAGAATAATGCTCGAGCGCGTCAACGAGGGCGTCGGATTCCAAAGAATAATCAATTTCGGCCAGGCCAACAGCATTGAATCTGGCTCTGTCCTGGCCCTGATAGCTGTCAACACGGCCTCTCACTCTGAAGGCATACTCTTTGAAGGATATATGCTGATTTATATAGGCCTTGAGAGCGTTTTGGCCAACATCAGAATTTGCGGGATCGTCAGATTCTGTTTTCAGTTTGATCAATTCTGAAGCAGAGAGTCCGATTAACTGAGTGGCTTGCTCATCAAATAGAGTGAGCCACAACTGACCGGTCTGATCAACCACAGAGATAGTCAAGATATATCTATGGTTGGGCTGTGGATGATTCACGTCACACTTTTCACATCTCCAGGTACCGTCTGCCTGCTCTACAACCTTCCGGTTACAGTCTGGCGAGTTGCAAGCAGGATATGAGAATGTGTCTGTTTTGAGAAAGGAGATGGTGGCCTTCAGATTGAAATAGTCTGCCTTCTCATTGAATCCTAGTCGTTCTTCGTGAATCTGCTGAACAGTTTTTCTCTCTGTAATGGATTGCTTGGTATTGAGGCCAGTATTAGAGGTTGCAGCCTCGCCTCGCATAGACTTAAAATTTTCGTTAGCTCCCTGGGTGTCGTACCAACCCTTGAGTCTGAAAGCATCATCAATATCGGGATTGACCACAATAGTAGCGGCGGGAATCAGAGAAAGGGATTTCCCTCCATATTCTTGTACCTTACAACCTTTGAACGCAACAACTGATCCTACCTCTACGTTGAAGTCACGTGCGTGCTTATTCCAGAGACCAACACTGATGGCAAACTGAGTTTCGTCCACAATAGTGACGTCTCTTCTATCAAAAGGCTTTCCTGTGCTCTTAGCAACAATCTCCTGTTTTTCTCCAACATCCTTGAGGATTCCAATCACATCGATGACAGCCCCGTTCTCGAGGTTTTGAATGTCAGACAGCTTGACAAAATCGAAATGGAGTTTCGGAACGTCGGTGTCATCCTCACATGGAGTGATAACAGTGTCTCTGTCTAATTGCAACTCGTACTGATGCTTCAGGTTGGAAAACTGAGGCTTTGCCATCTGCATTGACGCCTTGCTCACATAGTACACTTTGTTTTCTTCAATAAGGTCCCAGAACTTGTCTGCTACGTCGTTGAAGGCGGTGGCTCTGATTTCTCCGGTCTCATCCAGAAAATTCATGTTGAATAGCTTTCCAACACCTCGCTGGTTGGACCAGTGTCTCATATCACCTTTGAAGGAAACACGTGCTTTAATGGTCCATGAATTCTGGTATGGAGACAGCTGATCGATCGAGTACAAATTGGCTGGTGCCTTGGAACTTGACGACGACTTCACTTTCGATGTGCTCTCAGACGCAGGAGAAGGAGTGATACCACGGACTTCCTGGTCGCCAACCCTTCCCTTCAGAAGAACGTTATCCTCAGGGTGGTTTCTGATGTAGTCATCAATGCTGACAAAGGTGTTGGTGGTTCTTTCTCCCGGAGAAACCATCTCTGCCCGATCGACAACTAAAAAGTGCTTGCCTCCTTGGATTGGAGTGATCTCGAATTGTGTGATCTTCAAAATCCCAAACTTTCGAAAGTTCTCGATAGAGTCCTGCTGAGGACTCGGCTTGAAGACGGCATTGATTGAGTACGTTCCATCGTTCAGCATAAGCCGCAGTCTCTCCCCGCCTCCTTCACTGACAGATCTTGCCTGGTGAGCCTGGAGATACAGCTCTTCAGGCAGAACGCCTTCTTTGCAAATTTTCAAGATGACCCCGGGGGTTAAATACTCTTCCCAGCTCATTTTGCGGTGTGCTCAGGTTTGTTTTGTGTTTAAGTCTGGCACTTCTAAACCTTTGCGGAAGCCTCAGAGTATTCTTTACGCTAAGTTGTGCAAAATCGCCATCCACACGTTTTGTTTTTGCTATTATTTGTGTTGGTTATATATATTGATTTTTTTTTTTTCGCGTCAGCTTACGTCATCTCTGATGGACCACGTGAGATCAGTCACGAGGTGATAGTTTCGTCATACCGAAGTACGAGTCCTCTGGCTCCGGACACATACAGCTGGTCCTTCACGAGCTGCATATCGGAAAGCTTGTCATTATGCCCCACATAGTGGCGCTGCAGAGCGCCGCTGCGCACATCCAGGCTCACAAGACCGTGTAGCCAGAGGACATACACCGTCGCAGCAGAGCCTGCTAATCTTCGAACCTCCTCGTCAGCCACAGGAAGCTTCCAGCAGAGAGTCTCACCCTTGTAGCAGCCGACAGAACCGTCTTCACAGCCAAACAGCAGCAGCTCGCCGCAGAAAGTAAGAGAGGTTACTGCGCGATCGCTCACCTTTATCTCTTTCACCAGCTTTCTCGACGACAAGTCAAACATTGAGATGAGGCCGTTGTTGTGAGCCGTGTAGCAAAGTTTGTTGTCCAGTCCATAAACACTAGCGTTGCTTTCCGGATGTGTGGAGGGTTTCCCCAAATCTTTGATGGCCAAGGCTGTGACTCCACTATCGGATCCCCTGAACTGGTCGACAACGTTCCCGGCTCCACAGTTCCACACAAGAATCGACCCGTCCTGAGACGTGCTGACTATGTTACGACCGATATCAACTATTGCAACATCTGTGACGGGAAGAACCTGTTTCCGTAGCGTACGGGGATTGGAAGCGTCAGTAAAAGACCACAGCTTGAGCGTCAGATCCAGGCCAACACTCACTACAACCTTATTGCTTGGAAAGAACCTTATTTTCGTCACATCCAGATAATGTGCCCCCGGGATGCGATGCAACTGCCTGATACTGGTAGAATGGATGCCTGCAAACTCAATGTTACCTTCCGAGTCTCCCAGAGCTATGTGGGTCCCATCTGAGGACACGGCTATGCTGGAGATGTTGGAGTCGCTCGTGATTCCCGTGTACGATGTGGCTGGGACCACGATCTGGGCACTGGCCCCGTCCGTTGTTAGTTGCAGCGTGGTGTCGGAAACCAGCCGCAGCGTGGCGGATCCGCTCAGACACTCAAACTGCAGTACGTTTTGAGTGTCTCTAGTAACACTAAATGTATAGCTCTCCAAGTTGAACCGGACCCACAGAGACTCATGCTCGAGTGTTCCGCTGCTGACGTCAGCCAGAACTGCGCATATGTCTTCCTGGACTCTCAGCCCGTGTGCCATGAGCTGGTGCTCCGCCGTGTACAGAAAGGGCGTCGGGTTCAGCGATGGCGACGCGGTGCACCGTACAAGTATTACTTTCGATGATCAGAGTGCTGGTTACTTCTTAGTAGCCTCAGGGAAACAAAAAAAATATTTATTTGCATCGAAGATACTTATGCTAAAAGTAGCACCCCAGCAAAACATATCTTCCTTCCACTCAACGATATCGTTACCTAATCAGCTGGCATGTCCGACGAAACGAGCCAGACAGCAGAGTCTGGCAAGGAAAGTGAGGTTCTGTCGATGTTCTTCGACGACTCGTTCGTTCCGCACGATTTTCTGGACGCGCTGTTCTCCACCTCGTTGAACCAAACACACAGCGGCCTCAAGAACAAATCGACGACGTTTGCGTCGTCTGCCAGTCTCAAGTCGCTGCAAAGCAAATCGTCAATGCTTCTCACATACCTGGACTACTACACGAACGAGCTGACCCGCCAATTCGAGAAAAAGCTCCAAGACTTGCACAACTCCTCCTCTATCATTTCGTACTCGTCCGATGGATCCAAATCCAGTACTGATCTCGTAGGCACTACTAGACTGGAACACTACGTGGAAACTCTTTCGTCCTCCATCAACTCGCTCAGCAGAGATCTTCAGGAAGTGAACGCCAAACTAGCAGCTTCTGCTCCCGATAATCACTCTCAAGAGGTGGCCAGAGACTTCCAGAGTCTGCGACTCGTCAAGGACCGCATCGAAGCGGTGCGTGCAGTGTTTGAAACTGCACAGGCCATCATGACAACAAGTGTCATCGAGCACGAAAAGGTCTCGGCATCCGTCTCAGGCTCCACTCATCCGTTTGCTCCTACCGGAAACAACAATCATAATGCCCTCTCTCAAAGTACTGACGTAATCGTTTCTGTTGATGTTTTCAGCTCCTCGTTGAATATTCTTGAGGAAACGATTATGGAGGAGATACACAAGGAGCGGGCCAACGAAGCCGTGAACCAGGATCTGATGGACAAGGTTCAGCTGATGATCGATCTTCTGCCGTTCTTCAAGAGCATATCCAATTTCTATCCAGTCTACATGCATTTTGTGAATTCCCTCGATAATGAGAAGAAACGATATTTGAAGAGGTTCGAATAATAACTATACTATATCAAAATGCACAACATTGAAAGTTTCTAGTAACCGTTCTTGTGTCGATTCTCAGAGGCCACCAAAGTATTGTCGGTATTTTCTGTGTTTGCGGAGCCTGCAGTAGACGTTGAGGATCGGGAGCGGACAAACAGTGACTTGAAATGAGAAACGTGTAGCAGATTATCATCTGCTGAGGTATCATTTTCAGCATCAGCCTGCTCATCAATCGAAGTAGCGGCAGCTGCTGCTGCCAATGCTCTCTTTCTTTTCTTCTTCTCGCTGAACGATAGGAATGAAAGCCAGCCCATCATCTTGTTGAATGCACGAGTAGGGAATATCTTTTCTGCCCATATATCTGGGATTATTCTGATGATAATTCCTGCGGGAATTGACAAAAGTCCGCAGATCAAAGCAGTTCCCCACATGGCCCCAGTTTGACGTGAGATGCTGAAAGCAGCACCCCCGACAAACATGATCAAAATCTGGAATCCTCCTATGATTGCTGCAATGCCGATGAAGTACCAGTTGCTGAAAAAATGATGGGTGAAGTCTAAGTTGGATCTTGTTATCCGGTCTTTCACTTTGGTGATTCCATCTCCTTCATCAAGCTTACGCGTCAAGAACAAGTTGAAAAACTGTAGCCAGACGAACGTGTTGAACGTGAGTGCTGAAACCTTGGCTCGTTCATGAGAATCTGTTTCGTGATTTGGGTAAAATATCTTTCCTCCGCCAAAGTGAATCACAAATGTGATGATAAGCTGCACTAAAGACTGACCAAAAATCATCTTCCACATTGAGGTTGAAATCAATGGAGCCTCTCGTCCAGCAGGTTTTCTGAGCAGAACATCGTCGTCAGGTTTGTCTGTGGCCAATGCTAGTGCAGCCAGTGTATCCATGATCAAATTCACCCATAGCAGTTGCACAGCAGTAAGCACAGAACTATCATCAGAAGAAGCCACGGCAGAAATGAAAGTCAAAAGAACAGCAGTTACGTTGACCGTCAGCTGGAATTGGACGAATTTCCTGATCGAAGTGGCCACGGTTCTGCCCCATTTGATCGCATCCACAATAGATGAAAAATTGTCAGTCATCAGAATAATATCGGAAGCCTCTCTGGCAACTTCAGTTCCAGAGATACCCATGGAAAACCCAACATCAGCTAATTTCAATGCTGGTGCATCGTTAGTGCCGTCACCGGTTACAGCCACAACCTCGCCCTGTTTTCGCAAGGTGTCCACCAATATCCTTTTATCGTCCGGGCTGGATCTTGCAAGAACGCAAAGTTTCTTAACGACCTCGTTTCTTTCCTTCTCTCCTAGTTTCCGGAAAGTGGGCCCCTCCATACAAGAGTATGGATCGTCAAAAGTTTCGTCATTCAGAATACCACAGCTTCTAGAAATCGCGCGAGCGGTGAGTATGTTGTCTCCAGTCACCATCCTAACTCGAACACCAGCAGTCTTACATTTTGCGACAGCCTCCTTGACACCATTTCTGAGGGGATCCTGGATTCCAACAATACAGTCAAGGACTAGTCCCTCAGACTTGGTGCTGCTGGTTTCATCCGCAATGACTATCTTCGGAACGTTCCGTTCCGAGGCCACCGCAGCAGCGTTGATATCCTGCGAAACAGTCTCGATAGCATCACCGAAAAGAAGCGAAGCATCTGCCTGGTTCTTTTTGTCAAGGGAAGCCAAGCCGGCTGGAGGCCAGGATGTTTCTCCTATGAAATCGCGGTGTGCTAACGACAGTGTACGCAGCGCACTTTCTGCGAGTTCGCCAATCTTGTCGTTGATGTTTTTCTTCACATCAGAGGTGATTGGCAAGACGGACCCGTCTGTAGTTGCTCGAGAACTGCATCTTGAGAATACAACCTCAGAGGCTCCCTTAATATATAAACGATAACCCTTTTCGATTTTTATCACCACTCCTCCCCATTTCCTGGATGACTCAAAGGGAATGACCTGAATGATTGAATCTTGTGACTTGGCTCGCACAGACTCTAGCGTGTGCGCATCATCATCAATCGCCTTGAACCTGTCTCTAGCAAGTATCAGCAATGCACTTTCTGTCTTGGATCCCAAAAATGGCTCATCAGCGCCGTTTGTGGCGTCTGTCTCTTGCGCCTTGTTCTTGGGTTTCCTATTCTTCTTCACCAATTGATAAAACAGTGAATTCAATGATTTCTTGGCTGGTTGAGCATCTTCAGCTTCATTACTCATTTTTTTATTTTCAAAAGCTGAGGAGTTTAGGATAATATTATCCAAAATCCAGCTCTTCAGGCTTGACGCTGCTACAGGAATGATTTCCTGAGACGTGCTGGTTTCGCTAGTAGCAGAGTCGTCAAACTCCGAATCCCCCAAAAAGCCCCGCACCACCCTCATTCGGTTTTCCGTCAACGTCCCCGTTTTGTCGGAACAGATAGCAGTGGCTCCTCCCATGGTTTCACAACTCTTGAGAACTCTCACAAGATTTCCGTCCTTGGTCATTCTGGTAGTGGCAAAGGCCAAGGCGAGAGTCACAGCCAACGGCAGACCTTCCGGAACAGCAACCACCACTATGGTGATCGCAGTAATCAGGATATTGACAAACTTGGTTCCCTTCAAAGCCCCCGTCATGCCGTCGTACGAGGATCCGAGCTTGACGCAGAACTTGATGAATAGGACAATAAATAGGATCAGAGCAGCAATGATACCAAACTTAGCGATTCCGTCCGCTAACTTGCCCAGTCTCTCTTGCAATGGGGTCTCTTCTGGCTCGTGGTGCAATGAGAGCATAATTTTACCGTGCATGGAGTTGGGTCCAACTGCTGTAACGATAGCCCGGCCCTGTCCACTCAACAACTTGGCACCGGAAATCAGCATCGGATCGTCTACACCCTTGTCACCAATATCCAGTGCCGTGTCGGGCCCCACAGTCTCGCGGTAGTGCTTCAGCGCCGAAGCAGCTGGAGTCTTTCTAATTGACTTGGTTTCCCCCGTGAGCGAACTCTCGTCACACTCGCACTCCCCCGATACCAGGAGAGAATCCGCAGGAATCACCTCTCCCGTCTCGACATATATGAGGTCGCCCACAAGCAGCTGCGATATCGAAATGTACTGCTTCTCGCCAGATCTATAAACGACGATGTCTCTCTCGTCTTTTTTGGAGTTGAGCTTCAAGAACTGTCTCTCCTTATTGTAATCGTTGACGGAGCCAACCAGAACAACAATCAGAATGGCCACAATGATCGCCACTCCCTCAACCCACTCCACCTTTGGCTCCGGTTTGCCTTCGTCGTCGTACTCTGTCGGCTGGCCAAAGGTTTCATATAGTCCCAGGGCCAGCGACACGACGGCCGCAATGGTTAGCATTATCAGGATCTGATCGTGCATTGCCTCCCAACAGAGCCGAAGAAAAGACTTCGGGGATCTCTGCGGCAACGAGTTCTCACCGTACTTCGCAACACGAGCATCTATATCTCCTGCAAGCTCCGTGAGGGAAAGCCCTTTTGCTGTGTCTGTGTTGAAATCCTTCACAAGACGATCAACACCCCCGAGTTCCAGAAGACTCTTCAGCGATTTGGGATCATGTAGCTCTCCCAGCTCTTCCACAGTCAGCGAGAACCTCGAGGGTTGAGCCTCAAGGTCTACGTCACCATCCGAGGGTGTTTTCTTCGACATTATAGAGTCTTATCAAACAAGGTGTAAGAATGTTAGCATCGACCCTTCCCTGATAAATATGCCCCCCTTGAACAAAAGTATCTCCTTATAAGGAACCCTGAATCAGACAGTGTATGTTTCAGCAGGAATTGCCCTCTTCTTTATACCCAATTTGCCCTTGATCAAGTCCCTGGCACAGAGCAACTTTGAGATAATAATTCTTGGCCCCTGAAAAGTGTTAAAACGAGGCTGAGTGATGAAAAAGTATCAGGCCCTTTTCAGATCGTGGACTCCTCAAATCAAACCATTGGAGAGAAAAAAAAAAATACTAAGGACCCTGCAAAAAAGAAAGAAAAAAACCCTCACCAGCTATTGAGGTATTGTTGCGCGTCTACAATAGAAGAAGAATAATAGCTTAATTATACAAGCTGATGCAGTAAACATCCCTGTGTTATTCTGCTCTTCAACACACATCACTGTAAAATACAAGAACAAAAAGGCATCTTTTGTAACCCGGCTCATCAACTGCCATTCTTTTGATTCATATTAAGAGGAGGAAGAGACAGGTTGTTGATGGAGGGAAGCGGCATCTGTATTGCTTGTGCTTGCGCTTGTGCCTGCGCCTGAGCTTGTGCTTGCGCCTGTGCCTGTGCCTGTGCCTGAACTTGCGCTGGATTTGCCTGGAAATCGTAGCCAAACAGAGGGTTCATGTAGGCCAGGGCCTGCTGCTGCTGCTGCTGTTGCTGTTGCTGTTGTTGCTGCTGCTGCTGCTGTCTATTCATTGCAGCATAAATCTGCGATGGATCCATCATCTGCGACATGTATATCTGAGAGTAGTTCTGCACCTGCGTAGGATCCATTTTAGCGTGCTGTTGCTGCTGCTGCTGTTGCTGACCAGATGACGACTGACCATTCGTGTATCTCTGGTTTTGCTGGCCATTAATCTGGTTCACAAATGTCATGTACTGGGTCTGGTCGTTTATGCTAGCAGCCTGCTGAGACGTGTTGGGAGAAGACCCACTCTTGTTATTGGACTGCTGGATCGACGACGACGACGAAGTGGATCCTTGCTGGTGACTTCCAGACGTAATCGTTGGATAGAGGTCGTCAGCTTTGAACTGTTGTTGTTGCTGCTGTTGCTGTTGCTGCTGCTGAAGAGCCTGGTAATAGGCAGCCTGCTGCTGCTGCTGCTGCTGTGACTGTTGTACCTGAGGCTCAACCTGTTGAACAATCTGCTGTCCCTGCGGTTGGACAATCCCTCCGTTGACCCCGTTGGCGATCTGAGGATAATACTGCGCCCCTCCAGAAAGACTGAAAGTGTATGGGTGATTTGGATATTGCGCAACATATGACTGAACAGCAAGGTTGTGATTCCGTATAGCCTGCTTCGTGCTGCAGTGGGGACAGTTTTTCTTATTGCTTCTTCTAGGAGTATATTTATAACCAGGATACTTTTCGGCGTGTCTCTTTTTCTCCTCCTCTGCCTGCTTATTCCAGTATTCTTTGTCCTCGGCAGACAGGTTTCTCCAACGACGTCCCAGTTCTCGGGAAACGTCAGGATTGGTTCTAATGACGTTCCCCTCTTCCAAAAGAGCCTGATGATGTTTCTGTCTAAACAAAATAAAAGCGTTTCTAGGTCTAGGAATTCTGTTTCCCTCATGTTTGCAGGTACATTTTTGAAACAACTTGCTAGAATCCAGCTGTGGAGGCTGTGGAGGAGGTGGAACCTGCATGGCCTGCATCAAGTACTGCTGCTGAAACTGCTGCGGATATTGAACAGCAGCCTGCTGGGGAATCTGCTGTTGAACGGCAATCTGCTGGTACTGTTGGAGAGGCATTTGTAAGGGCACCTGTTGCTGAAGCTGTAACTGCTGCTGCTGCTGTGGCTGAGTTTGCAGATGGTGAGCCTGCGGGACCTGGTCTGTTGGCTCCGACTTTGGCTCTGTCTTGACGGGAGCCTCTATTGGAGAACTGGGTGTTGAAGAGCCAGACTGGTGGTGTTGCTGACCGTTCTGAGACTGCTGTTCAGGGATAATGTGGGAGAGCGGCGGTAAAGTTTGTTTGCTGTCCTGCTTATGATCTAGTTGATAATGGTCCATCTTGCCGAAGCTGAAAGGAACGACTGAGGCCTTGATAACTCTTCGAAAGTATCACCACGAGGGGGGAGAAAAAGTTATCAGTAGAGACAACTAGCGCAACGAGCGGTCTGCGAGTTATCTACCACCGCGGTTAGTCAGTGTACAAACAGAATATATGCTGTTGCACTCTCAGATCCGGATCAGCTAGATTGAGAAAACAAGAAAACGTATTATAAAAGAAAACAAAAGGAGAAGAACGTCCAATACGTAACCAACAATTTCACAAAAGAATAGACGGACAAGAGAAAGTCCAATACTAAAATAAGATTCTGGGCGGTGCGCTGCTACCGCCGTTGCCCACCGGCTCTGCCGTGCAGCCGCCGTCAGTCCCCGGGGGGGGTTACGCGGTGAAGGTGCGAGGGTGTCATTGAGCTTCCACGGTTAGCGCTATTGTTGCGCACATTTTATGCAGCTGTAAGAAAACGTCCAATAGAATCTCACAGAACAATATTGTGCACGGCATTGTGCATCACGGGGCCAATTGTAACAGAGATAATAAGGGTTGTGGCGCACATGCCGCGGCCGTGGCTTGGATAGAGTAAGGTGGCGTAGCCTTTATTCTTTGTTAATAGACCGCAACATAACTGCGGCATGAATAAATGCAGCATTGGGATACTGCGTTTGTAATGAATAAGGTCCTCGGTAGCACATACCATGCTGTGCCGTTCCTCCCTCCCATAAAAGGGTCTCGACCATTTCTAGACCGCTATTCGCATAAGCCAGCCGTCCATTTAGCGGGCCTTGCTAGGCTCTCACTTTGAGTCCTAGCTGGGGTCACCCTGAGCCTCATTGAGTTATCTATCGTTCCAGACTCAGTGCGGAGTGTATTTGTCTTCAATGCTGACTGAAGGCCAAGACACTCTTTACGGAACAATCTCTCAGGAGGGATTACCCTTCCTTGAGCGTTGATTTTTTTTTTTGGTCTAGAAAATGCCAAATTTGGTCGGTCGTTCTGCCGGGCAAAACCCAAACCTCCTCTTTGGGGAGCATAGTTGCTTGAATAGGAAATGACAAAATAAAGAATGTAAGTTTCATACAATAAGTCGTTTGTTCCCACTATTGTCCCTGTACGCGCTACCGCTTGGTGGAGAGGTATGTATGTTTGTTTACCATAAATCTGTATCACTCATGGGAGCCTAAGTGCTCATGTCTTGAATGCCAGTGGATGAGGACCAACGAAAATTTGCACTCCTCTTTTCAGCTCTTTACCTAACTCTTGTTTTTCTTCGAATCAGAGTTCCTCTGATCCAGATCACCCAAGCACTATCCCTTAATTGTCAACTCACTATAGTCATTCCTTACTTACAACTGACAATCGGAATCAACAACCACAACAGCGAACTTTTTTGCCCAGACTAGACCTTGATACCATATTTCACTGAGTGACATTGACCAGAAATTCGATACCCATGCAATTCAAGTCTCTTGCTCCTCTACTGATCCTTGCCTCTGCTCTCAGAGCAGAGGAAACCACCACATCTCTCATCACCGTCACTGTTACCACAACGTTACTCAGCCCCTCGGAAAGCGCAGCTATCAGAGAGGCTGCCTTTGCCGCATCATCAGCTTCTGTGGCATCGGCTTCCTCCGCAGCTCTAGCACTGTCTGCTGCGTCGGCGGCATCAGTGGCTTCTGCTGCTTCTGCTGCCTCTGCTGCTTCAGCTTTCTCAGCTTTTTCAGCTGCTTCGGCTGCTTCCGCTGCCTCAGCGTTTTCTGTGGCCTCAGAAGCCTCCGTCGCCTCTGCTGCTTCACAAGCGTCCGTGGCCTCTGTTGCATCTGTATCTTCTGATATTGCTGCCTCCCTCGCCTCGGTGTCGTCCGTTTCAGCTGCGTCGGCCAGCTCAGCATCCTTCGCTTCCTACCAGGCTTACCTCTCCTCCGCCTCCGCAGCCTCCGCAGCCTCCGCAGCCTCTGTAGCCTCTGCCAGCTCCGCTTCCTCCTCCCTTCTCAAGGGTAAAGGACTTGTGGCTATAGCTTCTGGGGCTTCTTACGGCTCGTCGTCAGTGCAGTCCTCATCCGCGCCACCTGCAAAATCATCCTCCAAATCATCCTCGTTCACTCCTTCATCCTCGACCTTGAGATCCTCGACCATATCCTCCTCCACTGCAGTGTCAACGGCTTCAGATTCCGGATCTTCCTCTGCTGCCTCGTCTTCATCCAGTGGAATGGCTGTGGACGTCTCGCCAGCAAATGGTTTGCTATTTGGCCTCGTTGGCCTGGCTGCTGCTGCTCTTTTCTAGCTGACAACCCTTTCTGGTCTGCCTCTTTGCAGCTGGTGTGTTTGTCGCTCTTCCTCTTTTACTATTACTGTTATTCTTCTCCTTCTTTTTCTTCTAATTGTCGTTTGCACCCCTTTTTTTTTCTTTTCAATTCGTTTCTGATTCCTCCAACGCTATCTGGGTGTTTCTTTTCTTGATTCAAACTTTAGTTCCCAATTTTCTTTCACTTCAACTGGTTCTTAACACCGTTCATATACCTCACCACAATCTTGTAAACTACCTTTCCAGCCTGAAGTAAGTTACTTATTATATGCTAAGTTATGTAGTTGTAGAATTCTGCAGCTCAATTGTACAGGAATAAAGCCCGTTCCTACTCCCGCTAGGAGCCCGGATCCAGCGGCCAAGCCTATGCTCCTTGGAAATAGACGCAAAAACCCTCAAATAGTGGCTCTCATCAACAGAATCAATTCTCGTCACTATCCCTTTCGCTTTAGGTAGAGATCCTATGAGATTGAATCTTCGAAAATCTCTCTCCAGCTTCCATATCTTTATTTCTCCACTCCACGATCCTGACAAAAAGATATCCGAATATGGTACAGCATAGATGGCTGTAATCCAGTAGGGCTGCGGTTGTGGTGGCACAGAATGCTCGTACTGCGTCCTGGACTCTAGGCCATGAGCCTGGCGCTCCACAAAAAGCGGTCTCTTCTTAGCCAAGGACCATAATGATATATTCCCGTTGTCAGAGCCTGTCACAAAGTGTGAGTCATCTACCATAGAGATACAATCAATACTTCCCTCAGCAAAAAATGTCCCTCCCTCTGACTCTATAACACGCCGCTTCTCGACCGAATCACCACCCCTGAACGTCAATCTTGTCTCCTCAGCAATCTTCCACAACATGGCTGTGCGATCTCTCGAACCCACCGTCACACATCGCTCCTGCCCCAGCGCGGAAATGTCCGTCACAGCATCCTGGTGGCCATATAATGTTTCTAGCTGCGCCAGCTGATTCACACTGTACGTTCTTATCTTGAGGTCTGCACAGCATGCATATAATCTATCTGTTCCGCGACGAAATGTCAGTCCTAGAACCTCACCATTTCTATCCTTGGTTTCCAGAACTCGTATTGGAGCCAGGTTCTCGCTGCTCCAAACTATGATCCTTTTATCTCTTCCACCTGTGACAACAAACTTTCCGTCAGGACTCGCTGACACACACAAAATTTCATCACAGTGTCCGTTATTCATCTGCTCCTTGGAGAGAACAGAGAACTTGCGTCCTCCCTTCGTTTGCTTCACCTTGACAGGCTTCCTGAGAGGATTCTTCACATCCCACTTATTCAACTCGGCGCTCTTCGATATGGTGTATACATAGGGGAACCCAACAGATACCCCCGTGAGTCCCATTGACCCAATTCGACTGATTGTAGGTTTCACCCCGTCAAGAACTAGAAGATCCGCCAAGTACTTGTACACGTACCCCTTCTGCTCAGCAACGTCTTTCTGCAGTCTCGACGCAATAATATCATTATCCAGATCCTTAGCATCAAAATCATAAGTCTCCGATTCAGCTTGAAGCCCTTCGATATACTTCTTTGCCAGCCGTCGACGCTTATCAGCGGCTGTCTCATGCTCGGCATCTCTTTCCTCTTCTTCTTCAGAATCTGATCCTTCCGCCTCCTCTGAGTCTTCCAGTTCATCTGATGAGTCCGCGAATATATCACTATCAGCCTCCTCTTCATTGAAACTGTCAGATCCGTCTTTATCTTCTTCCGCTTCTACTCTTCTCTTTTTCCCTGCTGTTCTAACATCTTTCCCTGGCCTGTTTTTCCTCTTCCTTTTTGACGGGTCGCTGAAAAATGGATCCTGCGACATTCCGGTCACTATACAATCTATAAGGATCAGCGGGTCCTGGTCTTCAGTCTCTCAAAACTCTTCAAACTTGTTATAGTATCAGAATATCATGAAGGTACCCTATATGTGAGGTTAAACTTTAACAAACAAAAATTTTTCAGATCTTTTTTTTTTTTTTTGTTTCCCCCGTCTTCCTCAACATCCATACACGGGCTCGAAAGGGCTCAAACTCATACTCAGTTATCATGTTGAACAACAGACTTCAGTCGTTGTTTAGATCTATCCCTGTTTCAGTGGACCTTGGGCATCAAAGATAAGATGTGTCCTGAGATGGCAGTTTGAGCAATTCTTCTTTCAACCGATGCAGAAACCGCAATGGCCTACTGATTTACGGGCCCTTCCACAGCCACTAGTCTGACAGAAGATCTTGTAGCGGAGTACAGCAGGGCGAATGACAATGAGTATCTACGATCTGAAGTAGCTATACACCGCAGTGTAGCAAAGAAAGGGTCCAGTTATACCCATCTTGAGGGTTAATAGCTAGCATTGGTTATTATGAAACCGATAACCAGTGTTTTTGTTTCGGTTTTTTTCGCGATTCCCACCTGCAGTTAGTTGGCCTGCGCGTACGCGTTACAAAATATATATATTTATTTTTTAGAACAAAAGAAGCTAATAGTACCTCCCTACCTTCAACATTCCTCCACTCCCAGGAACAACGCCACCATGTCGGTCGATGAGCACGTCAAGCAGGTGTTTGTCTCTGCTGGGAAGACGTACGTCAAACATTCTCCGAGCGGAGACAAACTTTACGTTTGCACAAACAATATCCTCAAGATCTTTGATGTCAAGAACCCAGAACAAGAGCCTGAGTTTCTCGATGTACTGGGAAAGGTGTCCTCCTTTGAGATAGGCAGCTTTCAGTCTAACTTGTACTGTGTTGTGACATCCAAGGATGGTATATGTGAATGCTATGACCTCCGCAGCCTTAAGTCATTAGGAAGACTGGTCAGATCCCCTCTCGCGTTACGTGATGCCGCATTCACACATGGAGGCTCCATGGTCCTTTGTGGAGGATCGGATGCCGAGCTGAGGCTAGTCACTCTGGACAACAGTTCCCCGATCAAGTCTCTTGTAACAAAAGATCAGATAACCTCGATCTCGTACAATAATGTTGGTGATCTCGCTGCCGTGTCATTAGCCAACGGGGATGTGGCTATCTACTCTTACTCATCCTCAGATCCCTCTTTGATATACTCTTTCTCGAACGTTGTCGTCCAGAAGAAAGCTATGGACGAAGACGACGAGGATGACGATTTTGATCAAGACGCGGGGGCAGAGTTCAATGATACTGAACCCGAACAGAAAGACGATATATCTCTATCAACATCAAAAGCTGACTGGCATCCTAATGGAGATCTTTTGGCTATTCCAGCACGAGGAAAGGAGATCGAAGTTTATGACAGATCGAATTTTGAGTCTCTTCAATTCAAATTCGAAGGCCAGTCTCATTCTAAGGCCATTATTGACATGAAGTGGTCTCCGAACGGCAAACATCTAGCATCAGTTGGGCTCGACAACAAGTTGATAATATGGAGCGCCAAGACTCACGGTTCTATCAAGGTATTCAATCTACCGAAAATGGCATGCTCTCTTTCGTGGGGAAAAGAAGATAACAAGAACTACGAGGTGATTGTCGGTACTAACTCAGGTCACATTATAAGATTTGGATCTGTGATTCCAAAGCCACCACAGACGACGAGACTTGTTGATGACGCCTCTAAGGAGGGATACAGTTCGGATAGAGTCGATAACGATCAAGATAGCGTTGACGATTTAGATGTTCTCAGAGATGCAGACGAAGGCGAGGAGACTGATATTACTGGATTGTTTGACGAGGAGATTGAGGACGATTTCATAGTAGATGACGACGGGAATGGATATGCTGAGAAAAAAAGGCCGATTAGCAGCGAAAATCACTACTCCCGTCCAGCCATTAAGTCAAGGCGCATTGGTGTCTCATCTGGACTGAATCAGTCTGTTTTCGAAATCCATCCGTTCTCCCCAGGCGCAACTCCATGGAACAGCAACAGACGGTACTTGACTATTAATACAGTAGGTTATGCTTGGTCTGTCAAGCAAGAGACCGGAAACACCATAACGGTGTCATTTTTCGACAGAGGACTCCACAAAGAATACCATTTCAGAAATTTGGAGAATTTCAATGTGGCCTCTATGAATAACGAAGGAATTCTATTAGCTTCAAGTGGACAAGGATCTAAGAGCCAAAAGGCCACCATATTGTACAAATCACACGATCAGCAGGTCTCGTGGATGCGAGAGTTCAAGTTACAACCAGGAGAACTAGTGACATGTGCCGCATTGAGCAATACATGCATATTCGTATCCAGCTCGTTTGGGTTTATTAGAAAATACAGCTTGTTCGGTAGAATTGAGAGAATTGAAAAAACGGCTCCTGTGGTGGCATGCATCAACAATGATAAGTATTTGTTCACGGTGACGTTGAGCTCTCCAGGTCTGGCATTCAATCTTCAGGATCTGGATGGAAAGTATTTTCAAAGAAACGAGAGCTTGCCTGTCCAGATCGCCAACTCACAACAACATCCTATAAGAGGGCTGTTCTTCTCTCTGGATGGGGACCCGTGTGTGGTGGGTCAAGACGATTTCCTTCTTGTGCTCAGCAGATGGAGGGATCCATTACAAGCGTCCTGGATTCCTATTTTGGACACTTCAAGCAGCATCAAGAAGATATCAGCAGGTGACAACGTCAAGTGTTGGCCCTTGGGTCTCTTCAAAAACCAGTTCAACTTCATTGTTATCAGAGGATCAGATTATCCATCTTTTCCCTTGGCTCTTCCAGCTGAGCTTCCTATCAAGATTCCTATTTCTCAAACCGATGATGTAGAAACTGAAAAGGCGGGAGACCCTGAGGAGGAACTGGTCAACTGTATTGTCACTGGAGAGCTGCTGAATGACGCCATTGCAAATGACGATATTCTTGATGAGACTGCAGAAGAGAGATTGACAGAAATCAGCATTAAGTACGATGCAGCGCTGCTGAAGCAGTTCGGCCAGTCTTGCACGGCCGGTAATCTCTCGGAGGCACTGTATTTGGCGACCAAGCTCAGAGACGATCGGGCATTGCAGGCGGCCTCGAAAATTGCGGAGAGACTTGAACTAGTCAATCTAATGAATAAGATCACCAAGATCAGAGAGGCCAGAATGCAATTCGACTGAGTTCAAGGTGTCCACGGTTCAATCAGCGGCGTTTCTTCTTGTGTTTGGGAGCAGGAGTGCTCATTCTGCTCAGCTCTTGTTTCGATATCACCAACCCGTTTCTGGTTGACCTACCGATGCTATTGATTTTCAGGCCTCTGTCTCTGGTGCGCTTCGCTTTCTTGGCTCCCGAGCCTATTCTGTCCGCAACAGAAGTGGTTCCTGAATCGTTAATTGCTCTGAAAGTACCTTTCTTGCTGCTGGCCAGTACGATGCCCGCCTCCTTAGCATCGGTTTCGTACTTCTCGATCGTCTGGAGCCGTTGCCTGATCATACCTTTTCTCATTGCCATCGGCATTTTCTCCAGCTTGGAGGGGCCGCCTCCATACTTTCCGTTAACAGATGAGACAGTCCGTAGTCTTTCCTGTAAAGTTCTTGCTCTGGTGTTGCCGATAGGAGCCTCGTGATTGAGAGACTGCAACGTGAGCTCGGCTCCTGAATGTGTGCTGCTTTTGGACCCGGCCAGAATGTGGGACTCGCGAAGCAGGCGCTCTAGAGCCAGATCATTCTTGATACCTTGAGCTTCTTCTGCCGTCTTTGCTTCTCTTGCTCTGTGAGACTCTACGATTTGCTGTTTTTGCCTCAACCGACTTAGAGATATGGGTTTTCCGCCTCTGGAGACTTTTCTGTCTTCTTTTGAGGCTTCAGCCACCTTGGGATCATATCTGTCTTCAAACCTGATAACCAGAGGAGCCATTTTTGTTGTTTTCTTTTGAGTTATAAGAAAGTCTAACTGATTCCAGGTCAACTAACTGTAGATAATGAATGTTTTTTTTTTTTTTATGTATAGGCTTAACAATTATAGTATTGAAAAAAAAAAAAATGAAAAAAAAAGGACTCCCATCTATCTCTCTCTCCCCAGGCTCATGTGTGTACGTAAGCACTGACTAAGGAATAAGCTCTCGTGCTTTTGGAGGGTTATTTTTTTTATATTCAACCTTCTCTCTCCAAAGAAGAACACACAGGCTGAATGGAATAGTAGAAGAAACTTATACGTAACGTATAAAAGGACCACGCTTACGGCAGCAATGACACGCTATATAGGATGTATTGACATTCACGGAGGGAAAGTGAAGCAGATTGTCGGGGGATTACTGAAGAAAGATGACCGATACGGTGAGGAGGAAGTAGCTACCAACTTTGTTAGCGAGAAACCGTCCAAGTACTACGCGAGATTGTACAAGGAAAACGGGGTCGTGAGGACTCACGTGATCAAGCTGGGGTCTCTTGAGTCGAATGACGAGTCAGCCAGAGAGGCGCTGGCAGAGTGGCGTGGGATGCTGCAGATTGGAGGAGGGATCAATGACACGAATGCCAAGACGTGGATCGATAGCGGAGCTTCAAAGATAATAGTGACATCGTGGTTGTTTCCTGAGGGCCAGTTCAGTATTGACAGGCTGCGGCGACTGAGCGGGCTGGTAGGAAAAGAGCGTATTGTGGTTGATCTGAGCTGCCGGCGCCATGTGGGCGCTGGTGGAGAGACAGAGTGGGTTGTGGCGATGAATAAGTGGCAGAAGCTGACCAGCACTGTTCTTGATAAGAGTCTCTTTGAGTTGCTGGAGGAGCACTGTTCTGAGTTTCTGGTCCACGCTGCCGACGTGGAGGGGCTCTGTAACGGGATCGATGAGGAGCTGGTTGCGAGACTGGGCGAGTGGTCGCGGCTGCCTGTGGTGTATGCCGGAGGGGCGCGGTCTATAGAGGATCTGGAGCTCGTTGAGAGGTTGAGCGGGGGCAGGGTGGACCTGACGTACGGCAGCTCGTTGGATATTTTCGGCGGTGATCTGGTGACGTTTTCAGACTGCTGTGCGTGGAACGAGGTTCATTGAGTATATACTTATAGAGACTTGCGCTTCGGAAGAGGAGAAATGATAGCGTTGGAGATGTTTTTGAGTGAGACGATAAAGCGCACGCCCAGGGTTCTGCCGCTACTGCTGGCAACGGCCAGCCACGGTCTGGCCAGCAGCAGCAGCAGTGCGAACCCGAATCCCTGGACGAAGGGCATAACGACCTGGTCGCGGACGACTGTGTAGACGACTACTGCGGGAGTGACGGGAGGCGGGGACGGCTGGTCTTTGTGGGTGTTGTTTGCCCTTGCAGCGTTCTTCAAGAGACTGCGCTTGAACGACTCCTGGAATCTGAGGTCCGGTATTGTGATCTCCGCGGGCATTGCTGGGGCGTATGTGATGGAGCGGGAGGAGAAGCATAGGCAGACGACGGGGGGTGGAGAGTAATATTTATTTGAAGAACCGGAGCTGTCTGTCTGTGCGAGGGGGGAAAAGGTGTCGACAGGCGCGTCGGTCGACGCGGCTTTTCAGTGCGAAGAACTTTTTTTTTTTTTTCCAGCTGAGCGAGATACAACCCGAAAACACATAACAGAGCAAAAGCGAGAGGGCGTAGCTGGTCAGCGAAGGTGCGAGCCAGCAAGCCAGCAAGCAAGCCAGTGAGAGCGACGGACAGCTGAATCATGAGTGACGAGCCGCAGGTGACGATCCGGCAGGCCGGCCGGGATGAGGTGGACTTCATTTTGAGCGACGTTGACCTGTCGCTGGCCAACTCGATTAGACGAGCGATGCTGGCGGAGGTTCCGACGCTGGCCATGGACCTGGTGGAGATCACCGTCAACACGAGTGTTCTTGCGGACGAGTTTATCGCGCACCGGATGGGGCTTGTTCCGCTGGAGAGCGAGGACATTGACCAGCTGAAGTACACTCGTGACTGCACGTGCGAAGACCACTGCGAGAAGTGCTCCGTGACGCTTGAGCTGCGGGCGACATGCGACTCGGACGACACGATGAACATCTACTCGAGCCACCTCACGATAACGAGCCCGAACACGGGGCTGAATCTGGGGTCGCCTGTCGTGCGGGACCCGCAGAGAAAGGGCGTGCTGATCTGCAAGCTCAAGAAGCACCAGCAGCTGCACATCAGATGCATAGCGAAGAAGGGGATCGCCAAGGAGCACGCCAAGTGGTCTCCGTGCTCTGCGATCGGGTTCGAGTACGACCCGTGGAACAAGCTGAAGCACACGGACTACTGGTTCGAGGAGAGCGCGGAGGTGGAGTGGCCGCGATCGGCCAACTGCGACTGGGAGGAGCCGCCGATTCCGGGCGAGAGATTCGACTACAACGCGGCTCCCCGCCGGTTCTACTTCAACCTGGAGACGACGGGCCCACTGAAGCCGAATGAGGTGTTTTCCAAGGGATGCATAGAGCTCCAGAAGAAGATAGCCAACATTGTGTTTGAGCTAGACAAGTTCGACCAGCAGCAGGGCCCGCAGGGAGCCAACGGGACCGCGGGCTTTGGCGGGCAGACTGTGTACGGGGACGCCACGGCGTACGGCCAGCAGGGCAACGGCAACTTCTACGGCGAGAGCGTGTACGGGGACTCGAACGGGTCCACTGGTCGGTGGTGATTTGTGTGGAGAGCTCTTGTGGCTAAAATTTTTTTTTTTTTTTTTTACTTTCAACCAGGTATATATATACAATAGATGTATGTATACACGTACTGCTCCTCCAGCGAAAGAGTGTCTGTTGTCTATAGCACGTGAGCACCATGTCGCAGTACATCGGAAAGACGATCTCGTTGATCTCGCAGGCGGATATCCGGTAAGTACGCCTTCTCCGCACCCCGTTCGTAGTAGCTTCTACTGACCCCCGAGACAGCTATGTTGGTATCTTAGAGAGCATTGACGGAACACAGGGCACGATTGCGCTCAAGAACGTGCGTGTTTTTGGAACGGAGGGCCGTGTGCTCGACCCGAACCGCGCAGTGTACCCTGCGAGCCAGGTGTACGAGCACATCAAGCTGAGCGGGCCCGACGTGAAGAGCCTGAACATCCTCGAGGTGCCTATCGAGCAGGTAGTGCCGGAGCCGGTTCCTGTGAGCTTCAACCCGCTCGCGGGCTACTTTCCCATGGGAGCGGGGCCGTCTGGGCAGTCTCAGCCTGTGCAGCCTCAGCCCGTGCAGCCTCAGCCTCTTCAGCAGCCTCAGCCTGTGCAACCCGTGCAACCTGTGCAACCTGTGCAGTCTCAGCCTAGACAGCAGCCCGTGCAGCCGCAGCCTAAACAGCCGTCCAAGCCGTCTTCTCCTGCAAAACAGTCCCCGGCTCAGCCCGCTCAGCCCGCTCAGCCTGCTCAGCCTGCTCCACAACCTCCAAAGCACCAACCGTCCCCGAACACCTCCACCCCGCAAGCCCAGGACTTCTCTAAGGACTTTGACTTTGAGTCCAACAACGCAAAGTTCCAGTCCGAAGCCGGCCAGGATGCCCAGGATCAGCAGAAGTTCTACAACAAAAAGTCCTCCTTCTTCGACACCATCTCGTCTTCCACAGAAGCATCTCCTGGAGAACGGCTCAGATGGCAGGAGGAGAAGTCGCTCAACATCGACACTTTTGGAGAGAGCTCCATCAGACAGCGCGGCAGAGGATACCGTGGAAGAGGCGGGTTCAGAGGCTCGCACCGGGGCCGTGGACGCGGTGGAAGAGGCGGCAACCGGGGCTCCAGCAAGCCGGAGTGGGACTAGCCAACCCCACCTCAAACCAAAAGACAAATCTTGTAACTGGATATATATTTTTTCTTCTTCTTCTTGTAAAGGAAAATACTGCTTATAATGTCTTGTTCTCTCTGTATCGTTCTTCCACATGACCTCAATCAGACCGTTCCAGGCTACAGATCTGTTCTCCCTCAACCCGGTCAACCTTGACCCCCTCACAGAGAACTTCTACCTCTACTTCTATCTCCAGTATCTCTCGGAATGGCCCTCCCTCTTTTTCAAGTGTGTCTCCCCCAGTGACGAGATCATGGGCTACATGCTCGCCAAAACAGAGGGCGCCGGCTTTGACTGGCATGCGCACATCTCGGCTGTTACCGTTAGCCCGAACTACCGACGAGCTGGTCTCGCCTCCCACCTCTGCACCGCTCTTGAGCAGTTCGCAGAAAGACCCCCCTCTAACGCTTACTTCGTTGACCTTTTTGTCAAGTGCAACAACACTCTGGCAATCACACTGTACGAAAAACTCGGCTATTCTGTCTACCGACGTGTGGTGGGCTACTACGGGGACCACGGCAGCACGCCGTCGCGCAAGAAACTCAACGACGAAATCGACGCGTACGATATGCGGAAGGCCCTGAAAAGAGACACCAAAAAGCAATCTGTCAGAGCCAACGGAAGAAGCTTCCATGTCCTGCCTCAAGACGTTGTGTTTTGAGTCCTGCTCTCTTTTTTGGGCTATGCCCACAAAAACACCTCTCTGTCCACTGCACCACACGACACAATGACCTCCTCCTTCTTCCCATTGACCCCCACACAACCGGACTTTATGCGCCCCTGGTGCGTCCTAAGCTCCTCCACTGCAGTCCCTGTGCTCACATCCATTCCCCGAATAACTCCGTCATCTCCAAATATCCAAACTCCCTGCTTATCAGCCGGTCGTGAAACAATACATGCATTTGAAAACTTATCCTGCGGTGATAGCGAATTGAGATTAGACACAATTATACCTCTGATTATGGGGACGTTTTTTTGGGATGACTGCTCTGGCTCATCTAAATCCCGGTAGGAGACCTCCTCCAACTGCGGAACCCGCACAGTAATCAACCTCATATAGGGCACCTCGTTGGTTGCAAAAGTCACAAGCGCATCTCCCAAACTCGCCACACTCATCGGGTGGAACGAGTGGCTTGAGAACTCGGAGTCGTTCAAGGCCAGCTTGCACACCTCAACCAATCGGTCGCTGCTAGACACGACGAACATCGATACCATAGAAGTGTCCAAGCGACCAACCAGAATAACAGGGACCCCGGACTCCCGGTCAAGGTCCACGTGTAAGCAGGTCCCATTGCTCGTCAGCTTGTGTTCGGCCACCTTGGAGACGTCATAACTGCTAGCATTGTGATGCATCTTGTGTACTGCAAGCTTCATATCCCACCCAAGACTGAACAGATAGCCTTCTGTGCTGTCTATAGCAAGGTACTTCACCGCAATGATCAGCCGAGTGCTAATCTGGGTTTCATGGATAGGTTTTACGTGGAACCGTGTGTCTGCTCCAATGACTCGCGACGCAACCATGGACCCGCTCATGCTGCAACTGAGAAGGACGTCGCTGTGAGGAATTGCAACAATCGCCTTGTTAGCCACTCCCTTGTGCAGGTCCGAGACCTCGAACATGACATCTCGGCTCTCGAGGTTTTCGCAAATGATCCGCTTGTCGTTTGTCACATACAACGCTGCATTATAGTTTTGGTGCGCGATCTGGAGCGGTGCGTAGCTGCAGTCAATGATCAGAGACTTTTTCACTCCAAGAGATTGCTGTATCTTATGGTGGGGTCGCAGAACTGTCCAACCAGGAACCACGATACCTTTGGCTTCTATGAGAGAGAGGTTCTGCGGCGTGTATATGGAAGGGCTGTCGCTCGAGACGGCATTATCTTGCGAGAGAGCGCTGAATTGGAGCCGGTCTTGAACGATGGACTCTAGAGATTCTTCGACGAGGTCGGGGCTGAACTTTTTGTTGAGCTCGAGCTCGAACGTCTTGAGGGTGTCCAGCAGGTTGTTCTGCTTGAGGTAGTGTGCAACAAGGTTCTGCACATGGCTGGACGATGATGACAACATTGATGTGTAGGGATAAGTAATAATCAGAGTGACAGTTTAAAGAAATCAAGTTTGATTTTGAGGGGAGGACGGGGATGGCAGCGGGGACGAAAACGGAGAAGAAAAAAAGGTGGGCCGATCGACGCCAGCACACGTGATGTGCGGCAGGGCTACTCCTCGCGCCGCGGCGACGGGCCCGCGCTGCCAAATGGCAGATACGCTTACAAGCATTTTTTTTTTTTTTCTCTCTCGCTTCCTTACCTTGTCGCACGCAAAGAATATATAACCAGAGCCATCACTACTTTGCACGAGGATCAAGAGCTCTCGTTAGAAAACACCACAGAACACAAGACAAGATGGGTAAAGGTAAACCAAGAGGGCTAAACTCTGCCAGAAAGCTCAGAATCCACAGAAGAAACAACAAGTGGGCTGACAAGGCGTACAAGTCGAGACTTCTGGGAACAGCCTTCAAGTCTTCTCCATTTGGTGGCTCTTCCCACGCCAAGGGAATTGTTCTTGAGAAGATCGGAGTTGAGTCGAAGCAGCCAAACTCTGCGATCAGAAAGTGTGTGAGAGTGCAGCTGATCAAGAACGGAAAGAAGGTGACTGCGTTTGTGCCAAACGACGGTTGTTTGAACTTTGTTGATGAGAACGACGAGGTTCTTCTTGCTGGTTTCGGTAGAAGAGGTAAGGCCAAGGGAGATATCCCGGGTGTCAGATTCAAGGTTGTCAAGGTATCTGGTGTGTCGCTGCTGGCCCTCTGGAAGGAGAAGAAGGAGAAGCCAAGATCATAAGGATATCATTCTAATAAATAGTGTTTCAAAGAGCTAGTGTTATGCCTGTGTGTAACAGTTAAAACTATACAGTTTGGTAGGGTATGTAGAATGTGGTGGTGGCTCACATGGCGAGACCTCTTCCCTCGATCGAGACACCGCCCTTTTTCGTGTTCTTCTTCTTCTGCGTCATGACGGTGAGCCGCTGGTTGAGCTTCTTGAACCGCTCGTCCCTGCTGAGCGACGAGCCGATGCCCATCGCAGAGATGCTGGCCTTCTGGTGGCTCAGCGAGCTGGCGCTCACCTGCGGGGCTATCGAGTAGACAGACACCCGTGCCTCGGGAGCAGCTGCTCGCTTTCTGCGGTCGGCGCTCTCCTGGTACAGCGACTTCCGCTGTGTCTCTGCGGCGTCCGGGGAGTTGAGCTTGAGCTCGGACTGGAACCGGTTGAAGTCGAAGCTCGCCGTCTGCACACGCTTGGCCCTGTAGTTGTCGGAGCGGCCCATGATGGGCCGCGTCCAGTCGCCAATCATCTTCTCGGCGACCCGTTTCAGCGACGGGTCCACCTTCTTGGACCGCTGGTAGAACAGCATCACCTTGCCCAGCCCCGACTCGCGCAGATGGATCGTCTTGATCGGAAACTTCGCCAGCTCCGTGAACAGCGTCTTCTGGATCGCAAACGCAGGCAGCGACCCGTCCGGAAGCGGCTCCAGCCAGATCCGCACCGCCTCCAGCAGGTTGTTGTCCAGGATCGAGTCGTACAGATTCGACTTCAGCAGCGTCTCCTTCACCTGCGGCAGCAGCTTCAGCTTGTGCACCGCCGGCTTCTTGCCGTTGACACAGTCAATGTCCAGATACGCAGCCTCCTTCATGAGGTTCTTGAGGTGCGCAATCGCCTCGTCCTGCGTCGCCTCCAGGTCGATGTCGTTGTTCTTTCTGCGCTTCTTGGTCGGCTTCTTCAGAACGGCAGCAAACCGCTCGTCAAACTCGCGTCTTTTCCTCACCAGCTCCTCCTCCGCGTCCTCCTCAGACGACTGCTGCTGCTTCTCCTCCGGCTCGACAGAGCCCCTCTTGAGCTTCCTGTTCTTCACCTTGGCCGTCTCCTGCGAATCCTCCACTTCCTTATCATCGGGCACCCGTTTCGCCTTTTCCAGCTCCGCAACATCCAAATCCAGGTCCCCCACTATTTCCTCGTTCTCCGCCCCCACTTCTTCCCCGCTCTCAGCCCCCACTAAACTCTCTACCTTCTCTTCCTTGTCAAGAACCTCCTCGTCAGACATGCCAAACTGCTGTTCCCTCTCCAAATCCCCTTCCTTCTCACCCTTCCCATCTCTAAATCGTTCTTTCTTACACCTCTCCAAAACCAAAACCAACCCCCCCCCCCCCCCTATTCTCCAGAGAGAGAGAGAAAAACTTCCGCCTACCCTGTGCACGGATGTTTCTCGCACTCTTTTTCTCCCACCACTCACTGAAAATTTTCTATATAGTAAGTAGTAGTAAACACTTCATCAACACACTCCATCACCATTCATCCTCTCCTAGACCAACACACACAACCACACAACAATGGACGCTTTCTCAGAAGAAGACGCTAAGAAACTGAAACAGCAGAGCAACCAGCAGATCCTCACCTTCACGGCTGCGATCGCCCTCGGTCTCTGGCTCGTCCCTACAGCAATCCATTTCGTGAAAAAAGCTCTCTAACTTTATATCATCATCCTGTCAATACACATTAACCCCCTCCCCCCCCCTTCTCCTATGTCTCGTTAAGCACCCGAGCCAGTCTCTCGGCTACGTCCACGCGCACCGCCTGATCCTGTCCCGCCCTGTCCTTCCCGCCCGCGCCAGCCCCGACTCCTATGTCCTGCAGTATTGAAGACACCCTCGAGTTCAGGTACCGGTCGTGATCACTGTTGGCCAGCTCGTCCAGCCCCGAGCCCTCCACCTGCCGCCTCACAGCCTCTACCTGCCCGTACGCGTGCTGTGCCTCGTTGATCAGAAACCGGAACGTCTCCTTCAAAGGAGCCAGCTGCAACATGCTCTGCGACCCGTCCACAAACGCAAGCCGCTGCTTCAGCCTCCTCGACACATGCAGCAGCCGCCGCACACGCCCCAGACTCCGGCTCAGCTCCCTCTCCAGTAACACCTCGTACTCCAGCTGCTTCGCAACATCGGCGTACTGGCGATCCAGATCCCGCGACCGGCTCACCGCCTCAGGCTCAACGAGACCATCCCCGTGATGCTTCAGCCGAATATGCCCCTCCGCTACAAGCTCCTCGGGAATCTCCAGCACATTCTTCAGCGTGTACAGCTCGAACTTGTCGAAGTTCTTGTTGATGCTGTGCTCTAACAGCGTCTCCAGTGAAGCGGTTCCTTTCTCGATATCCTCAACACTGCACACCGCGCCGCGCTCCAATCCTCCTCCTCCTCCTCCTCCTCTCCCCTCTTCCTCGTTCATGATCACGTCGTCGTCTTCGTCAGCAGCGGCAGCCTTCTGCTGCTCTAGCACCCTCGCCTCCTCAGCCTCCTCAGCCTCCCGCTTCCGCTGTACTAGTGCATTCTCTAACTGCCCTGTACAATGATACATTATCTCGTTCACAACATTGATTACGTCATCAATCACCGCGATCGGCTGGAATCCCAGATGCTCAGTTAAGAGCTCTGTTGCGCGCATCTCTGCCGTTGTTTCTGTACTCATAGCCCCCGAACGTTTCAGCTTTATTCTGCTGTCACTTGCTTTATGTTATGTATTTTCGTGTTTGCACTTCCAAAGATATATATGTATATAGATCGGGAGAAAACACAAACCTCAGCTTGTTTTTTTTTTTTTTCCCCCCCCCCCACCCCCACCCCCTTTGATCGCCGCTTACACCTATCTTACGTAATGCCTCTAATTTGAAGTCTCTTCCTCCTCGCTAGTGCTGTCCACTCCTCCGTTCACCACCTCGTCTTCGTCTTGCTCCTCTTCAGACCCCTCCTCCTCCTCCTCCTCCTCCTCCTCCTCAACAGCCTCTTCGTCCCCCTCCTCTTCGTCCTCTTCCCCGTCCACAACGTAGTGTGGAACGTCGTCCGCAGCTAGATCCCCAGTCACCTCTTCTCCCGTAACCAGGTTCACAACAGGCTGGCTCTCCTTCTCCGCTCCCCAAGTCACCATCGTCCCTTCTATCGCCACCACCCGTCCAGCCATCTGCACTGATTTTATCAAAAACCGCTGCTTCCCTTCCACAGGCACCCCGTTCGCGTCTATCCAGTGTCCCAGCGATCTGGAAGACCCTTCAGCAACCTCATCCGCCTGGTTTCGTATGAACTGCCAGCTTGAAGGCAGGTTGCTGCGCTTTATGCTGGCGTTGAACGTATCGTGCACTAAAAGAGCCATATGTGACTGTGATTGCATATAGCACCACCCTTCAATGGTATCTCCAACCTGCGGTCTCCATAGCAGAAGATCCACCTCGCACCACACAAACGAAAACGGATTGTCACTGGCAACACGAGCCAACGCCACCTTCCGCCCCGATTCGTCTTCCGATACATTTCCAACGGTGATATCAAAGTAGCCCAAAACAACACCTTTGGTGGTCGGAAAGTACGTCATAACCAGCGGATCGAGATGTTGTCGTTTTATTCCCTCTACCACATTATCGATATAGCACGGAGCCACACTCAGGTATAGCTGAACTTTCGCCCGGTGGAAGCACTTAGATACCCCATTCTTTTCCAAGGGATTGCTTGACACCGGCCCCACGCTCGGCCGCCGCCTTTTGGTATAACGGTCATCGTGACTTACGCGTCGTTTAGTCGCCGTAATTGACATGTTCGGATCAAAGGCTCTATCGTTTGGTGTCTCTTCCTCTTCTTCTTCTTCTCTTATCATCACTGAGGTCTCCTTTGAATCTTACTTCATAAGGATTAGACAAAAAAGAAAATTTTTGATTCTTGCTAGCACAGCCTGACTCTCTCATCTTCTTTTGAAAAGCTTGGTGAGCTTTCTAGGGCCACCTCCTGAAGAGCTAGATTCATCCGCATTTATCACACTCATCATCGAAAACTTGCCATTGGTCTCCACAGGAATTCCATGCTGTCCCTTATTGAACCCTTGGAACTCCCCGTCGCTTTCTGCATGCTGAAGTCGTCTAAATGCCAGGCCTTCCTGCGAATTTAGCAGTTTGGTCCGGTTCCTGAATAATGGCTTATAGGAAGACCACTTTTGACGTATTTGTTTCTGCAGCTGCTGCGGAGTTGGAGCATCCTCATCTTCACAATATTGAGGAACACCGAGAAACCTCACTTTCTTCACTAAGTTTCCACCTTCGTCCAGCTCTTGCTCGTGGTCCTCATCAACAACCGTCAAGTTACCTATAGCAAGGAACATCTCCTGTTGCTTAACGGACGAAGATCTCGACCGCGTCCTAGAAGGTGAAATAGCACTGAACTCCTCACCCGCTTGAAATTTTGAACTGCTGTTCGACCGGCTGCGCGGTCGGTTTGTGGGTGAGAGTCTCTGTGATCCATCCCGAGTTAAAAAGCTAGACCCTTGCAATTCCAGACTCTGTCCAGAATTCGATCGACTTCTGGATTTGAGTCTGGTTAGATCAGACGCAGCAGCCTGTTTGAGAGAATTGAGAGGGCTGGTTGGCAGATCGCAGTCGCTTTGTAATGAGTTGGACCGGTTGGATTTTAGGGGATCCGATGAATTTGAAGATATTTCAATCATTGAGTGTCGATTCTTGCTGACCTCTAAATAAATAGGCTTCGGCTTGGCACGAAGTTCCAGCGGCTTAGCGATAGCAGTTCCGTTTTGGGAAGATACAAGAATGTGCTGTTGTAGTCTCATCTGTGCAGTGAGTGGGACTTGTGCACCTCTCTTTGATGCTAGTGCAGCAGCTTTCACCGGACTCTCAGAATTTCTCTGTACATTCGCAGCAGCCCTTATATTTTGCTGCTTATTCAACGCCTTGACAGAAGCGCTTGCACCCGCAACAGCAGAATTCGATGATCCATTGCTGTATGAGTTTGGAAATGGAACAGGAGAAGGCGAAGAAGAACCTTCCCGTGTCTTAGATGAGTCAGAAGTCGATGAGGCAGCATCAAATCTAACGCTAGGACTACCATCACGTGATACAGTACCAACAATAGAACCGCGACGAACAAGAAGTTCCCTTCGAGAAGGAGTCGAGGGGTTCGACATCCGAGTGGATGATGATCTTCGAAGACTTCCTGCAGTTGTGGCCCCCTCAGCTGGGTCATCGGATCCATTCACAGGAAAACCAGCAGAACCCAAGGATGATGACCGAGACCGTGAAATAGATGACCTTCGCGATAGTGATGTAGGAGACCCATTGATCTTCAACTCCTCTCTCAACTGTCTTTCTCTCTCTCCAACTTTGGTGTGGATTGAGTCAGCCTTCATTTGCCCCGTTTCTTTGGTCTCCACTTCCTTCATCAGTCTATCCTCTTTAGCAGCTGCATACAACTCTTTTTGAAATTTAGATTGCTTCTCCATCTCCAGTTTAGCCTTTGAGGGGTCGACATACATGGCCTCTAGTCTCTTGGACGCAGTTGCTGACTTCAGAAGAGCCTGCCGTCTCTGCTCGTTCCGCTCCTTCAAAGCTTGCTCCTTCAACTTTTCTCTCAAACGGCTCTTTTCAGCTTCAGCTTCTCGGGCAGAAACAGAGATCCCCTGCCATTCAGCATGTAATCTTTTGAGCACTAAGAGCATAGTATTAAGCAGACTGATAGCATCCTCACAAGTTTTATAAAGCTCGGAAACGTTGCCAGATCTCACATTTAGTAAATTCCCCTTTCTAGTCACCCTGGTGATTGTCGCCAACATCATATTGTTCTTCTTATTCTTATTGAAATATATTTCCAAGTTCTTGAGAGTCACTCGCAACTTTTCGCTCGATCTGCTGTAACTTTCAAGGTAGACACTGTTGTTTAGGTAGATGATTTTTCCAAACTTTCGGACAATTCCATAAAAATCAGCAAGATGAAGTAGTAGTATGTATGTGCGGTATAGTATGAGTTTGTCCTCCAACGTAGCTGGCTTAGCTGTGAACTTCCAGTCACTGATAATTTTTTGGCAACATATCATGTCGGTCATGCCTGCTTCAAATGCAGTCAAGTTGAACTCCAAACATTTCAGGTCCAGGCCACGGAGAAAAATTCGTACGTCATTGTCTATGGTTGGAAGCAGCTTGGGCATTTTGAAGCTCATCTTTCCCAAAGACTCGAGCTCTGGAAATTTGAAAAATGGGTCGATCTCGTCAAAGTTCAAAGGTCTTGCAACCTGGTGACTTGACTGCATCCAGGAAGAACGCTCCGTCAAAGCAAGTTCTAGTTTCTTATCGAGGATCTCGTACGCATTGATCAGCAGAAGTTCCAGCAACTTCATCGATTCCATGCTCTTTGATCGGTTGGGAGTCTTGAGGTTCCGCGTGTCATAGTTCGTGGAGTTGTCCATGCAGTCGAAGTTGAGTGGGTTGGTGGTGATTGTGGGTTCTATCGATTGAGCTGGATTGAACTTGTCTCCGTTCACCAGAATCTCCGATCTTCTATAGATGTTATCATTGGCGTTGAAAACGCAGCCAGAGAGAACAATGATGTACTTCGGCAGCGGAAACATAGAGTCCGCTTCGCATTGTTTAATGTGGTCCTTCAGGCCATTCACTAATTTCAAGATCTTCTGGGACGTGTATCGGTATTGCACTATTCGCGCGTCCAGAAAGCTAAGGGCAACTCCCTCATTGAGTGCAGAGACCACAGGAGGTTTATTCATGTCCTCTGATATTGAGGCAACACAAACGCGTCTCAGCCTCTCTCTTTGTCTACTTGAAAAAGCAGTAAAAGACTCGGATGCTGGTTCTTAACGCCTACGGCCTGCGTCAGCTCCCTCAGTATGGTAAAAAGCAGCTTTTTGTCTATCCATACAACACCCTTCCAGCACTCTAGCCTCTGATATTCTGTCACACAGCTTCTTTAAAGGTGAAGACTTGTTTAAAGTTATTCTTATGCCACTATAATTTATTCATATTATTTATGGCACATTATTAAACTTGTCATTCTCTATAATTCCATTTCGATTAGGAGAAAAATACTTTATATATATACATAATTAAGATCGAGCGAGTAGATATAGCTAACTGCTATTTCGACTTGCGGTCTCCGTCAGCAAGCCACTTCCGAATCATATCCTTCTGTTCTTGCTTGCGCAGCTTGTGTGCCTTCTTAGTGGCACCATGGCGATCGTAAGCGTCCTTTCTTTGCCCCAGTTTTTTCCTAATCCTCTTATCCAGTTGACTTAGCTCTTTCTTACTGGCAACATTCATCCGCTGCACCCTTCGCAACTTCTTGAAGGCAAACAGGATCATTGCAGCTCCTGCAAGTACACTGACAGACACAACACCTCCAAATGCGACCACGGACTGCTCCATGTAGTTTTTCAAGTTCATTCCGTAAAATGCTGGAATAACAGTAGCTAGCGTGACTCCAAGCGTATATATGGAGATCTTCAAGTCGTACACCATCAGCGAGTTACGGTTCGCATCCAGTATAATGTTGACGATCTCCTCCGTCGACTTGATATCGTTGATCATCGTTCCTGCCTGCTGGACAATCTCGTCGCATTGCTTGTAGTACGACTCCAGAATCATCTCAATCTCACCCGTGTCAAACTCTCTGCCGTCTTCTTTATCGTTTCTTTTCGTTGCTGAATCCTTTACCTGGCTTTCAGATAGATACATGCATTCTAGATCATCGTCATTATCAAGTAGCTCATCTAAAACGTTTTTGATCAAAAGACTCTTTTGATAAAGCGTAGTTAGTTTCTTAGAATGCACCAACAAACCCCTGAGTTGTTCTCGGTCTATCTGGTGATCGAGGGACTCAAGAATCCGCGAACAGATTGTCAAGTGCTGTTGCAACTCTGTTTCTAGAACCGCCATCACATTGATCAAGATACTTTCAAGGGCTCTGAATTCATATGACTGTTTTAGGTTGTTTGTGCCATGGATCACCTTGGTTTTCAATTTCGATTCCAAGTCGTACATGAAAAGACCCAGTCTCGAGGATGCCTCGGAGTTTGATGTATCAAATACAAGCACAGAGTCCGCTTTGACTAATGCTTTGATATATAACAGATTAACCAGTATGCAATTGGACCGCACCGCAATTATAGGGGCAACGTCCACATTTGATGTATCGATCTTTCTCAGATCTCTAGGAAACAGTCCGTTCTCGTGCAGAAACTTGGTCTTCTGAAACTTTTGCGATACAGCTGTGATTTCTCCTTTCGAATCAAATATTGTACAGCTGATATCTGCCAGCTCCGGTTGCGTATGCAGTAGTATCTTGCTGACATCCGGTTCGGACCTTATGGAAGGTAGCACGGTTAGTTTTGATTCGGAGTCATGCCCAGAAAGGGGACCGTTACCATAGCTCGTATTATATCGCAGTTGATAGCCGCTTGCTGTTTTGATAGTGAAAATGTTCTTTCGTAAGCTGAAAATACCTCTGCTAGGTCGGAGCAGAGAGAAGATAGTTCTTCCCATATTTCATCTGCGTGTTGGAACAGAAATCAACAACTCGAAGCACAAGCTTTCTACGTAGAGAGTACACTTAAGAGAGCCCTACCAAAGAAGATTATAAGAACTTTTTTCATGAAACATACCATCCTTACACCGGATTGCGGCTAATTGCACGATGACTAGCTCTCACTAGTTGTGCGCTACAATGAGAATGAGTTATCAATGCTTTATTCTGAGAAGGAGCGCAGACGAAGATCGAGATTATGTGACGGTGATGGACACACAGAAGATGCCGGGATGAACAGAACCCAACCTGCGCGGACAGAATAAAACAGCTATTCGAAGAATTTTCTGGAGGTAGAAGGACCAAACAACTCTAATCTAACAGCTGGAAGTGCTGTCTCGGATAGCAGCGTCAGTCTCTCATCAAGAGTGTTATTCACCTCAATCTTTCCAGAGCTGTTGCTTATGAAAGACCCTCCAGCAAGCTCGTCATTGAGGAAGTCAGACTCGACAACTTCTATATTGACAGGGAGTCCCGCCTTTTCTTCGAACTCCTTAGCAGCGTCCTTAGCAGCGTCCTTAGCAATAGCAAGATCCACCTTTCTCACCTTCACCTTAACATTGTCCTCCATAAGAGCAAAGAGTCCTTCCTCAATCAGGCCCTTGAGAATTGGTTTATATTTGCTAGAATTTTTGGCTATCTTCTTCAATTCAGTCGAAGCAAGATCAAAAATCTCCTCCAATGTCTCTTCTCTTGTAGCCAGAATCTTCAGTCTTGTTTTGTTGGCAATTGTGGATTTGGTGATCTGCTGCGCAAGAGAGGCCTTCTTGAACTTTGCCTCATATAGTGAGTCAATCGAGTTGATTTCAGAACGAACTATTGAGGCCTTTTCAATTTCATACTCCTCATCAGCCTTCAGCTTGATTTCTTTGGCCTTCTCCTCAGCCTCCTTCGTGATGAAGGCTTCCATCTTCAACAACTCTCCTTGAACCTTTACAACTCGGTTAGTACATTACGGATTAAATTCCCTTAAGTTGTGTTGATTGTTGCACTTACCTGGTCCTCTGTCAGCGCACGTGTGGACGACATCTTGTAGTATGCTTCTAATCTACTTCTAGTATCTGTGTTATCCTTCTACCCATACCAAGAGCTTAACTATTTATTCAACTCTCAAATCTTTTGAGCTATAGAATTCAGGAAAGCAGCACCTGTGTAGCGGCTGCGGCACAAATGTCATGGAACTGTATATACTTTTTTTTTCTTTTATGCCGGAACTCGATTGATGCAGAGCGACGCAAATCGACCCTAACTATTTTTCTTCATCTAGATTACAAAGGAGAACGATAACAAGATAAAAAGGATCTGTGAACGTCTATTAATCCAGTCCAGTTGGCAACAGTGATGGCCAAACATCACATTCCACTGTTACATATCTGAAAAAACCTGGTCTGCTTTTCAAGGACCCAAAAAGCAACATAGACCGTAAACGTTTTGCGAAACGCGGAGTATGATAGTGGTCTTGAGGTCCCAAAGGACCCAAGCTTCCCTCATAAGAAAAAGAAGGTTTCTTTCCAAGAGACATGTACATGAAGAAAGGCCAAGGATCAACCCTGTGGGAATACAGCACTTGTCAAAGGGACTTCAAAAACAGTTATTTCCAGACACGTTTAGCCAGAAGGCTGACAAGATAACAAGATCCAACGCTCTACTCATCAAATTATCGCACCAGCATTTGGAATCAAACCAGCTTCTCGGTAAAAGCTGCTCCCTGAACTCTCCTATTGACTTTAAATTGCCAAAAATCCAGGGTTCGAACTTGGGTGAACATTTCTATAAACTTGGACAACTAACGTCCAGTAAGTATCTCGATATTATTAGCAAGTTGACAAAAATGGGAAACTCAGTACCACTTTATCCTGCAGAATGGCAACTGAAAGCTGGATGGGTAAGGTATGCTCCTGGTGAGACACCCAAACCTGTACCTTATCCTCAAGAAGAAGGGTTGGTTTTCGATGTGGAGGTGCTATACAAGGTGAGTAAATATCCGCTTATTGCAACCGCTCTTTCCGAAAATGCCTGGTATGCGTGGTGCTCTCCTTATTTGACAGGTGAAAGCGACGTTCTTGATGGAAATCTAATTCCCATGAACACGCACGAGAGAGAAAAAGTCATAATAGGCCATAATATATCATTTGACAGGGCTAGCATAAAGGAAGAATATCACTTGAGTCAATCTAAGGCATTCTTTCTGGATACGATGTCCCTACATATTGCTGTCAGCGGTATGTGCTCAAGGCAGAGAGGAACATGGCTGAAATATAAGAAAAAAGTAGCCAGTCAGTCGAATGAATCAATTTCGGCTTTGAGAGACGAAATAGAAACACAGGATTTGAAACAGTTGATCGACAATCCGATACTGGATGAGGAGGATTCTTCTCTTATAGACGACCCGTGGATGAAGAGCAGTAGCTTGAACAGTTTACGATATGTTGCTGATCTTCATTGTGGAGTCAAACTAGACAAGTCAACCAGAGATATGTTTTCAGAGACTGATCCTCAAATCATCAAGGATAACTTTCAGCAATTAATGACCTATTGTGCTGATGACGTGCTGGCGACGTACAAAGTTTTCAGGAAAGTATTCCCACAGTTCAGGGAACTTGTACCACATCCTGTCAGCTTTGCTGCCTTGCGGCATATCAATCAGAGTTTTTTACCTACAAATCGTGACTGGAATGAGTATATCAAAAAGACTGAGGAGCTATACCAGGCAAGCGCCAAGAGGATCGAGTCCAGCCTTATAGAGATGTGCAATGAGGTTGTCTCAATGCGCACGGATCCAAGTGAACCATGGAAGAGCGATCCATGGCTTTCGCAATTGGATTGGACGATTGTTCCTCAGAAACTGACCAAAAAAGGCACTCCTTTCAAAAGACAAAAAATGCCAGGTTTTCCTGAGTGGTATAAAAAGCTTATTGTTAAAGACAAGCTAACTCTAACGGTGAAATCGAGAATATCTCCACTTTTACTGAAACTATCGTGGCAAAACAACCCAGTCTATTGGTTAGATTCAAAAGGATGGTGCTTTCTCGTTGATAAGGCAAGAGTCGGTGAGTTCAAATTGCTAAATTATAATCATTTTGATAATTCAGAGCTTCTATCTTCAGAGGAAGGTTCCGATCCACATCTGAGAAAAGTGCTAGAGACGAAATCTTTATTTAAAATTCCTCATGAGGATGGACCGACATCAAGAACAACAAACTTGACGGCCAAGTCATTCTTGAGATACTTTGAAGAAGGCGTCTTATCATCTGAATATAAGATGGCTGAGGAAGCTATGCAACTGGCGGCTGCAAATAGTTACTGGACAAGTTCACGAGAAAGAATCATGAGTCAATTTGTGGTCTATAATGATGACCAAAAGCTAGATTTTGGATCGGAGTCGAACATTGGAATGATAATTCCTCAAGTTATATCGATGGGGACCATCACTAGAAGAGCAGTTGAGAAAACTTGGCTGACTGCATCCAATGTCAAACTAACCAGATTAGGCTCTGAGTTGAAGGCGATGGTGAAAGCTCCACCGGGATATTGTCTGGTTGGTGCAGATGTGGATAGTGAGGAGTTGTGGATAGCGTCTCTTGTTGGAGACTCTGTTTTCAATATGCATGGGGGAACTGCTATTGGATGGATGACATTGGAGGGAACCAAGAATGAGGGCACTGATTTACATTCCAAGACCGCTAAAATCCTAGGAATATCACGAAACGACGCCAAGGTTTTCAATTACGGAAGAATATATGGAGCAGGCGTTAGATTTGCTACCACTCTTTTGAAGAAGTTCAGTCCTTCTATTTCTGATAAAAAAGCTAACGAGACTGCTAAGAAGCTTTATGCTGCTACAAAGGGAAAAAGCGATATCCTGCAAAATCGCAAACTCTGGTACGGAGGTTCAGAGTCGATTGTTTTCAATCGACTGGAACAAATTGCTGAACAGGAGAACCCAAAGACTCCCGTTTTAGGTGCCGGGATCACGTCTGCATTACAGCGCAAGAACTTGAACTCAAATTCATTTCTACCTTCAAGAATCAACTGGGCTATCCAGTCATCAGGGGTTGACTATTTACATCTCTTGATTGTGGCCATGGATTATCTTTCACAGGTTTACAATGTTACGGCTCGATTGTGCATCACTGTCCATGACGAGATTAGGTATATTGTCAGGGAAGAGGATAAATACAAGTGCGCGATGATGTTGCAGATTGCGAATCTGTGGACAAGGGCGATGTTCTGTCACCAGTTTGGCATAGATGAGGTTCCCCAAAGCTGTGCTTTCTTTTCGGCAGTTGATATCGATCACGTTTTAAGAAAGGAAGTTAATATGGACTGCAGAACTCCTTCCAACCCAGACCCTATACCACCTGGAGAGCCAATCGATATTTTTGGGCTGCTTGAGAAAGACTCTATGGGTCAGTTTTTGGATTCTGTCAAGGATTTGAACCTGTCTGGTATTCCTGTGGACCATCTATCAAAGCCGACTGAATTGCTGGATACAAATCTTGATTCTCCCACTAAGAGACTGTTGCTAAAACTGCAAATTGCTCTGACACCGAAGGAGTTCAAGCTTCACAAGAAAAAATATCTTGATAACGTACGGATAATCAATGGTATGCACTTTGTCGAGGGATACAAGGAAAATATGGGTGAGAAGGTGGAGTGTGACGGGACCTTTGGAGATATAGATTTCAAGGAGATGAGAGAAGTTGCAGCCAAAGTGCAGTATGACTTCGGCGAAAATCAGAAAGGGACAAGAAGACCAAGGGATAAGCCGAGCGCCGAATCTATCGAGTATCAGAAACCTGCAGTTATCTTTGAAGAAGTGACTTCGTCCTCTGCAAATGTGCCGCCATTCTACAACCGGGCTATGTGATTCTATTAATGTGTGTATATTATCAAATAGATGCTGTTTTGAGTCTTTCGAGATAACGCAGTCTATATTGTGAAAGGTCCTCTGGAGTAACCTTGGATGTGATAAGCCTGTTGAGCGCGTTCTCGAATTGCTTCTTATCGGAGTCACTATCTGTGGACGATTCTTTCACGTTCAGTCCTGCTTTGAGCTCTGTAGTGTTAGACTTCGGGGACATCGCTCTTGTTTCCAGACTGGTCTCCGTGGGTTCTATCCCAGAGATGCTCGTTTGAGTTTGCCTTTTATGTTTCTTGTAGGATTCTGTTTCGAAAACGCTATCAGGATCTTCACCATCAAGTCTTTTCTGATTGAGCTCTCTGTCTCTTCTCAGTCTGTCCAGTTCTCGGCGATCTCTGGCCTGTAAGAGACTATCCATGTATCGGGTGCGCTTTCCGGTTCTTCCCAATACCGAGTCAGATTGTGTTTCCTTCATGGAGTCGTAGACCTGGTCATACGAGTTATCATCTTCAGGTATTTCCACCTGCCTTTTTGCGTGTATCGGTTTCTGAGGTTCCGGCTGTTCGTCTTCCGAGGAGCCTTCATCACCAAAGACATTGGCAGCTACTCGTCTGCCTTTGGTAGGCTTCATTGCTCCTATATCACAGGACAAACGTGTCTCTTATCTACGAGCACAAAAGCTAATCACTCCTGTTTTGTATACCACATTTAGAAAAATAACCCAAAAAAAAACCGAGTAATGTTACGACGACCGACGCGTCACTGAATGACGTAATCTCACAGTCTCAGCATATAACACCTGCAGGAAGAGGAAATTTGAGTTTGACGATAAGTTGTATATCTCCAGAAGACAAAGCGAAATCAAGCAATAATACGATAATGATCGTATAGGGTCGCTGGACGCACCAAACTCACCATCATCTAGACTCAGCCATACGATACATACCGCGTTTCTCTTTATTGGATCGCCAGCAAGACCGGGTAACGTTTTTGCCCCAGCGTTCTAGTTCAAAAGAGTGACTGCGAGGGCTGCCATTATAGAGGAGCCAGTATACACAGTTCCAGCATATTGTATGTCGTCCAACGGCTTTGACTGGCTGTCTCTCCAAGGGGCCAGTGGGTCGGCCCCTGCCGACGAAAGACCAGGAGCTCTTCATCATCCAATGGTTTCTTTCGGGCTGACTCCTAATTCATCCAACTCTTCCATCATAAGTGAGTCGGAACCTCGTCCTGGAACCGTACCTGCATCTCAGTCTGCCGAAAACTTTGTGTCCGAACAGGAGAAGTTCCACAACCTCTTTGACAGACTTCATATAGCAGGTGCAGGCCGCAAAGCTATGAGTGATGATAACATAACTATCAGTGTCAATGGACTTCAGTCGGGCACGCAGAAGAATGTGCAATCGTCCACGGGATACTCAAGACTGATGGACCATCCTGCCAACGCCAATAGTACAGACACGCTGGTGGCGGAGGACGACTCAACGATTCCGTTATCGTTGACTGCTGATGAGTTGTCCAAGCAGGAGGCCATAACCTACTTGAGATGGTACAACAATATCCTCGCACGGAAAGGAGGAGACAGAACCATTACGATGGACGATGTTTTCAGATTTCTGTGTAATTTCAAGATTTCAGAGGCTGTTGAGCGACGTATGAGAGATCTGTTCAGAAAAGTGGCAATGTCATTGAATATTGGCCAGTTTTATGCGCTACTGAGGTTGATGGCGCATGCTCTTGAAGGCCGATCTCTGACACGGTCCCTGATCAGAGTTCAGGCAGGAATCCCGAGACCGATATCCATTATGATGAGAAAACGGCTCAAAGATGAGAACGAGAGCTCGGACAACTCGGATACAAGTTCCATTGATGAGCCCCCCGATTCCGCTGCATCCCAGCCTGGGAAAAAGCTGGACTTGGACTCGTTTACGCAGTTCATCCTAACTGGGGAGAGACCGTCTGAGTCTCCAAAAAAGAGGCCGAAGTCAGGCAAGAAAGTAAAATTCTCAGATGAAGTTACCTTCGAGCCAGCGCCAGAGTTTGCCAACACAACTTCTGCAGATAGTGTCTCTAGAGGCTCGTATCTGGACTACTCACTACCTATGAATCAGCTACTGAACAGACTGAAGAGCGAAAGCAGCTTGGATACTACGGAAATCACGGAGCAGCCTAAACAGGGAGAAGAAGAGGAGGAGGAGGTGCTTAAGGACATGCAGGACTCTATGAATCACTTCCGTAATGTCACAATCGACAGTGTCTCGATCCATGGAACCCCTGCTAATATTCCCAGTATAGTGTTCAGCCAGAACCCGATGGATATATCTCCGAACCGGGTGCTTTCTCCCCCCCTAGAACCCATTGCCGCCAATATGACTGGCAGTGTTCCAAGCTCGAAGCGGTTAGACTACTTTTCCTTTCCTTTCGGCTCCCAGCAGCCACAGCCGCAAACACAAGAGCTGCGGTCATTTTCCCCAACGAACCCATCTCCGTCACCCCCAGCCCCCCCGGGTTACGTTTCCACCCCAAGTTTCCAAGCCAGCTCGCGGGGTAGAGCATCTTCGTCTCCCGTTCCCTTTGTCAACCAGCCACGGGTATCGTCACCACTGGCCCGTGCAGGTACAGTGTCTGCAGATAGCGGTGCACAGTTCCTAGAGGCTGCTCTCAGCGGTTCTCCTGTTCCACACCCTGCACATATAAGTTCGCAGGGGACTGGGACTATGGGCTTGCGTCCTCTTCCTCCGCCTCCGCCTCCCTCACGGACGCGCAGTTACTCCAGCCCTAAAGCCCCTGTTCCACCTCCTCCACGTTCTAGAAAGGGCTCTTCTCCTTCTGTGATGATACAACAGCCGGGAGACATGAGCCCCATACTTCCCCCGAAGCCTGTTTTGAACGAGCAGCAACGTCAGCATCACATAAGCGCAGAGCCGGCCCTCCCCAACGAGCTGACCCTGCCGTTTGATCCCAGAGTACAGAGCCGGACATCCTTGAGCCCTAACAACAGCAGCCAGCTCCTCAATGGACTGAAAAACCTACAAGCAGAGGTGAACAGGATCAACATGACCAACGGTCATTGAACTTGCTCGCAGAGTGAGATGATCTCCGTCGATTGACACACTCACTCTATTCTGGCTCATGTGTATGAAGATGCTGTCGTGTACAGCCCAGTTTGATTCCACCCAGAGGGAAGAAAAAAAAATTTGTCAAAAGAGAAACAGTTTACAATATAAAAGAAAACTAGCAAGCTGGTGACAAATAGCTATCGGCAAGACCGTTGACCTCTGCATACCACAAATCACTGCAAAATGCCTCCTGTGCAAAACATACAATACCAACAGCAAAAGCCATCGAACTTTGAGAAGTTCAAAATGGGCCTGATGATGGGAGTAAGTTCTAATGCCAGATAGAAGAAAAAAAAGACACCAGGACCAGATACTAACCACCGGAAACACAGGGAACCGTTGGTGTTGTGACCGGGCTGATGTTCGGGGGTCTTGCGATTTTGAGAAACGGGGCTCCTAACGGGGTGGTGAACACGCTGGGACAGTACATTGCGGGATCTGCAGCTACTTTTGGGCTGTTCATGTCGATTGGGTCTGTGATCAGATCGGACACAGGGCACGCTGGTTTCCAGCTGGACCACCGCAAACATACGCTCGCAGAAATGAGAGCCCACATGATGGCCCAGCACCTGGTGAACATGGAGAGACTGAAGAGAGGGGTGTAGGGATCATGTTGCCGATCCCGATACCGGACCGTGTGCCGGATGCCCAGCCGGAGCCTCCCACTGTATGTAGCGTTACGAGTCGAGTGACAATGGGGTGGGTCAGTAAGTATCAGCTATACCAAAGAAACTGACTGTACGATACATACATGTAGATATATATAACCGGTCCTCTTTCCGGATCGCGGGTTACGTAACAGGGGTATTTTTTTCTTCCCGGATCGTGGTTTCAGATTCTTGACATCTGAAACAACTGCCACTGTGAAGAGCCCCCTGCTTCACACCTCCTGTTTCAGGCCTACGCACCATAAATATGCGAGCAGGACCTCCTCCCCCGTACGACTCGAAAGGTCCTGCCAAAAGCCAGCCGCCCTGCAAATGTCAGACACTTCAAGCTCTCCGCGATCCAACGTCGTTCACGAGACGGTGAACAAGCGCATCACCAAAACACCCTCCGGCGATATCCGGGTCAAAGACCTCAAAGACATCTACTCGATCCTCATCTACTCGCTGGACCTCAAGGATGAGTCCTACCCGTCACGCTCCCACATATTCGGCCTCAGATTGGGCTCGTATCACCCATTCGCGTTCACGTACGAGCAGGCAGTCAGCAAGATGGCCAGGCTGAGCTTCAAGCTGCAGCTGTCAGCAACGTCGACCAACATCTCGTACGAGATCAAGACCAAGGCGGCCTCCGAGCTGCTCCAGCTGTTTATGGATGCAAAGCTTCTGCACTCTCCCACTGATAAGACCAGAGAGACGCTCAGAAAGGGACTGCTTCTGCAGCCGACCCCAAAGGGAGTGGCCATCGTCAATGCGTTCTGTCTCAAGCTGGGGCTGTCCACGTTCCAGAGGGTCCCCCCTATACTCACAAGCACTATGAACTCCATGGAGCTCATATGCTTTGAGAGAAGCTCGAAAACGGACTCGATCGTCCACAGCGAGTACTGGAACAACGTCCTCTTCATCCAGATGATGGGACCGGAGAGGAACATGTGGTCGCCCAAGTCCCCGCCGGACGAGCTTCCAGATCTGCCCAAGATCTTCAACCACAGTGAGTTCGGATCCCCGTTCGACATCAGCTTTGACTTCTCCGGAATGGATACAGCAAACCACGAAACCTTCTTCTCCTACTTGAATGAGAAGCGCAAAAGCTCCATCATATACTATCCCGCCTCGCCCGCGGCAGGAGTCGACCGCAAACACGCAAGCTCACCTTTCCACCACAGGTTCTTCACCAACCCAGACTCTGACTCCCATGTCCAGTACTACGTCTCCAGTAAAGGCATCCGGATGTTCAAAGACAGGATAGCAGAGAAACCCGACGGATCCAAAGTCATTTTGCCCTACTGCTTTTCAGGAAAAGCCGTCGTACAATGGCTGATGGACTGTACTACGGTTGTCACAGTTCAGGAAGCCACGAGCGTCGCAGCTCTTTTTGTCAAGATGGATCTCATAAGCCTTGTAAACAGCCACCAATTCTCTTCCAAGAGGGCAAAGTTCCACTTCAAAAAGGACGCTCTGTATTCACTGACTCAAAAAGGGCTTGACCTCACTCACTGGGATAAACGTCGTGAAAATGACCACATCCGTTCCTCACCACTGCAACCGCCCCCTTTCTCCACTGAGACCGAGCCAGAATTGAACAGTGACTTTCTCCAGCCCTACTCTCTCACCCTCACAGACATCCTTTCCGATCCCGGAATGAAGTACCTGTTCAGGACCCATCTGGTAGATGAGTATTCTGTCGAAAATCTGGAGGTCTATAACGATATCAAATTGCTCGAGTCGAAAATCAACACACTTAAGAAACTACTTCGCTTGAAAGAACAAGAAGCATTCGATTATGAAAACAAAGCCGCAACCAGACGAAAGATAACCATCAGAGCAGCAGTAATAAAACTGTCCAACGACTGTCTTTCCGAAGCTTTCAATATATACTCTTCTTATTTTGCTGAAAGAGCACCATTCGAGATCAATGTGAACTCCAGACTGAAATCAGAAATAAGGAGAATAATGACAAACCAAAACCTATCTCTCATCAAAAGATTCCCTTTCAGTACCGGTGATAGTGAACATCTAGATACCCCCATATGCAACGAAAGTCAACAAAACTGTTTGGAGCAAGCACAGTATGCAGAAAAAGTCACAGAAAACTTCGATTTCGTTTCAGCATCCTCAAAAAAGTCGCCAGCATCTCTCACTATCGATATCGAGAGCTCACGCAGTATCGCCAGCCAAAGACAGTTATCTCCAACGAATGCCGTCATCTTCCCAACATTGCAGGTTCTTGTTGGCATAAAGCCTTTACTGCACGAGGCTAAAGATAGCATGTTCAATTTGATGGAGCAGGACTCTTTGCCCAAATTTTTAAACTCTGATATAATCAAGAGCGTGCCCTCCGTGCTTTCATAGCTGGAACTTTACAACACACGAGTGCACTAAACTCAGGCTCATGAAAAAACTCTCTCTCGCACTAATTAACGGGGTCGATAGTAGTACCCTTCTTGATCGTAGCCCACCCAATAAGTCTGAAATGCTTATCTATACGTCTGGACAACGCAATCTTCTCTTCAAGTTCAGTACAGGCTGGCGAGGTTAGCGTCAATCTAGCCATATCAGCCTTCACAGCAACCACGCGGGCACCAGTAGCCGTAGATCCTATGTTCACCATCAAAACATCATCCAGCTCCAGCTTTCTTACCTTTGCCTGTCTTTGTCCATCGGTCTTAACTCCCAACAATCTTCTTAGCAAAAAGTAATTGATCTCAATATCAGTAAACACAGAAGGCAAATGCCCCTTGGAACCAACAACCTGACCAACGAGCCTATCTGCTCTACACAAAGTAGGATCAATGTTCGTACCTACACCAATCAGACCACCAGGCACGGCAAACTTCAAATCGTTATTCTCAGCGTATAAGGACACAATACTGGAGAAAATGGGCTTGCATTGAATCTTACCATTGTCATCCTTGGTGACAATACCAGGTCTAATTTCAATCTCATCACCGATCTTGAAAACACCGGTCAAAATAGAGCCTCCAGCAACACCCCCCTTCAGTTCATGAATCTCAGATCCAGGTTTGTTCACGTCGAATGACCGAATGACAATCAGCTGAGGTTGAGCTGTGAAGTCCCTGAGAGGAACAGGAATGTAATTAACCATGCACATATTGACGGCATCTATATTGTATTTCAGTTGAGCAGAGATTGGGACAATAGGTGCTCCATCAGCAATTGTTCCCTTGATGAACTTGAGAATGGACTTCTCATGTTCTAATGCAGCCTCTTCTTTCATTAAATCCACCTTATTTTGTAGAATAATAACATGCTTCAGCTTCATGATCTCAATAGCGGCGAGATGTTCCGACGTTTGAGGCTGAGGGCAAGATTCGTTACCGGCAATCAAAAGAAGAGCAGCATCCATAACTGCAGCACCCGACAACATAGTACTCATCAAAATATCGTGCCCTGGACAATCAACAAACGACACATGTCTCACAAGTTTATATCTTCCCTCGCAGCCTTCACGTTGACACTTGGGTCTTATTTCCTTGTCTGACTTGAAGGACCGATAACAATCTGGCTCTGGGCATTCTTCGTTATCACATCTGTAGATTTTGGCATTGGCGTAACCAAGCTTGATGGTGATATTTCTTTCCAGTTCATTTTTGAATCTCACAGTCTGCACTCCCGAAATGGCTCTCACTACAGTGGATTTTCCATGCGCAACGTGTCCTATAGTTCCGATATTGATTGTGGCTTGTCTGTTGATAATTTCGGGAGATAAAGGAGTGAGCTTTGAAAAGTCTAAATCGTCGGGCTGTTCAGGAAGCCCCCCACCTTCTTCAAACTCGCGTCTCAAACGCTCCTCCTCGTCGCCCCTCTCCTCCTCCAGCTCAGCAAAGCTCACTTTCTTTGCCTTCTTATCATCTTCTTGTTCGTTTTCACTTTCTTCACCTTCATAAACATCGTATGGGTCTTCATCAACTTCCTCTTGACCTCCAATCACTATATCTGGAACAGCATCTTGCAATTCTACAGGCATCTTGGTATATCTGACACTCTGTAGGGACCTCTCCTATTCTTCTACAGTTCTAAAGAGCGTTTTCGGTTTCATTACTTTGCTGAACGCTTGACTTTTTTTTTTCTCTTTCTTAGTGACACAGGGGAAAATTTTTGTTCAACAATAGATGATAGGCGCACTACTTTCTGATCCGATTCAGTGTACACAGTATATGTTTCAGAGAAACGATATCAAGCCTCAAGCACCAAATTACTCTGCATGGAACCCGAAATTGTTCATAACCGAGTCAATATCCTTGAATAGTAGATCTGAATCAATGTCATTGACAAGATCCCACGAATCAAGAGGAAATACGGGCGATTCCAGCTTTTTGGCTGACTCGACATCTTTTGTCGAAGCTAGGGTAATCGGTGTAGCTGCCATACCTAAAACTGAGGGGATGTTGTGCTGTTTCTTGTGATCTGGGGGAGACATGTAGGAATGATGTTGCTGTGTCTTGAAAAAGGGAGAAGCCTTAGCACTGCTGCTATTGCTGCTGTGGTCCTGTGTGTCACTGAGAGAAATTGGCTGAGGATCAAGAGGAATCGTGCTGATGATCTTTCTGGCGGAGGACTCGGGATGTAAATTGCTCGATAAACTGCGGTGCTTCTTTCTGTGATGGGATTGCGATTGTGAAGAAACAGAGGAGTTCGGGGTGGTCTTGAAGCCGTCAGCGGACAGCTCATTCACGTTTTCATCCTGCGAGACAGCAACTTCTTCGTCCGAGTTAGAGCTTAACACATCATCGTTATCGTAATCTGGCGAGTCAGACTCCAACGTCTCTTCCCTTTGCTTTGCAAGGCCTTCCGAAGTTTTGGAAGCCTGCTTTTTCTTCGGAGCAAGCTTGATCATACCACACTTCTCTCTCAGGATCCAGAGACAGTCAAAGAACACACTGGCACACATTCGCGATCTTACAGTGACAGAAGAACTAAGTAGCCTGTTAGCGTGTAGCGTTTTGAACAACGACCATGTGCTTCTCATAATCCCCGATGACCGATACGCAATATCGTGGCGAATAACCGACGCTTTAAGTGTCAGCGATACCGCTGCCTGGTACGCTTCTTTCCCAGCTCCCACGTCTATTAGTGATTCAAAAGGGGAGTGGACGAGCCTCACAACGATACAGGATGCCTGCCATATGGTCAGGACAAAAACGTTGGGCAAGTGTCTTATGAAACCTTTGTCTCTGCTTTGTGCATCTTTACACTGCCAGATCAAGGCTAAAGCAGCGTTATACGACTTAATCACGCCTCTTCCTTGTTCAAATGATGCAATTTTGCCGCTGTCTAAAAAGTTGTAGGTAGACAGATGTAGCCTCGCGGAGTATATAGATAGTCTTCTGAGATCATCGACAGGCGAGTCAAAATCTGAACACAACTTCATTTCAAGTTGATCCAGCTGATTATGGAGCAACTGTGACAAAGGTAACCTCTCAGAGGCATCAACCAGTCTGAGCGGGTCAAGAGAATTACTGTTCAAGGTCTTGGCAACCTGTTCCTCAAACAGTTGGATCTCAACCATCTGACGCAGGGAGTCTGTGACATCAAAGCCATGCTCGGGTTTGCAGAATAGAAGAAGCGAGTTATCCAATTGGACAAATGCAGGAAACCCAAATGCTGTGGCAATAATCTGAGAAACCACATTGCAACCCATCCAGGTTCTAATTTGGTCTCTCAAAAGTTCAACGTTATTAGTATTCATTCCGTCAGTAGAATGACCAGGAACATGGAGCCCAAGACGAATTGCCTGGAAAATAGCTATTCCAATCGTATTCCAACTGGCATCAGCGCTCAAAGAAGATGTCAAAGGAGGCCAAAAGCTGTACAAAAGAAAGGCTTGAACTGTATACACACTGGAAACGTTCAGTATTGGCTCTTCTACTTCTGAAGGTGCAAAGCGGGTAATTGGAGATATAGTGACCTCCGCCATGGCGGATTTCAAAATTGGTGATAGCTCAAAATAGAGATTGAGTGCCTCTTCTTTGGCGAGAGCCGATGAGTTGTGCCTTCTCAGTGCGACAAACATCACAGTCCAGAAAAGAATGGGACATAACTTGTAAAGCCTCTCTATTCCTTTATTGATATCAACGACAGGCAGCATCGGGTGGTACGTTTCAGCAAACTCCAAGTAAAGGGCTTGTATCTGATCAGACTTTAAAGTCACCTCCCCCAGGGATTTCGATGGGCACTCTGCTAACTTCGGATCCAGGGGTATTTTTGGGACAGGCTGTGGACTTGGAACTTTCCCCACAAAAGGTCTTACCACCTCTTGGTCTCTATTGACCTGGGGAGCTGTGGAGTCATGAGGTGTGGCGGGGTGAGACGTCAGTAGAACTTGTGATCCCGGCTGCTGAGGTAACGACGGCGATAGAGAAGAAGGAAGCAAAGGGGCCATAGCCATAGGAATCACAGGCTGTGAGAGTGGGACTGCATTATAGCCCGAAGGGATCGAAGAAGGTCTCAGCGGACCAGGAGAAGGTGTCAAGCTGGTGCGAGCTGCTTGCGGAAACGGTATCTGGGAGTGAACCAGCATGGCTGGAAAGGAGTTTATCGGAGGCAGATACTGCGACTGCTGCACGCGTTGCGAAAGTAAAGGCGGCTTACTGGATGAAGCAGGAGGCTGGGGTACCACACTATCTGGACGGAGACTCTTGCACATGAGCTCATATTCTCGTTCCATCTGGGCGATCTTGGCCCTCTTGAATGTTCGCTTGAAGTCAGAGTTGAGCCTACATTCGATATTTCTCTTGCAACATCGGGTACAGGGGCCAGGGGCCATCTCGTGTGCATCACATTTGGCCTTTTGCTGTCTGCATTCAATACAGGCTATTTTCTTCTGTTTTTTAGAGCCCATCCGCAGGTCATCTATGTCATCATATTGAGCTTCTTGGTAGCTACTGGAGTGTCTGTCATTCTCCGAAAGAAGGGTCTCATTGCTGTCGTGGCCAGATGGAGGCGAAACATGTTGATCTTGTTTCACAGGCACTGAACTCTGTCTGCTTCTTGTATCTCTAAAAATCGATGCGGGAGCGGAGCCGGCCGCTGTGAGCCCGATACCGGACTCCACCGTTCCTGCAGCAGGGGTTATATCGCCCTGAACAGCGGTGGTGGAAAGGCTGTCCATAGTATGCTTTTGTGGTGCCTCTGGGGTCCGTTTCTCGGTATTCTCGTTGCTCTCTCTTTAAAGATAAAGGAAAGGCCTCAACTGTTTTTAATCTTTGAGTTTTAGTCCTCTGCCATTGAGAGCATGGCTATTTCAGTGGATCTGTGCGATTTATTTTATTTTCGTTTACGATAATGTGGGGGGAGGAATAAAGTTGAACAGCAACTAGCATATCTTTTGAGCGTTCACCAGTTGCCCAAACTCAAGTCAATCAAACCTGTCCGTCCCAGAGGAAAACCTCCCAAGATAGAAGACTGCTATATATATAAGCTGGTTGCTTCCGATGTCCTGAGTGCTAATATCTCTACTGCCAGAGAAACAGAATTGAAAGACATCAATATAAAATGCATTTTTGGTTATCGCTTAAACAGTCCTCAGCTGATATAAGGCTACTGTGGTTCTCTGTCTTTGCAAGAATGATATCATTTGGACTGACAAACCAGGTTCTGACACTTTATTTGCGCGAACTGGCAATGAAGGAGTCTCTTATAGGAGTCTTCATGTCCTTGACTATGATTGGAGATACAGTATTGTCATATCTGCTTGTCTGGAACTCCAACAGGATCGGAAACAGGCGAGTGATGCTCACCGGAAGCATCCTGATGCTTTTTGCGGGCTTGGTGTTCGCAAGCGGAACTGCCAGTTTCACAGTTCTTCTGGTGGCCGCTATTGTTGGTGTCATTTCACCTTCAGGAGGCGAAACGGGCCCTTTCAAATCTATAGAAGAAGCCGTTCTCGCAAAACTAACCCCTCCTAACCATCGATCTGAGATATTTGCAGCACATTGGGTGTTTTCATCTGCAGGATCTTCGCTGGGACAGCTACTGGGAGGATTTCTGGTTCAGTATTTAGTCACCAGCAAAGAAAAAAGCTACAGATATGCTTATAGGGGAGCCTTTGTCTTCTACTGCATAATATCTCTCATCAAGTTCTTTTCATTGCTCTTTCTGTCCTTCAAGTGTGAGCCACAATACAAACCAACATATGAAATAACAAGTCAAGAAACACAGGCCCAGCAGCAAGATCATCCTAATGACGAAGACCAACAGCCTCAGAACGAAAGAGCCCCTTTGATAGCAATAACTTCCACCGTGGAACACCCAACCATAACAGGCTTGTCTCCAAAAACTCAGCACATCCTATTCAAGCTACTGATAACGTTTGCCCTAGATTCTTTTGGCTATGGCTTCATGCCCTCTGCGTGGGTGGTTTACTACTTTAAACTCACTTTCGGTGTCCCAGCCGCAGTTTTGGGTTCCCTATTCTCAGCCACTGATATTATTCAGTCAGTTTCAGCACTGATATCGGCATGGTTTGCCAAAAACATAGGCCCTGTAAAATCTTCTGTGCTGACCCAAATTCCATGCGGTCTCTTCTTCATGATGATTCCGCTGTCAGGAAAGAATCTTGGCCTCGCATCCTCATTTTGGATCCTCAACCAGGCAGTGTCAGCCTTTGACGTGGTTCCTAGACAGGTATTATTGGCAGCGTTGATACATTCGGATGAGCTAGCAAAGGTGCTGGGAGCCGTAAATGTCGCCAAGACTGCAGCAAGATCCGTGTCGCCATACTTTACAGGACTATTGGCTGAAAATGGCCTTTTGAAAGTATGCTTCTTCATATCTGCTTCTCTGTTGATTATAGCGAATGTGCTGCTGGCTATCAACTTTCCCGGAGCCGACGCTGAAATAAAGATAAGGGAGGCCCAACAACACTCTATTGAACAGTAATTGTATAGATAATTAATAGATTAAGTAGCTGCAATGCTCTAAATCTCCTCGCTGACAATCAGTTTCTTGCCGACATCCTTGAAAGGCTTGAGATCAGCAGCCAAACTGGTGTTGCTATTCGTCCTTGTGATGGTCTTACTGTGGGTGGCGGTGGCCTGTCCTGATCTGGCAGCTAAGTCTCCAACATCAAAGTAATCGTAACCCCCAAGAATATTCGTATTGCTTTGAGTGTGTATCAGCCCTGGCTTGGATGCTGAATTGTTTGATGCCATCAACGACATTGGAATGGCACTTATATAAGTCTCCAGCTCTCTCGCTCTGCTTCTACCCTTTGGGCTAGTTGGAATTTTATCAATTGTTTTTGAGACCGATTTCTCGTCGGCGTGTAAGACAACAGCTCTCCAAAGATGTCTCACCTCTTCAAAAACACTGGTCAAAGTATCTAAAAACCTGTCTGTCTGTCTCCATTGAGAAGACGCCACTATAGAGATAGAATCATCCTTTATAATGTAACCGATTCCGAATCCAGTAGGAATAGCAGGCGTCACTCCAAAGAGATGTAGAGCGGGATTGCCACAGTTTGCGGCGAGTAGCTCCGGCTTGTATAATAGATCCAGCGATGGTTCAAAAATAAAAGGAGGGATTTCCGAGCCGTCCCCAATAGAAGCACGCGGTATATTTGGATGAAGTGCGTAAAGTAGATCCTTTTGGATAAAAGCAGACCGAAGAGCCGATAAATGTCTTTCAAACCCTTTACCATTTATAGCACTTTTCACCTTGGAAGAGTGCTCGTTGATTGCGTCTAACAGAGCTGTCCATTTTTGTCTCTGAGGAGTCTGGGATATGAAACTCTGGCAAAATTTCAGCATTACATCGCTTTGAACACAGATTGGCTCTGTTCTTGCATTTTTGAACTGCCTGGTTGTAACAGGCTCCAAAGTGGACGCCATCTTTCCATATAAGGCGTAGTAAGTCGTTTGTATACAGAGCTGGACAAGAGAGTCGGGAGGCAGGTTCATCTTGTCACGAATGTAATTGTTTCCGAATTTGTGAACTGTTCTTGAAATATACTCATGCTGGTGAATGGTGTCGGCCAATCTCGTCTCTGCCAAATGCAAACCAGATTTCAGCTCCGGAGTAAGATGGAACCTGAGCTTATAATAAGTAGGCTTTTCAATAACATCGTTGATAGGGACCGTATTTGTACCTTTCCATAAAGTGTAATTTGCCCCATTAATTTTTCTTGCCAGACGCAGTACAGAATCTGTGTATATGTCACTAATAAAGCGCAACACAGTAGTGCCGTCCATACAAGCAGCAGGATACACACAAGCTGCAATAGAGTTTTCTGTTATTATCAAGTTCAACTTGTCATAGTAGCGATTGGTGCAAGTTCCCACTTGTATGCCGTTGGAATCGATTCTGGAAGTACCATGAGAGACAAACTGAACTTTTTCAAGATCGTTTTTAGGTGATTCATGATCGAGAGAAACAACAAACAAAGAATTGTCGATCATATCCAGGGAATCCTTGTTTGTCTTCTCGAGATGTAAACGAGCGTACTTCCAAGTAGACTTCAGTTCCGTTGTGAAGGCTCCAATGGCGTGTCTTGTTACGTCGATAATATCATTTTTCTTAGAATCCTCCACAATCTCCTTCAGGATTGCGCTGAGCTCATGTTTGGAAAACCAAATCTGGTTATCTTCAGAAAGAACCTCCAATCTGTAGAACTGGGACCGCGACATGATTATTATATGTCTAGAATCATTGAAAGAAAGCGCCTTCTTCATGGATACACCATTATTGAGTGGCACGATTGTAGTTCCAAATAAGTTTTTGTAGGAGGACATAGACAGTGCCTTTCCACTCTTAGGGGCAGTATCAGGCTTCAAAAGCTCAAGTCTCAGAGAAACAATAAACCGAAGAGCCGAGGTGACCAAGATGGATGCTCTGAACGGTTGAGTGGGAGCAAAAGACTTGATAGGGTCGTCCTCAAGAATAAAAAACGGGTTTCGTGGAAGAGTATGGCCTCTTAGGTCACCATAAACATTAGCGGTGGTGGGGGAAATACCCTCACTATCAAGATAGTTAAGGTTGATCTTTGCGCTCTCAAGCAGATGCTCCTGCAGAACCTTGATGGTCCTGGAGTTGAGAAAGTCAATAGACTTATCCAAAAGACGCTGGTACTCTTCTGCCGAAATCAGAGGTCTTAAGGCATCCATGGCTTGTTCAACTGTAGGTAGCAGTCCTGGGACCGGAAGATGGGGTAGCTTGGACTCATGCTCGAAGGTGATTTTATCTGAAGTCATGAGAAGAGAGATGAGAAACTGCTCTGACAACCGTGATTGCTGGAAATAACAACGTCAGATAAAAGGGGTCATTCTTATACACTATATGCTGAACATTAGTTGGTATTTTTTTTTAGTATAAGCTTCCCTTTCACAGGTGACCATGACACGCGGGGTGGCGGAGATGCGGGGAAGAATATAGGCAGACGCTGTAGACGCGTCGATTAAACAACAAACACCGGGTAACCCTCAGTGAAAGTTAGACTTCCTAATTGGGCCGATGAGTTAATTCGAGGGATAAGAAGAAAGTTTCCGTACGAGGAAGGTGTGACTGCGTGTTTGGTGACCGGAATAAAACTGGCAGCGCTACACTATGTTTTTTTTTCCCATCATCCACCAATCTTGAAAATTTTCAGTTGTAGGATCATTTCTTTACCTGAGCAAGCTAGAAGAGAGGTGTCTTGAGAGCTTTGTAGAGGAATATAGAACCGTTTGCAGTAAGAACCAGGATGTCTGACGTTGAGGAACAAGTTTACGAGGAAGAGATTGTGTCTGAGCCAGTGGAGGTGAAGTTTGTGGAGCTTGCCACTCCTATCCCAAGGGATATCCAGGCAGGTGCACAGGAAGTCAAGCTTTTCAACAAGTGGTCGTTTGAGGACATCACCGTCAAGGATATCTCTTTGACAGACTACATCCAGGTTAGACAGCCTGTGTTTGTGTCACACACGGCTGGTAGATACGCCTCGAAGCGTTTCAGAAAGTCGCAATGTCCAATCATTGAGAGACTCACCAACTCGCTCATGATGAACGGGAGAAATAACGGTAAGAAGCTCAAGGCCGTGAGAATTGTGAAGCACGCGATGGAGATCATTGCCATTGTCACCGACCAGAACCCTCTACAGGTTATCGTGGATGCCATTGTCAACACCGGACCAAGAGAAGACAGCACCAGAATCGGTTCTGCCGGTACTGTGAGAAGACAGGCTGTGGATGTGTCTCCTCTCAGAAGAGTTAACCAGGCCATTGCCCTCTTGACTATTGGTGCCAGAGAAGCTGCTTTCAGAAACATCAAGACTATTGCCGAGTGTCTTGCTGAGGAGCTGATTAATGCTGCGAAAGGTTCCTCCACCTCATACGCTATCAAAAAGAAGGATGAGCTTGAGAGAGTTGCCAAGTCCAACCGTTAGTTTTGGTATAGCGGAAAAATACATGATAATTTTGATAGTGTAACTACTTTATGTTTACTAGTAGATCTACTTCCCACCGCCCGGCTGACTTTGCCCCAAACGCCACTAACATCTCTACACCAGCCAGCTATGGCGAAATTGCGGGCATTTTCACCCTTTGTGGTAAAAAGAAAATCGTCGCGTCTGAAAAATGCTCGTCAAGTCTACGCACATGTGCTGTAAGCGAACGTTTATCTTCACAATAGGAGCTGCTGTGTGTGTAGGCCGGCAGAATCATATCGGGGAAGGCCGGTGCAGGAACTGTGGGCAGGGCGTGCTGTAGCGGGCACCTGTGGCGGGGCTGCCGGGAGAGTCTGGACTTAGTGCCGGGGCCTTACTGTGAGTGCGACGAGGCGCTAACAGGGGCCTGAGAGGGGCGGTGCCGCTGGGAATGCACCTGAACTGAGCGTTTGCAGAAATCTGTGGCAGCACCGCCAGGAAATTATAAAGCCAAGTGTATGCAGAATTGAAGTAGTTGAAGCTGCGAAAAGCCTGCAAAAAGTCTGCAGAAGGAAAGGAAAAAGAGCATAATCAAGTTAAAAGAGTGATGAGGGTGTGAGGTGTGGTGATGAGAAGAAGAAAAATCATATATTACTACACATATATACGTATGTAAGGAGCTAGATGTGTCCAGTTCAGTTCAGCAAACTGCTAATGTTGCCTCTAGAATGTTTCGGCGAGCCAGTCGCTGACGATGGGCTGCTCTGAAGCGCGGCGGTGGAGACATCGGTGCTGGCAAGGCTTAGCGAGCTAGCAGCACTGGTGACTTCTGCAGAGCTGGCAGAGGAGCTGGCCCTCTTGACGTGGGCCCCTGCGACCCCAATGACTATACGTCTCCAGCGGAACTGGCATGCATTGAGTGTCCGATTGGGGAAGTAGGAGGAGATCTCTCTCCAGCCGAGCTTTTTCTCCTCCTTGAGCATTCTCAACAGTTTATCGTCTTCCGGAGACCATGCACTTGAGGATTTCGCAACTAAACTCTGTTTGAAGGCCACAGCCGCGGGCTGATGGTGTGATAGGGGTTGCTGAGCCTGCAGATGCGGGTGCGGGTGCGACGAGTGTGGAAGGGACCCCAGGTACACACCCGGGGGAGCTGCCGGGGGTGGGACAGGCGGTATCTGCTGCTGAAGTACCTGGTAGTAGGCATGGGGCGACAGCGGAGGATAGTAGGCATGAGGCCGGTAGGCTGGCTGATACGTCTGCTGGTAAGAGTCCACTGACCGGTGTCGCGGGTAGGGATACCCATGGAGATGAGACGACATCGGGGACCCGCCCATGGGGTCGTCGTGGGGTGGGTGACTGGCGTAAGGGGAGTGTTGATGCTGGAAACGGGGATCGGCAGCAGAGCCTTGTGACGGTGACGGTGACGGGGGATGTTCGGGTAGAGACTTCCAGATGTCATGGAACGCAGGCAGCTTCACCTTAGAATGCTGAGGCAGGCTGTTGGGGCTGAGGTGTTGTTGAGGTTGCCGGGTACTGATCAGGGGGTTGTCTTGTTGCTCCGACCGTGCGAGCTGGGGCTGTTGTGGCAGCTCTTCCAACTGCATTGGCTTCTGCTTCTGCTTCTGCTGCTTCACGGAAGACATTGGAAGGCAATCTCGCTTTTCCATTGTTGTGGAAAGTCGCATCACTTGATTCATGCCAAGCAGCACGCAGGATAGCGTGAGGTGGGGTAGGAGATGGAACCTGTCGAAACTACAGGTTGTCGATCGAAGAGCTCTCCAGGAACTACGTGGGCGCGAGATATCACCCCAACACTGGGGTGTCAAATCTATATATATCCATATATATATGTGTACGTATATGCATCAGGTTCCAGATGCTGGAGTGAGTGGGGAGAAACAAAAAGAAACGTGCGAAGAACAATCGTGGAGGAGTGGACGCAGCTGGCTTTGCAGCCGGCTATGGTATTTGGGGGAGGAAATGGTATTTGAAGGCAGCTAAGTCTGCGCGGTAGAAGGTGCTGGTGATGTGCAGTATTGCGCAGTAGCTGCTTATGGTCGTATGAGCTGCAGCGCTACGCAACACTGCGCGGCAGGTCCTACATCTGTCCCCGCCCATTTACGAGGCGCCTCTCCCGGACAAGCTGCCTCCTGACAGGGCTCCATCAGCTGGCAGCATGCCTGCGTCTCAAACAAGCCTCTACTGCACCACACGCAGACAGATTCTCCTGGGTCACAGCTCGTTTGTCACTAGCCTGCAGTGCCTGCAGTGACGGCTCGTCAGGCGGGGCCAGAGAGACATGCCACAATAAGCTGGTATGCGTCGCCGCTGCAGACACTCACATCCATAAATCTCATGGCGCATCGCACAGAGCATGATTGCACACATCCTGCACGGCTGGGGATAAAGTACCGTTCCGAAACACACTTTTTTTTGGGCAGGGTGCAACGCCTCGGTGCATACCGACACCGGCTGCACACCAAGATCCACCCCTAACGCGGATGTCCTGCAACCTCACCTTTTAGTTTAGATGCACGCAAACTGTCTGCGTGCAATAGTCCATGCTGCATGACCGTCTCCTGATACATGTTAGTGTCTGAAAAATGATGCAGTAAAAATTTTCTGTAATTACTGCGCTGATTACTGCGCGTATACATTGTTACGGATTTTCTCGCGACCTGTTCATTTATTCAACGCCTTCACTTGCTCCACTGCCCCCTGGTAGCTCTGCTCCGGAGAGATCTTGACCTTCTTCACTGCCAAAACACCCTCAGTGAAAATAAAGTGCGATCTGATAATACCACTGGGGTGCTTCCTAGCTCCTGCAAGACCGATAAGCTTCTTATCTGGGTCGCATAATAAATTGTACTGCAGTCCCTGTTTAGTTTTAAAGTTCGCCTGCGCCTTGCTCGTGTCTGCACTAAGTCCAACAACAGTGGCTCCGAGCTCAGTTAACACCTTCCATTCGTCCCGAAACCCTTTCGCTTGCCTCGTACAGCCAGGAGTCGATGCCCTAGGATAAACGAAGACCACCAGGATCTTTGCCTTCTTCGCAAGCTCCAGCACATCCACAGGCTCTCCGTCTTGATTCTCCAGTATCAGTCCTTCTGGAAGGGAGTCCCCGACCTGGAGCTCGGAGACAGCCGGTTTGGTAGCTTCCTCATCATCATCAGCAGCAGCGGCAGCATCAGCAGTAGCAGAAACAGCAGAAACAGCAGCACCAGTGCGTTTGGCAGCTCTTTTGGGCTCCCTGTTGCCGTTAAGTCTTGACGATCTTCTCGTTAGCGCCATTGCGTGTAGTTCCGTCCCAATTCAACAAAGAACTTAATGTTTCAGTCTAAATCTTATTATTTATGAGTTTTCCATTGCCGTTTTTCAACTTTGTCTCTCTTTTTTTTTTCCTTCCGCTCCTGTGAGACAGTTCTCTCCTGGATCGTAGATCTTACCCGTTCCGGAGGATTGTGCACAGTAGCGGAAATATTCGCTAATAATTCGAGAGGTCTCAATAATTCATAATTTAAATTCAGAAACTTCCGAATTGAGATGTTTCCCAATTAGGTACATATGTTTCAGACTATCGACGCACCCTTTCGGAGTCCATCTCTTGGAGACAACAAAACCAGCCTCAAGCACCTTTATCTACATCGCGTTCTATTCATGTTTCAATAGTTGCGTCAAAAGTTATGTGAGGTTAGCAACGTCATCTTCTTTTCAGCTTGACACACTACGCTACTGATACAGTTGTGTGTGACCTCATTGAAGCCTTCCGTGGCATAGACCCGTACTTCCTGAATAAGATAGCTGAGAGCTACTACGAATTCGAGAACTACTTCAAGTATGTGTTTGGGAATTGAACCACTCAATTGGAATCTCTATTTAATACGAGTGATTTGACACAAAAACTAACGAGTACCTTTGAAAAGATTCGCCATGCTATGCTCAAGATGGCGTTTTTACAAGAGAAGTGCTCTGAAAGAGTGGTCATTGAATTGGAGAAGCACTACAGAAGGGCAAATCGTCACACATAAGGAAATGGGGGTCGGAACTGCTACCGATTTATCGGGCCTTCATTGAGTTGGAATACAAATCTTCATTATCTTTGGCTCCCCCCCTACTACACTTAACTCCGAGATTTAAAATTTGACGAGATTCAACTTCGCTCGATTGCAAGCCGTTTACATTTGACTATACAAAACTCTTATCTCCAACTCCCTACAATAAAAATGCTTCTGTGGCGCAAGAGAGGTGTATGGTGTGCGATGAACTATATAAAAACCGGATACAGTTGCTGCCAATATGATTATTACATCATATTTCTTGAGCCGTCCCAAGCTGGCTTCTAAACTGCTCTTTAGAGATTGAGAGAGCGATGGAGTGACACAGGATTGGTTGTAGGAGATCATCTTTCAAAAAGAAGATGAGTCTTGAACTCTTCATTACCGTTTGTATAGGCAAATACACTACATCAATCAACACTCTTCCTTTCAGATCTCAGTACAACATCCCAAATAGGAAATGGTTTAAGGAATTATTTGAGTTCTTTAATTAGGAGGTTTTCAAGTGAGGAATAACTCATAATCAGCAAAAAAAAAAAGATCGTGTTTTGATTGAATATGCCAATTACTTGGATATCACTACAAAATGTTTAAAATAAATGGTGCAAGGGTGGTCCCGTTCGGTAAATAGGGCATCTTAGTTGACACCGCTTTGTCCCGCTTCCGGTAAATGGCTAAAGAAGGAAAATTTATTAGCCTCTTCAAGTAGTTGAAAAGGCAGGAAAAAGTTGTCACCAAAGAGATGACTTACAATAATAGCTATAGTAGTAATGTGATGATATTATTAAGTGAAGAGGCCAGAGTCACAGGCCAGCCTCAGGAATAACACCTCTAAAGAGGTGAAACTGATGTGTGTACAAAACAGATTATAGGCAGATGAAAGAGTGTACCAAAAAACGGCTTGCTCAATCTTCCCCAGCAACGCAGGTCTCGTAGTCAAGCAGCTTCCAAAACTTCCAGATACTATAGGCAACAAACGAACCTAGAATAGGACCAACCCAGTAAATCCAGTGGTAGACAGGGAATGAGCGAGCAGCAACGCAGGGTCCAAAAGTTCTGGCTGGATTCAATCCCGCACCAGTGAAGTAGACACAGATCAAGTGACCCAGGAAAAGAGACAATCCAATACACACAGGGGCGTAATCTGAAAGATTGGATTGTTCAACAGCAGTCATCAACACAGTGATGCACAACAGAGCAGTTCCTCCAGCCTCAATGAACAATCCTCTCGACTTAGAACATCCTCCTCCAAGTCCGTTGGCGAAGGCAATCGGACCAGGAGTCATCGCGGAAGCTGCTCCTGCAGCAGCCATTCCAGCAACCATCTGGGAGAACATCATAAGGACACCTCTGATTGGAGAGACAGCTCTAGCAAGAATCAAAGTAAGAGTAACGGCAGGGTTGAGGTTTCCTCCAGAAACTCTGCATGTGAGAAAAATGGCAACCATAACTCCAAAACCGAAACCAAACGCAATCATAATTAACTTGGCAGGATTTGATCCCTCAGATGAGTAGAAGACATCCTGGTTGGCAATTTGGGCGATCATAAAGGCAACCCACAAAAATATGAAGGTTCCAATGAATTCTCCACTGGCTGCAATTAGATGGTTTCTTAGTGTGTCGCTAAGCCCGAACCTGGACGTCTTTAAGGCGGGAGAGTATCCCAACTGCTGTTCCGCGTCTGCCATAGCTGGTATGATATAAAGCGAACGTGTCAATCGACTAAAGGCCGTATTCACCCTTCAAAAAAGTCTCCTCATAGTTTTTGTGGGAAATCCTTTCCCTATTTATACAACCAGCAGAACATTGGCCCAAGTCTGCAACAGCTGTTCCCGATGCGTCATTAGCGATGCTTCAATACAGTTGGAGCTGTTTGTATTTCCTTTTTGGGAATTACCTATTACTTCAACCCCCCATCAACACATGTTCAAACCCTGCAACCGCAGCAACCTAGTTATTTTATGCTTTCATGAAATTGGCAGCGACAGAAAAAAAGAAACGGAACGCCCTGCATGGAAGCGTGCCACTTAACCAAACTGTTTCATCTTCTGCGGCGTAGGTCTTGGCACCTCAATGCCGGCAAGCCTGGTGCCGACTCGAATTGAGCATTATGCATATCTTCGTTGCCTCCCTCATACACGCCTCAACTACACTCAGACCCGCCTCACCTACTCTCAGAACAGTCCCATCTTCACATAATCAACCTCTTTAATTCCATTTTTAACTCTTTGATCCACGCCATGCAGAGTGCAATTTCAGGAATTCCCTCACCAGTTCTGTGTGTTCTTTTTGCTATTTTTGATTTTCTCTGCGGATCCCTGTAAACCCGCACATTCATCCCGGGAAACTAACAATACAAAAATTTTTCTCAGCCAATTAATAGCTGCGTTCAGTGACTTTGTTTAGCTTTTGACCTCTTTGGAATTTCGCTTTTAGCGAGAAATTTCATTAACTTTTTACGGAAATTTTTTCTGGCTTATTTCCGAAGCGCAATCGGACCCTGACGAGCTTTTTCTTTGCGCTTTCACTCTTTCTCAGTCTAGATTGGCTGTGCTTATCACTAGGCCTAGAGTAGTGGATTTGATTCATGACCAGTAATCTTTCAAACGAGTGCGTCTAGCTTCGCTTCGTCGAACATCAGAATATCTGCCATTGTCCCAGTGTCAATGCTGTGGCCCTCACTATGAAAAAACCCCATCAGTCGCAGCGTTCATAAGGGCGTGTTCAAAGATTTTATATTGCACAATAAGAGAGTCAATATCTGTAAACATATCACCACATGGCATACTCCCTGAAATATCAGCATTGAGGTTTCCGACGTTTGGGCCTTTTCGTTCTACTTCTTATCCTTATGCGACTTTGTGAGAGGTTTTAGAGCAAGACTAAGCTCGAGATGGGTGACGCTAACATCAGCAACTCCATGAATGTGAAAATGTAGCTCACAGCTGGTGGCGGTCAGATTGGACCAAGACACAAAAAGAAGGAGTTCTGGACTCAAACCCTAGAATCCTATAAGAGTACTGGTAGTGGAGCAGCAGATAGGAGGAGGGGAAGCAGCCTTGGATCCACAAGTCACAAATAACCTCGAGACAGTAAAGAGATTCCTAGGTATGTCTAAAAAGTTAGAAATGACTGATGGCAGGTCCAGAAAAGCTGAGGCATATAAGCGGAGAGAAGAGAAGACGAGGGTTTATGTGAGTGAGGGCGGTAGCCAAATCCCCACACACTAGACCTTAAATACAGAGTTTGAGAGTTGGCAAGCTCGCCGCATTTCAGGCAGCTTATATTTGAACGTGTTTTAGCAAGGAGTCACGACTATTATTGGTACAATTAACATTCTTTGGGAGCAATATAGATCCCTTTTTGAGACTATCAAAGTATTTCGTAAAGCCAAACCAGAAATAGGATAGTAAATAACAAGAAATAAGCCAGTAGGAAAAAAGTGAAAAAAAAAAAGTTCTGAAAAGCCGAACACCCGTGCACCCGAACTCGTCGATAGACGATGATGCCTGCAACTAGTGTGGACAACAATAAGAAGACAGGAGCTAACGGCGAAAGCATCACCGGTCAACAGTCTTATAGGTGGGCTGGAATAAGAGGCAGTGAGAGGTTCTTAGCGGCAGACTCCGGAACGCGGAGTGGCAGCGCGCGGAGTGGCTGCCGGATCCGGGACTGCCACTTGAGCAGCCGAAGAAAGCTGCCGGGGAGCAGCCAGGAAGCAGCCAGAAGCTGCCCCGGTAGCCCCGCTCTCGCGTGGCGGACACCTGAGTCTGTTGTCCCGAAGGGTGCGAAAAGTTTGGTGCAGCCGCCGCACCCCCACCGCCCGGTCGGGGTCGCGTCCATTTTTTTTTTTGCCTGGGAGGCTGGGGAGCTCCCTCCCCGCAGGCACTATTCCCCGCACCTGTACCGGGAGGTTCACGATTCCCTCGCCACTACACCCCTGTTTGCAATTTTTTTTCTAGAGCTTAACCCTGTTCATCAGAGTCTAGTCTGTTCTATAATGTGTGACTTCCAAGGGTACCGGAATTCAGTGCTTGTCTTCATCGATCAGCTGCCATTCTGCTGTGCCATAGCTGCTGTTTCTTTCAGGCTTGATTGTCGGTTATAACTCGTGAATCTCTTCTTCTGCCGACCTCTCCTCCTGCTTCATCATGCTTTTGTCTAGCAAAGCTGTAACCCGGACGCTTTTCCGCTGTCCAGCGCGACTCCCTGCCCCAAGACTTTTGTCCAGCTCACGTCTTGTAGCTCAGGAGCCTGTGGTGGTGGTTCCGGTTGTTGAACCCCCTAAGAAAAAGAAGAGGGCTGGCTTTTTCCGCTGGACGTTCAGATTGCTGCTATTCTCCTCTTTCGCAGGAGCAGCAGCTCTCACTTACGGAGTCTACAAGGAGTCGAATCCCGGAGAGCAGCAACCCCAGACCCCGTTGAAAAAGAACGGAAGCAAGAAAAAGAAGGTTGTGATCCTTGGCTCCGGATGGGGTGCGGTCTCGTTTCTTCAAAAACTTGACACCACCCAGTATAATGTCACGATCGTATCTCCAAGAAATTACTTTCTCTTCACACCTCTGCTACCTTCTGTTCCCACTTCGACTGTTGACTCCAAGTCAATCTGTGACCCTGTTCGTGTCATTGCCAGACAGACTCCAGGAGCAGTGGAATATTTGGAGGCTGCGGCCACTGATATTGACCCTGTCGCCAAGACAATAAGCATTGAGCACAAGTCTCAGAGATTCTCCATCGGAGAGGCATTTGTTCATAACAATGAGCCAATTACCAATACTTTAGAATACGACTATCTTATCTATTCTGTTGGAGCTAAGGTGAATACTTTTGGTATTCCTGGTGTTTCTGAGTATGCCTCGTTCCTAAAAGAAGCTAACGACGCCACTGCTGTGAGACAGAAGTTGTTCAATTCCATTGAAGCATCAAGACTTTTGCCTGAGGGCTCAGAAGAAAGAAAGAGACTGCTCACATTTGTTGTTTGTGGAGGGGGCCCTACCGGAGTTGAACTGGCTGCAGAAGTTAAGGATTACGTTGATCAGGACTTGAAGAAGTTCATTCCAAACATTGAGAAAGAAATGAATGTGACACTGATTGAGGCTCTTCCTAATGTTCTTAATATGTTTCATCACAAGCTGATCGAGTACACTAAAGAGGTTTTCAGAACTCAGGGTGTCGTGTTGAGAACAAACACCATGGTAAAGAAAGTGGACTCGAGAAATGTTTACGCGACTGCTAAGAAGCCTGATGGTACTACTGAAGATCTTGTTATTCCTTACGGAACTCTGGTTTGGGCTGGTGGTAATGCCCAGAGAGAGATCACTCAGCTGTTGGCTTCCAAGATTGACGAGCAGAAGACTGCCAGAAGAGGATTGCTTGTGGACGAAAATATGAAATTATACGGAAATGAGTCTATTTATGCTATTGGAGATTGTACTTTCACAACCAACCCTCCTACCGCCCAGGTTGCCCGCCAGCAGGGTGAGTACCTTGCTGACTATTTGAACCAGACTTCCAAGATTGAGGATCTGAATTACTCTCTCTCCATTGAGAAGGACAGCGCCGTGACGGAGAAGCTAAAGAGACGCCTGGAAAGACACAAGCATTTCTTGAAGCCTTTCTCATACGTTCATCAGGGATCTCTGGCCTATGTCGGTTCCGAGAGAGCTGTGGCTGACTTGTCCTGGGGTAGCTGGTCCACCGTTGCTCTTGGAGGAAGCCTTACCTTCTTATTCTGGAGATCAGCCTATGTTTCGATGCTTTTGGGTCTCAGAAACAAGATCCTTGTGGTGAGTGATTGGGTCAAGGTTGCTTGCTTTGGAAGAGACTGTTCTAAAGACTAGTTGACGTTGTTTGTTTCTCCTTCGTAAAAACGATATATTCTACTGATTTTGCTTATTGTCCTCTTCAGTCTAACCATTCTAGAATGGTTTAGCACATTTCCTCATCTCTACCTCTCCGGTACTTGGGACCACCATCGTCTCCCAGTCTAGCGCATACATCACTTTACCTGTGGTTGACTTGGCAAAAACAACTCCCAAGTTATTCTTTGCTGTGGTTAAGTAGTAGTTGTTTCCGTCACCCAAAGATATTATCTGCGCACGAACAATGTCTCCAGGCCGGAAGCAGTCTCCAATCTTGACCTTGTCTCTCTCTGTGCTTCTGACATCCTGCGACCTTATCAGCCCTCTATAATTGTCTCCAGACTCGCTGGTTAGGGCTTGCGTGTGCATGAAGCCGGGGTTTTCTGCATCTCCAGAAGCCGACCCGTTATCAATACTCAAGATCTCAATTTGAGCTCTGTTGTTGTTGATTTTGCTTATCCTTCCAAGGACAACGTCTCCCTCAGAAGGAGTGTTCCCAGACAACTTCGCAGCCTGCTCAAAAAGCTTACTTGATTCCCAGAACGAAGGGTCGTTCTTCCCTATAACATCAACTTTGAACACAGAATCAGGCACTATGTCTTCTCTACTCTCGTCCTCTTCAGTCGTCTCCTCTTTCTTCGTGATATCGACCTTTCCTAGCACATTAGCCACTATACAAAGAACCTCCGAGCCTTCAAAAGGTATATTCTCGATTCTCGAATTATTTCCGGGCACATACTTTTCCTTAGATGTACCTACAACAGGAACAATGGGCTGTCCTGGAACCACCAGTTTGGGTATCCGCACCTTCATGATTTTTCCGATATATTGGTGTTCAGTCACAAAAGCTGTATAAAATTAAAGCTTTATTATGTTAATAACAATTTTTCTGGTTTTGTTTTACCAAGTCCCCCCTCTACATCGGGATACCGTTTCTGCAGGGCTGAAATTTTTTTTTTTTTTTAAATTTTCTTTTATCTACTAAGTGTGAAAATTTTTATAGACCATAGTTATGTAGGAAGGAGACCTCTTTATAAGACCAAATTATAGAAGCTGTATTCACTCAGACTCCAATTTGACTTTAATTACTGATATGGCTTCCTCTACTGAAAAGAAATCCCCAAAAGTGGCTAAAAGCAAGCCAGAAAAGAAGGCCAAGAAGGCCTCTGTGTCTTCAAAACAGAAAAAGGAAGTAGAATCAGCTTCGAGCGATTCTGACTCTGATTCGAGCTCCAGCTCAAGTTCTGATTCCGACTCTGACTCTAGCTCCGACTCAAGCTCAGGTTCCGATTCAAGTTCTGATAGCGACTCAAGTTCCGACAGTGACTCTAGTTCTGAATCTGAAGCTGAAGTTGAACCAAAACCTGAAGAGCCACCTAAAAAGGCTCCAAAGGCCGCAGCAAAGTCTGGCGCAGACAGTGACTCTGATTCAAGCTCTGGATCTAGCTCTAGCTCAGATTCCTCAAAGTCAGACTCCTCAGATTCCTCAGACTCAGATTCTGATGACTCGGGTTCAGACTCGGGTTCAGGCTCAGACTCGGACTCGGACTCGGACTCGGACTCTTCCACCGCAGAAGTATCCAAGCCAAAATCCAAGCAGACCTCAGAAGATAAATCATCTAAGAAAAGAAGCACGGAAGAAACTGAGGAACCTGAAACACCCTCCAAAAGAGCCAAGGAGATGGCAACTCTTTTCGTCGGACGTCTCGCGTGGGCTGTTGATGATGAGAAATTGTTCAAGGAATTCGAAAATATTGGGGGTGTTGTTGCTGCCAGAGTTATGACTGAGAGGGAAACTGGTAGATCAAGAGGATATGGCTATGTTGACTTTGAGTCCAAGGAGCAGGCAGAGAAAGCTCTAAAGGAGATGCAGGGTGTTGAAATTGAAGGAAGACCTATCAATCTCGATATGTCCACATCCAAGCCAAAGACCCCCACGAACGATGCTAGATCACAGGACAGAGCCAAGAGATTTGGAGATACCCCATCTCAGCCTTCAGACACTCTGTTCGTCGGAAACTTATCATTTCAGGTCGACAGAGATATTTTAAGACAAACATTTGAGGAGCACGGAACAGTTCTGGGAGTCAGAATTCCAACTCATCCCGAGACTGAACAGCCAAAGGGATTTGGTTACGTTCAGTTTGGATCTGTAGATGAGGCTTCAAATGCTTTGAATGCTGTTAATGGAGAGTACATTGCTGGAAGACCTGTGAGACTTGACTACTCAGCTCCAAGAGATAACAACGCTGGTGGATCCAGAGGTTCCTACTCCAGGGGAGGAACTCCAACTCCAAGAGGAGGAGGAAACTTCGGAAGACCTGCTGGAAGAGGAGGAAGGGACAGACCTACTGGAAGTGGAGCGAACAGTGTTCCTGTTGCTTTCAAAGGTACCAAAAAGACGTTCGACTAAAAGTCCACTTGTAAATTATTCAGTGTAAAGCAATCAGATTTTTGCGAGCCAATCGCCAGTTAGTTGTGCGCTACATCTTCATTTGCATCAGTTGTAATTGTTCCAGTTTATTTGATTTTGCGTTTAGTTTGTTTTAATCTCTCACAGTAAGAATATGTTATATCAACTACAACTTAAACAGGTGGAGGAGAAGATCTGAAAAGGTGTTTATCGCGTCGACGCGCCGATCCCAAGCCACGCGTCTTCCTATTTGTATTTATTATTTTTGTCTCTCTGATCTTTAGTCAAGACCCATATCCCCAGAGAGTTGAAGTCGAAGAGGCTGTTATTGCATGCGAAAGCTCACAACACAACATAACTGCGCTGCTTATGCCATTCAGATTTGAAGCATCCTTGGAAGCTCCGGACTCAAAAGCTCTCTGGACAAGGTCTATTCACTCACTGTCTACAATCTCTGATCTTCTCAAACTGACCATAAGACAGCATCTTCATAACGTTGATAATTCCTATGACGAGGTTTGTCTGACGGCTCTCAATCTCCCGAAAACCAGCTCACTTACATGCTCTTTCAAACAGAGCTTTTTTGAGAAAATCAGCATTGATGGAACGCTTCCATCTTCAGCATCTGAAGATGACGAGAATCAGGCGAACGCCTTCAGCTTCCTCGTGAATAGTAAGAAGCTTGATGTTCTGTTCCGTGACTGTGGGGACAATGCAGATACTGTCAAGCTGCTTGTTTTGGACAGAGGATCAAATAACGCCAGCTCAAACAAGCTATTCGTAGAATTCACAACCAAACAAAATATGACTAAACGATGCTCTTTACTTTTTGGTAGGGGGTTTCCATCGTTCGACTTAAAGATTAGCCGAATACACCAGAATCTCCTCAAGGAGCAGGAACGGACAGAGAGAGAGTCTGTCGAGGCGCACCCGCAAGCGGAAGAAAGAGTCCACCATCTGATCATCGATACCAAGATTCTGAAAAAGTTCCTGTCAATGTTTCCTGCAAATCTGGAGGATTTCAAAATGGAGATATTTCCCTACTCGCGCAGGATGCTCATGTATGGATTCAACAGGCAGGAACTTCTCACATCCAAGAAGTCGGTGGGTCTGACGTCTCAGCCGATGAATTTGTCTACTCAAATAAGCCTAAATGATCTGGCACACGATAATATACTGAGCACTAGAAGGGATGAGGAGGGAAGAAAGCAAACGTCGCAAGTTTCATTTCGCTTAAGAGATCTGAAAACGTTTATCCACCTGATTGGTGCCAACTACATATCATTTGTCAAGCCTTTGGGAGATCGCCAGTCCAACCTGAGTGCACTCGATGCCAACCTCTGTGGGATCATGTTTAGTACTCCTGGATCTCCTATAGTGTTCGAGCGACGATTTACATATGAATCGGCGGTGGAGCCGGTGGAGTTTTGCTCGGTAACATTGACATTGATGAGTGATAGTCAAGTTGACAAGTTACAATTAAGAAGCTCCAGCACAAGAACTTCTGACACCGTTACTGCGTCTGTTTTGAAGAGCATTAGTTTTCCTTCCGACAAGAGACAGGATCGACTAGCTACTAGCGAAAAGCCTTCTGGAAGAGATAGCTTCCGGGACTCTTCGTTTTCTAACCCTCAGGCTCAACCAGTGAGTAAAGTAAAAAGTGAGCCGCTGGAGCAGCTTACGATGGAGGAGCCGTTGTTTGTTCACGACAGTCATGAGTCTGACTCTCTTGCAGAGTCATTCAGCAGGCCACCCACAGACATGCAGCAACATGGAGACTCCTTAGAAGATACGGCTCGCCATGACAGCATATTTTGGGACAACGAAAAGTATCATCGTGTCTCAAAACACGTAACACAGAGTTCGGAGCTGGATACTCCTAATTTACCGGTTTCGAAACGAAGAAGGCTTGTTGACGAGGACGAGGAGTCTGCTGAAACAGAAAACCCCATAGAATTTGAAAACCTTGGTCCCACACAGAATATCCCACGGGCAAAGGGTCTGTTTGATTGATAATCCCATGTTTTATATTGATAGCTACGAAAAAAACGTTTGCGAAAGGCTAGCCCATTGAATTCCCATACCGACATCAAGCTTTGGCCGGGCTCTTACTATCCAAGTAATTGTACTTCAGATATCTATATCCTTGACCCAGCTGCGCTATTTCGTTCACAAAATGACATCCAAAAAGCAGATAGTTAGCAGGACGAACAGCCATAGCGTATCTCATGAAGACTAAGGAGTATACGACCAAGGAGCCGGTCATTGGGCCACTAATAAGATCTGGTGACTTATTTTTCAAGTCAAGAATGGCAGCAATTGGGATTCCAAAGTTCGAAACAGGCCCCCAGAAATGTGTAGTGAATACATATTTGAAGGTCTGTTTGCTAAACACCTGTTGAATGAACTTCGAAGCAGCGGAGCTCGTACCTGAAGACATTGTGCTTTTTCTGAGGTAGTTTTCAAGAGGGGCGATCTGTGATATTGGACAGAAGTCTGCTGTGCGAGAGAGATAAATTGCTGCTGGGCTCTGGCTTTTGAATGAGTCCGGTTTATTATTATCACGACATCTCCACTTCTGAGATGCTTTCGGTAAAACGAAGGCCGGCTGATTTTGCATTGTACGCCGATCGACGTGTATCGACGTGTTTTTGTTTTATCTATTTTTTTTTATTTCTCTCGTGTCAAACTCCTCTAAAGAGATGGTTGAGGTTGGTACAATATCTGCCACACACAGAGTGCTGGAACCTTTGTCAGAACAATCACACCCTCTATCATGTCACGTCAGAATGCACCGGAAACTGCTAATGATCGAAAGCGGCCTGACCCTGGTATCCAAAGTATAGCCAAAAAACAACGGCTTGAAAATCCGATTGATCTAGACCTGACAGATATAGAGCTTTTTCCTGGGATACCGCTATCATCCATAGGGGTGCCTCCCGCGGAGACAACTGAAGCCCCTGCTACATTACACTCGACTTCAGCAGACGAATCCTCAGACTATGACGATGAAACATCAATCACCCAGCAGGATCAGGTAGCTATCCCTGGAACTCATATAGTGTTGGAATCTGAAGAGGATATCAAAAAATGGATCGAGGAGAGAAAGAAAAACTGGCCCACTGAGAAGCGGGTACTAGAGAAGAAGGCACAGCAGCAGTCTAAAGGGCAAGCACTTGTGTCCACTCTTGACAGTAGTACACCAAGCAAGAGAGTTTGTCGATTTTGGCAAAAGTCTGGTAACTGCCGAAACGGATCAAATTGTAAGTTTCTTCATGAGGGTACTGGCCATGGCAGTAGGAGTACAAGAATAAGAGTACTGCCCAACCACAAACTGAAGCTGATCAACGGATTTCAGGTACAGATTCCTCAGAGATTCACACCATCAATCAACAAAGGAAAATCGCTGCACAACCTTTTAGCTGAGAGTGAAATGATGAGTGTGGATAATTTGAGGTTACTCAGGGTCTTTAATGATATTGTGGCAAGCGGAGCAGTACCAAAAGACTGGAGTGGTCTCAAGAAGAAACTACAGTTATCAGAATAAGACTCTAGTATTAGACAATGCATAGTTACTACATTCCACGAAATGCGTTTCCGCTCGCTCTTCTTCTTCCCTCAAACGTCTGTTTTCGCTTCCCTTTCGATTCGTCATCACGCAAGTTCTCATCTGCAATTCTAACATGCTTGGTTTTCTTGGACGGAACAAACGAGATCTCTGTTTCTCCCTTTGTATTCTTGTGGACTCTGACTCCCTCTTTCTTCGATTTATTTTGGATGAGAGCTTTATTTTGAATCGCTGCTTGCTTTCCAAAGGAGACGGACTTGATTGATCCACCCGCCCTATTGAAAATATCTGCGTCTGCCCCATCTAAAGGCTTGAGTTCAGCCACATACTGTTGCCTCTCAATATCTGCTTTCTCTCTTTTAGCAGCCTTTTTCAGCAACAACTCTCTTTTCACCTTATTCGTCTGAGAAATAGCATCCTCCTCGATCTCGTCCTCACTCTCTTCCTCCTCAGAATCTTCGGATTCACTCTCCTTCATTCTTTCTTCATCCGATTCCTCCGCAGCTGTAAGAGCCTTCGGAATGCTTCCTTGAACAGGGTTCAGCTGTCTATAGTCGTGACTCTCCTCATCAACTTGGAACATAGGGTCCTCAAACATTTCTTTGAAACGGTCATCATTCACCACATCTTCCACAGCCTCAGACCCGAGCTTCTTCTCAAGCTTGTTGACATAATCCCTATTGACTTGAATCTTTGTAGAAGATACAGCACCTGTCGAGCGGATTCTCGACTCTCTGTCCTTGTCAATTCTCTTCTTGATCTCACGTTCTCTCTGATCTTCCAGGGCTCTTGGATTCGCAATCAGATTCACTTTATCATACAGCTCAGTATCCATGAAATAGCCATGCATGTAAGGTCGCATGACTTTGGTTCCTACAAGATGCGATATGTTGAGCCTGACGACATCCTGCTTGGTGATGAACCGGTAATTTGAATAAACTGTGTCGGATGGCTTCTCCTCCAGCTCTTCAGTGATACTGTCCAAAAAGGAGCACCATTTGGGTGCAGGTCCCAGGGCTGGAATATAATATGTGTGCATCTGGATGGACTCGTTAGCCATGAAAAACATCCCTGATTCAGGAATATACTCCACATCGTTGATATCCACACTCGGCTCCATGGACGCGAATGGCCGGCCGGAACTGTGGTCCCATATTTTGGCGATCTTCTTGTCAGATGTGAGAATCTTGTTCGATATTGTGGCATTTTCGTCTAGCCATATAATCTTTTTAATTTCGAAACCGTATCCCTGGTCTCTGGTCAACAGTGGCTGCGAGCTTCGCAGATCGTACAACAGTGAGATACCGTTCGATGTTCCACAGGCAAAATTGAGCCCATCTTTGCGGAACTTGATACACGATATCTGAGTGCTGCCCATTTCTGAGCCGTCGTTGACCATCATTTTGATAGCTCTTTGCTTCGCTCGTGGATCCCAAAACTCCACTGTACCGTCCTCTAATCCAGCCCCCAGAAGTCCATGAGCACCGTTCACATCCACAGTGTTGACACCGAGCTCGCTATCCATCTCGAAGGGTCTCATGAACCTCCCTTGCTCTAAATTCAGTCTGTAAATTTCATTACCTGAAGCTCCGATATAGAGATCGCAGTTCACCTCGTTGTACGCCAAAGAGCGCCCAAATTTCGGAATACGCGTTTTGTAATGCATTCCACCCTTCACATGAAACTCTATAGCTCTGTTGTTCTGGAGATGAACAGACTTAGTCCAATCGTCGCTCAAGATCAGAAAATCCACATTCTCGGCATCTGTGTGTCTGTCGAACTTGAGCGAGAGGTTTGCAAAGTCGTAGACATGAATCTGCGGCTTGTAGGTCCCTGTGGCCATCGCATACTGGCCATCAGGTGTTACTTTGATCTTGTTGGATGCTTCACTGAATTCAAAATCTTGAACCAGTTCGACTCTATTTTCATAATCCAGATCGTTTTTCAATGCTCTTTTTCTCTTTCTAGCTATCCAGTCAGGCAGCGAGCGGGCCACGTTCGTTCCAGAAACTTGGTACACGGACACATCATTGGCAGATGTCGACTTCAACACCATTTTCCGTATGTTCTGATGAGCTTTACCAGCGCTACTTGTCTATCTATTTACTAGCTGAAAATACTCCCCTACTATATATTAAATTTTCTAATTTTTTTTTTTAGATAGTAAAGATGAAAAAAAAAAACTTTTTTTATTATCTTCTGGTGGTCGTGGATAGCTTATTCTTCTTCTAAACGACCGGTCGATAGTCGCTGCTCGAACTTTCTCATCAAGTTCTATAACCATTTGAAAAGTACAATACATTCACTCTTGTACATGTCACACAATCCCAAATCTCTACGACCGCCAAAATAACCCACAATGGACCTGACTCAGTTGAATAATCCCGTCCCCAGTTCGGAGATGCCTGAACCTATAAATGGCTCTCACGCACCAACTTCGGAATCTCCGTCAAAGAAGCTCACAACCAAAGACTACAAAATGCTCTACTATTATCTGCTGTCGAAATATCGCTCACTAAGCAAAGAATCTGAGAGCCTGGCCTCGCTTCGTACAAGTTTCAATAAGCTCATGAGGTATAACGAGCTCAGGAACGGAATGCTGGTGGACTTGCTAGACACAATAGACAGAGAGGAAATCGAGCCCGTGAATGTGTTTCCTTCCAAAGTGGAAGAATCAGAACGGTTGAAAAAAGTCATCTCCCAAAGACCTGAGCTCAATGATGTCCTTTCACGACTGGTCTCAATTGATGTTGAAACTGAGGACCTGGAGTCTGACAGTAAATTGCTGGATAGAGAACTGGAAAAGTTTAAAACATCTCCAGAGCTCAACAATGATCTCTACCTCATTGAATGTAACCCTGTTACTTCCATATACAATCGGGCCGAATTCCAAGACATCCTGGAAGAAATCACAGATGCGAGCTCCACTGACGCCAATCTGGCGTCTGTAATCACAGCTAATGCTGCACAATCAGCTTTGAGTCCCGCTCTTCTGAAAAAGAAAGCCGGAAAGGGGTACAAATCGCAGGGCCAGGAATCATCCAAAAAGAAGAGAGCACTCAATACGTCATTACAGACGGCGAAGAAACAAAGAAAACAGTCTAAAGCTGAACCTGCGAAAAATCCAGCGACAGAAGAAGCTCTGTCGGGAAAGTTAGAGAATGAAAAGCAAACTTTTGAGACACTTAAAGAAATAGACAACGATGACGAAGAAACAATCGGTACGGATACACCGGATACCTTTATAACAGAAGATGAAGCATCTACCACTGGCTAGTTAGTGCTTAACGGGCGGCTCATTCTTCGATAACGGCCACCCTTTTCTTTCTTGGTTTCTTGATTTTTTTCACAACCGAAGACTCCACATCAGCAACAAGGGCGTCTTCCTTGATCTGATGAGACTTATCAGAAGAACCCTTCTTCACCTTCTTTGGCTTTTTGGCCTTTGGTGATGGCTCCTTCTGTCCAGGAATGGTTTTTTCGAACTGTTTCCTCAAGTTTTCGACTTCAAGTTCTAGCTCAGGATCAGCTGGTTCTTCATCATTCGCCGCTATATCGAAATCATCCAGCGTGGACAAATCAATAAGCATCTTGCTTTTGTTGCTCTTCTTCTGTGTCCCAGCAGATTTCGCAGTTGCGGCATCCAGACTATCGCTAGTGGTTACTTCCTCGTCTCCCAAAACGACAACTTTCTCCTTCTTCAGCTTTCTTGACTTGCCTAGTTTGGAAGGCTTTGGTGGTTTCTTCCTTTTCCCCTCAGACTCACTCGAATCAGCAAGTGCCACGACGCTTGATTCGTCGCTAGCCTCTAATGCAATGTAAAACGGATCGTTCTTCTGCCTTTGAATTCTCTCATTTTTGCGCCTTCTTGCTTCCGAGACATCTAAAGCATCGGTATCAGGAGCTACATCATCAGACTCAGAAAAGGAATCTATACCGGCATTTAGTGAGACCAGATCCTCGTCAACCATATAGTTTGAATCGTCTTCCTTCTTATCATGCTCACTGAGTTGAGCTAAAGTGACGTTGAATTTAACCATTGAAGACTCATCAATAGCGGCTTCTAGATTGAAATCCTCAGGAAGAGGAACCTTTGATTGTAGGGAACCCGAAAGCGGCTTGATCTGGAAATTGTTGAAAAGCTGCGAGTATCCTGTCGTGAGAAGGACAGGTGGACACAGGGTTTCTCCACCCTGTAGCAGCTCAGATTCAGAAGTTGAGATGAGAGACTCTAGAACCAGTTTGAGAATCTCCAGGAAAGAGATACTTCTTTCTTGAGTCTCAAAGTTCGAGGACAGCTGCAATTCCTCTAAAAACCCAATCAGATGCTTGTTAGCTCTAATCACTGTCGTGAAATCATTCAGCGACCATGATTTACTCAAAGAGTTGGTAAATTTGGAAAACAGCTTTGCCAGCGATTGTATATAGATAGGAATTGTATTATTGCTGGAATCCTGAATGAACTTCCTCAAAAACTGTTGCCCGGTCACTTTCTTGATAATGTAATCTCCAGAATACAGTGGTGGTAATGATGATCGTTGCTCCTGAGACCTATCTGCATCGGAGTTCTCATCGTCGTCGTCCTCATCATCATCATCGTCTTCATCATTGACATTATTGATATAGTCATTGTAGTATTCTCCAATGATCCACATACAATTCTTTAGACCAGAGTGGAAATTGAGGACAGATTCTTCATCACTCAGAACAACCAAGTCAATACAATTTTTGACAAGGTGATATCGTATACTAGGAACACGAATTCCCAATGTGACGAGCTGTTCGCTCACAATGTGATCAACATTTGCGATTTTATTGTCAGTGTTAAGCCTCAGAATATCTCTCAGTACCCCAAGGTACCATCTAAAGTTTGGGATATTTTTATATTTATCCATGGAGCATATCTGTATGATTTTCATGATCACCTGATACTTATACCTGTCTGGAACAAGAATCGGTTCCTGTCTTCCTCTAGACAGAAAGCTGTTTTGCTCGTCTTCTGATTCTCTTGAGTTGAGCTCAGTAAGCTTTTCAGATTGTTCATCGATGGGAATAAGCTGAACAAGCAATCTAGAAACAATGAAAACAAGATTTTTTTCGGTGACAAGGGAATCAATGATCTCCAACGACTTTTCTCTTATAGTAAGATCATTATCATAGATGGAGGACAGTATTACCCGCCCGTGTTTTTTGATCAAATCTTTGTGTATCTTGCATGTCTTTATGAAGGCCAAAAGGCCCACATATTTTAGATCCTGGTCATCATTCTGAATAAAGCTAATAAGCTTGTCAATGATGAGTCTTGCTATTTTTGTGTCCTCAGGAGTCAGCATTTGGCCATTGAGAATGCAATTTATCGACTCGTACACAAGTGAGAGGGCATTGGTGTTGTTCATGAGCTCCACCACCTCCGGGAGCAAAACATACTTCAATCTTGGTTCGATGAGACACAAAGCTGACAGTAGTTTGAGCAGTCGAATCACCATCCAGTTGTTGCTTGTATCCTTCAGGAGCCCAAAAAGGCGAGGAGCGAGATCCACATAATTTTTGGGGTTTTTATGGACGAGTTCGCATATCACGTTAACCGTAGCAGAAACAACAGAGCTGTCCTCGTCCTCAAGCTTTTCAATCAATCTCGGAAAGTTGGCCCTTAAAGCCTCGGGGTATTTCAGAAAGATTTTATACATGGCCAGCACAGCTTTCTTTCTTATGAAAGGTTTGGAGTGCGTCAGCATCCGTGCCATATCATCGCAAATGTCCTGTGCTAGTTCGTTAGTGACGATCGAGGCAATCCCACTGATGGCCATTCCTGTCTCGACAAAATTGGATGAATTGATGTCCTTCTTCAGCAGATTGGTCATCAACATTAGGGCATCGTCATTATTCTGCCGCTGTAGGATCTGAATAGCGGCCAGATATCCCACTCTTTTGTGCTGAAACTTTGGAGAAGACATCACTTCCAAGACCTGAAAAGAACACCAGCTCATGTCAAAGCCGTACATTTCCAGGTATGCTAGTTTCAACACTGCCATTGACTTGAGCTCCATGTCGTTAGATTTCAACTCAGAACGGGACTCTTGGATGGAATTGTCAAGAAATGAGGCCAGCTTCTCTGGATCGTGATTGTTGGCTCTAATTCCCTTTATCAGGTCCGTCAAAGATTTCTCAAAAGAGAGGCCAAACGGCCTTAGCCGGGCTCGCACTTGCTCACTTGACATTCAGTTTCAGAGGCTAACAAACTGGGATACGTATACTGCTGTGATCAAGGCTCACAAAGCTAGTCTTATTTCTACTTTTCACAAGTGAACTGATATCTCATTTGTTTTTCCTTACCCAATTAAAAAAAAAAAAAAATATGGAAGGTTGAAACAAGAGGCAATGTCTAGCCGTTAAAAGGCTTACGCGTGGCACAAATGCAGGATATGATATAATGGAGCCTATGCCAGCACGAAGTGGACCGTCAATTGATGCGACAAACTTCATAGTGGAATCGGACACAGAATCCGACAACACGGCAGGCTCCTCAACAGTAACCGATAGTATAGACTGCGACTCCTCTCAGGACGCTCGTGCGCAGCCAGGGAAGAGAGATGCTCCACTCCTATCCCTACAGTCGAACTTCATTGCCATTGACTATCTGGTAGAGGCCTTGAGGAAATCCCTGGACTCTGTGCAGTTAGACAGATCACTTGTTACGCAATCACAGATATCAGGAGAAATAAACAATACATCTAAAGAAGTTGTGGAGCTGATCACAGAAGTCTCTACAAAGCTGGCAGATCATATAGCGAAATATGAACATTTGAAGACGGATATATTGCCTGAGCTGATGTCTAATCTTAATAACAACGCACGCCTAGCCCACAAGCTGACAAATACAGTTAAGGAGATGTATCCAGTAGAATACTCAAAAAGCCGTGATAAGATCCTCAACAGATTGACTCACGACCAAGAGGACTACTATATCTAGGGTTTTTGCAGTCTTAGCTCAACCATAAATGGATTACCAATGTCTATAAACTTGTTCGTGAGGGAGCTAGGGTGGTAAGCTGAGTTTGAATATCCGAAAATAGGAGCGGCTAGGGATTGAGAATTCGAATCACGGATACAACTGCGTACTGTATAGACTTTTGATTGTCTACTACGCTTGCGTCTACATTATGACTGCCTCGGGAATCAAAGCACATTCAAAGCTTAGTAGTGTGATCGATTGGGTTAGTTTTTGTGACCCCTCATCACCTTGTGAGTGCAGCAGACAAGGTCGTTCTGCTGATAGACCAACTCCTTGTGTTTGTGAATTGGATGGGGTTTTGAAGAAGTAACTGACTGTGTACAGAATTGCAGGTTTGATGAAGGCATCGATTCTGAAAATGATTACAGAGGGACTTTCAGTGTCAAATGGTTGCTGCTTACAATACTAGTGGAATAGATTCGAGACTACAGAAGGAAGACATCACATAAGGGACATGCGTGTTGACCATATCGTGTTTTCAGAGAGGGGAATGACCAAACGATGTGGCTTCTCCGTCTCTCACAGCTTGGTGAATCCCTTGGTTCCACCATCACCGATTTCCGGGGGTACCTGTAACCAGTTAAGACGGTCATATATAGAGTTTCCTTCAATGACATGAAATGTATAGGCATTTCTAGAGTGAGGGGATAGGTTCTTTTCCGATTTATGCACCACACGATTGTGTATCAGCACTAGTGTTCCAGCGGGGATCTCAACATCCCTAAACAGGGATTCATCGTTCCTCTCCCTGAGATTCTGCCGTGAGAAATCAAAGTCCTGCAATGACTTCGGGTCCACAAACCTGGTTCCTCCTTTATCGAGATCCTTAATGAATCTCTTTTCGATCCCAAACGTTTTATGCGAGCCAGGAATAAAGCTCAGGCATCCGTTGGACAAGGTACAGTTTTCCAGCGCAAACCAGAAACCAATGCAAGACTGCGGCTCAGTGTAGAGGAATTCGCCGTCCTGATGACTGGGTACTTTCCCTCCAATCTCAGGCTGCTTTATTATGATCATACTCTGCAAGGCGCGTGGGTCAACAAACCCGAGCTGTCGACAGATCTTACTAATATCGCTGTTGGTGGTTATACTGTTGAACTTCGGGTTAAGCATATGCAGACCGTGACCAATTTTGTTGATGGCACGCTCGACCGGCCTGACAAGCTGGCCTTCGTTATCAAACGCTTCCACCTCAAAAAAGTATCGCACCTGATCTGACGAATTGATGAAGTAGTCGTCACCGACATGTGTGTTGTCATCCTCAGCTGTTGTGAACTTTGTGAGTGGATGGTTTTCGAGATCGATCTGTGATAGCAGTTTGGTGACTTCTTCATTCAGCTCCTGCACCTGATCCTCGCTGAGATATCCTTCAATTGCCAGACAGCCGTCGCTCTGGAACTGCTGGATTTGCTGCTCGGTGAGCGGCATCGCTGTAACGACCTGCTTTGAACCGCTGGAGACAGAAAAACCAGGAGCAATATCCTCTTCTTATCTATCTCACGATCGTTTTTATTTTTTGGCGTGGCTGCGTGTGTGCAGTTTGGTGCACGGATGTGATCGTCCGCTCTTGCACTGGGCAAAAAGAGAAGCACACGTTGAAGAAACAACATGTACAGCTCAGAAGAGGAGCAGATTGAATCCACTGAAAGGCAGCGCAATTCTGCAAATACACCATACCACCCACAATGGCAGATATTCCTCCGTAAGTCAATCCCTGCTTTTGGCAGAGCCGCTCCATACTAACACCGTTTGCAGCCGGGTGCTGAAGAAACTGATTTTTTTCACGGCCCTCATGATTATCGGCCCCTTGGTGACCTTCTTTGCCAGCAGGGCTCTGTTCGACAACTCTATTGTGTCTGGTGGACTGGCAGCTTTTGTGGCCAATGTGGTGTTGATCGGGTACGTGGTTGTGGCTTTCAACGAGGATTTGGGATCTGAAGAAAGCGAGAAAAAGCAAGACTGATATAATAATAATGATAATGCTACTACTGGTTAACCATTTCAAAACAGGAGATGTATTGATGATACTTAAATAGATTGTCTTCTTTAGACGTTGACTCTGGCGAGCTCTTCTCTTCCAGCCTTAGTGTAAAGGAACTCGTTGTAGTCTCTGGCAGAAGCCCAAATTTCCCAAACCAAAATACCTGGAAGAATGATGTAAAGAGCCTGAGCCTTTGTTCTTCTGAAAGTGTTGAAAAAGGCTTTCTCTAGTGATCCCTTAAGAGGGGACTGCGCATATGGAGAAACTGTGTACTGGGCAATGTACTTTTGCTTTGGGGATCCTGAAAGTTATTATGAGTTAGTAGGGAGAGCCAGAGATAGGAGAGAAAGCCTCACAAACTTACCGATATGACCCCACCAGCCCATATAGGCACCTGGATGTCCTGCCATTTTGTGAACTACTGATGCTGAGATACAAGTCTGATGAACCTCTAGCTAACCCCAATTTATACGTGAGTATGTTTTTCTATAGCTAACAACATTTTTTCTTTTGCTCATCCCTTGTTGGTTACTTTTTGGTTTCTGCCATTCCCCATTGGCTGGTAACAATGACGTAATTCATGAGTCATGATTTCAGTGATTGTAGAAAAAAAATGATCAGCTCACTTGCTGGTGCACGGGTGTAGGGGATCTAAAAAATAAATCTATTTGTGATGTACTTTTCTTATTGCTTCTTTTGAGCTCAAAAAGTGATTATATTTATTTAATATTTTTTTTTGCCTATTTCCCCACAGATGGTCACCTTTGAGATAAGCTCTGGTCGCCCTACAATCACAAGTCTATCTCCTTTTCTGTCTCACCTCTCCCACATCTGACAAAAGCACCCCCGGTATCAGGAGACATCCATACACATATAACAGTTATCGGGAATGAAATGAAAAAGTACTTCTACCTGTCTTCACGAAGTTCCCTACCAGAAGAAGAGCTTCCTGCTTACTATAGAGTTCCCAGTTTGATACAGGGGTCATATGCTGACAGGAGGGTTCTTAATAACGTAGACAATGAGGAGCTCATCTCCACTTCCGGGTTCTGTGACCTTTTGCGCAAATTTCAAGAGGACGATGACTCCAAGCGCGGAATCGGAAGCATGTCGACAGCACCGACCGAGGGGCTTCGGATGACATACTCTGATAGCGAGACAGCCAACTTTGATCTCAGTGATGGAACTAGGCTGGATAAATCTAATAAAAGCAGCAGGCTTGATCTGGCTGGATTGCATAGACCGCAGAGATCCAAGACTGTTAAAAAAGAGAGGTTTGCTTCCCATCGCCGCCAGGGAGCCCATAAAGGAGTTGAAGATGAATACATTCCTGACTTCTATGGTTTCACTTTTGTACCTTCAGCGGAGGTGGCCCCGCATGTTTTAGCCAGAAAGTTCCCTGTACGCAATGCCCGAGGCTCAAGCATTCATGGTGATGATGATGAAGAAGACGATGAAGGAATCATCATCGAGGCACCTCATAATAACAATGAGAGAGACCTTCTTTCAGAGTTAGAAGTCCACTCGCAGGTACAGCCCATATCCATCAACCACTTGGACAAAACCAGATCCCCGATTCCTTTCAATACAGACATCTTTAAGGTGGCAGGGTCTCCAGAGAGAGAGAACGATAAGCTCTATCTGTCAAACCTCCCCTCGAACTTTTCATCGCTATCCTTTAGCGAGCGAAAAAGGGCCATCAATGATATTTTGCCGTCAGTCCTTCAGAAGGACACGAACTATATCAACCATTTAAGCAAGGTGATCAGAAGAAACTCGCTCTCGAGGAACAGCGTGAAGGATTCCGAGTCGTCGGCAAACTCGTCTCCAGCATTTCGCTATATCAACTCCTTCTCTTACAATTCGTCCAGTTCTTTGCAACCGTCCCCTGATACTAACGTAAACGGGTCTGTCATCAACAACCGTTGGAAACTAGGCAGAGTCATAGGAAGAGGAACTTTTGGGGTCATTAGAAGCTGCGTCAACATCGACGACCATAATGATATCAAGGCGATCAAGGCCATAGATGTGCAAGGATCGGCCGAGTTAGCCAGGAGATTCAAGACAGAGGTTCTTATGTGGTCCCTTTTGAGACATAGGAATATCTTGCCCCTTTTAGACTTCAAGCTCACGGACAAATGCTTCTTTCTTATAACTCTGAACATCAAAGATGGATCGCTATTTGAGCTGGTCAAGTACTGGGAGTCTAGAAACCCCCCTGTTGGTAAAAGACTCCCAAAAATAAGAAGATTTGTCTCAGACATCAGTGGGGCTCTGAAATATATGCACGACATGGGCATGTACCATGGCGACGTCAAGCTTGAAAATTGCTTGATAAATACAGAGGATGACTCCACATTACTGTGCGATTTTGGGATGGCAAACTTCTACAGAAAAGATTTGAAACACTTGATAACGTTGCCAGAGCTTTCCAGAAGGGTGTTGAATCTCACCCACTCATCCATGGACGATTCAGTTCCCTCAAATCCTTCTCGTACCACCTCCTCGCCCTCGCTTGATAGAAAGCTTAGCTATGTTAGGTCTCCTTCTATCGCTTCTCCGTTCAAGAGCCATTTATCTTCGTCACATTTGCAATCGGGAACTAGCGGTTCATACCAGTATCTGAGAAATAGCCGTCCCAGTACTCCCACGTCCCCGCTTTCTGCAGGAACATCTTCTTCTGCCGTTTCAAATACAAAGCTGCCCGATCCGCGCATTGGATCACTCCCCTATGCGTCCCCTGAACTTTTGAAGCCCGTTCCTTCAGACCTCGATAGCGCAAGTGACATTTGGGCTCTTGGCGTTATACTATTTGCTCTGGTTTGTCTACGATTACCGTTTCAGCATAAATTCGAGCCTCGATTGAAGCTCATGATAATGAATTGCGATTATGATCTTGATTGTTTCAAGAAGTCTCTTGATGACTCCAACTTTGACTCCTTTGTGAAGTTGCTTGAAGGTTGTCTTCAGCCTGATAGGTACAAAAGATTCAAGATCGATGATGTTTTACGATTGCTAACCACTTTTTCCGACTGAATTTTGCATATGTACATTTTGATTCTCATTTCTTTGTCGTTCCCTGTGTATAATTATCCTACCGTATCCTAACTACTTGTTCCAAATTGTATGAGAAATATCTCTCGTTACTCAAAAGAGCTGATGGTTTCAAAGAGCAAAATATGTTCAAACTCGCAATCTTCGTCTCTCTTCGAGTAAGCATCCAAAGATCTGTCTGTCATTCTTTCGAGCTCAGAGCTGCTCAACTGATTAGATGTGATGTTAGTAGCCTTGAACTCTTTGGAGTACAAAAAGTCTCCCAAGTTCTCCAAGATATCATTCTGGTCTTTTTTACTCTTGATATTATTGAGTAAATTCTCAAAGTGGCCCATTTGAATTACTAGCTTTTCTAAACGCCTTTTCGAATCTGCCTTGGCCAGTAATATCTCCTCAACAGTGTTTGCCGTGACCAGTCTATAAATGATAACGGGAGAGCTCTGGCCTATCCGATGTACTCGGTCCATAGCCTGAAGATCCACCTGAGGATTCCAGTCCGAATCAAATAATATTACAGAGTCCGCAGCAGTGAGATTGATACCTAAGCCTCCAGCACGGGTAGACAACAGAAAAACTTCAGTGTCCTCTCTGCCGAACTCCTCGATTTGCTGTGCTCTGTCGGCCTGATCTGTAGAGCCATCTATACGGCAAACTCTCAGTCCCAGGAATTGCTCGATGTAATCTTCGATAATATCAAGCATCTTGGTGAATTGTGAGAATATAAGAGACTTGTGGCCATCAGATACCAAGCGGGGAAGAAGCTGATTCAACATCTGCAACTTAGCCGAGTTGTTTATAAGGTTCAGATCTGGAGATCCGTTCCACGGGTAGAAAAACAAATAAGGAGAGTCGCAAATCAATCGCAGCTGCATCATTGTGTTCTGCAGCTTCTTCTGGCCAATGTGTTTCTTTACAACCTCGTAATGTTTGAAAAGTACTTTATCCTCGACTGGATTCTCGTCGTTCAGCTGAGATGAAATAAAATGATCCACCTCGGTTTTGCTGCGGGAACCTCGTTTTAACAGCTTAGGATTGACATCCAGGTAATCTATAAATGACTCCTTCAACAAAGAAGGCTTCAATTTGTCTTGCAGTGCTGCTCTATACAGTAACTCCTGTTTCTCACTTAGCTTGCAGTAAACGATATACTCTCTTTTTGGCGGAAGTCCCTTGATAACATCTTTCTTGAGACGCCGCAAGAGAAATGGCTTCAAAATAGTGTGCAAGCTGGTGATCAGGCTCTTCTGTATCTCGGCATTGATTATGGCATTGAGTTCTGAGTCGTCGTCAGTCCCATCCTTTAGTCCCTCCAGCGCCGTGAAATCAAACCATTGCTGGAACATATCAACATCGTGGAAGATTTCAGGAAGAATGAAATTGAGCAACGACCAAAGCTCATTTAAGTTATTCTGAAGGGGGGTTCCTGTCAATAGTAATCTATTCGAAGTGTTCAGTCTTTTGAGTTGTTTGATCAAAAGGCAGTCGTTATTCTTGAGCCGATGGCCCTCGTCAACAATCAAAAATTTCCACAAGGTATGACTTAGGTATTTGAAATCCCTTATACTGATTTCGTAACTAGTGATAATCACAGATACCTGTTTGAATGAAGCTCGTATCTTTGGTCTCTCAGTTTTGCTGCCAACATATCCTAAAACTCTTATGGAAGGGGCGAAGTTTTGAAATTCATTAACCCAGTTGGATACTGTGGAAAGGGGGCAGCAAATAAGGAACGGACCCTCGATACCCTGCTCTATAAGAAATGCAATCAGGGCTATGCTTTGAAGGGTTTTACCGAGTCCCATTTCGTCTGCTAAGATGCCATTCAGACCGTTTTGGTACAACGTGATGAGCCATTCCATGCCCGAAAGCTGATAATCCTTCATCAAACAGCCAGTGATAAGATCTGGCTGCTTTGAGATGCCGGATGTGACAGATGACGCGGCATCAAGTTTCTTTTTGGTTTCTTTAGAATTAGGAATAAGCAGTTCAGTTATCTTGGGCTGCTTCTTAGCAGTTTTATTGGTCCCAGCTTTACGTCGCTTCTGAGAAGGATGCTCGTCCGACTTATCAGTAAGCTCAGAAGTTGTTGGATTGGTCGCCTTCAAAGTAGTCTCTAATAGGGTGTCAGCGATTATGCTACTGAAAACCTGCGATCGCTTCACCAGCTCGTCCAACTTTTTCAGCTTCACACTCTTTGACATCTCGTTAAACCTCTTTTCTTCCTCTGTCGGCTGGTTGTGTCTTTCAACTGTCTGGTCCTTCAAAAGCTTGAGGATTCTTTCCTCCTCCAAATCTTCTTCCGTTTGCTCTATGATGATCTCATCTTGATCTCCTTCAAACAGTGTAGAAGTCATTATGCTGTATGACCAAAAGTCAGGAATCCGCTATCGCATCAGCTGGAAGCTCTCACAGAAATAGAGTATCTCTGCAAAGTGAGCAAAAAAACAAACGTGATTGCGAGATGGAATCGTCTTCTTGCTCATCACTTCCACTAACTTGTTACCGTAATTTTTCAAACAGACGCGTTATCTTTGAAACCACACCCGTACACCACTGGAGTTTTTAAAATTTTCCTTCATAGTAAACTGGAATATTGAAACGTAGTCATCCAAAACACAACATTTAACAAAGGAGTCAGCATTTTTAGAGAAAGCCCCAACACGGATAAAGGTGTCACAATAGCGATCTATAAATCAGAATACGTATTCCGCCATTTTATGTCTAGCAAAGGGTTGAAAATCTAAAAGGCTGAACCTGCAAGAACTAAACAATTATCTGGCCAATCAAGAAACAGACTCAGCAGACCGATGACTACCAGTGCCAGAGAAGAAGCTGCAAGCACAGAAGCAGGTGAGATGGTGGAGGGAGGTGCTTCAAATGGATTGTCTACCACTATCTCAGAGGTGGATGGTCAGATTGATGCGCTAAATGACGAAGCTCGGATGTTCCTTGCTAAACAAACTAAACCTGTGATTGTTCCTTCATTTGCGAGGTGGTTTAGCTTAAACGAGGTTCACGATATTGAGAGACGGTCACTTCCGGAGTTTTTCACTGGAGAGTCCAGATTCAAGACCCCAGCAGTATACAAGGAGTTCAGGGACTTCATGATTCACACTTATAGACTCAATCCTATAGAATATTTGACAATCACGGCCGTCAGAAGAGGACTTGCCGGCGATGTCGCGTCTATCATGAGAATCCATGGATTTCTCATGAAATGGGGTCTGATAAACTACCAGATTGATCCAAAAACAAAACCCATGATCATAGGTCCTCAGTACACCGGTCATTTCCAGATCACTCTGGACAAACCTGCAGGATTGGAGCCATATCTCCCTGCTGATGTTGAGGTTGTGAAAAAAAAGAGGGAAGAAGGTGATATCGCGTCGGAGGAGCCTGAGATAAAGAAGGCCAAGTTTATCAAGAGTGAGACAGGAAGTATCCCTTTCAACCTCGAGCTGAGACGCAATATCTACGACAGTACCCAAGATGCATTCACTCTCAATAGTGAAGATAGTGCAAAAACCAATGCTTTGGCTGGCCTGAAGCAGCTATATTGCAGCATCACAGGAAACGATGTTACAGAGACCAGGTACCACAACTTGAAAACAAAGCAAAACATCTCTTCGAAAGCGTTTGAGGACGCCCAGTTTCCATCTATATTCAAGAGTTCTGATTTTGTCAAATTGGAGGATGCTTACGCTAGTTCTGATAACAAGCCATGGAAGCAGCAGGAGATCCTTCTTCTGCTTGAGGCCATTGAAATGCACCAGGACGATTGGAATTCAATCAGTGGTCATGTTGGATCCAGAACCAAAGAGCAATGTATAGCCAAGTTCATCCAACTTCCAATAGAGGACAGATATTTAGAGAAGCGTATATCTGCGGCTTCGTATGAGGAGACTCAAAAGAAGAAGGGTGATAATGGAGACAACAATTTAGGTGAGATTGTTAACGAGACAATCAAACGACTTGTGTCATCGTCTGACTCAGATAGCAAAAATGCTCTTGACACGATTGCCAAGATTGCAGAGAATAAAGTGAACGAAGAGCACAAGAGTCAAGAGCTGTTGATTCAGCAGGTAATGGAGCTTGCTTTAAAGCGGTTTGATATCAAGTTCGAAAAGCTACAAAAACTCGAGCAAGAGCTGGAGGGTGAAAAGAAGAAACTTGCACTTGAAAAGCACAATGTGATTATCGACCGTCTTTCTCTGAGAAAACAGACAGCTTCTGTGAGAGCTAAACTGATCAGAGCTAGCGAGTTGGGTGCTACAGATGAGGGACTGACACTTTGTGAGGAGGCCATGATGGAGGCTACGAGGGCTCCGCGAGTGATTGTGAGTAATAAGAAGAGCGAGCTGGGCGGTGCAGCAGAAACAACGGGAATTCCTGATGCAGACAATCACATCTTGGGTGCTGACAGACTGGAGCCTTTAAGTGTGAAGGAGCCGCAATTATACAGTATCTGGAGCGGTTAAAACGTGTAAGTAAGGAAGTATGGTAGCCAAAACAAATATGTTTTTTTTTTCATTCTAATTCACCATTCCCCTGCACCGCCACGAACACCGCCATATTTCCCCACCAAAGGAAATCCGCAGAATGGTTGCCGTTTTAGGCAGGGGTAGCCGGCGCATATGATTTTTTTAAGAGGAGAAGTGTGATTGAAGTTCGAAAGAAAAAGTCGCAGGCGATACATTACACATATACTGTTTACAAGCGTATTATCCTTTTGAAGAAGCAACACATTACCGAGAAGTTCACTAAGAGTGCAAAGAAGCAAGTGCTTTATCAACAGACTGTCTGAGCTGTTTCTTAGCGCCTCTAGAAACACTCGATGTCACAAGCTAGACCCAAACCCTGGGAAGCTGCCCAGGCCGTAGGTTCTTCTTCTAGTGCCCCTTCCGGGTCGTCCACACAGTCTGCTGCACCCCAACTACCTTCCAAGCCGGCATCTCTTGAGTCCTCTCAGGGGACGGCAGTGGGTGCTACAACAACTCTGAACTCTTCAGGACTCTCCAGGACTTCCCCATACTCGCAACAGGGAGGATATGGATCGTCTATGTATGGAGCATCTGGATACGGATCAGGTTACGGATCAGGTTATGGGTACAGTGGTTCGGGGATGTCGGGGATGTACGGATCGTCGATGTATGGAGGCGGGATGTATGGGTCGAGGATGGGTTACGGCTCTGGCATGTATGGAGGCAGCGGCATGGGGATGATGAACCAAGGGGTTGTGGGCTCTCTGACGCAGGGAACGGAGGCAACGTTCCAGCTGATAGAGAGTCTGATTGGTGCTGTTGGGGGGTTTGCCCAGATGCTAGAGAGCACATACTACGCTACGCATAACTCATTCTTCACGATGGTTTCGATGGCTGAGCAGTTTCAGCATCTCAAGACCGCACTAGGCTCGCTGCTAGGAATATATACGCTGATAAACTGGGCCAAGAAGGCGCTTGCAGCAGTCAAGGGTGCCCAGTCGAACCTGTCTGTTGACGAGTTCAAGAAGTTCCAGAAGAGACTGGAGTCCAAAAACAGCGGCAAAAAAAATGATAAGGATAGCTCTTCCAATAGCAGGATTTCGTTGAAACCACTAGTTTTGTTTTTGGCTGCTGTGTTTGGGCTTCCGTACATGATGAAGAAGCTTGTCGCGCACATTGCTGAGCAGCAGCACCAGACTCTTCAGCCTAACATGTTAGGTGCTCGGGTGTCTGACCAAGCGGTGGTCGGTCCATCTGCAAACAGGGCTGCTACGCAGGAGCGTACTATCGACCCAAAAAGTCTCGAGTTTGCCAGGGCCCTTTACGACTTCAATCCTGAAAATGACAAAATGGAGCTGACGTTGAAACGCGGGGATTTGATCGCGATTCTATCGAAGACCGATCCCGATGGATCACAGTCCAGCTGGTGGAGATGCAGATCCCGGGACGGCCGTACGGGCTTTGTTCCTTTCAACTACTTGGAAGTGATCAGCAGGACCAATAATGGCAATTCTATTGACTCTGTCAGCGCTCCTTCTTCTACTGCGACTGCGATAGTTGAAGAGCCGGACTTCAAAAAGCCTTCGTAGATGGCTTTATCATATTCATTTAACGTTTATCATGTCTAATATATCCAGAATTTGGTGCTAGCACGACCTCTTCTCCTTTTTTGTAGTTGAGAGAAAAAAAATGCCTTATTAAAAGAAGTAGTAAGGCTTTAAGATATGGATGCTGTTGATAGGTTTGTCAAGAAGCTGTGTGTACGGTTAATCGAGGTTTAGTATAGGTTGATCTGGCACTATTTAATCAGCTTTGAGATTTGGAGGGGGGTCCTTGTCCAAAATACTCAGGGGGAACGCGACACTTTTCAGAACAAAGCAACTTCTTTTGTTATGGACCAACATCAAGGTTTAGCCCACAATTGTACGTTATTTGTCACAAAAGGCTCAGAAGTCTACGAATACTAACATTGATCTCCTGTGATTGTAGATGCCCTAATGGGTGGAGACGGGGTGCTCATACAGCAACAGCAACACCCACAGCTCACAAAAAAGGATAAGAGACGGCAGCAGATACAAGCGAAGTTGACCAAGATGGAGGACCAGTTTCACCAGGACAAAGACTACTTCTACCGTGACTCGCTAATCCAGCTGCAGTACAAGCTCAGCTCGCTTCATGCTGGCGATAACCCGCAATACGTTCAACATGTAAGGGACAAAGAGGAGGCTCGTGACAGCGAGCTCGTCCGTTTACGACTTGCCGAGGAGTATCAAGTTCAGTTTGTCAACAAGGTATTCAAAGAGGATTATGACAATGCAGTCATCGAAAGAGAGAAGGTGATTGAACTAGTCAAAGAGAAGCTGCGCGACAGGATTCTCAAAAAGATCAAGCAGCTGAAAGAGGACAAGGCGCTTATAGACATTGCGACATCTTCGACATCTACCACACATTCCTCGTCACGATATGGGAATGGGAATAGCCACGATGGTGTGAATGGAAAGGATAGTGGGTACAATTCTGGATTTGAGTCGGCATCTTCATTTTTCTTTCCTGGAGAGAGACGCTCGCGAAGAAATCATACAAAAAGATACGACGGCAGCTCTCTTCAGCTTAGTAATGGAGAGGACTCATACGATTCAGCTACTGGAACGGGTACAGGAACTGGAAACGGGTACGCGTCAGGGTCGACCAGAAAGAGACAAAAAGTCAACAGATATTTTGGAGCCTCTGGAAACTCTACTGGTCCTGGTGGAACCCGGAGCCATGATGCGTCTTCAGCAGGTGAGGATTCAGGAAATTCACTCCGCTTGCTTACTGACAACCCTCAAATAAACGAATTTTTATATGGAGAGGAGTTTATCAAGAGGCAAGAAAAGTCTAACAATAGACATTCGTCCAAGAGTTATCAGGGGTGTCCGGGACTGAAGCCAGAAGAAGTTTCAGAGGACCTCAACTTTCTACGTAATGCTATTGGTGCTATCCAAGGACTGAAAAGAGGTACCAGTTGAACATCGCGGGCTTATAGATTACGGCTATAGATTCAATAGTCGGTTCAAACCACATCAACTGAGTCTGTGAGACAGAACTGATAGATGTTGCGCAAGGTCGTTTGATGGCAGGGCTCCTTGTTTGGAGAGCCTGCTTAAGAGGGTGCACGAAAGATGATGCACTGTCTTATCGTATAAATCATGGACATGTCCACAGCCCTGGCCTATATCAAATACGACTTTTTTGGTGCTATCCATCCTGCCCATTATGTAGGGAACTAGATAGTCCTTGTTGAATGCTCCATTGGTGACGTTCCGTTCTAGTGTACAGTTGAAAGTTCTCGAGCTATCATAGAGCGCTAGCAGGTTGGTCAATATGTTGAAGTCCTTTTTTCCATAGAAATAGTGAATATCCGTGGTGGACGAAACCAGCTTCTCAAGAATCTCAAAGACGGTTTTGTTCAGTATCCTAACCCCGTACACATTCATTTTTGTTAGGAGCTCATCAATGTTGTGTGCTTTCGCTGCGGTCAGCGGCGAGCCCAGGTCTAAAGTGAGGAAGTGGTGCATCAGAAAAGCGGTCGGCTTGATGGAATACTGGATGAGGGTATTTTCCGCATTTGAGCTTGTCTGTATCTGGTAGCTATTTAAGCGGTTGAAATCCTCGATTTTACTCACGAACAATCGAGATGATTTGATTGACTTTATACCATCTTTATCGCTGGGGGCATTTTGGCCCAATCTGTCAACCATTCTGAACGTTGAGTCGAGAATGACTCTACATGTTTTGATCTCTCCAAATTCGATCAGCTTTGTTACCATGAGAAGAAACATGTCGTGGTCAATATGCATTGATTTCATCTGTACAAGGTCGGTTATGTTCAGCAGCTGATTCAGGCTCTCTGCTCGGTCAAGAAAAGTACATAGGAGGGTTCTGTCGGGTGTTGTTTCTGCGGACATTTTTTCTACTATGGGACCTGTTTGCTGTGGGTACGAGTTCAAGAGCATGTTCCATGTGTAATTATTGAATGGTATTTGTTGTGACTCTCTCAGTCGGAAAAGGCTGTCGAGATCTGCGAGTTGATTTTGACCTGAAGCTAGTTTAGTGTGAAAATAGACATATTTGGCCCACTCGAAATCTGTCAAGGGGATGTTGTGGTGCTGGAGGTCGTTGAAGATTGCGATTACTTTAGAGATTTGCTGTACATCGCGGCTCTTGTAGTTGAGCATGATAGAGAGAAGTTGCTCCAGTTGGTACCCGGTCAAATGGTAAGGACGGGGGAGGGGGAGTTCGAAGTATGTGGATGCAAGATTGTGCATTTCGCGGTCCTGAATGTACTTGGATATGAGCCAGTGAAGGTGGTACGGCGGCACCTGTCGTTTGATCTTTGCTCGCTGATCTCGAATGTCCATAGCAGGTGACCTTTGCAGGATTTCCCTGGCCTGTTTTATGGTGTATGCCTTTGCCGGCACAGCGTTGCGGTTGAGCATTGAGGCGAACCAGGCCAGCTTGGACCTGAAGCAGGACTCAAAGTCCGGGAACAGCGACTGTGCAGCGCTCTGACGGACGATTTCGGACTCCAGCCTGGCAAGCCGTAGCTTGTTGGCGGTTTCGGGATAGCCACTGGATAACACGTCGTGCCAGCCTCCTCGGCTGTGAGACGGTGACAGTGTGGCGAGAAGCCTTCGCAGACGCGTGTGGTCTAATGCGGGAGCCAGTCGCTGAGCCATGTCTTGCGGTGGTGTTTGCACATTGTATTGTGTGGATAACCAAGAGACAAGCAAAGAAAGCAGCTGTGTTTTTTTTTTTTTGGATCTTTTTATTTTTTTTTTTTTGGGGGGGGGGGAGGAAAAAATTATCGTGCGCTTACTCACCGATTACGTCAGCCACTTTTCATATGCCGAAAACGGCGATCGTGTCTCAAGTTGGGAATGCGGGCTGAGTCAATTACGACACAGAACAGCAGCAAATGGTAAGTCAATAAAATACCGCCAATTTCCCGGCTACCCTCCACCTCAGCAGAAAAAAGCACACGTCCCCCAGCCCAACGTTATCACCACCTCTGTCCGAAATGTCCAAAGAAGACTCTATTCTCCCAGTATACTCAGAGCCCTCTGTCACTCCAGAAGAGCTTGAGGAGCTCAGAGATACCCGGAAACGGTATCTCAGAATCAAGAAGTTGTCGCAAGTCATCTGCAGCGCCGTTTTCTTCGTCTGGTTCGCACTGAACCTCTTCAACGCCGTTGAGGACATTCGCTTTGGCGGGAAAGCCAGACGGGCCTACCACCAGGGCTTCAGAGACGGGACTGAAAGCGCCTTCTACAACAGATCCCTGAGACCTCACGGACCCCACGGACCCCACGGACCCCAGGGCCGCGGACCCCACGATGGCCCAAAACACGTTTTTTTCGAAGGTGCGTCTCATGAGGGAGCCGTGCTGCTCGGCAAGCCTGAAACAGAAGGAATGCCATACGGTGAGCCTATGGTGTTGAAGAAGCCTTGCGACATGAGCAAGAAGAAGACCCACGGGCGTGTCACGAAGCACGCGAGCCTCGAGCAGAAGCACCCGGAGGAGCCAAAGGAGCCAAAGGAGTCCGACCGTGAGCTCCACGAGGAGTTCGAAGCTGCTGTCAGGGGCAGAGTCGGAAACGATGTCAAGCTGTCTGAGACTAACTAGAGCGACCGCCTGCTCTGCTCTGCTCTGCTGTTCTTTTTCTATGGTATCTCTCTTTAACACTGAATGTTTCTTTTACTGTGATTATAAAAACGTTTGTTAGTAGCCGTTGGAGCTGAGCCATCCCGCAATACTAGGGCCAAAGAACTGCGCTGTCAGCTGATGGTCATACTGCGACAGCTTGGCCAGCGTCTTGATTAGATCGTAGTTGATTGCCTCGCTCACAACGCTGTCCCTCTTGTAATCAGGATGTGCCACAACATAGTCTCGGATAAACCGCGCTGTCGAAGGAATCGTTCCGGCTGCCCTCTGCTCAATGAGACTCAGGTACGCCTCCAGTTTCCCGGTCCTGTCGCCTGCAAACTCTTTCTGGATGGTGCTTCTCACCATCGGAACAAGCCCCTCGAACCGTTTGCAACCGTGGAAGATCTCCAACAGGGTCAGCTTCTCCACCACCGGCTCTTCCTCAGCATCGGCCCATATGTTGACTCTGAAGTAGAACTTCTCATTCACCACAGAGTCTCGACGATGCGCAATCCTCATGTTCTCTTCCACAAACGAGATCGGAAGATAAAAGTTGGGCTCCCTTCTCAGAATAGTCCGTGAAAGAAGAGCCGAGAAGTCTGCAAACGCAGCATTCTCAAAATCCGTCAGGGAAATCTCCATAGGTCTCAGTTCCACTCGCCAGCCCGGGCCCTGCTTGTTCGAAGGAACACCAGACTGGTTAGGCGGCTTGAAACGTAGTGTCTGCCAATTCGTAGACTGAATATTCTCGAAATGGTCTGACTCTATCTCATTGTTCTGGTTCACAAGCTCGCCAAAAATCACTATAGGATCCCTAATAAATAGATGAGCGAAATGGGTAGCCAGAACACTGTCAAATCCGTTCTTCTCCAGCTCATCGTACACCTTACCATTGATGGGAGACTCTATGTCGTTGTATTTCGCCTTGAAATAACCAAACCGTTTGCCACCACCACTTTTCAGGTCCCCCAAATATTGATCCACAGAGTCATACCTCGACTTGGGAATCCGCTGAAGCTCCACTCCGTCCTTCACCATTCCGCGCTCCAAATGTCCTTCTAGAGGCTTTTCTCCTCGTTCGTATGGAGTTCTATCATCCACCGCACCCGCAATCACATTCCATCGCACATCCTGGTCTGCCAGTTGCCCTCTAAAAATCGGACTTGCTGCAGTAAGCGAAAGTAACAGTGGAGCAATATTCACCAAGGAGTCATACAGATATCTTGCCTGGTAGATATCTGATGCCTGCATTGTCACTTGTAAGCACGAAGCCCCCATCCCAAAACCCATCGAATCCATATAGATATGGCCTGGCTTTGCGGCTCCCAGAAAGGCCTCCTCGTCAGAGAAAGGAAACAGGTCTCTATGTGGAATAGAAGGATCAATTCTGTCGACAATGGTGTTCTCGTCCTTGAACAGTGGGATGTTAATAGCTACTTTCTGGTTTCGTCTCCGCCTGATATTCGCCGTAAGTGTAGGGAAACGGACGTGTCTATTGATTATCTCGTCAGGTAGGAAGAGTGACTTGGATGCACTGCCCACAGGGTGTGCGGGAGGGAAAGTAAATAGACCGACTCCCATCCGTGGATATGAAGTGAGGGTCAGAGGAATGATGGAACTGTCATTGATTTCTGCCGCTGCAATGGCTCTTCTGGCGCTCATGTTTGCTTCAACGTAAAGATAGTCTTCCAGACTGGACCCATTGTACGGCTTGAGCGGAGTGGCCTCTATCATGAATCGGCCATACTCCGGATGGAACAGAACACCGCCCTGCACAGCAGTCTGATAGTGTTCACCATCCTCTCCTAACGTTTCGAGAATGCAGTCCTTATCAATCGCCAACTTTGCGGATTGCGATTCGTCATCCAGCTTCACCAACATGTACTCAATCTCATCCCCCCAAAGGAAAGGATCGCCTTCGCGAGCGGCTGCAGCTTTGAAACAGTTTATGAGCTGCTTGATCCCGTTGTCCCTTACGTGCTCTGCATACTCCCTAGAGTCAATCCAGGGGAGTGGAGTTCCCAGCGAGAGAAGACCCATATTCTGGAGCGATATTCAACAAAACGAAAAAAAAAAAACAGAGTCTCTAGTCCCCGATTCTCCAGATCTCAGCTGCCACCAGCGTCCAGGGCTCGAGTCCTATGTTCAAGTTGCTCAGCCGCAGTCTCAGCCGCTATGTGCTGTCTCACGTCTTTGAAAACGATCCGCAGACCCTTGCAATCTCTTACCAATAGACGCTTTTTCGCCTTTCAGTGCTTATTAAAAAAAACCTTTAAAGCCCTTCCTTCTCTTATAAGAAACTTTTTTTTTTCTCGCATTGAAATTCGCTTTCCGCTCACTCTGTGGGGACCCTGGGCGGTTCGCGCGCGCCCTGCCTGCACCAGAGAGATTTGGGGCCTACCAGGGACGCACCGTCCAGCCACCACAAAAGGGCCAGGGAAACCACAGTCCCGCCGCGGGGCCGGCCCTGCAGCGCATCCACCTACTTTTCGAATCCACGCGCCAACATCTGCCCAGCAGAGCCCAGAGTTCTCTGCTGGCCCCTTCTGGCACCCGACTCCCTGCATCACTTGAACGATATCTGATTAGTAATTCATATCACCGGCAGAGATCAGCTGCCGCTGCTATGATTTTTCTCGCTTCTTTAGTTATGTGAATCGCCTGCAATCCTATTTGGGTTGTATTACCCTCTTGGTGATGCCTTTGCCAGCTGAGCAAGCAGCCAATCGGCTTACGAGCTGATTCCTCCTGGTGAGCCACTACAGTCGTCAGTAGGGCAGCGATCTAACTCAATGGCTCTATATCACGTGCACACGCCAATCGTCGCGTCGCTCGATCTTTTTTTTTTTTTTTGATTTTTATTTTTCTTTCACTTGTTCTGTGCGTATATCTATCTCTCAACCATCTCTCGCTCGCAACAGACAGTATTGTAATGGATGTTTCTGATGAATCACCGCAGATGTTTTCAAACACAGTACTGGTTCTCCCGGGAGACTCCATTCCCATTCCCAACGGGACGGTGTCGCTAGGTCCAAACCTGACACTATCGTCTCAAATACAACCAACAACTGCAGGCTATCTCTCAGTCCAGTCCTCAAAGCGAAGCACCCTGTATGCTGTTGAGGCCTCCGTAACTAGGTATGTGCCCGCTGTCAACGACTTTGTGGTAGGAACTGTCGTGGGAACATTCGGCGAATACTACCGAGTGTCGCTTACCGACTTCAGTACTCCAGTCTTGCTGGGACAATACGCATTTCCTAACGCTTCCAAAAAGAATAGACCTCGTCTACGAGTAGGAGATGTGGTATATGCGAGAGTCTCTTTTGTGGATAAAGACCTTGATGTGGAGCTGGAGTGTTTGGACCCGACAACAGGGAAAGATGGCGGATTTGGACTGCTCGAAAACGGTTATCTTTTCAGTGTCAAACCCGCATATGCCAGATACTTATTGATGCATCCTGAAGCTCGTATCCTCGAAACGCTCGTCTCTAACTGCAGGTTTGAAATCGCTGTGGGTGTCAATGGTAAGCTGTGGATCAAATGTGATGATATCAAATCGACAGTAGCATGTTCTCGTTGTTTACAAGAATCTCAAAACTGGCACCAAGATGACATAAAAGCTAATATTGAAAAGCTATTCAAGTCGCTAAGGCTATGAAGAAGTTCTAAGTCTCACTCGCACTATCGACAAGGAATGGCGAGCTTAAACCCACGACATTATTCAACCCACCTACTGGGTTCCCCTGCATTGTGACAGAGACATCTCTACCGTTGAGTGGCTCTAATCCATTTGTATCTCGCAGTTGCGCCGTATAGTTTTTATTGAAACTGAAGTATGCGTCATCCATGTCACGTTTGATGAAAGTGTTGTTTTCGTGATGATTGTAGTTGTGCAATATGCTGCCACTTGTGATATCGTCGTAGTTGCTGAAACTTGTATCCCGCTCATGCTTTCCAACTGTCGTTCCAAGTAGTTTCAATCGGGAATAAAGCTCGTTGTCAGCAAATGATGGCTCTCTTTCAAAAGAAGAATCGACGTAATGCACTCCTCTAACTTTCATAAGGTGTGTGTAAGTTTCGTAATCGGATGTAACAAGCCTAGAGCGCTCAAATTCTCGGCTTTCGTCACTCCCATCTTCAGTCTCTATGAACTTCAATTTTGACTCAACACAACATGCCTCTCTATAAGAATTATAATTCTCAGGTGACAAGTTAGGGATCACGTTGGAATACTTCTGATATAATCTTGAGAACGCTGAGTCAGCTTTCATTTGGACTTCCTCGTCTTGTTCATTCTCATCTCCGCTTTTTCGATCAAAAATCGTGCTTTCATCCGAACTATTGCTGGGCGATTCAATAATGCCCTCTTGTGCTACTTGTCTCCCATACGCCATAGCTTCTCCAAAATAGTTATCATCAAAAAATCCAAGAGCATCATCTCCTGACATCAGAGAGTTGGTATCGATATCAATGACAGGAAGAACCTTGTTCTGTTTTATATGGTTATCAACCTCGTTATCTTTCTCTGTGATCACACGTTCTAATTTCTCGTTCGCTTGTCTCATTCTGCTAAACTGATTGTAGATGTATTTTAACTCAGACAAACTCTCTTCCAATTGTGAATCAGATCCACCGGTAGCCTGTACTCTGAAAACTGCATCTTCGCCGGACAGCAGTTCTACGTTCAGATACTTTAATTCCCGATGTGGCTTTCTTGACTTGAATGGAGAAATATAGTTCTCTGGCTCTAATTCGTCATACTGAGAACTGTTAGCGGTATCACCTAAGGTCAGTCGGTGTATTCTGTTTCGTGCCCTATTTTTCGCAACCATATTAATCTTTGAAACTGTAACAGAAGTTCCAGAAGCATTATCTTTCAAATGACTACCAGGTTGCTGAGACTCATGAAGTTTTGATGTTGAGTTCATGGTAAACTCAAACAAGCTACCAAGGGATGTCAACTGTCGTGGAACATATCGCACAGCCCAATAATTGTCGAAACATCCCGGATACGGATCCACTTTTTCTATCACAACTCCTTCTATCTGTCTGTGAAGTTGATCCCTTCTTTGATCTAATACATTCAGCAGCTCATCCATATCATTGACCAAATTACAATCAGAGTACCAATGTGTGTAACTAGGCTTGTAATTCAGCAACAAGCCATAGTAGTTGTGATGTAGATAGTAGTCTGTGTTGAGATCCCATAGCATCGGTAAGCCCTTCTCATAAACATAATTCCCCAAAAATAAGTTAATAGCCTCCTGTCTCTGGGCATCAACAAATGAGTTGCTGTAGAATCGTTTCACACTCTCAATCATGTCCCTAGAATGAGACGTCCACTGATTGATTTTCCTGTACGTTTGTAACGTGTTCACCAGATGAGATCCTCCATACTGAAGAGCAATTGTATCTCCATGATCGTGAAACATTTCGGTCAAAATATTAATCGCATCAGAGTCATATTCTAAATACTTCTCCTTGATCAGACCAAGCGCAAACAGTTGATGGCCCAGTGCTCTCTTTCCAATAACAAACTGAGCTGTGTTCGTACGATCAAGGCAATCGATGCAGTTGGTCCGGCAAACACCTTCCTGTAATTGAGTTTCTTTTAATGATATTCCGTTATGGAAAAATCCTGTTCTCTGTAAAGTTTTCTCGCTGTAATCTTCAAGCCATTGAATGACATCCTGTCCTCTGCTCTTGGAGGCACGCGACATATCCCAGGCAGTGTAGTCTATCTTACTTTTGGCTGGCAGGAAGAGATTCAAATAGTTGATACAGCTCTCGAATTCATTCAAAAGCTTCGTTTCTCTGGCCGTCTTTTCCCGCTGCTTTATCAAATTCAGCACCTGTACAGGTGCTCCATATCGCTTGAATAAGTCATCAAAGTGTAACGCTGAGGTTGAATAAAATGGGTCAACGACGTTTAGCTCGATCGGAGGTTTTGTCATACGAATATTCGGGGCCGTCTCCTGCGACCAAGATAAAGGAATAGAACCTCTGTGCTGAACAAACGAGGTGTATCTGGGGTTGTTATAAAACCCTCCGCTGGGATCATGGAAAGACGTTGTGAGCATATCGCAGACTATCTGCTCAGTTTCAACCTCGTTGGCCACATTTCCTCGATCATTGACTCCTCTCTTGAAGAAACGTGCCCCAGCAAAGTGGTGAGACCTTCTTGCAATCAGTGTAACATAGACTTGCACCTGAAATATCGAAATGCTGACTTGATCAATGAATCCGTGAATTATGGGTTGAAACCAGTCATATACCCTATCGAATGAATTGAATACTGGCTTCAATAATGAGGAATTCCAAACAAATCTGTCGTTGAACTCGAATGTCTTGGCCAAATCTATTTTATTAAGGCCAAGCGCCTGTTTCTTATTTCTCATAAAGTTCACTTGCAGTGTGTTGGTCAGGTCGTAGCTGTAACTGTAGTAGAATGTTTTCCCGAGATCAATGTTTTGGAACGTAGCGATATAGCGGGCCTCCTCAGAGTTTCGATCCGGTCGCTTGGGGTTGTTAGCAACAGGAATAAGCTCGGTGGCATCGATGTGATATACATAGTATCCACCAAGAATTGCTATAGGACGCCTCTTTGTGACCACGCACAAGTAATAGTGTTTTGTGAACCTTATGAATCCCAGAAGACCGACTGCTGTGATTTTCTTGGTCAAGCCACCCTCGCTCGTTTCCTCCAGCCCGTTCAAAACGTCCATTATCTCGTTTCGGGTAAAATACACACTATCTTCCATTATCACTAGCTTCTCTGTAGACGTCAGGTCTATTTCAAGAATGCGAAATACTGTTTCTCTGCCATTGCTTCCCACAATATACATTCGCTGAGTAGTCACGTAGATGGTGTATTTCGTAAGCGTGATCTTTCTAGGCTTAGTTGTGACCTGTGGCTCATTCATGTCATCAAATCCAAGGTAGGCATCGGGCAACACTTTGCTTGAGTCCTCAAACAGATCATTAGGTTGTTGGGATTCCCTCTGAAACACCCCATCTTGACTTTCCGGGGTAGGACCAGGAGGGAAAAGAGACGTTCCTGCTGGCTCCTGGCTTGGTGAAACGTCAAATAGAGAAGGGTTCTTGGCTAGATCTGTCCGACTAGCCACTCTTTGAGACATAGTGGTGCGTGTTTTACGAGGCTGAAGCCGGAAACACTAACACTAACAAAAAGGGTTCTCCCTTTAGATAAAGACTCAAATTTACTATACAGTTTTTAGGGATAAAAAGTACACATAGACTGCGAAATATGCCGTCGACACAGTCGACGGCTTCGACTGCAGATCGACAGCTCGCGAGAAAATCTAATGGGCACTTACAAGATGTTTCTTGATAGTAAATCTAACAGTAACATATATATTAGATTCGGTCAAGCATGAGTCCTTTCAGTAGGACATTATGCTGACAATACATAAGTAAATAGAAGCAAAAAACTCCATCCAACGTTCTTTCGTGAACATAAATTATTATTTGGAATTATGGGGACGCTCAATTCAAGTCCAAAACACATCCCTTGGAAGCGTCAGAAACCAGCTTGGAGTACTTGTAAAGTGTACCTCTGTTGTACCTTGGAGCCGGTCTTTTCCAGTACTTTCTTCTCTCAGCAAGCTCCTCCTCGGAAACTAACACATCAATAGTGTTTCTGTCAGAGTCTATGACGATTTCATCTCCATCTTTAACCAGTCCAATGGGGCCTCCTTCCACAGCTTCTGGAACAATATGGCCAATCAAGAACCCGTGGGAACCCCCCGAAAAACGTCCATCAGTTAAAAGGGCCACATCTTTACCCAGCCCGTATCCCATTAGAGCAGAGGATGGCTTCAGCATCTCAGGCATTCCTGGTCCTCCTTTAGGACCTTCGTTTCTGATCACAACAACCGTCTTCACTCCCTTTTTGATCTCTCCATTTTCTAAAGCCTCAATGAATCCTTGCTCCTCTTCGAAAACTCTTGCTATCCCCTTGAAGTAGGTCCCCTCCTTACCCGTAATCTTGGCCACAGCTCCCCCTGGAGCTAGAGAACCTCTCAAAATCTGTAAATGTCCATTTTTCTTTATTGGATTCGAAATAGGGCGAATGATGTCCTGCTCCAAAGGAAGATCAGGGAACTTTTCAAGGTTCTCCTTCATGGTTTTTCCTGTGACGGTTATGGTGTCACCCTTCAAAAAGCCTTCTTTTAACAAGTACTTCATAACGGCGGGAGTGCCTCCATAGCTCTGTAAATCTGCCATGACGTGTTTTCCGGAAGGTTTAAAGTCTCCCAGCAGTGGGGTATTATCGGATATCCTCTGGAAATCCTCAATCGTAAGGTCCACATCTGCAGAGTGGGCGATAGCAATCAGGTGCAGTACAGCGTTAGTCGATCCACCTGTAGCAATTATATAGGCAATGGCGTTCTCAAATGCGGTCTTCGTCATGATATCTCTAGGTTTGACTTCCAGAGAAATTAGGTTCTTTATTGCTTCACCAATTTGGTCGCATTCGCGGTGCTTTTCCTCGGAAACAGCAGGAGAAGACGAAGACGTTGGCAGTGTTAATCCCATGACTTCCGCTGCAGATGCCATAGTGTTAGCAGTGTACATTCCTCCGCAAGATCCTGCTCCGGGACAGGAGTGTTTCACAATATCAGATCGTTGCTCCTCCGTGATACTCTCATTCAAAAACTGTCCATAAGACTGGAAAGCAGATATGACGTCTAGAGTTTCAGGTACTCCGCCACAAGTGCCATGACCTGGGTGAATAGTACCTCCGTAAACCATAATCGAAGGTCTGTTGTGTCTGGCAAACGCCATTAGCACGCCCGGCATGTTCTTGTCACAGGAAGGAATGCCAACATTGGCATCATAGTGCTGTCCCATCATGATGGTTTCAAAAGAATCAGCAATGATCTCTCTGGATTGCAATGAGTATCTCATACCAGTTGTACCCATGGATATTCCGTCGGACACACCAATAGTGTTGAACTGCATACCTTTGAGACCAGCTTTTTCAATGGACGCCGTACACCGGTTGTTGAGATCAAGAAGATGCATGTTACATGGATTTCCAGACCACCAAACAGATCCCACCCCGACTTGAGCTTTGGAGAAATCCTCATCTTTGAACCCGGTAGCATAAAGCATGGCCTGTGATGCTCCCTGAGACTTTGGCTGGGTCACTATGGATGAGTATTTATTCAGTTTCTTCTGGTGTAGAGGTCTGACGGTAGAAAACGACCTCGAAGAAATCGTATTCCCCGCTGGACTGACTACCCGAGATATCATAGCACTCATTTTGAATATATGATTCGATCTATTCCGGCAAAGAAGTCACTATATAACACCCCTACACCACACAAAAACAACAACAACGACAACAACGGGACGTAATTCCAGTAGCTTTTAGGCGCTCTAATAAACGACCTTCAAATACGCAAATGGCTGTACGTTAATAATGTGACCCTTTTTCAACTTCCTGTAGTCATCTTGAGAATAGAAAAAACTTTTCACTAGAAAAAAAAATGCACAGCCCCACTTTGAATACGAATTCACGTCCAATAAAACAGACGGAAATTGCAATAAGATAAGGTTCAAAAGAAGCACAACGCGGACACGAAATTAATAGTAAATCTAGAAGAACAAGGGTATCTATCTAGCATGAGTAGAAAAGCAACAGCACAGAAAAGCAAATATTGTATAACACCGGAGTCGAATTAGGAAGCTCTCTTGTTTCAGTCAACAGCTTTATCAACAGTGAATTTGGAATGTGATTTTCCATATACAGCGCAGTACTGGGCAGCAGCTCCAAGCATACACTCGCTGACTTTGCGTGTTCTGTCGAGAACTCCCTCCTCCAGATCATAATCTCCCAGCATGTATTTCCCATTTTTGTAAATGCCAAAAATGTAGTTTATGATGTTTTTCAGGAAGACTATTTTCACGTTGGCATCCGACTCGCTGACAAGCAGGGCCATATCATCTTTGAACATTGGGATTGCCGGGGTCTCCGCTTCTTCAGTAGAGGGTTCGTCAGTGGATGCAACAGTCCAATAGGCTATTCCATTGGGAGTTAAAACGTTTGGCCCTCCTCCACAATTCGTGGAAAGTCCGTCCCAAGATAAAACATCGATTCCAAAGTCTAAGCTGTCAGAAAGAAGTTCAACACGAAACACGCCGTCTTCCTTAATCATCAACATTAAACTTGGACGATACGTGGCATCCCCGCATCCACAGCTCTTTATATGGGTTTTAACAAATCCAACCCACATCTGTAGTCTCTTTTCTTTATCCCCGTTATTCAGAAGTTGAACCACCGATCGCGGAACAGGTCTCAGTTCCGTCCCCCCTCTTATAAATCCTTTCCCTTGTTGTGTATATGTTGAGTAGTAAATGTTGTCCTGTAATTTCTCACAATTTCCAGTATCTAGGTTGCACTTCAAAACAACAAGTGGGTCTATGGTGTATAGGAAATTAATGTATCCGCTCGATTTCTTCGAGTCTCCTATTTTTATAGTGTCAAAGAATGGTGTCCAGTTCTTCTCCATAGAGAGAGTGGTTGATGCTTTAGTGCCAGTCATCTTGAACTGAATTAAAGTCCTTTTGTTCGTTTTCGGATTTGGCTTCCTTAGAGGAAAGACACCATTCATTGCTCTCTTGTTTCTAGTCAGCATATTGAATATTATGATAGGCTCTTTCGTGAACTCTCCATCTTTGAATACAATGCGGGGATCTTCCGGCCCTAAGAGCTCTTTGCTTTTCACCTTCGGATCGAAAGGGATGTCAAGAACTGCAGGAAACTGTAACGATATACGATCCAAGACCTTTTCATCTTTGCTTTCGTCGTAATCTCTAAGAACCAAATCAAGCTCCTGTTTTGTAATATCACTATACCTTATTCTTTTTCCTTTCAGTTCCTTCCATTCCGAGTCAAATAACTGGAGTCTCAAAAATGAAGCGATCGGATTGCTTTTGGTATCAGGGGCATATATGATTCGACTCACCATAAGATGGCACTGTTCGTCAGGGATCCACGCGGAATCTCCAGAAAATCTATACCAGTTATCCTGTACCCTATCGCCTACTCTGTCCCCCATAGTAACCAGAGCTTTGAACTCTGTAGTTAAAAGGTATTCTCTGATTTCATCCAGGTTGTCTCCCAAAGGAATAGGCAAAGATCGGCTGATTGATACGTCTGCGGATGGAGTATAAGTGATCTGAGAACATGTTAAGTCTTCATAATAGTTCTTTCCTGATAAATCACCTTTGTTTCCAACAAAGGCCTTGAGAGCTTCCACCGGCTTGAATTCCAAAGACTTCACCAGTTCGGGAACAACATTCGATCTCTCTGGAGGAGGCATCATGACAGCAGCCTTCTGCTCAGCTGTCAGATCTTCCCCGTCCATATCAAGCGGTTTCAACTTCAGTGTGTTGAGTGCCATATTTACCTTTTCAATTTCGATTATCTGAGGCACTTCTAGCTCATTTGTGTCTGGATTGAAGTTGACTCGCAATGGAGATCGGCTGATATGATATACGTCTGGCTCCTTCTCCTCCACTTCTTCTTCCAGCTGCTGTCCATTCTCTAGGCCACTCTCGCTCTCATGCTGCTCCTCAGATTCTGACACCTCCAAATGCAGCCTGTTCCTTGGCCAAAAGCTGAGTACAGAAATAGCTAGCAGTACCAGCAGTATATACACTCTGTACCTGAACCGTCCCCGTTGGTATATGAGTCTCATGGTGAGCAAATAATGTAGTTATGTCTGTGCTGGGTCTATTAACAAGCGGTCAGGGTCAGTAAAAGAATGAGTTTGTCCCTGTGCCAAAGCGCAACAAAGATCGTGTCGAGTACAGGATGGAGCGTTATCGTAACCCACCGACCCGTTTGATCTGTTTTTACAGGTCACCGGGTATGCTGAGGCAGCCCTCTTGATTTTATCCCAAGATCCAAGGCAGCAGGTTCAGAACGCCAGTGTTTTTTCAGGTATCCCCTGTTTAATGTGTAGTGATGACAGAGTCGGTCAGGCAGTGTACTCGGTAGCGTCTGGCTCTCTTGTAATCTCAAGACTTCCATCTAGTACCCTGCAACAAAGCTTTCTTGTCCTCTTTCTTTTTTCGCTCAATCATTCGGGTAATAACAAAACAAAAAAAAAAATTAGTTCCATTTCTTCGAGAGTCGATCGACGCGACCCTGCATATGAAAATTAGCTGCACTAATTTTGGGCGTCGATCGGCGCGTCGTGGCCCAAATCTGCCAATATTATGTACTGTAGGCGTTTAAAAGCAGAAGGGGGGAAAACAAAAAGGGGGATGGATGAGGTCTTTGCAACCTTGATTGGATGACTTGGAAATGAACACTACAGCCCACTCTTATACCCTAAATTGATAGTCAAAGGCTAATAAACTGCAATGAGCGAGAGATCCAGAATGTCCGTGAGAGAGCCAGTAACTGCGGGCTCAGCAGCACCCGCAGGCTCAACGACGACACGTACTCTCTTTGTGCAGCAGGAACCTCCAAAAAGAAGCAATGAGAATGATGAAAAGCTCGCAAATGCGCTAGAAATCATTTCCAGTTCAATGTTGCCTCCTATCCATACTATTGATCGTCTAAGAGAACGCCTGGTTCGGTTTTTAGGAGCAGAACCTAAAACTGCAGAGGCAACAACGTTGTCTAGTGACCCGTCACAGTCTGCAACGCTGACAAAGTGGAGGAGATTTGTATTGTGTATGCTGGGACGTCCGTTGGACGGTTCCCGCAGCTTCGCCCAGTACTGTCTGCTCCAGGCTCACATTATATACAACGTGGTTCTTCTGATGGTATCCATTGGGACGACCCCCGTTATTCCCTTCTATGTGGCAGGATTTGTTCTCTTTTGGGTAAAGGTTCTTTACGAGCTCTATAGAGATATTATTCACCGAGACGATGCTTTCCACAATTCCCTTCTCGGCAGAGAACTTTCTCTCATGGCGGCAACGTCAGCCTCATATGGTGTTATAATGAAGTTCAAGACTGAAGCCGGGATTATAACAGAAGCTTGGTGGACGTCCTGGAACTAGGATGTTGAAGAGACTGAGATTTTCGATATTAAACTTGACACGATGGTAGGAGGTACCAATTTGAAAAGCGTCTATCGACGTTGCGACCCATATTTTATTTTCTTTGCTATCTGTGCGTGTGTCAGGCAGAGTCTTTATTTATTTGTTTACAAATGGACTCCAACGGTGACAGCTTTGAAAAGCATCAACCGAGCAAACTGTTGTCCCACGTTCGCCGTTGAGGAATTATACCATCATGCCGCCAAAGAAGAGAGCTGCCTCCTCCAAACGAAAGGCTGCGGCAAAGAGTGAGGCCACAGAACCGTCTCCAAAACGAAGAACACGCGCTTCTCAGAAAGAAGACAACATGGAACAAGAGCCGGCCACAACGATCCCAGAAAAGTCTCCTCCAGACTCTGACTGCCCCCCAGTAGCCACAGAAGTCTTGCATGACATCTCTAATGTGTTACCCCCTCTGTCGCCTTCAAAAGTTGCTTCCTCTCCGCAGAATCTGCTTGAAAAACCGTTGTTACCTGGTCCTCCACCGGAGATGGCTAATGTCAAGACGCCTGAAAAGGAAAACAAAATGGATTTTGAGAAGCCGATCTCGCTGAACGAGGGGTTTTCGACACCCGGACGGCCACGCAGCTCAGTGGCACGGATTCCAGGCATGGCTAACTCAGCAGCTTCCACTGTTGGAGAGTACAAGCTTCCCAGCGAGTCCACCGTGAGCATGCTGTTTCAGCGAAAAGACATGAAGGGCCTGACAAATATACTGAGCGATCTGACAACGACGAAAAGTGACCGCATGTTGCAGGAATATAAGAAGCTGGCTGAGCGCAAACAGAACATAAGCGATACGCTTATCGCGAATCTCACCAAGGAGAACCAGGCTCTTAAAGCCAATTCTGCAGCTCTCCGTGCTGAGAAGCATGCTTCGAAAGAAGTGGATGCTTTGAAAAGTCAGCTGGAGGTTCTACGGAAGGACAGCAAGTTGTTAAAGACAGAAAATGAGAAGTTAGAGCAACAATTGAAGACAGCACAAGTACAGGTGGAAGAAGCCGTGGGAGAGTTGGACCTTTTCAACACCAAGCTTGAGATTCTAGAGTTACTGACAGGGCTTTGCTGTGTTCATTATTCAGAGGACTCTGAGAGTCTGATATTCAAGATGAAACAATCGGGCGAAACGTGCACATTGACATATCAGCTACTCATAAGCAAGGCAGGGGTTGGTGAGATTGTGTATATTCCTATTCTTAGTCAGGCCGATGATATCGATACTGAAGGAGCGCAGCAAAAGCTAACAGCCTTAGAATGGAAGGAGAATAACGATAGGCTCAGGAAGGCACTTCCTGAGTATCTCCTGGATAACCTTACATTCCCATCCAGCACACTGCACAACTTTTACAATAAGCTGTCACGATCGCTCAGCAGAAAAATCGAATAGGTCAAGTTTTAGGATACCAATCCCACCAGATCGCGATAAGATAATGTGGCATTAGAGAGTCATATAAGCTATATGGAGATGCTCAAAGTGCCGTCAGTGTTGGCAGACACTTTGATTGACTTGAGGAGATCGGAACGGCCCTTTTTGTGTTCTTTTCTGACACCCTTCAGTACCTTGTAAAGGGAGGTGTTGTTCTGGACATATTTTGATAAATCGATGACTGGTTTCTGAGCGGGGAGCACCTTCGGTTTCTGGGAGGGGGCAGCAGCAGCAGCAGCGTTCTTCTTCTTGCCTTTGTACAGCCCCTTTTCGTATTTCTCAGCCTCCGATATACAGCTTGTGTGCGCAACATGGTCATTGTTGTAAAAAGTGGTTGAACAGTCGATGCATGAAAAATACGAGCCCCTGCACTGCCTTTGGTGCTGTGCCAGCTTTTTTTTCACAACCGTGTCGTTGCATACCTCACAGGAGAAGGATACCATCTTGTTTGTATAGTTTGTGTGTGTTTGTTTGTCGTTCGATCGATCCGATTAGATCTTCTTCAACATATGGTGAAAAGAAAGAGACCGAAAATTTTTTTTTTTTTTGCACTCTTCCTTTACTCTTCACTAAGACGATCTCTTTCTCGTGAGCGCTTACGTAATCAAAACGCAGCAAGGTTCTGTGTGCAGCCTGATTGGCTCACCACACGTTCTCAGACTCACCTGGTAGTCGCTCAACTCTCTTGGGCTCCCAGTTCTCATGCTCCTCCAGAAGACCCTGCAGTTTGTAGTACTCTTCCTTGACGTCGACCTTTCTGCGTGTCTGAGTAGCCATTGCCAGAGCCTCGTTTTCGTCCAGCTCCCTGACCTTCGCGTCTCTTCGCTCATACCGGATCGCAGTGAAGTTGGAAAGAAGCACAGAGCCTAGAGCAACAGATCCGATCATCGGAAGTCCTAGGTATAAAAAGGAGTTCTTTTTGACAAGTCGGTGATAAAATCCCATGAAGGTCTTTTCGTACTCTCGCTGCTGTCTCTTGGACTTGAAGGACTTGTTGGAAAACACCGCCATCTTGTATGGCTGTTACTTAGATGTGCCCCTGGAGCGTCCTCCTAACTAGAAAGAGGTCTCTCTAACTGTAAAGTGTTTTATTATTCCACAAAAGCCGTAGCTACAAAAACCAAAAGCAAGCGGTCTATGTTGGTGCTGAGTCAGCACTTACGTAAGGGCGATGTTTTGGGTGGTCCGCCATTTATCTCGTCGTGATCCATCTCTGCTGGATTATTCTCCTATATGAGCCACAGTGTCTCGGGTCTTTCTTGCCTACCAGCCAGCTACTGACACAAAATGGCCACCGTCAACCTCTGCTCTGCCGATGTCGTTCACCAATCCCCCCCCTTTTAAAAACTCCGTATATTTATATTTGCTCTCCTTACTCCTTTGAGAACTGAGTTCTATTAGAGTCCACTGTCCTTTGAGAGAGCGACAATCGCCCAAGTCAAACAGACAGCGTACCGGGCTCTCTATCCATAGTAGCTATATCTATATGTATAAATAAAAGTCAGCCAACGCTGTGCTGACTCTTGGAAACCTCCTCTTCCTTCTTGGTACTTTTTGTAAGCTCTTTTCGCACTGCAAGAACACTGTCAACTATAACAGCGTCTACACCGGCTGCCATCTCCAGTTTCGCATTCTCTGGGTCGTTGTTGCATGTGCCGTACGTCACACAAACGAGTCCACTGGCCTTCACCACAGATGCAAGTCTCGGACACATCACAATTGTTTCTGCTGCAGAGACAATACCTAATAGATTCCACTTCTTGGCAAATCTTATAGCACTTTGTAATGAGCTGGCTCTGACATCCGCCAATGGAGCGGTACCAGCCTCGGTTAGGAATAATATAGGTATTGAGGGCTGCTTAAGAGAAAGCAAGACACAAATGTCTGGGTGAAACGACGAGAAAATGATGTCTCTTCCATTAGCATTCTCATAAACAACACTCAGCACGGTGTCCACCCAATGGTTCATATCTGGGGCAATCTGTCCAATATCCTCCTGTTCTGCCTCATCCAGCATCGGATACTTGCACTCGATATTGAACCCAACACTCTTAGGTAGCTTCTTGAAAAGTTCAACCAACGTTACAAACGATGAAGCAATAGTTGTTCCACGGGAATTTCCCTTGTACTGCTTTGTCTTCCACGTTTTGGTCAATTTCATCCTCTCCTGACCAGCACTAAATGCTAGAAAATGATCATCACTCTCTCCCTTCAAGGATTGAAGATTGGAGTTATACGAGATAGATCTAGGTTTGTTTCCCTTGTACAAATAGTAATCATCTTGTGAATGCTTCTTCGTACCATTTAGTCCATCCCGGTCGTCAGCCAAGGGCCTCTCAGGCTGGTTTAATCCCATGAATTGCTCCAAAGTCAGGGCGTGCATTGGTACATCAATCCCAGACTCAGCAACCAGAAAATCATGATAGACCACAGGAACATCATCCTTTGTCAGTTGAACATCAAACTCAACATATGAGGCACCTAAAGAAGCAGCGGCAATGAATGACTCCACGGTATTTTCTCCTAGTTGTAGGGATTTCCGGTCCCTACTATTCATTCCATTACCACGATGTCCAATAACCCTCGAAGACACCAAAGACTTCCAGTATGTCTCTGTCCGATCTAACATCATTTTCGGATGGTCAAATGAGGTAATCAACATAATCTCAAACTTAATAGTTCCCAAGACTTCCAAAGTATCACATTCCAATATAGGAAGGCTTATCGAACTAGACAACGATCTCAGATTAGGTCCAACCTTTGTGTATGCCGATCTCAGAAGGATAACCGCTCTCCCTAAAATTTTGTTGTCTTTCTTCTCGTCACCCGACTGATAAGTAGGGACTATGTCAAAGTAAATCACACTATCCAAAAGAGCACGGTCAACATACTTGAAAGTGATAGGGTCACTTGCCCCACCGTGATTGTCATCAAGAGGAAGATCGAGTAGAACAGAATGCTGGTCCAAATCCTTGGCGCTGATCACCAAGGACAAAGCAGTATCCAGCTCAGTGGAATGTGCTTTGGATAATGGAACTCTCTTCAAATCGATAGCAGGAGTGTTGTCTCGTATGTCAGTTGTACCTAACGTGATCAACACCAAGGACTCATTTGATTTCAAATAGCGGTGACCAAACGACTTCACAGGCTTTGGAGTAGGCGATACTGCTCGCTGCTGCTTGAGATGCTTCAAAACATTATGGTTTGTCTGAGTTGAGTTGTTATCACTATAGTCGGGCAATCTGTCCACACTAGTCGCTGAATCCCGGTTCAAAAGAGGCCTAGTATTAGCAACTAGGGTCGGAGAAACTGGATTCGACTCCAGGAATTCGTAAGGGTCAAAGTCGCTAGATGTTAGCAACCTGCATATATCAAGGTGTCCTCTTAGACAAGCATGCTCCCGCGGAGTCCATCCACTTTTGTCCTGAATATCCGACTTCGCGTTATGTTTGACAAGCAATTCAACAACCTCTTTGTAACCTTCTGCCGACGCCACAAATATAGGTGTCCAGCCAAAAGTACTTTCTCCGATTTCCGTGTCGGCACCTTTAGACAAAAGGAACTTGAGGGAGTCCAGCAGATTCAACTTTGCAGAAATATAAAGGGATGTTTCTCTTGTTTCCAAATCATAGTAGTCAATACTGATCCCATCACAACCCAAGATAAGCTCCAAAATGTCTGGCGAGTTGAGCCTTGCAGCAACTAAAAGTAGTTGAGGGCAAGTTAGCGATACGCCGGGGGCGATCGCCTTGATTAATGCAGCTGTAGTTTTCGGGTGAGTCCCCAAAATTGACAAATGAAGGGGCGTTAATTGATCAGCATCGCCCCACGACTTAACGTTATCGAGGGATACAGCCTCATTAAACAGACCCCACTTCTTCAGAAATTCGACAATAATAGCCGTTACCTGATGAAGTCCATACTGGGCAGCGTAATGCAAAGGTGTACGCTTGTAGTTGTCCTTCTGCAAGATGGCAAACTTCAAATGAGCTGGAAGATGTTCAAATATGTAAAGTAGACCTTTGAAAGAGTCATTTGAGTTGATTCCATCCGGCCCAAAAGTGTTCAACAGACGTACATGGATGTCAGTTGCGGTATGGGCGACAGGTATAGAGCTGTTCTCCATATCCTGTTGCTCGCGCTTCTTGATGAATTGTTTTCCAAGGGCAATAACATGATGGTGAAGAAAGTTCCGTCCCCCAATATCTGAGGAATCAGAAAGCACAGGAATGATTTCCAGTAATGAATCAATACATTTGTAGCTCATTTGCAATGTTGCCTTGTTCAACAGCGAAAGTAGGAGTTTCAATGGAGCCAGTACCGGGGACATGAAGTTTTTGATAAGGGCTTGATTAAGCCCCTCTTCATTGTCTTTGCTGATGAATTCCTGATAGCCATCCATGATGGAGCTCTTATGAATGGAAACCTTATTTGAATGGCTGAATGTACTTGTGGGCGGAGGCAATGATGAGGACGAAGAGCTTGTCACACCCATATCAACATTAGAGATTGAAGAAGAAGCTGAGGAATTCAAAACCTTGGCTGCGTTGCTGGCGTTAGCATCGTGATAAATATCTAGAGGCAGGGGGCCATCCTTTTGGTTATTGCTGACAGCAGGAAGCAGCTTGTTCAGATATACGTTGATCAAGTTCAAGCTCTTCACGATTTCGTTTTCGTTTGAAAAAGGCAGCGGGTACACGCGTGCGTTGAGGTAAGTTTCTTGTCTATTGGTGCCTATTTTCTTATCCAACTTCTTTAGTATTTTGCGAAAACCTCTTCTGTTAAGCTCGCCAAACCACTTAAGATTTCTGAAGCAGTTTCTGAGCTCCAGTAGGATTCCAATAACTTCATCGGCCTCTTCTTCGTCATCGAGTCTGATGTGGTCTGGTGTCAACACACTGGTGATCTTCTTAAGTCTCCTCTCATACTCGCTGATTTGCTTATTGTAGAAGTCGTCCACCTTCTCGATGTCACGGTCCAGGTTGAAGAAGAATGAGGCCAGTTCTGCCTTGATTTCCCCATTATTCAGCGTGTCTGATGAGGAGTCCTCGGCCAGCAGCATGCCTTGCTTGATCGACAGCGCCTTCACCTGCCTTTTGAGACTTTTGTAGTTCATATACTGATACTGCCATTCTGGCACCTGGTGGCCCAGAAACGTCTTTCCAAATTTCATTCTGTCCTCCGCTCCATTTGCTAAGTAATGGCTGCTCTTTTGATTCCCTTTCCGCTGCTTGAGCTCTTCTTCACCTGAACTAGAAACAAGACAAAACGCAAAATACTAAAATCTCTTCTCCGAGCTAAATACTTTTTTCTGCTGCACCCCGTGTTTTGTTTCTCTTTACAATAAATTTACTGTTATTTCTAATATCCGTTCACGTGGGAGACCGAAAGCGGAGGAAGAAAGGGGGGGTCGACGGAATCCAATCAAATGTACTCCTTCCTGAAAACCCAAAGCCATCGTAAGATGACCTACTAGTCGCAGCACTGGGGGCCCGCAATTCTTGATGCTCCTGGAACTCATCAAAAGATCGCCGAGCTGAATGCCGTATACTAAGCCGCAGCGCGCGTAGATGTTACAGGCAACCGCGAATTTGCTTCTTCGGAATTCAGTGCCTTTTGCAGATATGCCTGCTGCTCTCATCAGCTTCAGGTTCCGAAGCCGAGGCTACAGAGGCCCTATCCTCTATAATTTAGCTCGCTAACCTCCGGTATGCAAGCTGTCATATTTTTTTTAGGCAGCAACAAACAAGCTTATCCGGGTAGTGAAACAGATAAGAATTCAGTAGTTCGGGCACAGCCCGTCACTTTTAACCAGACGATAAACCTGTTGTAGACGGGGTTAGTAATTGTTGAATCGTAGAAGCAGCATGGTGAAACACTTACATCATGGACTGAGGCATTGACGAGTTGTCGGGCTTCAAGTGTCATCCACACCTTGATCATCGACAAACTGTCAGTCTGTAGAATTAGTTTGCCGTCTCTGAAGCTCAACTTTCGCAGAATAGGAAGTGATCTATATCCAGTGTTAGTAACCAATCCCGGAAAACACCACTAGTAAGTAGGGAACCCAACGTTCCAAGCAAATACACACCTTGCAAAGAGATCCAGATTCGGATCTAACTGTCTGCCAACTCCTTCCATTAAAAGAATGGCCACAACTACATTAACAAAATCTCCATCCATTCGCACATGATGGGACCGGATCATGCTAAGCATCTGATCCAGTAGGTCTCCTATAGATATAGACCCCAGCGTAAATGTGCGCTGCCGCACCCTGTTAACTAATCGCTCCACTTTCATCCGGAAAAGCTCTTTATGGATTGCACTCCCTGGAGTCTTGGACCGTTCTATCATGAGGTCTCCTGCTTTATATCCATCAAACTCAGACAGCGCATTGAATAGAGAGATGAAGTTGTATCGGTCTTTCTCATCAAGCTCTGTCACTAGCCCCGTGTCAATCAAACACACTTGGGCACGGTACCCATTAGAAGAAAGACTCTCAAACTCCTTGATGAGCTCTGTGTTATCCTCAATCTGGTTCAGTCTGTCCATAAGATTATCGATATCAAAGTCATTGGCAGTGATCTTCCTGGTCCGTGGGTCTGCCTTTACAATTCTAACAAAAATATTTCCTGGGTGCAGATCTGTATGCACAAAGTTGTCCAAAATCAGCATCTTCAAAAACGAATCTATCAGGGTGTCACTGATCTCCTTGGAAATGCCTTTTCCGAAACTATCCTTCAATTCCAAAATTCTGCTCATAGGAATTCCTCGAATGCGCTCCTCAATAAGCACTTTTCTTGAGCTGATGCTCAAAAAAGGTTTTGGAAACTTCATATATTCGTTTTCAGCAAACTTCTGCTTGAATCTAACCAGGTTCTGGCCCTCAATTCTCAGGTCCAGTTGAACTTTCATTAATACCGCAAACTGGTCCACTTCCTGTGGCAATGATAACCACTCCATAGTAGGAATAAGGTCTATTGTGGATGCAAAGAACCTCATGATTCTCAAATCTCTCTCGATTTTTACTTCAATATCGGGATGAACAACCTTGACGGCTACATAGGCCTCGTGGTCCTGACCCTGCTCGACAAATCGCTTGTTGAGCTTCGCGGTATATACCTGGGCAATAGCACCGCAACCAATAGGAACAGAATCGAAGTCATCAAATACTTCATCAATTGTGAGTCCGTCAAAGGTCGCCTCCAGTATCTTCTTTGTTTGTCTAAAGGAGTGGGATTTGGCATTGGAATGTAACTGCCCAAGTTCCTCACAAAGCCCGCGAGAGAAGATATCAGTTCTGGATGCAGCCCACTGTCCCAACTTGATAAATGACGCTCCAGCAAATTCCGCAGTAATTCTCACGATTTTGTACCAGATCACAGCACCTGAGGTGTCTCCTTTATTGTTTCTCTTGCCAAAGAAGACAATAGGATAGGATATAAGCATTGGGAGCACCAGTGACGTGAGTTCCAGAAATCTGCCCACCGTTATAATCGGCTCCCATAAGTAGTCAATAAACCAGTATTTGAAGCGGTAAAAAATCCCAAGGTACTTTCGAGACTGTTGCAGTCGCCTGATTGTGTTTTCTTCCTCTTCCAGTTCTTTCTGGGATGCAGAATATAGCCCCATTTCAAATGTTTCTCTAGTCGAATCTGGCTGCAATTGCTTGCTTTTGCTCAACACAGAGCTCTCCCTGAATAATCCTTTATATATCTTTGCATCGTTGAGAATGAGAGATGAACTGTAGAAAACAGCAGATCCAACAGTAAATAAAGTTGCCATCCTGATAAATGTAGCATTAGCTCGAGTCCCAGAGGCCCTCTGTCTTGTTGCAAATCTTCTAACAAGAAGAGACTGGCAGATCCCTTTGGGGTGGTTGAGCATGCATTGAGTGCCGCTGTAGCTTGCGAGACGGTTCGTCAGATAACAGCGGCTGCCTCCTAGTACTCTTGAGCTAAACATTGGCTCGTGGGTACAAGTACTTGAACCGTTACAGCACCTTTTGAATTAAACTGTAAGATATATGTATACACAGACTTTTTCTATCGAAAAGAGCAAGCTATCATTTATTTTCCATATAGGAATTTTTCCTGAAAGGAAAGTAGGCTAGTACTGAAACAATCAATACATAAGAATTGAATTAGCACAGGACAAAATGCGAGTCTATTGAGGCGTGAGATTGATCTGAAATTTCTCGTAAGCGATTGCAGCCTCACAATTGCTCCTCCTTTATCACATCGATCAGCCAGTCGAGACCCTCTGTGAGACCTTCTCCTTTTATAGCGCTGCTGGCCACTATACTCCAGCTTCTGTCTTTCAGATCTACAAGTCCCAGCGCCTTGGAAACCTCTGCTGCTGTCAGGGCTCCAGGCTGATCCTGCTTGTTGGCAAAAACAAGCAACGCACTATCTGCAAGTTCCTCTTCTTTCAGCATCATATGAAGTTCCTTTTTTGCCACATCTATACGCTCCTTGTCCGTGGAGTCCACCACAAATATCACAGCTGCTGTATTGGCGTAATAGCATCGCCAGTATGGTCTAATCGATGTCTGCCCTCCCAGGTCCCACATGTTGATCGATATATTTTTGTACGTTAGAGTTTCAACATTGAATCCTATGGTTGGTTTTGTTTTCACCACTTCACCCATCTGTAGCTTGTATAAGATCGTCGTTTTACCAGACCCATCAAGTCCAAGAATCAGAATTCGAATCTCCTTATCAACGCCCCATAAGCGGCCAAAGATTCCACTGAATACGTTACCCATTGTATTGTTCTCTTTTAGCTGACAAAGTCCTATAGTAACTTTCGACGATTGTGTGTATTAATTGGAAGCAATCGCGACAGTTATAAGAATACCAGCGAGTTTCACGAACTGAACTGTTCTACCCTTCAGTTTCGGCCCAAGTGACTCACAGCCCAGAAAGCTCTCAGATAGCGCGCAGATAGCAGGTGTAGCTCTTGACGTTTTATGACGATAATATTCATTTTCTTATTATGTATGTGGTCGAAAATTTATAATATCAACTTGAGGTTATGTTTCAGTCATGCACTACCCAAAAGGAATATTCAGATAGATTGAAGCACAGATCAATAATCCGACTCCGACTCCTGCTCCTGGACACGCCGCAGAATAGTCTTAATCATTTCGTTTCCGACACGATTGGCTTCTGGTAACATCGGCTTGAAAAATTCCTGTGTCTTCTCGAACCGCTCTCGATACAGCTCGAAGTCTCCCAATGTAACAATCCTAGACCATTCCTTCGCTGCAATCACAAAGCTCAGGTCATCTGATCGGAAAGCAGTCTCCTTGACACTGTTTTCCAGGCAGTCTTCAAGAAGCCCGGGAGTGCAAAATAAATACTCGGAAACCCCCAAAAAGATGCGGAATAACGGCGTGGAGCAGATAATGTGATCATACGGGACAATTCCCAGACAGCTCCAGCTATCCACAATAGCCAAAAGCGATAAATGCGAGTTTGGCTGCTTCCCCTCGGGTGGAATCTTGCTAAGAGAGTATTGCTGTAGCAGCTCATCATCTAGTAAAAGCTTGTGAGCTTTTTGGAGATGCCCAAACACCCGCTGTTTCGCCCTCTGGACTCTTTCAAGAAGCTCCTCGCGCCTGTTCTGGATCATCAATGTAAACAGCTCAGTGCATGAAGTGGAGTACTGAAGAATCTGCTCGTGAGCAGACGGGTTCGTGATGGCCAGCCCGGCGTAGACATGGTACTTGTTCGAGTAGATGCGCAGTGAGATGTTGATTTTGGCATTTTCCAAACCTCCTATCCATCTTGGAGTCTCCCAGGGATACTGATGACAACTATGCCACGCAACACCCATACTCAGAAACGCCGCATGTGTGACGGCCTGGGTGTCAGCAGTTATTCGATCGTGCTCCTTGTAATCCAAATAGACATGTTTTGAATGCAAACATGACATTACGCTCTCGACAAGATTGAAGCTGGCTTCAGAAGCTTTGTGTTTTATCAGTACCAAAGGTTGTCCCGCCGTATCCACTTTTGGACCGTGCAGAGAGTGCACAGAGACAATCTCTACATCCTCTGGCAAAAACTCTTCAAATGCTTGGATCTCCACAAACTTACAGGAAGTCTGGCCACCAACTACAGCCCCCACTTTGGTCGATGGGGCATATTGTGAGACAATCTCTTTGATGTGATCGGCTTCCACGCTGTAAATGATAAAATCAGACTTTCTCGACACCATATGGCCATTCTTGAGCACTTCGAACGGCTCATTCATCTCAGAAAACTTGCTATAATTCTCTTCTCTATCACAACCACACACCGTCCAGCCAGCCGCTGCAAACCGGCGAGCATATAACAGCCCCATGTCGCCAAGACCGATGATACCCACGACCTTGGTATCTTTATACCGCTGCATTGTTTGGGAGTCAACGATTACCATCTGTAAGACATCAACTAACGCCAACACACTCGTCTATGACAGTCTATAAAGGTCTCACCAGAGAGTTCTTGATCTTTATCGAGATTTGAATCAAATCTCTTTTTGCTTCTTCCCTATTATAGAGCGATATCTGAAAACACTGAAGAGAGAATAACATGTTTGAACGGTCACAAGCCACATGAGGACACTCGCCACAGAGACTTGTTTGTAACTTTCTTGATACTTGATAGGGCGGTGCAACTAGGATCAGCACTGTTTCCAGCTGGTGTTTATTTATTTTTAACACATACAGTGTATCCAAAAAAAAAGTGATCCACGAGCTAAGAGCAGTCGATGGAATAGTGGAACTATAACTGAAACGGCGTCCTTGAAGTTGAATAGCCGTTTTAGAAATAGCCTATTCCTTTGGGTAAACTGTGGTGCGAGTTTCTTTGAACGGAAACACCTCGAAAATCTACAGCTTAGTGAGCTGGGAACAGTTATTCTAGAAAATATAGGATTTGCCAATATGAGCTCCGCAAATACGAAGCCGCTTCCGAATCTGCCTGCATTTCGAGCAAAAGAGAGCCATGGGCCTGCAAAGTCTCAGGGTGCTGATTTGAATGCGTTCGTTTACTGCTCAGACTACACTGCGGAAAATTATGACCAGTACCGAAAGCTGTATAAGCTAAAGACAGATTATAAGCCGGGGAACGGGAAAAGCGAATACGAGATAGTGCTCGAAAGGAAAGATGCTAAGGATGCCATTCATATCATTACATCGGAGATCAAACGGAAAGGTAAGATAAATTTCTTTACTATTTTACTTGGGTGCTGAACTCAACACTAACTCTTTTGCTCTAGGAACTAAATCCCCTTACCTACTGTTGCCTTTTAGACCACAGCAGCACGATACCAAGCTTAAGACTTTTCTCAATCACTTATTCAGGAGCGGTAAAATTGTGCCCAATGAGGAAGTTGAATCATTAGTGTTAGAGACTGACGAATATACATTGATGGGTGCGTTGAAGTTTCTATGGTGTAGGTTACCAGGAAATTGTATAATTGGATGGAAGACATACACTAAGTTTGTATCATTGGATGAGGAGGCTGGGTTTCCGAAACGGGCGTTTCTTGACTTTATGCCAACATGCTTGTCATCGGGAGCCCATGCTTCTATCGTCTACGATTTTTTTGATCTTATCGTGTCGATTGCGCTGAACTCATCCTCGAACCTAATGACTCCGAAGAAGGTCAGCAAGGTATGCGGTCTATGGGCATTTCATCCCGTTAGAGACAAACAATCCGGCACCCCCAGTTTTGAAAGAGGAATGTACGAGTGGATTCCCGCTGGAGATGCAATGTTTCATTTGTTACTGGCGTTCCTCTACTCTATGCCTCCGAAAGGCAATATTGAGAAGCTGCCCAAAAGCTTGCAACATATTCTCAAAAGTTCTCCCTACCCTCCACCGCAGACTACCACTTCGTCAACAAGATTGCTCCAAGAAGTTCCTATGGTGACACTGAAGGTGAATAATTCATCCAAGAATCCGGCAGAATTACTTTCTCGCGTTTCGAGAACTTTGAATTTTGACGATCCAACGGTCTTCTACACAAGAGAAGATTATTTGCTGCTCAAAAGGCTCTTCAAAGATGCTGATGGATCCATTTCGAAACTCTCCAGTGAGGGGAGCAGGATTTTGGATAATGTATGTCTTTTTGACGTGGATATGGTTTCGGATGGCCTATCAGGTGGTAACCAGATTCCATTCAAACTTGTTGCAGGATGGTCTGCTGACATGATGATGAACTCTGATATGAACAATAAGGAGAGCGATTTTTTCACAGCAGAGGTCAGCAGAGCAAACATTGATGACTACTTTATTTGGACCTGGTTGGCGTCCTTGGGAAGTGAGGAGACTAGTGCCAAAAAGAAAACATTTGGGAAGACATATATTATGGAGGTTGAACTGGCTGAAGGCTTCAAGAAATGGGTCATTATAGAGGAACAAGATATCGAGAGAGACGGATATGATATAGAAATTGAGACTAAGAAAGAGAAGTTGAAGAACCTCGAAGAACAAATCAACGCAGCAGAGCTGGAAGCCAAGAGAATCGCGAAACTCAAAAGTACTGTACAACAGCCGGGAGATCTCACAGACATAACTAACCAAGTTTCTAACATACAGATTTACAGAGACACTCCTTTACCGGCCACCCCAGATCGGAAGAAGGCCACAACCCCAATAAAGGATGCCAAGGGCACTTTACCACCACTTCCTTCTGCAGAACTGACTGTTTCACCGAAGAGAGAAAATGACTCTACCTATTCGCAATCGCCTAGGTCCGAAGGTGTTACTGAGCCAATTGGTGTCCCCAAAAAGCATTATGGTCGCCCAACTCTTGATCCTGCATCGTCCATAGTTGCCACCGGAACTTACGCTAATCCATATGTGTCACCTGCGTCTTCGCCGGACCGAGGTGTGGGTACTGTGTATTCCCGGAGGATACCACCGGTAATGAAGCAAGGGGCTACTGAGGGAAGTAATTCAATGATCGCAACTGAGGGAGAGACTCGTGCCGGCAGAAGATTGCCTGAAGTCGAAAAACCAAATCCGCAGCCCTATGCAGATGCTTTTCCTGATACACAATCGAAGACGATCCAAGAAAAGGATATCCGCTTACCAGCAGTTGTCTCTCCTAACAGAGTAGTTGAAACTGTGCGCGGCCGTGACTTGCAGCAGCCGGTATATGTTTCTCCTTCCAAGAGAACTTCGAGGATTCTTGACGACATTGAGAACCTGGAGTCAGAGTTACAGGGTGTCCTGGATGAAGGTCCTGATATCAAGCATTCCAAAAGCCCCCCTCATAGGCCCAAAAGATTGTCTCCTGTCCCCGCTGTCACAGCTGATTATGATCAGCCTCAGCGAATCTATCCCCAGGTGCAGCCTCATACAGTTCAGCTACAGCGACCGGTGGGGCATTCTCTTCCCACGCCATATCAGAGCTCCACAGACTCGTACGAGTCCTCCTCCGGATCCGGTTCTTTTGAACGTCAGCAGAAGCCTTCTCCAAGACAAAACGAGCCTTACAGGAACATGTATAGCGCCCCACCTCACGCCCCACATGCTACTGCTGCTCCACGACCACGTTCTACTGGCAATGAAAGATGGCAGAACGGCAGCAACCCTTATTTGATGCCGCCTGTTCCTTACGGGCAACCTTTATATCCATACGGATACAATCCTGGTTACGGATACCCTGGGGCTATGGCTGCCCCACCCATGATGGCTCCGCAGGCTGTGAGAGGTGCCATGCCTGGATACACTACTTCTGGGTACCCTGCTCCAGGATATCCATCATCCGGGTACGGCAGTCCCGGATATGTCTCTCCAGGGTATCCTGTTCCTGGCTACCCGGTAGCAGGATTCCAGCAACAGCCAGCACGGCCTGCTAATAAGAAGTTAAACAACAGCAAACTTCACGGGGCCGCTCCTACGGACAAGAGCCGCAGCAGACAAGCATTTATGAGCGGGAGCTTTGGGATATGAGCTATTTGTACATACGATTAGGGCTGCTCTTGATACTTATCTTAAATCTAGGGACGATTTTGATATTTCATAGCACCGAAGGAGAAATGAATTAAAAAAAAATCACACTGAGTAAATCAAATAAATGTATTGTTAGAGGAACATCTAACGGGTGCAAGAAAAACAACAGGAGGAGCAAACGAGGACGAAGAAACACAGATCACGTTTCTTCACAACAAGGTATACTGTACAGGTTCATGTCAAAACTAGTCACGCTCCAAGTTTCTCCCAGCTCGCTTGCACAGTTTGGAGAGCTGCCAACAGAGCTGGGCCCTTTACCCGGCAAGAAGGTGAACAAGAGCGCTCCCGCCGGTGGGGTTCTGTCGCAGCCGTCTCCTGTGAGGTCTTCTGCTACACCGACTGTGCTGCCATCTTCTCCCTCGAGACCAGGTACGTCCAACGATGAACTCACAGACACGAAGAAAATAACGGCTGGTATTGCTAAGAATACTATAAAGAGACCAAATATCCCCTCGTCGCCTGCTCCAACGGACACCCCCAGTCGCGTGGATACCCCAACGGGGCTCAATGGACGTGGCATAAGCCATGTATCGGGATCTTCTTCTAGAGTTGGGCTCAACGCTACCTTTTCTCCCGATCTCGATAAGTCCGGCAGACCCTGCAAAAGATGGTATAAGGACACGCGAACAATCAGGAGCTTCAGTGGCCACGGTATGGCATTTGGTGTTTGGCGTGTGCTTACAGGCGGCAGCAGCAGCAAGGATGTACTGAGAATCCAGAATGCTTCTATAGGTATGGAGATTGACAATGACTCGACAGTGTCTGAATCTCCTGTACCGTAGTACTAGTATAACATCTATAGAGGGAAGGGGACGGTTACAAAAGTCCTTCGGTCCAGTGATAAGGCCCGACAATGAGCAGGGCGATACAAAAACAGAGTCCAATGCTGGCGAGACAGTACACCATTCTGCGGGATTCTGATTGCATGTTCACGACCTCGTTGACAAAGGTGGAGATGGTGCTGAGAGCTCCACAGAAACCAGATCCTATTCCTTTGAGGACAATTCTTTGAAGCAGATTCGAAACCAGGAGTGAGCCATCTGGGCGCAGACCATACAGCAACAGATAGTCGATTGCGAGTATGGTTGAGCCGATGACGTTTACCGAAAACGTTCCGAAGGGAAACCAGTGTCTGGAATTTAGCTGTGAGAGTTCACGGCGTAGAAAGCAGCCAACAGGAGCAAACAGGACCAGAAATGACCACGTCTGTTTCCAGAAGTGGGTATTAGGAAGAACGCAGCAGAGAACAAGATTTGCTATCCATGCCGCGACACCAAGTACAGAGGTAATGAGCTCTATAGCACGGCACTTCTTGGTATTCAGGAAATCCATACCCGTGACATACCTATCCAGCAACCTAGCGATATCAACTCCTAGATGATATCCGAGGATCGAGATTCCCAGTTGGCAGAACAGTACCGAGAAAAATTCCATAGTTCCGTAGCCGTGGTTCGGAAGACTGGAGTCTTCGTACGGGATGTCCAGGGTTTTGAAGAGAATCTCTATGATAAGGCTGGAAAAGCTAGAGAAAGAACCACAGAAACCGACCGTGAGACTTTGGTGCAGCAAGGTTGATTTTTTACCTGTGTGTTTTGAGTTTTCAAGAATAGTTCGCCACGGCTGTTCCCAGTGGTTGAAAAGAGCAATGAGAAGACATGAGGTGAAGTTCGACCAAATGCACGTTCCCTCAAGTACAGCAGAGGGGGTGAGAAATGCATTTCGATAGAACGTGAGCTTAGTGAGACCTTCTCGGGCCAGTGACCCACAGATCGACCAAAATGTCAACTGCAGGTACAACTGATCCTTCCGCATCTACTTGTGTGCTGGATTGTTAACGCCCCCATGTACTATTCTGTGAGATGAGTGTTCTATTATCTTGTTGTTGCCCAAATCTCCACTTTCTATGCGATAGTGAAAATGATTCACAGAGAATTTTTCCCTCGTAGCTGCGTCGCTTTACGCCGATAGACGCGGCGTAGTAGTTCCGTTTTTGGACCGGGTAGTAGGGAGTCTGCGGAAAAAAGCTTCCATAATAAAAGCTAATGAGGAGAAGATGAGTAAGACCACGAGCAGAAGCTCTCATCAGCAACTGTTCAGATTGGCGACCCCCGTATCAAAAAACTCCCCCCTCTATGAGCCAAAGTCCGTTCCAGCGGTATCTGTCGTTTTCCAAGGCCCCAGCAATAGTGAGGGCGAACCAGAAGGACGCATATTTCGAAAATACGCTCAACAAACAGCTTCTAGAGGTGGCCAAAGTGTTTAAGAGCTCTAGATTCATCCACAAGTACCCTGAGGAGCTCCGGAGCGTCTCAACACTTTTGTACCTAGGTCTCACAACCTTACTGGGGTCAAGAACCCTTGGGGAAGAATATGTGGATCTGATCTATGTCAACCGAAAGGGTAACAGAATACCAAGGCTTTTGCCTCGACTTGGGTTTCTGGTTTTCTACGCTCTTGGTCCATTTGGTCTTCGCAGCCTTCTAAAAAGGCTTGTGTCAGAAGTTGAAGAATCCAAAGAGGATAACTCTCCGCTCAGCAGACTCAAAAAGATACTGTCAAAAGTGACATATGTGAACCTGTTGGATCTCATGAACTTGCATCTGGCCGTGTTCTACTTCACAGGCAAGTACTACCAAGTATCTAAGAGAGTATTTGGCCTTAGATACGCATTTGGGTACAATGTTGATGAGAGACAACGCCAGATGAGAGGCAACTATGAGCTTTTGGGTCTCATAATTGTTCTTCAGACACTTTTCCGCAACATTAACAACATCAAGAGCCTGTTCATGACTTCTCAAGACCCCGACGCACTACAAGACCGTTCTGGAAGCGGCTCTAACGACTTGCTGTTTGCCCTTCCTGAAGCTACGGAAAATACAACAGCAAACGTTGATTTATCCGACCACTCTGTGCTTCCGTATATACCTGAAAACGCCAGGACATGCATGCTGTGTTTGTCGTATATGACTAATCCAACTTGTGGGCTATGTGGTCATCTTTTTTGCTGGAACTGTATTATTGACTGGTGCAAAGAACGCAAAGAATGCCCTCTTTGTAGAGCCACAATCAGGGAATCGAACCTGCTTCCTCTAAGATAATTATATATGTGATAATGAAATTGACGTACTCTATAATACATCATCAGTATTTCAGACTCCAATATGGAAAAGCAGTTGTTTTCCTTTCTTCTTTTTCTTGTCTCGAGCCTCGGGGAGAGAATCTCGAAGATCGTCTATGACAAAGGTATTTGAATCATCCAATATAGCGCTGTTCCATTGACCCATTGAGGTATTGACAGGGTTGACTCTGGATATTTTAGGCTTGGATTCAACTTTCGGTAGCTTAGGAAAAGCCTCCGAGTCTAAGATACGCGGTTTATATTGCTTTGAGTCTTTGGATGAAGGGTGCGCCGAAAGATAGGTGAGTTTGACGTTAGAGCTAGGAGAGGCCGCTCTCACGATTGTGTTGGTGCTGGAGACGTTGGAGGGGCGCGATATAATGGTGGCTGTTGATGATTTAGTAGTGCCAGTCTTTTTGGGGGTCGAGTAACCAGGAATAAACGATGCGTTTCGTGGAGCAGAAGAGCCGAGCGAAGGGAAAGAAGTCAGCGACTGTCTGGATATTCTGCCCCCCCCTGAGCCAGCTGGACCCCAAACAGGAGCTCCTGTAAAAGAACTAGATGATTCGCGACCTGAAAGTACTGGAAAAGTCTCTTCGAGCTCTTTCTGTTTGGTCTTTTCTTCGTTCAGCTTTAGTAGATTCTTGCTTTTCGAAGAGTCAGACGGAAACAGAGACCCAAGTTCATAGACGAGGACCTCGTAGTCCGTTGACGGGTTGTCTGCAAAAATTTCCTTGAACTGCTGTAGCAAGGTCTCCGCAGACACTCGACCACCAGAGTAAGAAGAAACACAATTTTGAAACCTATTGAACTTGGGCTGAGAGTAGTTGAGATAGTGACGTGCACGTTCTTCAAGTCTCATCTTTTTCAGGGAGTAAGAGTCGCCTGTAGGGCTATCACTGGGATCCGTATGTCTAACATTATTGAAAGTGCGTAATTGAGAACCAAACCCATTCGATAACAAGAGAGTTTTGGCCCCTCCAAATAAATGTCCATGTTCCTTGATCATATGGGCCTTGAGATCGATCTCGTCGGCAAACACTATGAACTTCTGGTCCAAACAACTCTGAACGTTGCAAATAAAGTGATTCTCTCTAAAATGCTTGAATAAATGACTGTAGTCCTTAAAATATTGAGGACGGGAAGAGTCCAGTTGGTCGCAGACGTGGCATTTCTCATGCTTCTCCCGCAGATGGACAAACAGCTCATCGTCAGAATAGAATCGTTTTCCACTACAAAACCGACACATCGGATGGCCGGAAAACCCATCTTCGTCTCCCGAGGAGGAGTGCGTCTGAAGTTGTTTTGGGGTGTACAGCTTAAGTTCGGAAATGAACGCCTTTTTGAAGTTCACGCACAGCAGACAATACTGTCTCTCATGCACCTCCTTGCAGTGCTCATTCAGAAGCTTGAATTTTGCAAAGACAGGGATGTCGCATGAGCCAACAGGACATCTGTACTCTGATAGAGCCAATGTCTGATCTCGAGCATACAATGAAGTGAAGTCTATCCCATATTTGCCATTGGAAGCGACGATTTTGTGAGAGCTCGCAGTTCCAAAGTCCTGGGAGCCAATGCCATCAATATCATCTGTAAAGATGATTGTACCATGTTCAGTTCGACAAACAAGACACTGCCTCTTGCCATAAAGGGCTCTTTGTCGAAACGAACAAACATGACATACGGTATGATTACATGGAGAAAGCGACGCGATCCGGATCTCGTTCGCACAAACCACACACACATGTTTGTCATCATCCTCCAGTGACTCCGAGTCTTCACTCTGTTTCCACTGACCTAAGCTTTCGGAGCTTCTCCCCATTGCTTCACTGGCCAAGTCTCTCTTACTCTTAGGATCAGCTGCTCTTTTCGGCCTCTGGAAGCCCTTTCTGGCGGTGTGTCCGGGCTTGTCGTTTGACTGTGAATACACAGACATCCTGTGTTCGGAGATGTCTATCTCTGTGCTATAAAATCCTCGTGACGGCTGGTTCTGAGTAGCTTTCTGTACTCCTCGTCTTCTCAAAATGATTGCTGAGATTTGTAAGGGAAATGAAAAAAAAAAAAAGTTCACGAAGGAACCCCGTGTAAGGAAGGATTCGGAAAGGGTGATTATATAAGCAATTCTGTCTTTGAGGAACCTGGAGACCAGAAAACACGGCATGGGAGGCTGAAGCAAACGACTCCCTTGGATCCTATGAGTCGGACAAAGTGTTGCCAGGTTGACATCCAGGTAGTGGCGGCGCTCTAGTACGTATATACAACAGAAGCTATCTCAGAGCGGGTTAGTGAGGTTGTATTCAAGTAAGGCCCTGAGGAGCTGTTTATATCTAACACTCTGCTTTGCTGAACCTATGTTGAGTACTGGTGATAGCATGTCTTGCAAAAACGCCAGCAACAACACAGCCGGATACAAGAGAGAGATCCGCCTTATACCGTAGTACTTTAGATTAGTTCGATATGTAGCTGACGTAATTGCTTAGCAACTGGGTAAGGTATTCCACACTCTCATAATTTTATTTACCGAGACGATCTGTTCTCTGCATGAAGCAAAAGCCCAGAATCTTGCTCTACATAATTGTACGCACTTCGGTATATCGCCTCTGAACCGCAATTCAGATATACATCGATTGCACAATGACAGCCTCGTTCAACCTGAGCGCTACAATCAACGTGATCAGACTGCTTTTCAAGCCCGACCTGTGTCTACCGCATCTGGCTTTTACTAACTTTGAGCAGATCCCTATTCCTCTATCAGTTCCTGGAGCACCGAGCGATAAGATCAAGGCAATAGTGCTCGATAAGGATAACTGTTTTGCCAAGGACCATGATGATAAAGTGTGGCCTGCTTACGAGAAGCACTGGTCCTCTCTCAGACAAGCGTATCCTGATGCCAGGCTCTTGATAGTAAGCAACTCTGCAGGCACAAACGACGATCACGGCCATGTCCAAGCCAAGCTCCTGGAAAAACGGACAGGGGTCTCTGTCTTACGTCACTCCACGAAAAAACCAGGTTGCCATCAGGAGATCATGGACTTTTTCAGAGCACATAAGGTGTGCTCTAAGCCCAATGAGGTGGTTATGATAGGTGATCGTCTCTTCACCGATGTTGTGATGGCGAATATCATGGGATCATATAGTGTGTGGCTCTCCGATGGAGTTGATCAGTCTCAATCGCTTATTTGCCGGATAGAAAGAAAGGTTTATCGCTATTTGACTGAGAATGGTCACCACCCACCGGCAGTTAAATAATTTCGATTTCAGGCGCTTGAAAATGTTTTGGTTGATTGAGGAGTCCTCTTCTTCCTGTGTTCTTTTCTTGCAAAGCGGTCGAGAACTCTTATAGAACATGACCAGAAATCCTAATCTCAAGGTGTTGAGCCAGGTGCTCCAGATCAGTGGAGGCTTAGGGAGGAGACCCGAGCCGCTGGACCTTAAACCTGCCCAGGTTGATCAAATCGCCAACTGGGACGCTATTTTCTCAGATCCGAAAATGATATCCTCACTTCTTGTCTACGTAGCATTCATGATGGCACAGCTGGGCATCAGCTATGCCGGGTTTGTTTACTTTGAGGTGGAAAATAGGCCGCTTGTTTACAGCATCTCCTTGATTTATAACATCATTGGGTCCTACTTCTTTCCTGTTCTTATAGCGAGCACTATGGAAGACAATCTCGAAAACCCTTTTGAGGACCTGGGAAGAGAAGTCAGAGCCTGCCAGGGGTATCTGTTATGCGTCCTAGTACAATCAGTGGCACTTGTGCTGTCTATATGGTCGACCGTGCGCATGTTCCAGATATCTTCTGTGTACCTTCTCGATTATGACTATCTCACGAGATCAACTAAACGGATCGATGTCACATCCATGATCAGAGTTTTCCAGATCGTATCTCTCTCTTTGACAGTGTTTGGCTTCATGATGTCTGTTGTCAATTTCTGGATAACTAAAAACAGACTTGTAAGATACCTCAATAGAGTGGAGAGAAGAAAATGGACAGATACGACACACAGCAACATCACTCAGCATTCCCATTTACCTGATAATTTCTATGAAGTCTACATTAAAACAACCAGAAACGCTCGGTAATAGGAAAATAACCATTATATGAGTATACAAACCTTATCTGTCTATAGATAGGCCATCCATAAAGTATCTGTACTTGCAAGATTTCTTGGATTCACCGCATGGGCTATGAGGTTCAGAACAACTTGAGACACCACACCTTGACCACTAGAATCGGTGTGCCCCAATTGCATGATGCGCTTGATAACAAAGTTGACGTTGACCCTTACGATTTCTCTCAGGTGCGGATCTTGTGCCGAAGGCCTGTGTTGTTGAGTGAACCAAGCAATCACCTCATCCCTCACAAACAAGCTCAAATAGTGCTCAATTTCAAAGTCAGCAGCTCCCAAGCATTGTGCTATGATCATGATATGTGTTGATAATATACCTTCTAATCCTGCCTCACCGATCAACTTCTGTATGTTGGGTGTTAGTCTAAATGGCACCAATTCCAAAGTACAGAACAACGGAGCTGCTCTTTGTGCAGAAACATCTAATGAACTGTTAGCAAAGGCATTCGAATGGGTCTTTCCACTGGCAACCTTGTAAGGAAGCATTTCGGAGGACCATACCCGGCCAGACCCCCGATTGATATGAATTTTCTGAGGTTGTCTAGAGTTGATACACAGAACATACGTCATGAATATGAAGGCAGCATACTGAGAGGAGAACTGTTTTCTAAAGAGCCAGAAATCCTCGAATCTTGGGTAGTGGTTGATGAAGTAATCTCTCATGACGGTGGTTGGAACGAACAAAGACTGAATAGCAGCCAGAATTTCCGTCTTCACACTCAGTAAGTCAGGCTTAGGCAATCTTGGATCATATGCTGCATGAAGCTTTTCAATTGTGTAAGCAAGAGGAGCATCCTTGTTCTGATCCTTCTTTTTACAGTAGTCCTCATAGATGGATAACATGTTGACGTACTGCTCGTTATCGGAGATTATTCTGATATGAGGCGACAATGGGATAGCAACAGGTAATGTCATCTCAATGTTACGTCTTCTGGCCTCCACATTTTTTGAAAGAGCGTCACTGAAAATTCTGAACAACTGAAATATACGTTCTTCTCTTCTGCAATGCCGGGCTGCGGGGAACTGAACTGCAAAGGGATGCAAACTTCCATCATGTCCACGTATAGTCATACGCTTATAACAGGCTGTAGGACCGCGGATTAGTTCCAAAGTAGGCATGAACCGGTCAATTTTGATGAAGTGATTATTACTCTCTTTATTGAGAAGATATTGACCAGGGACCTCGATATCCTCAAACTTTTGATGATGGAATTGACTGAGATGAGGACAAACTCTTTCGAGATTCACGGTACCAAAGTTTCTGTCCAGCTTCTCTTCCAAACAGTCCTTCCACTTCCTCAACTTGCTTATGTATGTTTCCAAATTTGGCTTACTTTGAATGATATCAACTTCAAATTCTTCTCTTATATGCTTTGGTAGCACTGTATCAGCAAACCGGATAATGTTCGCCTCTGTCGCAGGCGGTAATCTTGCATCTTCTCTAGGATTAGGCAACCTGTTGAAGTACTGAACTCCATCGTTATAGAGAGCCACAACCAATCTGTAAGCGTCACCATCATGACTAGATTTGAATCTCTGGCTGATCTGGTCTACCAGAGACTCTAAAGAAAGAGCCAAAAGGGGATACGCTGTTTTAAGAATTCCCATAATTTCTTCCACATACTGCCAAGGTTGCCTTTGATTTGCAGGAGAAGTCCCTGTTGCGGTGACAGGATTGAGAACCGTCGGAGTCGCAGGATTCGGAGTTCCAGCCTCCGAATTGTGCAGCTGCACAGGGGTATTTGATCCATTACCATTAGAAGCACTATCAGCGGTAGAGGCAGAAATTGGTTGAGCCGGCTGAGACGATTGAGGTTGAGCGGATTGCTGCGCCTGTGTAACTTGACGCTGAAGAACGGCATAATCCTCTTTTGTGGTTCTCAATTGAAAGTGGAGTGCTTGAGGATACGATTTAGCAATTCTGATCAGAACGTGGCGGGCCAGTTTGGCTTCCCTATGAGAAAGGGAGGTCAACAGCTGAGGAATAAATGTCACCCAATGCCACACTGGCATTTCTCCCTGATGGGACTCAAATGTCTCGATGAGAGTACCATTGGCATCATCTAAGCTAATCAACCATAGAATTCTGCACAACAGGCGTCTTGCCTTGTTATTTTTATAAAGGCCCGACGCCTGCAGATAGCAACTGATAGCATGCTTAGCGTAGGCGATGTCCTGGCTCTCTTTAAACCTGGCGTCGTTAAAGAAGCCCCATTCAGCCCAGGCTTTTGGTAAATTCAGGTCAAGCTGCACGGCCGTAGCAAATGCCTGATTGGCTTCATCTGGAGCATGAAGCTTAGCGAGGAACATACCTTTCAATGTAATGAACTCTGCTTTTTGCTGAGCTGCAAAGTAAACTAGGTTAGTATTGCTTATCACATCTAGCCCCGTACTTAGCTCTGCAGGGTTCTGATAATGACATTTTGCTTGTTCTCTCAGCTTCAAAAATGCTTCTTGAATCTCAATGTTGGGCAAAGTGTAGATTTTGGTCAACTGATTGATACACACTTCTGGCATATTGTGCTTTCTAGCCACATGAGCAAAACGATTTATAACCCATGCAATCTCATGATAGCCGCGGAACGCATAAGAGTTATTATTAGCGTTGTTTTGTTGAAGGGCAGGAATCAATGGCATATAAACCTTATTGATGACATTGAACGCATGTTGCCTCCAGGTTACCAAATCATTCCAGATATTGATATCATCCCAAATATTAGGCAAACGTTCTCTCCATGCTTGTAGAACTCTCTTCAACTCTTGTGACTTGACATCCAAATTCTGGGCAGTGGTGGTGGCCAAACTTCTGTATACCTGGCTTGCTTCCATAAACTCAACATATTGTTGGAAGATATGAAGAAGAGAAATGTGCGCCTCCGTAATTCGCGTGGGTAGCGAATGCCACTTTCTCAAGGCCAGTTGTATACCCTCATCACAATATCGTGTGACATTCTGTATTGTCTCTTTGTTGTGTGCATATCCTTGCAAGCACAGGAATGTCTGAAACATTTGTCTTCTTGGCGTTGGAACATCCATTACGGTTTTGACAGATTGCTCGAGTGGCTCCCTATCAGATATCCAATCCGCTACTCTCCAGCCGCACTCCAATAGTAAGTCGGTAAATCCTTCATGCTTGGCCAACTCGGTAAGAATATCCCAATGCTGCAGTTTCTCGGCACAGAGTATCCAGTTATCCTCCCACAACGCGTATTCTGATTCACTGTAGGGTAGTACCCCACTTCGTGCTTTGATTTGAGCATGCTCATATAGCTGTATAGCCTTATCCCACAACCCAATCTGCTCGTAAGAGAGAGCAGCATTTGTTTCAAAGTATTTAGCTCTACGTCTCCAAAGACCGTAAAACATATCATTCTCTTGCAGACTTGAATACATTTCCACCAATGCGTCTCTATTGGTCTCATGAATCTTCTGATTATCAGTGACATTACTCGATTCAGCTTGCTCGAGAATGCGAACCCCACAGTACCAAGCATCATAATTCAGACCTAGATACTTCACAAGGTGCGGAGGTAGCTGTAGCTCTTTGCACTTCCCAGCAGCTTCCAACATTGTGTGTATGACATTAGGCTTGCCATCCTGCTGACGCACATGATAGTCCTTGGAAAGCAAAGTAACGAAGGCATGCAAAAAGTCTGAGCGGTCCCTATGATCGATGCAGTTGTAGGCAATAGGAAACAAGGTGCACCACGACTTGTGGATAGTTTCAGGGCTTTGGTACGATATATCTAATAATGGGGCAATCACGTCCTTAGCCTTGACATGTATGGTGGTGTTGAGAAAATCGACATGGCTTGAAACAAATTCTGTAATCGACTTTGAAATCTTTTCATCTTTTGAATTTTCGACCTCAGGTAAAGCTTCTGAAATATCACCCAGCCCCGCAAGCTGGTATTCGTCGGAGCAAAGCTTAATCCCAAACTCACCATCAAAGGCGCCATATAGAATTTGACTAGCCTGGTTTAACCAGGGATACTCCGATAAGTACTCCCAGTTCTGTTCACGAACAACATAGAAAAGCCTTTTATCCAAATCCTTCTCCAACGATCTATCCAAAATGGACATCAGCTCCTGGCGGATATTGACATCCGAAAGCTTGGTGCCAACCAAGAATGGATGCTCCATTCTAACAGTTAGCTCAGTACAAGCCAGAGATGAATCTTTGAAAATATCGAGAATGATGTTGTAAAATGCTTTTGCCAACTCTGCATCACCCTTCATTTCAAAGATCATCATTTTCGATAATATGCCAGCGTTTTCCTTCGTGGTCGGGAATAATTCATTTTTGGCAAAAACCCAACCACGGACAATATCAACTATCTTCATGAGAAGATCTTTGTCTACTGATCGGTCAATCAGTTGAACAAGTAATGATAAAAAGATTCTTCTTTGGTCGCCCAGTGCTGATATTCTCATAGAGGAGAAGTTGAGAATCTTATCCAAAAGCCTTGTGGTCATTTTGGCTTCATAATCCGATACGAATGATCCCTGGTCAGAACTCGCATGTTGCCTATTCTGACTTGCAATCGCGATATGATCTTTGACAAGCTTGCTCAAGGTTCTCATAATCAAAGGAATCAGAGAGTTTTGAGCGTCAGGCTTGTACTGCGCTAATGTCCAAGATAATGTTACACCCGCAGCAACAGAATTCATACTATTCAAGTCCTCAGATATGACAGTCGTCAAGAACAAAATGAAGTTTTTCACCTCCTCGCTTTGATCTTCTTCAGTAGGTGGACTCTCCACCTTGATGGCCTTCAGAACGTTCAAAAGAACTTTCTGAAGAGCCTCCTGTATATCTTGGTTGTCCGACTTGATACACTTCTCAAGTAGCTTTTGAAGGTACTCCAAGTTGGAAACAATCCACTCAGAAGTCTTCCACTCTAAAGCAACAGCCAAAACTTCCAGAGCGTTCAAACAATATCCCAACACATTATTAGCATTGAAGTCAGCTGTCACCAAAAATCGCTCGAAGAACGCTAGTTTGAGTGTCACCTCAGGCCAAAAACTCGGAGAGAGAAGAACGTGCAAGATATTCAAGGCGCGCTTACCCAAATCATTTTCTGAAGCTCTGTTTTGTCCAATGCACACATATCTTATAAGAAATGTGATGCAAGTCTCCCTTTGGCCAAAGGGAACAGTGTAAGCCTCACTTGATCTTTTCTCGGAAACAACGGCATCAACATCATCCACGTCCATGCGATCGTCATCCTTATTCGCCTCTTGATCCACCTGCACTCTACTTTTTCTTTTCTCTTCAGCTTTAGACTCCTCTCTCGATCTTGTCTCCCATTCTAGAATAAGATCTGCCATATCAATGGCTAAGATTTGATTCTCAGTCGAGCTGTTGTTCAAAACTGTCAGTTTTCCCATGGCTGTGATAATATTCGGTATGAAATGATCTCTTGCAGTGTAAAAGATATCTGAGTGATTCACAATGAACTGATAAATATTCAAGACTTGGGTGACATTGAACCCATCTTCAGACAGAACACGACGAGGCCATTTCAGCCATTCCATTGTGGATCCAGTTCTATCATCCAACACAGGAGCCAATATATCTAGTGCTTGTCTGACAAGGAAGCGAGCATCAATTTGGTTAGCCCTGAGCAGGGCTACGAGCACCTGTATGACAAGTTTGGATGGTGTATCAAAAAATCTAATGAAATAACCAGTTGACACATATGCAGCTTGCTTAGTGATCACGTCTTCCACTGTTATTAGATTCCAGTTGAATTTTATTATCTCCTTGCGAGACTCCGCAATGGTTTCCGACGCGAATTTCATCAGCAGTGAAGTCATCTGAAGTAATTCCAGCTTATATTTATCAATCAAACCCATCTCCTTGGCATCGTCGGAGTGCACTCCTGCTTTCCAAATCTTTTCACTGACAGAGGCCAACCAGCTTGGGTCGTTACCGCTCATACTTACCAATGCTTCAAGATTGCCGCTCCGGCGCACTTCAAAGACACATACTGGAATAAGAATATTCTCAAGTAAGAATATTTTTGTTGACAGAGCGCATTCTTTTTGTGAACATTTGTCAACAATTTCCAGCAGATACTTTTGACGCACAGAAGCATCAGGTAGCTTAACAATATGGTTCAGAATGAACTCAAAAACAGGGGCCTCCACCGAAAGCTCATTCAAGCAAAGATGGTCGATAAAAGAGATGGTTTGGTCAGGGTGACCGTTGTCTGCTTCCAGAAAAGATGTGTATAGTTTATGCAAAGTAAACATAGATTGATCAAAAAGGAAATGTCCAGAAGATGCTGAAGACTCCTGCTTCTTTTTCAGGCATTCCACAGAAGTATCAAGCAACAATGTGAAAAGATCCCTCTGAGTTTTGAACCATTCGTTGTCCTGAACAGATACTGCATCCACTAAGTCAACCAAGTTGGCGAACTTAGCATACTTGACTTCCCAATTCTGCTCTTCTGTCAATGACTTGACAAACGAGTCCATTCTATTCTTGGACTCATTTCTTAAGTCAGTGGAGTCTGAGCTGCGAACAAAATAGGCAAACCTGCTTCCGTACACCCTTGATGAAAACTTCTCCAGGAAGTATGTGACGGAATGGTCTTTGAATCTGTTCAGAAATTTAGCTATTGGTAATCTGAATGGGGAAGATTGGTACCGGCGTAAGTTTGTTTCAAGATACAATAAGGTATTCAGTAATTCATCCATGAAGGTGTAGGCTTGGGAAGGCAAAAGATGGAAAATGTTGAGAATCGCTACGACAATCTGAACAGTTTGATTATTATCAAGCTCCTGTAGTGTGATTCGTTGTAGAACTTGCGGCTGAGCCCAGGCCATTAAGTGATCGAGCAGTTTTCTACCAATCTCAACCTTGAAGTACGAAATCAGTAGCTCAAGCAAACGTGAAAGGGCTTCAAGGCCTGATACTGTCAGCTTTTTATGGTCAGAGAGGTTCATTAGCATTGGCCTTAATCCACTTTGGAGCAATTCTTTTGGAAGTTTTGAGTTCTGAGAGAGAACTTGCTTCAACCCAGCATGGGCGGCATTGATTACCTTTGAGGATTTAGCACAAAGAGTTTTGAAAAAAACACCCAGAATCCTGATTCTAATTTGAGGATTCCCATTTGAAAATGCAGGTTTAGTCAAAGCCAGAGAAAGAAGCTCAACACAGACAACTCTCAGCTTTACTAGTTGCTCGGACGTGCGATGCTCCGAAATTCTGTGTGCACTTATCAAGGATTCATCGTCAGCATCAACTAAAGCAAGAGCTTCTGAGAGCAAGCGATTTAACTCATCGTTGAACTCTAAAAACGTGTTTTCCAACCCAAGACAGAATGTTATGGCATCAATATTGCCAATTTGCATATGGAACGGCAATGCGCGAAGAGGCTTTCCAAAAATTGGAGCCAACAAAATTCCCTTACTTGGAGAAATCATAGTAGATATAGGAACTTGAGTAACTTCAGATAAGACCTTCAAAGCGGCCTGGGCCGTACCTCTTACATTCATGTTTGAGTTGCTCAGATCAAAAACGATTTGACTGACGACTGATTGAAACGGTTGTTGGAAGACAGCATCCTTAGAGACTTCCTTGTTGCAATCTCTTAATAATTGCAGTAACAGTTCTTTTGCGACGGTGCAAACTTCTGACGGTACATCAGGAGGGGTGTCCCTCAGCACGAAGAACATCGCCCTGGAGATTTCAAGCTGTCGCAATGCAAAATAACTGATAGGAATTCCTATATCATTCATGACAGTCTTCAAACCCAAACAAGCACCTAGTTTTGTATAATAAGCCTCTTCAAAACAGCAGTGTACAAATTTAGAACACATTCTTCTTATCGGGAGAAACTTAATCGCATCATCGGGAGAGTCAAATAGGGTAACACAAGAGTTGAAAATAGTCTTGATTGCGTCTATTCCCACATCACGAACGGCTTTGATGTGAAAACTTAGGGCATAAGAGATTGCATCGAATATGGTGTTTTCATTCAAAGGGTGCGTTCCTTCATGGTTGTTGACTGAAAAGGAAGCATGAAACTTGTAAGCGTCAACCATGGTTCTTCCAAAATAAAGTAAGACATAATGCCTACAAATACCGTCAATCAGTGCGCGAGCTTCTTCTTCAACCTCCTTTATTGAAACGGAGTAAAATAGCGCTTCCAAAAGCTTCACCAGCAGCTCTTCTTGTCTTGATAACTTTTCTTCATCCTTTATACGATTTTCATGGAGGCTAACATTCTCGGAAATGGATTTCAGATTAGTCTCATCCTTAATGTAATTAACAACTTGCTGTACCTTAACATCAAGATCCGCTGGAATGTTGTCTGAGTTGATAAACATTTTCAGTATTGAAGATAAATAGTGATAAGCACTAACTCGATAGTGAAGCTTGTATCGAACGCTAACAAGGGTGTTCAATGCCGTCGATACTCCAGCACTTATCGAAACCGGAGTCAGTTTGGGCAATCCCTCTATTTTGAACAAAGCCTCTATCTCCTGGTTTGTTGGAGACTGAGACTCCAAGTCATGGTGGAATCCTATGAAATTCCGGTTTCGACCTCCGAGTTTTCCCAAGATGCGAAATGTTGTATGTGAGTGTTGATGGTAATAGGGCAACGGCCTTAAGTGCTTCCAGAGGGCTTTCATGACATCCTCAATGACAGGCTCGATTATTGGGTCAAAGTATTCTGAAGTCAGATTGTCAACACACAGCTCCAAAGTTCGAAGACCTTGGCTAATTAGTTCTTGGGAACCATTTAAAGCGTAGACCAAAGGTCTCATAAGGTAACTCAAATGTGGAACCAGGACACTGAGTCTCACTGGGACTGTCAAACAAAGCTCGACGTATATATCCCTCTCATGCGGCCGTCTGGCAGACTGTATTAATCTGTTCAGGGACTCCAACAAAACTTGCAGGAGTGGTAAGATCTCCTTATAAAGTGCTTCAAATCGTCCACCGCCTATACTTCGAAAAAGGGTCCTTATCAGGTAGAAATAGACAATAGGTTCTTTGGCAGTAGTTGTGTACTCCAAAGAGCTTAAAATCATCTTGTTGAGATGAGGAAGGATTACAGACTCGTTCACTGTGGGGAACAGATTGACTGACATAAAGCACAGCTTGAACAATCTGATCAGAATGTTGGACTTCACTATATCCATTTCTCCAAGCTCATTCAACTTAGACATGACAAAAACAATCAGCAAACCTGAGAAATTTGATGTTGTAATTTCGCTTGCCAAAAAGAACTGAGGAATGTGGAGCAGCGCTGCATTTTGGAGCATGGCTTGGAACATGTTATCTAATTCCGATTGAACGATCTCACTGAATGCAGATGGCTCAACATAGATAAGCATAGTGGCAAAAATCTCCATTAGGTCTTTTTCTTCCTTCGAAGAAGTAATGGGCAGGTTTGGCCCACTGATATCAAATGATTGTCTCAACGCAGGGTTCACTACCAGAGGTTTAGAGCTTTGAAAGAATCTCAATCCCAGGACACATTCTCTAAAAAGACTTTTCAGAATTGTCAACTCTTCATCAGAGTTAATTCTGGCATACTCATTCCAAGTCTGAGAGGAGTAATCTTTCTGTGGTGAGGAGTTACAGCTTCTGAAACCATAGAAAATGGATTTCAAAAATGTCATTAGAGTTCTGAAGAGGTAGCGTGCGCTTTCGAGTGGATCCTGGGATGGCTTCTGTGAAATTTGAATCGGTAGGTCTCTTTTGATATCCTCCAATGAGTAAAGTAGAAGCTCATCTCTTACCTTGTGATCTGATTGGTCGTCGTCAAGATCCATCTCATCAGAATTTTTGGAGAAATCTGCAACCTGTTCAGGATGAGGTTTTTTCGAGCTGTCATTTCCAATGGGATCTAAAGATTTTCCAGTCAGTATTTCGGCTTTACGTAAAAGGGCCTCCTTTTCCAATTGCTTCTCTTTTTTGTTCATCAAATAGTCATCATGCTGGTGAATTATGTCATCATGTTGTCTGTTTAGTAAACGGAAACGCTTCACAAATGAGTTGATCATAATAAGAAACAGTTGTCTTGCATCCTCTTTATTATCCATCTTCAATACACGGTCGACAAGGTTCAAAAGGAGTTTCGCACTCATTATATGCACTGTTTGAGCCAATGTTGTATCCTGAAGATGTTCACAATATATCTCGACACTCTTCCTTATCTGCTCACCTGAAAGATTTGCATTGACATGAATGAAATCCGCAACTATTGAGTAAGCAAGTGGCCGTAAGGTTTCGATAGCGGTAAGGCCTTTGCCAACAACAACACGATCATCAAAGAGCAAATCAATTTTAGGTAGAAATGCAGATCTAAAGTCTGTGGAAAGGATATGTCTAGTAGCGTGTAAAAGCTCTCTTCTAGCACCAGCAAGCTCATAGGGACAGTCTTGCAGAAGGCGTATAATTAGGTCGGGAATCTCACTATAATAAGGCTCTAGGGAGTTGTTAGCGCTTCTTCTAATGAACACATAAGCCAGAAATGACGCAGCTTTCACTTGGCCTAGTATGAAATCGCCATAAGCAGCTCGGTTCTTTATTTCTTTTGACACTGAAGTTACATATTCTCCTTTTGCTTTGGCCGCCTCATGCGCTTCCTGTTGCTTGAAAGCCTGAAGTCTCAAGAGAGATATCACTTCCGGAATGAAGTCACGAATAGACGAATCGACAATTTCTTTATAGGATGAGTACAGTGAAACCATTGTGATTGGGCACTCAGCTACAGTCTTGAAGGAATGCATAGCCTTTGCCAGGGTTTTTGATGAGTTCTCTTCTTGAGAGAATTCCGGAGATCCTGGAGATACAGTGCGTTTCTGTGTATCGTTTACCGCGGTCGACTGCTCTCCAAACTGGGACTCCACTTCATGGGGAACATTGTGATATATTTCAACCAGTAGACTTATGAACTCAAGTACTTTATCGGAAAGAATTGATTTGTAGGATTTATGAAGTGAGGTTACAATCTTGATACATTGAATTCCATTTTCCTCATTTTCATCCCGCACAAGTTTCAGGAGGACTTCAAGAAGACGATTCGCGTAGGGCTGAAGAGTCTCGTTTGTAGGTAACCTGTGAATGATATCTAAAATAAGATGCCTAAGCTTCTGTTCCGGGGAACCAGACACCATGCTAGTTGGCACAGACTCCAACTGTGTGAAGAATATAGGTAATAGCTTTTTTAGAAACTCTTCATACTCTTGGGTTCCATTGTATGTCTCTAGGGTGTCGCACAATTCTGAGAAGATAGCATGTCTGGTCCGATAGTCAAGAGAATCTTCTTCAAGCCTTGATACAAAAGTATCGAGATGATCAGTGTAAGTCGTCATTTTTGGAGGAAATGGGACATGCACATACAATTGCAGGAAGACAGACTCTGACTGGCGTGTTTTCACCGGATTCAACAAAGAGGAAACCCTGGAATTTGGAAAACAGCTTCAAACCCTCCAACTTTTGTTTTCCTTCTAAGATGTGTATAGACGAAAACAAAAGTTGGGGGATTTGAAAATTTTTGAAGATTTGAAAGTCACGTGACAATGTGACCGATAGTGACATTACTTTAAAATTAAACTTCTACTTGAGTTTCGCAGAGGTTTCATTAAAAGATTAGAAACATTTGTAAAAACTCATGAATTTAATGGTAAAATCTTCTCATTTGAACTCGCTTGTTTGACTTGGATGCAGAGCTTTCCAGAGTCTTGAGTATTGGTCTAATAGATCCAAATATTCTGCCACTGGAATGAGGGTCCTGTCACCCACAGATTTTAGTAACACGGGCGGAGGAACGAAGTAATCTCCATTAGATGACTTTTGACGCAACCCAAGAGGCTTACGAAACCCTTTATGACTGTTTTCAGACTGATCTATAGCAGCCTGTGAATCAGCAATGAGTGCTCCCGCCACCTCTAGTATGTCGCTATTTCCCCTTGCGAAGTTGTGAAATATGGGGTCGGAGTAAACTTTATGGACCGTTGGAGTTGTCTCCGTTTCCAGACGCGGATGAAGCGAATGATACATGCGAGTGTTAGGTTTAGCAGTGTTTCTCTGCTCTAGAAGATTATCAATGCTCTTCTCAGATATGATGGGCCTGTGGAGGTCCGTCGCGCTACTTTCTTCATTTTCCGTTCCCCATGTCATCGAGCTTTCCGCCTCGCATGAAGGAGCTCTTTTATCGAACAGATCTCGCATATGGTCAACAGCTACTATAGGTGGTCTGTTGGTTGTATTCTGTCGGGAAAGAATTTTCCCAGAAGCCATCTTCTTAGTGTCATGCACTAATAAGCGCTTTTGGAAACTGGGGGTGATGGTCTCGTCTTTCAGCAGCCCCTCTCTGGAGGAAAATAACTTGTCCGGTGTAGACGAGGAGCATTTGTACATCTTTTGTCCTGTAGGGGGACGAGAGTTCACCGCTTTGGCTGTGATACCATCGTATCGTGAGCTCATGCTTGACGGCGATCTTTCGTAAGAGCTAAAGAAGCTGGATGACTTGCTTTTTCGGATAGAAGAGCAAGTAGGTCGCGCGTAGTGCGGAGGTTCCTTCTCTGCACCAGAATGACTCAACATCGGCTAATGTAACTGTAGACTTGGTACCCTTTCGACTATTAACAATAGAGCAAATCTAAACTAACCAGTGTTTCCTCAAGTCAGGCGCCTAGACCACCTGAGTGGGTTTCAAGGTGTGGGAAACACGATCAGTATGCTGTTTTTACCCAGACAAACCCTTGCTTTGTGGCGTCAAAACGAACGTTTATTGAGCCTTTGAACACTCAATACTTCAACCCTCAGGTTTCAAACCTTAATCAGCCGCCCATGATTAGGGAATAACTCGTGATTACGTAAACACTTAGATCTCCTTGGCTTGTATAAAATTTGCAAGAAATTTTTTTCAGTATATATATATATATATTCAGGTGGTATTATAATAGTGCTTCATGACTTACTTAAAGATAGGAGGACAGTATCTTCACAAGGAGCAGCGATCTACAACCCCCCCAAATTGAGTTAGAAAATGGGGAGAGCAAGAAAGACGAGGAAGTTTGCTCAGGTGAAGCGTACCCTAGGAGCCAAAGATCCTCGGAAGAAAACCAGCCAGGAGGAGCAGAAGAAAGAAGATCAAGAGAATGAGCTGGTAAAGTCTGTTCCTCAATATTCGTCTGCTATGTTTTTCCAGTTCAATGAGGCCCTCAAGCCTCCATATCAGGTGCTAGTGGATACGAATTTTTTCAACTTCAGTATACAGAAGAAAATCGACATAATAAGAGGAATGATGGACTGTTTGTATGCCAAGTGTATTCCCATAGTCACTGACTGTGTGATGGCGGAGCTCGAAAAACTAGGTCATAAATATCGTATCGCACTCACGTTGGCCAAAGATCCACGAATAAAGCGTCTCACATGCTCCCATAAAGGCACGTATGCCGATGACTGTTTAGTACACAGGGTGATTCAGCACAAGTGTTACATCGTGGCAACCAACGATGCAGATTTGAAGCGAAGAATCAGAAAGGTCCCTGGTGTGCCCATAATGAGTGTTGGAAGTCATTCGTACGTCATAGAAAGACTCCCCGACGTTTTCTGAGCATCGTTTCGTGTTCGGGAACGTGTTCACCCTGTCTTGGCAGGCAGAGCTGTTTATATTTCGGTACTCAAGTCACTTTCCCATTTAACGCCGAATATCCCGCGCCGAAGTTTCAGCACTGCAGATCACGGCAGATGCATTATTTGAGGTCTCATCTTCTGTATGCATACTTGTAGTGCCATCTCAAAATAACTTCAAGGTGTGCCCAGATTAAGAAATGAAAATTGTATCCGTTCGGCGTAGAACCTCCAAAGAGCCTAAATCCCGATTTTTGCACCGAAGATTTCGGGCCATAGCGCTATACTTACTTACGATAAGAGTATAACAATTCTAAACTGTAAACATAAAAGTAATATATTATCCGCCTTCCAAACCCAGTTGAAGTCAGCGGAGCGGCATATTCGGCAGTTTCGGGTCCCATTCTGCTGAACTTCAAGACCGCGATATAGGCGAATCCCGAGAGCCTATCCTTTTGGACTACATATATATCTATATACTTCTCTGAAGTTGTAGTGACTGAAACCAACTTTGAGGGCTTACCGGAAATACTATCGAAACTATGTTGGAGGAAACGAGAAGCGGTACTGAAGGGGGTTCCCAGGAAGATACCATCTCTGTTACTCCTTCGGATACTGTTTACCAAGGATTTGGAGACGAGGCAGAGGCCAATATTCGGCAGCTTGCTCGCCAGATTTCTGCAATATCCAACAAATCGTTTGAAGAAAATGACCAGGGTGGCGACCGTAATGAGAGATTTGAGAAACGAGACTCACTTGTAAGAATGCTGACATCTATGTCCCAGGTTCCAGGTGTAGAACCCTTCACTGGGGATGTTGATGAAAGACTCGATCCTACAAGTGACCAATTTAGTTCCCGCTTATGGTTGCAAAACATGAAAAAGTTGATGGATCAGGATCCTGACTACTACAAACCTTCATCGCTTGGGGTCACTTTCAAAGACTTGCGGGCCACAGCTATTGCTGCCGGTGAGGATTATCAAGGAACAGTAGTCAACTTTCCATTGAAGTTGATATCATCATTGGTTAATACCGTCTTTAGAAGAAATATCCAAGGTCGCCATTTCGATATTTTGAAAAGCATGGACGGATATTTAAAGCCCGGAACATTAACTGTCGTTTTAGGACGCCCAGGAGCAGGATGCTCTACATTCTTAAAGTCTATCGCCTGTCAAACATATGGTTTCAAGTTAGCTCCCGAAACTGTGATCTCCTACGACGGATTAACCCAGGAGAATATCATCAAGCACTACCGAGGCGATGTGTCCTTTTCAGCTGAACTGGACAATCACTTTCCACAATTGACTGTTCAGCAGACTCTAGAGATTGCTGCGAGATTGAAGGTTCCAGAAAACAGACCGCCTGGTGTGACCCTCGATGTTTATGCCGAGCATATGGCAAGTGTCTATATGGCCACCTACGGTCTATTGAGAGTCAAGGACACAAAGGTTGGTGATGATTTCATCAAAGGAGTTTCTGGTGGAGAAAGAAAACGTGTTTCTTTAGCGGAAGTATCACTATGCGGGTCGAAAGTTCAATGTTGGGACAATTCCACCAGAGGACTGGATTCTGCAACTGCCCTGCAGTTTGTTAAAGCCCTTAAGACAGATGCTGAAATCTTGAGTACAACCCCTGTTATTGCGATATATCAGTGCTCGCAGGATGCATATGATCATTTTGATAATGCAGTGTTGCTTTATGAGGGTTATCAGATCTTTTTTGGACCTGCAACAGAAGCGAGATCATACTTTGAAGGGATGGGTTACTACTGCCCTCCAAGACAAACAACAGCAGATTTTCTGACTTCAATCACCTCTCCTTCCGAAAGAAGGGTGAAATCAGGCTGGGAAAATAAAGTTCCAAGAACTCCACGTGAATTCTCCGAATACTGGAGAAACTCCTCCCTTCACTCTGAATTGATTTCAGAAGTAAACTCTAATCTGGAAGCCGATAAGGGCGGGGTTAGGGAAGCATTCCAAGCATCTCATCAGGCTAAACAGTCCAAGTATGCACGGAGCGGTTCATCTTATACCGCCTCTTTTCCAAGACAAGTCAAGGAGATTATCAAGCGAGATATCTTAAGGCTCAAAGGAAACCCTTTCCTTGCGGTGTTTGTCATCATTTCACGTTCTATAATGGGCCTCATCATCGCGTCCCTCTACTATAATCTCAAAGCCACCACTGGTGATTTCTATTATAGAACTGCAGCTATGTTCTTTGCGACACTGTTCAACGCCTTATCCTCGCTCATGGAGATCATGGCACTTTATGAGGCTAGAAATATTGTGGAGAAGCACAAAAAGTATGCCTTATATCACCCTTCTGCCGATGCCTTGGCTTCAGTGATTGTGGAATTGCCTTCTAAGATAATCATAGCGATTTTGTTCAACCTAGTGTTTTACTTCATGGTGAATTTTCGACGCAATCCAGGGAGATTCTTCTTTTATCTCTTGATGCACTTGACAAATACTTTCGCTATGTCCCACATTTTCCGGTCTATAGGATCCTGCTTCAGAACCCTTGAGGAAACCATGACTCCCGCAATGCTCATATTGTCAGCACTGGTTATGTATACAGGGTTTGTTGTTCCCACCACCAATATGCTTGGTTGGTCGAGATGGATAAATTATATTGATCCGCTTGCTTATGGATTTGAAGCCCTCATCACCAATGAGTTTTCAGGTAGACATTTTCAATGCTCTTCCTTCATTCCAGACGATATCAACACTAACCCAGAGAACACTATATGTGATGCTGTAACTGCAGTCCCAGGAGAATCCACCATTGATGGATCCAAATACATCGCTGTAGCATTTGGGTATTATGAGAAACATAAGTGGAGAGATTGGGGAATAGTTTTGTCATTCGCGGTGTTTTTCCTCTTCACATATTTGGCACTGGTTGAGTTCTCTAAGGGATCTCTCCAGAAGGGAGAAATCCTTTTATTTCAGCGCTCAACACTTGGTGCCATAAAGAAGAAGGCTAAATGGACAGCCTCTAAAGATATTGAAAAAGGAGAACATTCTGACACTCCCCTGCATGAGATGAATGCGGTTAAAGAGGTCAGTTCGAGATCTGACAATGATAGTGGCACAGTTTCTGGCGGGGGAGTCTTCCACTGGAGTAACATAACGTTTGATCTTAAGATTAAATCAGAAGAGAAGAGAATTCTGGACAATATTGAAGGGTGGGTGAAACCAGGAACTCTCACTGCTTTAATGGGGGCATCAGGTGCTGGTAAGACTACCTTGCTTGATGTACTTGCGGATAGAGTCACCACAGGAGTTGTGAATGGATCAGTCTTTGTGAACGGGCGCCCAAGAAATGAATCATTTCAAAGATTTACTGGTTATGCTCAGCAGCAGGACCTTCATTTGTCAACAGCTACTGTAAGAGAATCTCTTCAGTTCAGTGCATATCTCAGACAAGAGAAGTCCATTTCAAAGAAGGAGAAGGACGAATATGTCGAAGAAGTCATTGAGATGCTGGAAATGGAGAATTACGCGGATGCCGTCGTTGGAGTCCCCGGAGAAGGGTTGAATGTCGAGCAGCGTAAAAGGCTCACCATTGGCGTGGAACTTGCAGCTAAACCTCAGCTTCTGCTGTTTTTGGATGAACCCACATCTGGCTTGGACTCCCAGACTGCGTGGTCAGTTTGCCAACTGATGCGAAAACTTTCGAATCGTGGGCAGGCTATTCTCTGTACTATCCACCAGCCTTCGGCCATGTTACTTGAACAGTTTGATCGATTGTTGTTTTTGGTTAGCGGAGGAAAAGTTGTATACTTTGGTGAACTTGGAGAAAACTGCCGTACACTGACGCAGTATTTCGAGAAATACGGGGCTGATCCGTGTCCTCCAGATGCAAATCCTGCTGAGTGGATGCTTGATGTGGTCGGAGCGGCCCCTGGATCACATGCTAAGGTTGACTACCATGAAGTGTGGATGACATCTTCTGAAAGGCTTAAGATTCAACAGGAGCTACAAAGATTGGAGAGGGATCTGAGTCAGATTCCGGAGCCCAGCGGAGATGCTACCACCATTACGCAATTTGCCACTCCTTTCTGGTACCAGTATTACCTCGTCACGAAGCGTATTCTGGAACAGTACCAGCGGACTCCATCCTACGTTTGGAGTAAAATAGCACTAGCCGTGGTCTCGTCAATTTTCAATGGTTTCACCTTCTTCAAAGCACACCGCTCTAAGCAAGGTCTTCAGAATCAAATGTTGTCAATCTATCTGATGAGTATGGTCCTATTGACACTAGTGCAACAAATGCTGCCCCATTTCAAGGCTCAGCGTTCTCTTTACGAGGTCAGAGAAAGACCTTCAAAGATGTACAGCTGGGTGGCATTTTTAGTAGGTCAAATAACTGCTGAATTGCCATGGAATATAGTGGCAGGAACTATAGCCTTTGTCTGCTGGTACTATCCTGTAGGCTTGAATAGGAATGCAGAGCCGACTGATGCAGTGGCTGAACGTGGTGGATACACTTGGATGATGCTGACGCTATACTACATCTATTCAGGTAACTTCACTCTCTTTATTGCTGCACCAAGTGAAGTGATTGAGACTGCGATGAACTTTGGCTTCCTGTGTGTGATGCTTTCTATGAATTTCTCAGGTATACTGTATTATCCTACAGGATTTTGGCAGTTCATGTATCGTGCTACTCCGATCAATTATTTTATTTCGGGAATGACTGCTGCAGGGCTGAAAGATACTCATGTTGTCTGCTCAAAGGAAGAGTTCGTACACTTCCCTCCGCCAGAGGGCCAGAGTTGTGGGGAATACCTGAGCAATTTCATATCTAACCACGGAGGATACTTAGAAGATGCTGCTTCGACTACAGATTGCGGTTTCTGTTCCATGGATTCTACTAACACATTCCTGGAGTCAAGACATATACAGCCAACCGAGATGTGGAGAAACTGGGGCATCTTTCTATGCTTTAATGCCTTCAATGTCATAGCTGCCCTAACGCTTTATTATGTTGCTAGAGTTCCGAAGAAAGGTAAGAAAGAGAAGCAAAGTAAGAAGCTGGAAACTGAAAAACCAGATTCTTCTGTCTCTGAAACTTAACTTGCTCTATGATTGTCTTGAAATTTGTATATATATAAGATAATAGCATCAGAATGGTTTGTAAGATTATGTAATGTTGGCCGTTGGCGCATTGTAACAGTTGGTCTTGCTCAATTCAAAATCAAGATATTCTGTTCAGCCCAGGGCTGAATGACGAACAGCGGAGGACGAATAGCGGATGACGAGTTCCTGCTGTTCTCTTTCGCCCCAAGTCAAAAAGAAAAGGTAATCAACCAAACGGAGTTCCATAAGGGAATCCTTTGGTGCATCCTGATAACAAAAACATTTTAGAAGACCTACCAAGATACAAAGGAGAGGCTGGGTTTTGGTGAGAAGCCAGCTGATATACATGATCGATACTCATCAGAGGAAACTGTAAAACAGTGGCGTCATTATATATATTTTGCAAGGGTGGCTAACATCTTCTCACGGTGGTCATCCCCATATGTTGTGTGTTAGCGCACCTTTTACCCGATCCCCAAAAAATATTTGGCCATCACCCGCTGCGGGTTACCCAGCCATGTATTCAACCAGAAATGGGAGTAAAAGAATTGAAGATTTGCCACTAGTCACACAAACAGTAGTCCACAACAATTAGCATCAAGAGGCGCTTATAAAGATGTCGTCACTTGAGCAGAACATTGAATCGCTGATAGGAATGGGCTTTGAAGCCGAGGTTGCTCGTGACGCATTACAAAAAACCAACAATAACATAGAAGCTGCTGTCAATTTTATATACTCTGATTTCCCGTCGGATCTTCCATCATACGATACACAGCTGGCTCAGACAGGATCTGAGGTAAGCAGTGTTGATAGAGCGGTGGTTCTGGCGAAGCCGGACTCTACTACCAACGAGCTTGGACGCGTCAGTGAAGCCGGCAGTTATTCGAATTATTTCAAAAACGATGGTCTTACTCCTTCTACAGCCATATCACTCGAAGACGATATCAAATCAAAAATTGCCAGTTATGGATACGGTGATCAGGAGACAGACAGTATCAGGGAGCGTGAGAGCATAACAGGCCGTACCTTCTATGACGTGTACGATGATATTCCGCGCTATAAACGCCCTGCTCGCACTCCAGGAGTGCTTCTCCCCAGCAACTCTGACCTGCTAGAAGGATACTTTGCTCCCTTACTAATGATTTTGTCCAACATCCAGCCCTTTAAACAGCTCATACTTTCCTACCAATTCCCCGATTACGGCTACACTCGACATTGGTGGAAAAAGGATAAATGCTTAACACATCCTCAAGTACCGCTGGAAATGCAGAGACTGCTCGCCTTTCTCTCTGATGATTCCGAGAGGGCTTTCAGCTCCATTAGAACGTTGACTGATGTGACAAGTAGTATCATGGTTGATGATTGTGAGACAATCTCCGAGTTCATCCAGTTTATATACTCCACCATTATCCAGCTCTTTGGAGAGTTGGATAATACATTGTCAGAACCATTGTCATGTCTTTTTTCGTCGATTTTTGCGGCACAGGGTGGAGGTGAGGAGCAAACACACCGGATATTTCCTGTTGAAAGTAATTACTTCTATTCAAATATCTACAAGATCATGCATTCCCTTTTATGGGGGAAGGATCTCGAAGCACTTGGAGAACACTGCTTTTCCTCTCTAAGTGACATTATTACTATATGCTTTGATGGTAATGGAGACACAGTGTCAGGAGGGGGGTATGTTTTGAGCGAAAAATTCTATCCACAGATATATACCCCGGAGCATCAACATCTTGTGATGGAGAAACATAGCAGAATAGCGGCTTTGAAAGAACAAATGGGAGGCGTCAGCAATCAAGTAATGAATCTCAAAACATTCAACGGAAAGTTGGTTTCCTCAGTCTTAGATTCCACGGTGGCGTATCTCAATTCACACGCCGATTCAGATGAGAAAACTACGAGTGTTGCAGATAAGCTTGTTGCTATCAGCACCCATATTGGTGAGGCCGGAAGGAAGAATGCGGAGAAGCTCAAGGAACTCAGCATAGAGAGGCAGGGCATCGATCTGTATAATATAGAGCAGATTTTGGGAGATATCAAAGAGTCGCTTGAACCGTGGATCCTTGTGGGGGTGATAATCAATGAGAAACAATTCTGCTACTTGAACAAGGAGAGCAAAACCGATAAAAACTGGTTAGCTTTCAATTATGATTTGGAAGGGGGGAAGGATTTCAAAGTTGCAGAGGCCGAGTTTGACTCGATACAGGACCAAATATTGGAGTATTCTGTTGGATCATTTGACAACGGCATGGTGCTCATATATGTAAGAGAGAGTGTATTCAGGAATACTGGCAGCGAGATAGCACTCAATTCTGGTCTTCGGAACTTTGTTATGAAGGACAATGAAGAGCTGGCTTCTGACCTTGATACATATCGGAAAAGTATTACCGATCACAGTCCAAGCAGTGGTAGCATCAACAGCCATACCAGCAGCAACGAAGAAGATATTGGGATGATTGTGATTGACGATGAAGCTGACAGCATAATTCCGAACCCTGTTCTTCTGGATACGAGCAGCGAATCTACCGCGAGTCCTGGGCACGAGCCAGCACCGAAAAAGAAAGAGGGCGACTACGTATTGATTGATATGTAGCAGGGGGGAGTAACTAAAGAACTGATCCAATCCCTAAACCACTGATCACTAATGTTTTAGAAAGCTTCTGTATTGGGAAATATAACACCTAATTGATAGTTTGTTCATCCTGTCTGGGTTGACTTTTTCTGCGCTATAACTAGAGTTGCCGTTATCAATAGGCCAAAGCTTTTTGAAATAGAAAGAGCACTTTGTGTCCGATTGCTTACAGTACGGGACCGACCTGTCAATAATCAGTGATCCCTGCTGTAAAGTCTTGTCGATCGAAACGTCGATCGTCCCGTTGAGTAATTGCCCGTTTTCTTCTGTGACAGATCATTATTCCCTGTCCAATAATTTTGAAATGTCGATGAAAAAAACATTTATTCTAGAGTAAGTGAAAAGTTTGCTTTTGCAGTAGCAGAGTGTAACGACAAACAAAAGACTAAGACAGTTACATTAGCACAGTTAAGGACCCTTGAAAATGTCTGTTCGTGTGTTAAGAGCGGCTAGTGCGCTCGTTTCAGGCAAATCAGCATGTAAGTAGTCAAAATTTTGAGCATCTCAGCTCAAGTGTTTTATTCCTTTGCAGAGCACATAATTAACATGATCCTTCTATCCCAGTCACTAGCTCGGTTTCTACCGCAAAGTATCTGCCAAATACTATTTCAAAGGTGTTTGCTAGACATGCAGGAACGTTTGATAGATCTAAGCCCCATGTCAACATTGGTACTATTGGCCATGTTGATCACGGAAAAACTACTCTGACTGCTGCCATTACCAGGGTTCTATCTGAGGCTGGAGGTGCGGACTTTTTGGACTATTCGTCTATTGATAAGGCCCCCGAAGAGAGAGCCAGAGGTATTACGATCTCGACTGCCCATGTGGAGTATGAGACTGCCAATAGACATTATTCTCATGTTGACTGTCCAGGGCATCAAGACTACATCAAGAATATGATTACTGGTGCGGCCCAGATGGATGGTGCTATCATTGTTGTTGCTGCAACAGACGGTCAAATGCCTCAGACTAGAGAGCACTTGCTTTTGGCTAGACAGGTTGGTGTCCAGAACCTAGTTGTGTTTGTTAACAAGGTAGATACTATTGATGATCCTGAAATGCTTGAACTTGTGGAGATGGAGATGAGAGAGCTACTTTCGTCATATGGATTTGATGGAGATAACACTCCGGTTATCATGGGATCTGCTCTTTGTGCCCTGGAAGGTAAGCGTCCTGAGATCGGCAAGGAGGCAATCCAAAAGCTGATGCAGGCCGTTGATGACTACATTCCAACTCCTGTCAGAGACCTAGAACAACCTTTCTTGCTTCCGGTAGATGAAGTATTCTCTATTTCTGGACGTGGAACTGTCGTTTCTGGAACTGTGGAGAGAGGTACTTTGAAGAAGGGTGAAGAGGTCGAGATTATTGGTGGAAAAGGTGAGCCTCTTAAAACCACTGTTACTGGTATTGAGATGTACCATAAGGACTTAGACCAAGCGCAGGCAGGTGACACACCTGGTATCTTATTGAGAGGTGTCAAGAGAGAGCAGATTGCAAGGGGTATGATTGTTGCCAAACCAGGTACTGTCAAGGCTTATCAGAAATTCTTGGCTTCTCTCTATATCTTGACCAAGGATGAAGGTGGAAGACACACTCCTTTCTCTGAGAACTACAGACCACAGATGTACATTAGAACCACAAATGTCAATGTCGTGCTCAAGTTCCCAGATTCTGAACCTGATCATTCTAAGCAGATAATTCCGGGAGACAACGTTGAGATGGTATGTGAGCTTCTTTTCCCAGTCGCTCTTGAGGTTGGTCAGAGATTCAATCTGAGAGAATCTGGAAAAACTGTGGGAACGGGGCTAATCACCAGAGTCTATGAGGAATAGTTTCTGGCAACTCCTCTCTTATATATAGTAATGGCTTCACTTGAGTAAGCTATTGAGTTTTTATTTTTTTGAACGTTTCTTATGTATATATCAGAAAGTATGATTAGTAAGTGCTGACCAAGTTTTAATGTTCAAAGGGGGGTCTGGTTAGCCAAAAATCTAGGGCACTTCCTGATATGGAAGGACCCTAGCGGCGGACGCTCAGCCTCCGCACCGGTTTATTATATAACAGATGGGGTTTACGCTAAACTGTAATAGACGAAGCAAACTTTCCACAGCTTTGATATTACTATACTGACTATGACGGATGTAAACGGCTGTGTCAAGGAGGCTGCTAGGCTCCATCAGATTTGTTCTGGGAGAGTGATTATTGCTGTAGCAGGAGCGCCTGGATCAGGCAAGTCATATATTGTCAGCAGGCTTAGTGAAGAGCTTAACAAAAATTTCAGGACAGTTGTTGTTCCCCAAGACGGGTTCCACTACTATCTTAGGGACCTAAATACTGTTGCAAAAAGAGGGTCGGAGCCTACTTTCGACAGTCAAAAATTTGTCGATTTGGTGACAAGGATAAGACAGTGTCCAGGAGAGAATATATATGCCCCCAGCTTTGACCACAAGCTGAAAGATCCAGTACAAGATGCCATTGCCATTACTCCGGATACTCAGATAGTGATTTTGGAGGGAAACTATGTGTGTTTAAAGAAAGAGCCCTGGTGCCGGATTGCCAAACTTGCAGATAGTCTGTGGATGGTTATCTCTAATGAGGTTCGACAAAGGCTGATCAAAAGACATTTAGACTCAGGTATTGCTTCTACAATACAAGAAGCGGAGATTAGAGTTGACAGCAATGATATTCCTAATGGAGACTATATAATGTCCAATTCCTATCGGGTGGACTTGGTGATTCAAAACTAGTTCCCCTCCACTTCTGACACAGTAACTTTAGTATCGTCAAAAGTAACATTCTCCGCTTTTAAAGCAAATTCATTTGTCTTCCATGCTGGAACGTTTTGATGGAACATGGCATCAATGTCTTCAAGAGTTTTTCCCTTCGTCTCTGGGTACTGCAGCACAGCATGGATTGTCATAGCTCCACAGAACGTTGCAAATATAAAGTATGCTTTCCACGTGATGTTATGGAAGGCCGGAGGAGTGAACATTGCCAGAGCAAAATTGAAGGCCCAGTCACATGCAACCGCCAGCGATCCAGCTTTTGATCTTGTCCTGTTAGGCAGAACTTCAGCAAAGTACGCCCAGGAGGTGATCGCCCACGTGCTAGCAAATGCAGCGACAAACAGATATGAACATGCAGCAATTCCTCTGCCCGCGGTTTTGTGCTCATCTGGGATGGTGATCACCACAGTACTGTCAGCACCAGCGTTCTCGACAGGGACAGCATATACTGCGAATAACGCTCCTACGGCAAACAGAAATCCCATCATCAATACACCTCCACCTATCATCAAAGGTCGACGACCAACATAGTCACTCAGAGGGAGACAGACAAGAGTCACAGCGAAATTTATCACATACTGGATACTGGAGCTCACAAGATTGATATTTCCTGTAAATCCAATCATCTCAAAGATGTAGACAATATAGTACATCATGACATTCATTCCAGTTAACTGATTCCATATCTGTGCAGAGATACCAACTGTAGTACTTTTGATGTTTTCTTTTTTGAACAGATCCAAATAAGAGACTCTGTTTTCATGGTTCAAAAGAGCAGCTTCACGAAGCTGATGCAGCTCATATTCCACACCTTCTGAAGGTTCTGTGCGATTGATCTTCTTGAGAATCTCTTCTCCTTCTTCGAGCTTACCACTGTATGCCAGCCATCTTGGAGATTCAGGAAGAATCAATATCCCTGCAAGTAGTCCCAGGCCAGGAAGAGTTTGTATGGCCCAAGCAGTTCTGAAAGAGTTGGTTCCCTCAATAAATGTACATCCGTAACCAATATAAAACATAATCATGATTCCAGCAGTGATAGCCAGTTGGTAAAGACCACCAATAAATCCTCGCTTAGAGGCTGGCGACACCTCCGAGCAGTAAATGGGAGTAACAGAAGATCCAAACCCAATACCAATACCAGAGATGACTCTTCCCACCACCAGTTGGGCAGTGTCACGACACGTACTCTGAATAATAGCACCGACTATCCAGGAAAACGCACAAATAAGTAGCGAAGGGCGTCTTCCAATTCTCTCTGTCGTGAACGAAGCAAAAATGCAGCCTAGGAAACTTCCCCCCGACATTGAGGCTGTAATGGCTCCCTGTACTGTGGAACTGGGATAGTTGAAAAATTCTCTGTAAGAAGGCTCAGAGATAAACACAGACATAGATGATACGTCGAAGCCAAACATCATACCCGATATTGTGGCCACCAAACCGATGACAAAAATGTTATACGACTTGGGAAACCCATCGAGGAAATTATGGATACTTTGCACGTTCATTTTTAACAGTAGTAAAGCAACTCACCTTGATAGACAACGAAGTCTCAATATCTTACTATTTAGCAGTCGGGACAGCGAGTGGCTTTATATGCACCCCACATAATCTGAAAAATTGTGGGGGAACTATTGTCGGAGAGTCAGATCCCGAAACCCCTACATACCCCGCGAGAACGGGCCTTTGCGTTCCGTCCAGGTACGATTCACTAAGTTGTAGTGACGTTGTTTCAACGTAGTATCTCAGCGCGAGCATTGTTCATTATCCCCTTTTCTAGTTCTTCCCCTCACAACATGGTTGTAAAAGCAGGAACAACGCTAATGGAAGTTTGTCATAATCCCGAATTGCTGTAGATGTGGAATGGTAGCCGACAACTGCCCAGGCTACTGAACCAAGGACCTCAAGGCTTTGGAGTGGGATGATGTGGTTCTTAGTAGCACGAGATGACTCACACTTGCCGATCTCTCAAAATTAACACCGTAGTAGGTCCAAATAGAACTGTCAAAGGCTCATTATATCCCAGAATCTCTAACGTGCAGCAGTTCACAAATTTGGTAACATATTGAGAATGGTCGTTAGTCATTGGAAATCATAAGAGATTCCCGATAGTCATTCACAATTGCTAGGATACCAGAAAGGACTAAGTGTTCTCTCCGTCCTCGTTTAGTAAAACTTTAAGGGATTATTATTATGGAGTATATGCACAGCTTTGGGTCGTTGCGAGTCCGCAAGTATGTTAGCGGCGTGATTTGACTCCCCACCTCAAGAGACGAAAAAGCACTCATGTCATGTCAACCTGTTTTGGCCAATACTGTTAATCCCCATGGCTCAGATCACTGATGTTATCTAACATATCATAAAATATGTTATGTGTAGCTTACTTTTCGGATCCTAAGGGACCGGGCGGGCAATCAGAAAGGTGGGGATACTCACCAAGAGACGGTCATTAGCCAAACAGTTTGGGGATACCCAACAGTCTTGATGCTGGATACAACTACTATTGATGTCGGCCGTTGACTGTCCGACATCCTGCATGACGCCACGGAGGTTCCCAAACCGACAGGGTTAAATAAGAAATTGCGGGGCTCAATAGCTTGCCAAGCGCACTCCTTGCATGCAGATCTTTAATTGCGGCGACTCCAGCCAGTTAGGGGGGTCAAATTGCGGGACGCCTGAACGGCCTATAAATATAGCACTGCTCGCTATGTTTGTTGGATTTAGTACATATCTACTCGTCTCCATGTAAGCAACAAACAACAATCACAACGTCAAATGAGTAAGCAAATCACAAGTATTATTGACCCACGGTTAGGACCGCTGCCTACTGAAGCCCCAAAACTCTCGTCCAATGTGCTGGACTTATTCTCCCTAAAGGGTAAAGTTGCTAGTGTGACTGGATCCTCTCAAGGAATCGGTTTAGCAGTGGCTGAAGCATATGCTCAGGCAGGTGCAGACATTGCAATATGGTACCGTTCCACCCCAACTGAGGCTATAGTCGAGAGACTGTCCAAATATGGTGTACGTGTCAAGGCCTACAACTGTGCTGTGGAGAACTATGATGAAGTCAAGGCGACTGTTGATCAGATAGAAAGGGACTTTGGCACCATTGATATTTTTGTCGCAAATGCTGGAGTCGGATGGAACTCTTGCCCTGTCATTGAGTCTTCTCTTGACGAGTACCACAAGGTGATGAAAACTAATCTTGATGGAGTATACTATGCTGCCAAATGTGTGGGAAAAGTATTCGAGAAAAACGGTAAAGGCTCATTTATTATCACGGCTTCCCAGGCAGGTCATATCATCACTGTTCCAATTGAACAAGCAGCTTATAATGCTACCAAAGCAGCTGTAATCCAGATTGCTAAGTCATTGGCCATTGAATGGGTCCGCTTTGCTAGAGTCAATACCATCTCACCAGGGTATATCCTAACTGAGATTGCCAGACATGTTCCATTTGATGTTAAGTCCAAATGGTGGCCTTTGATTCCAATGGGAAGAGAGGGATTGCCCCAGGAACTGGTCGGGGCATTTCTATACTTCGCATCTGATGCCTCCACCTTCACCACAGGTGCTGATCTCATAATAGATGGAGGATACTGCTGCCCATAAGAGCACCGTATAGCTAAAAAAATATGGCGTCGTCAGGAAATAGTTCTTTATACAGTTTTGAAACTGCGTCATCATTAGAAATATCACTTGACCCTTGCGTCATGTAATCATTAAATGTGTCTAGATCTGACATTTCAAATGAGTCAAGATTGACGTTTGAAAATAAGTTCATTGTTGTGGAATGTAACGAGTTAACTGCAGCATCATTCTGGGCAGACGTCATAATATCTATAGTTTTTATGAGATCGGGGACAATATTCATGAATGATTGCAGACCTTCCAGAGCCTCCTTAGCAAGACCAATGTAGCTGGACCATGACGATTCTGACGCCTGCGGTAAATGTTTGAGAAGGATTGGTATCAAGACGGCCTGAAACACAAAGTAGCATGCATACCACGAAGAAAGAGTATCGACCTCACAATTCTTAACAAACTTTGACACAGATAATATTGTGTCCTTTGCTGCTTGTGCACAAATATCGCGACACTTATCAATGAGCTGCTTGTTACCAGACTTACCCAGCTTTTGCCGGAACATCACTATCTGTAAGTTTTTGTATCTCCAAATGATTCTGCGTCGTGTTAAATGGAACCAGGGGGGAATAACTTTGGATCCGTCTAGTCCAATTTTGAACCAGCTTGCGGGACATGCAGTTTTTAGAGTGAAGTCCACCAACTGATCATCTTCTCGAAAGTAATCAGGAAGACTTTGGATGAATTCCTCCATATCTCTATTTAGCGCCAGCAGTGCGTGTATCTGACTTTCTAGTGACTGTGGAGTTTTTCTCGTAGCAATGGTGACATAGTTGTATATACGATAAGAGATTTTTGAGAATTTGGCCTCATAAATCGTTCCAGAGTACGTGGTTGGATATTTCTTGATCTTCTCTTCCAAATTGATAGGAGATATCACATCCTCGATGTCGTGATCCTCTATATTCGAAGGGTATTTGATGTTAATGGATTCAAGAGTAGGTAAGTGTAACGGACGCCCAAAAGTAATGCTGAGACCCACATCAAAGAAAAACAAGCCCCACCAGAGTCTTCTTCTACTCTCCATCACTTGTAACACTCTAGGATCCGATGAGAGAGCCGGATTAACAACCCTGATTTCTTTATGCAGACCAAACCCGATGGCCATACGAAGGGCGAGTCCTTGGTAATTCCAGGCTGTGTTGGGCTTGTTTCTTCTCTGCAGATAATTAGCCAAAATCACCAGAGCCCCTATGAGATCATAGCTGCCACACTCCAGTATATTGACAGTTCGTAATAACGACTTCAACCTCTTGTAGTACAAAAGATCAACAACAGAGTTTTCTCCGAGTTTGCAATATGCTCCCATGGATAGCAAAGAATAGCAAAGTATCTGGAATGAAATTTCTTTGAGTGATGTCGAAGGGGATCGGGCATCAACAGAATTTAGATGCTTGTAAAACATCTTTTTGCTTATAAATGGGTAGGAAGAGTGAAAGACGTTGAAGTACGTTGTTAGCAAGTCGTTTCTAAAGTTCTCGTCGTCTAGCAGCACCTCTGATAGCCCGCTTTTGATAAAGCTGACATTCTCGGGACGCTGGAGATAGTCGAGACGTCCAAGATTGGATAATGCTGGAGCATCAGATATTCCGTGCGCTCTAGACTCCTGTTGCTGCAGATAACGTAGTAGACCTGTACTAGAACTTATGCCATAGAAAACTCGACCCAAGCTGAACTGGCCAGAACGTTGTAACGGAAGAGCACCCATTCCATCAATAAGCCCGTCTGTATCATCACTATCGATAGCGTCAATGGTTGCCTGGCTCTCGTGCCAATTGAGTCTATCAATCTCAAGAAAACTTTCATTCATCAGGTAATCGTCTGCTTCTGGATGATCTTCAGAAGAAACAGTGGAGGAGATTCCCCTCATCTTCGCAGCTGCTGTGTCTGTAAACCTGTTGGCCTCGGCAACCGAGCCTGCACACATCTCGAGGGCCTTCCGAAGTATATCCACCTGGTCACGGAGCTGTTTCATTTGTGCTTTGGTGATGGGAACTCTCCCTGTGCGTTGTACATATACACATTTGGTTGAGCACTTGATGCAATTAGAACATACTGGCAAATCTCTTGAGCATTTGTTTTTTCTGCGGTAGCAGAACTCGCAGGCGTGGGGAGCCCTCTTGGGGCTGGCATTAGTCATGATGGTTCAATTGCGGCCCATCAATTAATTTAATGCTCCTTTGTGTGGGAACTAGATCCCCTCACCAAAAATATTACAAATCTAGACACTACATCTCGAAATGTTTCTCTCTGTAATCATAATATTATAAATAAAATTTCTGCAGGATACTTGAACGCAAATGTGACAAACGCAGCTGATTGAGAGCTTGGTGTTTAGTCTGATGGTGTGAGTGTAACCTGGGCAGCATCTCAAACCCAAGTACTTCTCAACAACCGCAACTCATGATGCAGAGACCTGACGAAGAACAGCTGCTATTAGGAGGTGTGAGACACACGAGAGACAAATCTGGAGGCAAGTTTAACCGGCCACTACGATATGTGGTAGGGGCAGTGTTTATTCTTTTTGTTGTTATCCTGGTGGTTCAGACGACTACGGATAGGAAGAATAAGAGACGATTGCCCGTTTATCCTCATATTTCGTATCTTCCAGGACCAACGTGGAATCCAAGAAGCAATGAAACCATAATAGCAAGTAACGGGGCAGTTGCTTCAGACGTTGACTTTTGCTCTGAATTGGGAGTGGAGATCCTCAAAAAGGGTGGATTTGCTGCAGATGCTGCAGTGACAACATGTTTGTGCATTGGAGCCACGAATTCTATGTTCTCATCCGGCATAGGAGGAGGTGCCTTCATTACATCCAAGAGATTTGACGAATCAGACGCTATCTCCATCGATGCCAGAGAAATGGCACCTCAGCTAGCATTCAGAGACATGTACTCGGGGCATGAAGTTGACTCTAAGATTGGTGGTCTTGCGGTTGCTATTCCAGGGGAGTTGAAGGGACTTTATAACCTATACAAACAGCATGGTTCAGGAAACCTGACCTGGGAGCAGCTGTTAATGCCTGTGTCAGATCTGATCGAGAAAGGTTGGGAGGTAAGCAAGCTGTTGTCTTCTGGATTTGAAATAGTGGAACCTCATATCAGAGAGCAGAAGGGCGACTGGGATTTTGCTTTCCGCGAGGATGGCACCTTACACAAGGCAGGGGACATTATCAAAAGACCTAAGCTAGCAAGGACATTGGCCAATATTGCTCATAATGGCAGCGATGCCATTTTCTATGATCCTGAAGGATACATGGCAAAGTCAATGTCTCGAAAGGTTCAGCAACAGGGTGGAATCTTGCAGGCAGGTGATTTCGGAATGTATGAAGTTGTTATTGAGGATGCTCTCAAGGTCGAGAACTTCACTGCGCGAAATCTGACAGTATATACATCAAACGGGGCATCTTCCGGTCTAGCTCTTGTTGCTGGACTACAGATTATGAATGAATTTTCCGATCTCGATGACCGTGATGGGCGCACAAAGGATTTTAGCCCGGCCGAAACACAGAGACTCATCGAGACAATGAAATGGATGGCTTCTGTAAGAAGCAATCTGGGAGATGTTGGGATTTACAGTAATAATGAAACTGCCAAAGAGGAAAGAGATACCCGCTATGCGAAATTCAAGAGCCTGGAATGGGCCAGAAAAGCCAATAGCAAAATTGACGACGATCACACCTTGCCCTCGTGGAGAGACTACAAGCCAGCATACCAGCCAAACGATCCTCATGGAACTGCTCATCTCAGCGTTGTAGATGAGTTCAACAATGCTGTCAGCATAACCACAACGGTGAACCTGGGGTTTGGGTCTCTTGTTCACGATCCTAACACTGGAGTGATTATGAACGATGAGATGGATGACTTTTCGCTACCCACCACGAAAAATGCTTTCGATCTACAGCCTTCGGTCTACAATTATATTGCTGGACTGAAAAGGCCGCTCTCCTCATGTACGCCTTCCATTGTGGTGGACCCCGAGACAAACCTCATTGATCTGGCGATTGGTGCTGCAGGGGGATCTAGAATCACCACTGCAGTTCTTGAAGCCATCATCAGAACATACCACTACAAACTACCGCTGCTCGAGACGATTGCCTATCCGAGACTACACCATCAGTTGCTGCCTGAGATTGCATACATTGAAAAACCGGTGTCTACAGATCTCATATCGGCTCTTGAGCAGAAAGGTCATACGGTAGTACTGATAGACCATCAAACAACAATGAACGCTATCAAGAGGGAGAACAACGTTTTATATGCCCAAAGTGACTACTGGAGAAAGTTGGGCAAAGCTGCCGGTTACTAGCCTCTCTGTATCGGAGCAGCGAGCTATCGAACTCCGTACCCAAAGAGGAGCACGGCTGTGTGGCACGTTATTATTATTATGCCCGTAATAATTTTTCTGGACTTTCAGATGAGTCGAGGTTAGTTAGCCTGGAAAGCTAGAGAGGGCCAATCACTCCACAAAAACATTCGAGTTATATAAAAGGACCTTATTTATTACGAAGTACAGTTTCTCAAGTAACATTGATTAGTCATCATCCAACAGTTCAAAATGGCAGCTGTTCTTCTTCCAGTTCACATCCTAGCGTTTTCGTACACCTTTGGAGCAACGTCGTTCCATTCGTTTGTGTCCTCTATCCGGGCATTCAAGGTGCTTCCTAGAAAAGAGTTCGGTATTTTACAAAACCATCTATTTCCAATTCATTTTCTCACGCAGTCAGTAGGTCCCGTCGTTATTGCTCTGACTGCTCCATATACTGTTCCGACTGTTGGACTCTCCGTCCTTGGAGTCTCCGCTCTGGGAGGCCTAGTCAACTATCTCTGGTTGATGCCAGTGTGCAGAAATATCAAAGAGAAAAAAGCTGAGCTGGTGGATTCAAGCAGTAGTGAACAGGAGGCCAACACCTCCGAGGCCATGCAAAGCCTCAACAAGCAGTTCGGAAAGTACCATGGCTTGAGTTTAGTTTTCAACTTGATCAGTGTTTTGGCGATTACTGCTTACGGGGTGGTTTTGAGCAACCAGCTGGTGATCAAGTCTATTCCTAAATAGACCATTTTCAAGTGTCGAGTTTTTTATTCTATTTACAAAAGAATACTAGCAGTTTGGTGGGAATATCAAGGCCCCTACACGGCTGGGTGATCTTTCTGTAGCCAGCAGATCGTAGTTTAGCACAGAGTTTTTGGTATCACTTACTTCCAGCATGATGCCCAGCTTATTGAACTGATCTCGTGACTCCTGTGATAGTCGTCTGGTTCTGGACCCCATTCCAATCACCATTATCTCGGGCTTTGGATACACAATTTTCAAGAGGTCAAAAAGCGTAGACTCATGAAGATCGACAGTCACGGTCTCAGTTTTGACACTCTTCAAGTTGATTTCGAAAATCTGATTGTCCAGTAAAAGGCACCCTATTGGCTCATGGTTCTTGTTAGGCGATTTCACCACCTTCATATTCGAAAATATGATAGCGTCCTTAGATATCATCTCTATGTTGTTGTCGGGGGTCTCAGACATTGCCAAAACATCGAAATTCGCTAGATTCTTCCCCAGGTCAGCAGCTTTGAAAGTATTGGAATAATGTCTCCCGACTGCGGTGGATGTTCGTATTCCACGTACAAAGACACGTGACCAGCCCATTAGTGCTGTAGTTTGTCAGATGTACACGGCGTTGCTCTCCTTTACATTAGAAGCCAGTTACGATGTCTAAGAATCCTTACGCTAGCTATGATGATTTCCTGACCTAACATCTTTTTATATTATCCGGTGTACAGGTGCTTGTCTGTTACCCGGCTAGAGTAAATCTTTTTTTTGCTTTCATCACCCACTAGTTGTTTTTTTCACTCCAGTATCTTTTCAATATAAAAGACCCGTGCATGCAGTTCAACGGTTACTCAACGGCTAGATAGGACGACTTTGGTGTGCAGGTGGTATACATCAGTAATGGCAGGAATAAGAATTCTGTCCCAGATATCCAGGGCTCGAAATGGAGTAGGAGCCTTTGTCTTCCCCTGCAAGAAGGTCATCATAACCTTTTGCAACTTCGGCGGATCTTCTAAGGGCATGAGAGACTTCCTCAGACTAAGATTGAAGCCCTTCACGCAAAAATATCCCCAGGTTGAATTCCAAGTGCTGGAAAAGCCAGGATTTCATCCAGTCATAAAAGGAGAGTTCTCCAATAGCAGAACCAAACAGATCTGCGTGCGCAAATGGAATATCGATGTTGTTGAGAACAAACTAAAGCAACTTCTCAACTCAAGCGGGAAGCAGTTATCAAAGCCAAAGCAGAATGTCAAATCGATGAACCAGTCTGTAAGAGGTATCTGGTCTCCATTCCATGTTGACCCAAGTCAGAGATACAGAGTGTAACAATCCATCACGTTACCGTGTATATATGTATATAAAAACGTATCCGATAAACTAACGTTCAGAATATCATAGTCTCGTAGGGACATTCGAGACTTTCATGTCCAGTTCTTTCACATAATCCGCACCATTTAGAGCGTCCAGCTGCAGGATCAGCCTTGTTTGCTGGGGTGAAGACTTTCAACTGGCCGTTTTCTAAAAGATCCTGAGGTGTGTTTTCCTTTTCTTCGTGGCTTTCTAATTCTTTGATTCGCTGTTCAAGTCGATCGATTGTCTCCTGTTGACTTCTTACCAGCTCAAATTCCATCTTTTGCCGTTCTATCTCTTCTTTCAACTTTTTGTTTTCCTTTTTGAGACTATCGACAATATCACTCTCCACAGGTCTCGCGGATTTGACATTCTCCAGATCCAGCTGCAGCGTGTGCAACAAGGATTCGATACTAGATTTCTCTTTGGTGAGGGTTTTGATGTAGTTCTCTTTGTCCTCGACAACGGACACTAACTCATTAAGCTTCTGTTCCATTAGTATATTTGGTTGGCCAGTTGGTATTTTGCTCAGCTTCTCCATATACAGGGCCTCATTCTCGCTTGCCTGTTCTTGTAAAGTATCAATTACCTCAACAAGCTCCTTTATGTGAGCCTCCGTGCTCTCCTTATACTTGGAAAACTTGGCCTCTCTCAAATTCATTTCCTTCTCGTTTTCTGCCAGAATTGCATCAAAAGACTCCACGGTGGATTGCAGGTCTCCAAGAATTAGTTCTCTTTCTCGCAATTGTGTCTCATAGCGAGCTATTTTCTGTTGGTATACATGTTCACACTGAGCGATATTATCGTATTCTGCTTCGTGTCCCTTGGCTTTCTTGACAGAGGATACAGGCGAGTAAGTTCTTGAACTCAAAACAGATGCTGGTCTAAGAGGAGAATTCACTGGACTCCAGTTCATCTTGTTGGCCTCAACAAGCTTCTGATAAGGCAGGAATAAACCTGTTCCAGCGTTCTCCGTCTCAAAATAACTCACCCCGTCAACACTTCCTGAATTCTTTCCCCTATTAGCAGCATGGCCTATCAGCTCTACTCCTGCAAAATATCCACCTTTATTTCTCACCTCCCCGACATATCGAATGATACCATACCCACCTCCTGGAATGTTTACTTTTGATCCAATCTCAAGTGTTGGCTCCTCACTCATAATCTGCTTTCAGAGCTATAGATTGTGCTTCTTACCCTGATATTCTTGTGTTTACATGTAGAAATAAATACTTGAATATTTGAATACTTGAATGCTGATTTGGTCGCGCACGAAATTACTGATTATTATACTACCATTTTTAGGAGCATAGGGATTAGAGAGGAAACCCTAATCATCTTATAACACAGTTTACGTGTCCTATCTCGAGAACAGGCGCTATAAAGAGAAGATTGTAAAAAAGAAGTGTTTCCAGAAATTTGTCAAATCTGGCTGAACAAAAAGGGACGACGTTGTTTCAGCATCTTCAATAAAACGGATACAGAGAAGAAAACGCGCTAAAGACGTCCTTCAGTCTTTATCGGCAGTCATAATACGGTCTCTCACTAGCCCTTGGTAGTACACCACACCTGCTTCTTTCTTTGGGTGAAGTATACCTGCCTTGTAGATTCCATTCTTGAGGTTCTTTTGAGCCGCTTCGCAAAGCCAGATGTCTTCTAGAGCTACTTGTCTAGCAAAGTTGAAATACTCTTCGAACTCGTCATCTGTTCCGTCAAAGAAGTATTCAAACTCCATGCGGCATTTGTTACCATCTATGGGGTTGCACCGAAACACGCTCATGCCACCTCCGTAGAGATTGAGAGCACAAGAGGGGAAGAAATATAAGAAAAGACCTTCGTCATCTCCAGAACCTCCTTCAGTGTTGCAATGATGGCGACAGAAGTTGGTATGCGTATCAATCTTATAAAACTCGAATGGGTACACTTTACTGAAGGCCGGGTGTGTATACTTGCAGTGAAGACATTCCTGATACCCGTCAATGAAGGTGAGAAAGTTGTAGTTGCACTCGTAGACAAGTCTGCGGCGCAATTTCTTGTCTCTGAAGTCTCTATTATCAATGAACTGACCCAACTGCTGTCCAAAATAACTTTCAAAGGAGGTATTTGTGGAGTCTTCGTGACTCACAAACACAAGTCCCCCATTTGTCACGACGTGATTGACTTTTTTCAGCTTTGAGAGACGAGCATTTCTGTCAGCTTCCGAGCTGGAACCGCGCATGATATCATCATAAACTCCGTAATAGAGCTCTATATGATCGACCTTGTATGGATCACTCACTGTGAGCAATCCGAAGAAAGGGTTTCCTATATAATCCATTTGCAACGCGTCCGTGAGACCATCGTTGCTAGCAGGATCCTTAGCAAAAGCGTTCACTGTGCTTGCAAGATGCCAGCCCTTATTATAAATCTTGTCCCTCGCCATCTCAATAAACCGGTCACTCGTGTACCATGATGCAGGTACAGTGCTGGGAACTCGGTTAGCTACTGGAGTGTCGATAGCTGGAGTGAGGGTGGGGGCTTGAAAGTCAACAGAGACAGCAGACATGTTTATTTTTTTTCAGAGAAAGAAGATTGATGTTGTGTTTAGATGTTTGGGGGATTCCAAAACCACTTCAGCCCGACTGTGCTACATATTTATGCTACTTCTTTGTTTGTTTACTTGGTGGTTCTACTGTGTGTATTCTCCGACTCCGGTAAAGGCTTGTTGATATTTAGTCCTTAGGAATATTCCGACTCGGGCAGTGCATTTCTCAGCGAAGTTTGCGTTCGGAATCGCGATAAGATTTGGGTTTCTTGACATATGCATATTGATAAGGGAAGCCTAAAAAGGAGAAAGGGATTTTGGTTTCAAAAAAAAGAAAGAACGGAGGAGGACTATTGGACGGAATTTTCCGAGTCTGAGAAGGGTCGTATAACGTCTTCGCCCATCTGTTCCACGTCTAACTAAAATTTGAGGACGCGTTTTCCGAAGATGGAAGTAGATTAGCAAAATCCTCCACTCCCAGAAGGGGCAAGGCCATGCAGCACTATTTCTTAGCTTGACACTGTAGATATGTTAAGTATCACCTGCTACGTCAGAAAGAGCCTAAGTTAGTGTTATCAGTAAAATTAATACGAAAAAATCGTGCTGTCTTTGAAGGTGCTGATATAAAGGTCAGGTGTTTGCTCAGGGAGAAACAAGCTTCAAATCTACTAGAAGCGGACAGTTATCAGATATAGTGAACATGTCAAAGGTTTTAACAGCTTTCAAGGATGTGTTCATCCCTATTCCACCTGCCAAAGCGATTGGACAAGCTGAGGCCAGACGTACTACTGTTGAGGAGGTGTCAAACTTCCCTTCCAGTAGTAGTGCGGCTGAAAAGAAACAACCCATTCACGAAACAGAGATCGACTATGAGGATAGTGGATCCAATGGTGACGTTGACTTATACAGTAAGGGACACACTCATAGAACACTGAAAAACAGACACATTCAATTGATTGGAATTGGAGGAACAATTGGAGTGGCGTTGTTTGTTTCGCTGTCAACTCAGTTGAGTAAATCTGGGCCTCTCAGTTTATTGATAGCTTGCATAGTTTGGTGTGTTCCAGTTCTGATAGTCACTGCTTCCTGCGCTGAGATGGTCTGTTATTTGCCAATCCCATCACCATTTATTCGTCTTGCGGATCGGTGTGTTGACCCGGCATTTAGTTTTATGCTTGGTTGGAATTTCTGGGTTCTTGAGGGTTCATTGATTCCATTCGAGCTTACCTTATTGAACACCCTCGTTCATTACTGGCGTGATGATTATTCAGCTGCCATTCCTCTTGCTCTCCAGATTTTTCTCTACTTTATGATCAATGTCTCTGCCGTGAAGTACTACGGTGAGACTGAGTTCTGGCTCTCAATTGGAAAAGTACTCTTAGCAGTTGGACTTATCATTTTCACGTTCATCACCATGGTGGGGGGTAATCCGCATCATGACGTTTATGGGTTCCGCAACTGGAAGACACCAATGGCAGAGTACATTCATACTGGATCTTTAGGTCGTTTTCAAGGATGGCTGGGTGCTCTTATTACCTACACTTTCCTTATTGCCGGTCCTGAATATGTGTCAATGTCAGCTGGAGAAGTGATGAACCCTAGAAAGATTCTTCCTACCGCCTACAAGCAAGTTGCTTACCGTTTGACTATCTTTTTTGTGGGAGGTGCTATAGCCATGGGTACCTGCTGCGCATGGAATGATCCACAACTGGTGGCAGCTATCAAAGAAGGACGTCCTGGAGCTGGTGCCTCTGCTTACATCGTTGCGATGGACAACCTTGGAATCAAGGTTCTCCCTCATATAGTGAATGTGATGTTAGTGACTTCGGCATTCTCTGCTGGTAATTCGTATACATACTGTGCTTCGCGCAGTCTGTATGGAATGGCTCTTGAGGGAAAGGCCCCTTATGTGTTTTCACACTGCAACAAAAATGGTGTTCCTATCTATGCGGTTCTGCTAACGCTTTGCTGGGGCTGTCTATCATTTTTGCAGCTCAGTCAGAGTTCAGCTACTGTTCTTAGTTGGATCGTGAACTTAGTTACTGCTTCTCAGATGATCAACTATGTGGCGATATTGGTGACATTCCTTTTCTTCCGCAGAGCGTTTGCTACTCAGGGTTTGGATAGAGATGCGCTAGTTTTCAAAAGTTGGGGTCAGCCTTATTTGTCCTACATTGCAATTGCGGCAATAACTACTATGATTGGAGTCCAAGGCTACTACGTATTTATTCCGGGGGGGTGGTCAGTTGAGTCATTTCTCTTTTCTTATCTGATGGTGTTCATCGACATCGCTCTATTTGTGTTCTGGAAGCTCTACAAACGGACCAAGTTTATTTCGCCTGCCGATGCTGATATCAAAAGCGGTCTGGATGAGATTGAGGCCCATGAGCAATACCTGGCAAGAATGGTAGAGATAAACGGCAAGCCTGTCCGGAGATGGTACCATAAATTAGGGGACTTTCTATTTGGTACCCCTGAATTTTGACCTTAAGGTCTCTTTTCTCTTGCTGTGTAAGTAACCATGACTTTTTCTATTCTTTGTCTTCCCTTTTCTCTGCTGCATTATTACTTATTCCAATCCAACCGTTTTGTTATTCATGTCTTTTACGTCGTAAAATTATCTGATAATCTGCATCAATCTCTGTTATCGTACTTTTGATTCAATTTGTAGATTACTGATGAAAGGACATAACTGGCACAAGAAAGGGCTGAATGACTAATTCCTGAGTTGTGTTTGGCGGCTGAAACTCAAAAGGGGCCGCAACTGAAACACATTTCGCGAAGCTCGTACCTTACGTCAGCCTGGGGAAAGGCATTGTTCCCTGCTGATAAGCCATCATTTTCAAAAAAGCGAATTTTGTCCATTTCAGGAAACTTCGCAGACTTGATACTAACAGTTCCATCTGGTGCGAGAAATTGTTGAAGGCTGATATCGGAACCTTACGTCGAGAAGGAATATGATTTGAAGAGATTCCTCCGTGACAATGATAGCTCATGAGAGACTCCGGTAGCTGAGGGAAGAGGTTTAGAGTGGTGCATCCGCTTTCAAAGTTTACTAAGCATTCTCTCTTGGTATCATTGGCTGTCCAACGATGAAAAAGGAAGAGCTCTCTAAAGCAGGCCATTCCAGACCCAGACGCAAACGACAAAAGTACAGTCGTAATGGATGCGTTGCATGTAAAAACAGGAAAGTGAAGTGTGACGAAGGAGTACCAAGTTGCGGAAGATGCTCCCGTTTGGAGGTGGAGTGTGTTTACTACAGGGTATTCAAGTTTCAGACAGTTACTCCTTCTGTAAAGCATGGGTCGAAGTCTGAAACGTCCGTTGATATCCGCAATACGATAAGTGCTAAGGCAACACAAAGTTCCCACTCTTGCAACACATTCACGCAAGGGCTCACGAACCTACTGGAAAACCAGGAATTACTTTTTGGCAACATTTCGGGCTTATCAGGCGATTCCGATACGATCGGAAACAATTCCGACAATCTTCATCTGTTTCTTCCGGACTTGCAACTACCCAACATCCCCACTCTTGTAAACTCAGAACAACTGAACCTGAAGTCCGAAGGTTCCTTCAGCACCGTGACCGAGAATAGATCAATCACGAAGGAGACTCCAGCTCGAACTTTTGGGTTTCACAAGAAGATCAAGTTGGATATCGAGCAAAAGGTGCTAGCATATGATTACCTGTCCAACCTGAAAAGATCGTCCAGCGAAATGGAGATGAGCAATATTTGCGATCTTCTGAAGTTGAACTTCTCCGAGACTGTTCACCTTCAATCATTTGTAAAGAATGTTCATCTGATATTATTCCCCTTAGCCACTTCCTATCTAGAGTCCCCTTTTATCAAGACATTTTTGGAGGAAGCTAAAAGAAGCACATACCTACTGAACGCTGTCTTGGCCTCGGGTGCAAGATTTCTTGCTGAGAAGGCCCGAATTGATAAAGATGAACACTTGTTGGTACCATCGTCCAAAGTCAATGTCTCCTATCTGGAATCATTAGAATCTCAGATAGAGATGAATGATAAGTACAGGGTTCATTACCTATCTAACTGTTTTCATTCTCTGAAGGAGATCTTGGGCAACATGGAAGATTCCGAGGAGAAAGTAGAAAGTGCGCTACTCACAAGCTTGATACTTACTGCAGATTTGTCCTCCAATAAAGATGATAAGTGGACTCTGCACCTGCGGGGAGCTAAGCATTTTCTAACTAAAATGCACGATTCTCAGCACACGAATTCCGATGCCTTGATTCTATCCAAATATCTGTTTTCTTCACTAGAGATATCCACAGGAACTTCAGATTCACAGGGAAGCAGCCTTGATCTCGATGAGCTAGATACATGGATGCCGATTCCTTTGAACCATGGCCCTCTACCAAAATTGAGCAAGATGGGATTAGTTATGGATGGTATGCTTGATGATTCCGAATGCAAGATTGGTGGGTTCAAGTTGTATCTTGGTCACAGTGATGAGGTTACTGCTGTGATCAAAGAAATGGTAGCAGCAAAGAGATTTGAAGTGGTTGGTCCGTTTACAGTGGCAAAAATCGTCTCCTTAATAGCAGAAGCCAAGAGATTCAAAATCATTACTAACGAGAGACCTTTCAGAATTTCCATCGAATCGAAGTACCATCCCTTATATGAGGGAGAAGATAAGGCCAAGTTATCGGTGGCAGCGTATTACCGTATGACCTCTGAGAAGATGAAATCGTTCGTGAAAGGTGTCAGCCATGATTCTGTTGGTGATGAAGCAACCAGCTGGTTCTCATTTTTGGACTTCCTTCAGAATTTGAGAACTGACACATTGTATTTATATCTAATGACCTCCAGCAGGTTCATGTGTACCCCCTTGGATAACCCTATGGTTCAGCAACTGGTTGAAATGTGTATAGATTCTTTCTCCTTCTTCATTCAGTTGAACTACACTGACCTCACTGACTTTGATCTCGAAGCTGTTGATGAATATTACAACTCCGAGATTATGCTTGAGAAAAACACTGAGGGAATCACGATCGATGAGCAAAACAATTGGTTTGACGTTGATGAATACCGATTGGAGGAAATATGTCGCACTGTATCTCCTGAAAGTCATTTTGATTTCAACAAGTACGTGAATTACTATGTTGACCACAGACTTTGCATGTTTCAATGGTGTCTAGTTTTTGGCGCATACTGTTGTATTGAGTCCACAGATAAAGTGATCTTCGATTGTCTTCTTCATTGTTTGCTATCGATTGGGCTCAAGAGTGCGAAGGAATCTATAAGCAGAATTCGCCAAGTTTGGACTCAAAGGCGTCTACGAGTGGAGCACAAAGGCAGAAAGCTGTGGTTGAGCCCGCAGCACGAATCACGCTTTTTCCTAAGATCTGATTACTCCTTTCCATTCACTTAAGGAGAGTTCATGCTCACACTATATTTTGTACTATATGTTATAGTCCGGGGTGAATAACCCAAAAAATGACTCAGAAGTGATTACTTATCATCTGGATATGAGTTATGAAAATATAATATTTTGGGTAAAGGCTGCCATAGTCAGTTCCCAAAAGTCCTACCTATATTGGTTCGGGCACAGGATAGCCTAGCATCCTAATATCCAACAGAAGAGGTAAAAGGTGACCGCGCTTATGCTCAAACGTTCACACGTCCCAGATGAACTGGAGTTATCTATCTACCTGTTGAAAAAACATAACGATATGTGAGATTTCTAGAGCTGTGTAAGGAGGTTTTTAGCTTTTTTTTTGAGTCTACCCACCCCGACTTCACAATTAGGAGCTCTTTTCCGGCGCGTCGATTAACTCAGAATCTTAATTTTTCCCGTCGCGTCTTTTTCTGTGTTTATGTTTTCAATTTGATTGTGCATATCATAGAAATAAGACGAAACAGGGTAGTGAGTCGAATCAAGTAAACCGCTTTGACCAGAAGAGGAGCTGAATAAGGTTGTTGACCTTTGTGACAGACGTCATGGTACTGCCGAATTCTAGAGGTCATCGATTCAATAGCTTTCCTAGGACCAGTGATTCAGCACCTTCAAATAGCATCAACAGTCGGAGACCAAGTATGTCTGAAAAGAAAGACCCCAAGTCAGATGTTGATTCGGAGGCTGTCACTGTAATAGTGCGATGCCGAGGTCGAAGCGAGAAGGAAATCCAGGCAAAGAGCCCAGTCATTGTGAGCATTTCTGAGAGATCAGACTCAAATCAGGTTAGCATCAACACTTCAAAAGACTTCAGTTTGACGAGCGAGATATCTTCAAGAAGAGTATATACTGTAGATCAGACATATGGACCTGGAACAGATCAGTCGCAGTTTTTTGAAGGTGTCGCTCTACCACTATTCAAAGAGTTCATAAAAGGGTATAACTGCACTATCTTTGCTTATGGACAAACAGGAACGGGGAAAACATACACTATGTGTGGGGATATCAGAAAACAGCAGGAGCTTTCTCAGGATGCAGGGTTGGTGCCCCAAATTCTTTACAAACTGTTTGAGAGCGTGGACGATAGCTTTATGGTAAAGTGCTCCTTTGTGGAAATTTATAACGAAGAGTTGAAAGATCTCCTGGCAGATACCAATAACCCGCGCCTGCGAATAATGGAGCATAGAAGATCAGCCTCATCTGCTGATCGTAATCCCAGTGTTATCAGCATTGATGGACTGGAGGAGTATCATATCAAAAACGCTTTTGATGGGCTGAGCCTGTTGAAACAAGGAATGGAAAAGAGGCAGACGGCAACTACTAAGATGAACGATCTCTCGAGTAGATCCCATACCATATTCACAATCTCACTTGTTCAGAAGAAAAATGAGAGTCAGTTTCAGTTTGCAAAAATGAACCTAGTTGATCTGGCAGGCTCTGAGAATATTACCCGATCTGGTGCTATCAATCAGAGGGCTAAGGAAGCAGGATCTATCAACCAGAGTCTTCTTACTCTGGGGCGCGTGATTAATGCTCTTGTCGATCACAATCAGTATATTCCGTACCGCGAGTCCAAACTGACCAGACTTCTGCAAGACTCACTTGGAGGCAAAACCAAGACGGTCTTGGTAGCTAACGTCGCGCCATCTTCGCTGGACTATCAAGCTACGATCAACACGCTTGAGTATGCGTCAAAGGCTAAAAACATAAAAAACACCGCCCAATTAGGCCCTCTGATCTCAGATAAGGTGCTTTTGAAAGAACTAGTGGACGAGAACTACAAACTGAAGCTGGATCTCAAAGCAACAAGAACAAAGGAAGGAGTTTACCTGAACGAGGGAAATTATAATGAACTGATTCTCAATTATAAGAATCTAACAAGTGAAACGGAAGAGTTGAAAAGACAAAATGAATCCTTGTCTTCGCAAATGGAAAAACAAGTGCAGAAGACACGACTACAAAAGCTGGAACATGATCGGTATCTGGAGACCATTACCGAGCTGGAAACCCGACTATCAACTTTGGAGAGTCAGCTCAATGAGCAACGACTAAAGGAAAGAAAGTTGCTACAAACATCTAGAAAGATTGCAGAGAAATCAAGCCAGGATGTCACTTTAGTGTTGGATCTTCAAGCAGAGAACCATGCCTTCATGAATGAGAAACTGTCTCAGAACATTGAGCCTCTAATTGTCCAGCTTCACCAAACGCGGGACAATACTCAGTTGTCTCCTGTCGCTAACGCAAATGAGGTATCCCGTCTTTATGAGAAGATAACTAGGGAATTTACCGCACTCAAAGAAGGCCAACAAAGTCTTTGCGATAGGGTCAATGAAAAGGTGGAAGAGTTTAAGGTATTTAAGGAAGAACTGTGTCAGTCAATAACAACATTCGACTCCCATATCGACCAAGCTAAACTGCTGGTTGATCAATCAAACACAATCAACTCCACATTCGGGAACTTCGTCAATGAGAAGTTAGTTTCCGATTCCGATGACGTCTTGAAGAAAGTCCGTCTGGTGGCGGATTCTAAACTCAACGAGCTAAAAGTTCTTTTCGAAAGCAAATTAGATGAGCTATCCAGCAAAATTGCTCAAGACACGGTATCGACTATAGTCACCGAAAGTCAAACTAGACTGCAAAAGGAGACCGATCACTGGTTGTCTGACTCAGGGGCGATAACTGAGAAGCTCTTCGATGTATACCAAGACTGCAAAAAAGAAGCTGGACATACCTCCACTCAAGTGATAAATTACCTCGATTCGAATGTGGGTTTCCTAAACTACCACAGAGCGAAGCTCGGGGGGTTGATAACAGACGTGGATAGTTTATCAAGCGCTACTGTTGAGACTGAGCGTTTACATTCCGATACGGTTCAGTCATACAACAATATATCATTGTCACACCACGAGATTCTTGAAAATTTGAGCTCCGTTCAGAGCACGTTGAGGTTGCTCGATGAAGAATTCAAAGACAAGCTCAGCAGCGCAATTAGTCCATCGTCTCTAGCAGAAACACAGCACTTTTTAAGAGAACTAGAGCAAATGATTGCATCCGGTTCACCCACCAAGAATCTTCCCAGCCCGATAAAATCAAACTCGCAGCCTAATAGATCGCCCACAAAGCTCAGCACGCTCAATCTCAATAAGATTGGCAGAGGCTCACCAATCAAAAGAAGGTTCGGTGAAACAGAAAGTACGCAAAACAGTCCAAGAAAGAAGAAAATACATGAGTCTGTGACCTAGATTAGCTGTTCATTCTAAAGGGCCTGACATCAACTTAAACAGGCGTGTAATAAATAACAGGACAAGGTGTAAGCACATATTACTAAAGCAGTGATAGGGAGGAAAAGCATAGCGTTTGGTCCCAATATATACAACAGAATGAGCATGGATTGTACATTTTTTTGGCTTGGACAACTCAGGGCTGCAAAGATGAGGTGAACTATCTATCATTATGGTCACTGATGCTTTTTCTGAATTGTTCTAAAGAAGAGTTTGTTCTGCTGCTTGAACTGCTGGATCTTCTTCTTTGCTTTCTTGCCATGGAAGGCTCGATGTGATCTTTCCCTAGAGTGCGAGCAAGTAGTGACAGAATATCGGTCAAAGACAGAACACCCACAAGTTTACCGGACGATCTGGTTTCAGACATGTCTTGCAAGGGCGGTAACGAATTGGACGATATAGAAGATGAGGAAGATTGTTGATGAAGAGGTACCGAAGAGAGTAGCGGAGACTGTGACAGTTTGGAGTCGATGGGGGAAGTAGGAGTAGTGCTCAATGGCATAGAGACTGAGCCTACAGAAGCCTCTGGCTTCACGATCCATAATCTGTGAGATTTTGTGGCCACGAGTTTAGCGATTGTTCTAGCAAGTGATGATGATGAAGTGACATGGAATATAGGAAATGAGTCCTTTCCGTTTTCAAGTCCTCTGGAGTTCAAGATAACAGAGATGAAATGCCGACATGACTTGTAGAGCAAATCCGACTTCGATGATTTGGAAACCAGTCTCACGTCAGTCACCGAGATGTTTCCCAGCAGATTGAAGTTGCGATCAACCACGGCTAGAGACGAGATCATCAAGTCGTGCATTTTTATGAGAGCCTCTATCAAAAGCTGGTCTCCAAAAATAGAGATGACATTTGAGGAGCCGATATTGAGGGTCTGCAACGAGGAGCTCAATAGTGAATCCATAGAAGGAAACCTCCTGGCATTCTCCCACAAGAACTTAATAAGTCTTCTCTGAGACAAAATCCCAGTTAGCATGTTATTGTTCGTAATCGCTATTCTATGCACCCCTGTACCCAAAATTTCGACAACTGTAGAGAGAGTATCAGATTCGTTTAGTTTGACAAAAGGGTTTTTGTTGGTGAGCTTGATAACAAACGAGACAGGGACTTGCTCTCCGATCTGGGCCTTCTTGATCAGCTCAAAGAACTCCTCCTTCGGCTCATAGTTGATTGAAGCCAGCGAGTCAAGCTTAAGCTTGTTTAAAACCAGTAGCAGAAAAGTGTTCAGGTCGGTGTAATCAAAGGTCAGACAGTTCAAATCCTGCGGAGAACTCTCCACAGGAACAGACGTCAGGTTGTGTTCGACTAAGGTGTCAAAAGCCTGTTCAACAGAGACTTGTGGGGTGATTGTAATGAGCTTGTTTTTCTCCACAAGCTCTCCCAAAGGAATATCTTGCCACTCCACAGAGGTTCCAATTAGAGAGGTAGAAGCCGAAGACGAGATAGAAGTGTTTCTAGATAGAGATGTCTGATTAGCAGAACCAGGTATGTTCAAGCTCAGAGGCTGATAAGTAGGAGAGCCAGGACTTGATATGGTACCATCGATTGAGCCGAGCTCGCTGGTCTCCAGAGGTGGAGGTGAGGAGAGCATTTCCACTATAGACGTCTGTCTAGCGTGGGGAAGAGGAGAGCCCGGGGTTCTCATAGAGGGGGAGCCCGGATACTTATTAGAGGAGGACATGACCAGGTTTCAGCAATTGAGTGCGGTAGTTGCCTGATGAAAACAGCGTCAGAACGGTCCCGATGTACGTTATTGAGCAGTAGATAAATAATGGACAGATGATAACTTAAATACACCAGCACTGCAACCTGAAATGTTTTTTATTTTTTTCAGGTCGGAAGGATGGTGGTCTCAAAATACTCGAATCCAGAAGGGGGGTGTTCTGGAAGAAGGGAGTGTGTACGTGTTAGTACTGGCGTCGTGTAGAGAGAGCTTGGTTGCGATAGAAAAATATCAGGTTGTGCTGTTTTCAATTACTTTTTTCTCTCTTGCCTTTTACCGCTTCAGAAGCTCGCTTATTAGTTGAACTGGTGTACGGGTGCACATTGTATCTAAGCTCCGGGGTTTTAATGAAAATGAGAAAGAAAAAAATAAAAAAAAATACTGCTCTCGGCGAGAATCGAACACGCGATCTTCAGATTATGAGACTGACGCCTTAACCGACTGGGCCACGAAAGCATTTTGGAGATTTTTGCAGTCTATGGTTCTTGATACGTCAGCAGTAACAGCTCGTAACAGCAACAAATACATTACATTATATTATAAATACAGACATCAAGTAGCAAACCCGTTCTTCAAATCAAAGCAGCTGCCTCAAAATCGTGTCTTTTCCAGGACATGAACTCAGGGCTGTGTGTCAATGCGTGATCCAGAAACCGTGACAGAGCGCATCCAGCAGGATGTAAGTTGAGAAGGTTGGCTTTGGATTTGGCGGAAGTTCTTCTCTTTAGCTTTTGGTAGCAGAGTTTCAATCTTTTGCGTCTATCTAGGTACTTTGAGTTATCAAGACGGGCAGTCTTCTGTTTGAGATTTGATGATCTTCGGTTCACCCCTAGTAGAGGTAAAAGAAATTGGTCATTACTTATAAACCCGACTCTTTTGTGCCTGGGTTTAGGTCCATGACTCTCGACTTTCAAGTTCTTCAAAAAGCACACAAAATTGGCTGTTTCAGAAGGTGGCAAAGCCCCATCATGAAAAGCGCGCTTCGGAGTCACAACAGGTGTGGAAGTCACTGACAGGCAGCCATCATTGAGGCTAGACTCCGGGCTGTATACGACAACTGGTGGGGTGATGGTTCCCGGGAGCGACTCCAGCGTTTGTTGGCCGATTACATGCTCCTTTTCAAAGCTTCTAGGAGAGGAATTGGCTGTATCAGTAGGTAATTTTTTCTTTGAGCCGTTAAGCGCCGGATAGGTGCTATTTCTTTTAGCAGGGGATGAGATATTGGGAGACTTGGCTTTCAGAGCCGATTTGCATGACCTGGTGACTGAAATGGTAGCCCCCTTGGAGGAATTTCCTTGTTAGTATCTGTTGTCTTGACAGCAGGGGAGCGTATCTGATGGAAAAAGGGGGGGATAGTGGTGAATATTACGTTTTGCTGCAGCCGGTCTCTTTGTATATTTTCCAACAGCAGTTGCTGTTCTTGCCGTGCTGTAATCACGGGCCGTCCGATCCCTGTATATGGTGAGAGGAGGTTTCGGCTGCATTGGGTGTTCGGGGTGAATGGAAGTGTCAGAAAACGTGTGTTTGTGTGAGCATGTATATGAACGTACGAACATATATCTTGTATTTTTCAGTCGAGGGAAAAAAAAAAAGCATAATGATGATTACATCAGCGCCTAGCAAGTCGTTGTTCTCGGCTGATAACCCTGTCCTCAAAATCAATGAGGTAGACTGTTCGGGACGGATGCAGTTCTGTGGGAGCCGAGTGAGCGCTGACCTCACAGCTGAAGAACGAGGTGTCCAGGGTTCCCTCTATCAGGCCAGCTATGAAGGACTCGCAGTTGAGAGACTCGTACTCCTTCGGGAGGGAGATGAACTTGGACAAAAGCGGCTCGTTATCGATGATCATGTACTGCGAGGGAGACTCGGACGATTTTTCCAAGTTATCGGCATTTTTGTCGAACAGGCTCGTCCAAATGACGGATGTAACAAAGTGAAGGATTTCAAGTATGCGTATTTCTCGCTTGGATGCGTTGGACTTGCCAGAGGAGGTGAGGTTGTTGTTGAAATTGGTGCGAAGAGACGAGAGCTCTAGCAGCTTGAGGCCGACGCAATAGCCGAGGTTGTTGAGTTTGCGTTCTAGCTCTGTGAGGCTCTTCGACGTGTTCAGGTTGACTGCAACCATCTCCATGAACAGGAAGCTGAGGGATGACAGGGAGATCTCATGTTTGGCCCTGTGTAGATTTCTATCATAGATGGAGGGGCCTGCAGGACGAGACGCGGCAGCCGGCTGCTGCTGGCCCTGGCCGGTGGCCAACGGGCCCACGGCAGGGTCATATCCGACGCCTTGTATGAGAACTTTGGAGGATGACAGCGCTGACATGTGGGGTTCAGTGTTGGTGAGTGTGGATGAAGACGAGCTAGAGTGGTAGTAGCAGGCTCACGTACAATTGAAGAGAGAGAACAGAAAAAATAACAGAGATGGTCTGCCAAAGCACATTACGGTAGTTCAGGACCTGGATTTTTCAGCATAGTTTAAGCCTACCCAAGAAAGGAAGAAAGCTCAGACAGGGCCAATTCAACCGGAGGCTGACGATTCTCCGACCGCGAGGAAACCGAGCTCAGCATACCATGGCAATAAGTATCCGGCCAGCGACGGTGCACGATGTGCAAGCCATGCAGAACGCGAACTTGACCAACTTGCCTGAAAATTACACCCTCAAGTACTATCTGTACCACATTCTGTCGTGGCCGCAAGGTTCGTTTGTGGCCACCACAACGGACCCGGAGGTGAGCGGTCAAGATACAGAGCAGCCTCGCACCGCCAAGATGGACACGCAGTACGTGAATCCCGGAGAGAAAGTGGTTGGCTACGTGCTGGGGAAGATGGACGACGACCAGGACGCTGAGGACAAGACTCCTCACGGACATGTCACATCACTAAGTGTGATGCGAACGTACCGCCGAATGGGTCTGGGAGACAAGCTGATGAGACAGTGTCTACACTCACTGTGTGAGAACTACGAAGCAAAGTATGTGTCGTTACACGTTAGAAAGTCGAACCGAGCTGCATTACACCTGTACCGAGACACGCTGCAGTTCGAGGTGCTCAGTGTGGAGAAGTCCTACTATCAGGACTCGGAAGACGCATACTACATGAAGAAGGAACTGGTTCTGGACGACCTTGTTCCGTACAAGTTCCAGAAGAGCTCTTTCCAGGACAACCTGGAGCAAGATCTGTTGGAGGAGGCCGCTGTTGAGCAGCTACAGCAGCTGGCAGTGTGAGCTTGTAACGGTCGCGATAAGCATGTCAGACAAAGATAATTAGGTAGCGTGTGTTTTTCCACATCGACACGGCCGGCAACGGAACGTTGGCCGGGGCGTCTCGAGCCAAATGCACTCTAGTCATCATATAGTTTTTCTGCGAGCGTAAACCGGTTTCTGCCAGCCACAGTCTTCTGACTGTGTGCTTCGAAATCAGGCATTGCTGTTGCTGCTGCGGTTGCAGCTATAACCTCACCCAGTAAAGAGTCCTAATAACCAGCTGTCGGAAAAGCTCGCCTTATATAGCTGAAAAATTTTTTCTCCCACACACAACTATTTCTCCTTTCTGTAAGTCAACTTGTCAACCTTTACTTCGCCGTCAATCAGCGTGTACAAATACAGCACACAAACGGAGCCCTGGATGTCGAGCAGGCAAAAGCTGGGGAAAGGGTCCACGTACCCGTCGATGGCTGACACGTCCACACTGACGGGATCCTCACCAGGAGCCTGATCTCGGGGCTGCTTAGGTACCCCACTCTCTGGGGAGCCAATAGCTTCTGCAGTATCCTTATCTGGGGTCTTCTCTTCCGCCTTGTCTCCGCTGTCGGCGTCCGTCTTCTGCTCTACCTCGCCCTCTGTAGTCTTCCTGCTCTCTGTCCTGCTCTCCTGTAAAGCACTCTCTATAACATCGAGGTCCTCACTATCCATTGGCCCGCTGCTGAACGCTCCTGTAGCACTCCCGGGATTCACAAAAAACTTTCCATCCAGCGTATATGCCTCCACCTTGTGTGTTGATCCATGTATAAGAATGTCCACGTCCATCAACCGAACCTGCGCTAAAAGACTAATCGGATCCGCTTTAGGGATGATTTGGAACCCATTAATCAGCCCCACTTTCAGCTTATCGTAGGTGAACACAAGAGACAGAGGCAAACTCACATCGTGGTCAAACTCTCCCCTCACCAGCTGAAAGTCCAAAGACAGCGATTTCAAATAGTCCAACGTCGACTGCGAACTAGTAACATTTCCTGTACACAGAACCTGTTGTATCTTTCCGTGCGGCTGCAGCAGCTTCTTGAATTTCGCCGGGATATCAATCGCCCGCTCCGGAACAAAAAGGTCGCCAATGGCCAGAACCAGCATACTGTATCTCTCCTAGTAACGAACGCTCCTTCCTGTCAGTCTGTTCTGGTTCTTGTCCTCGTTCCTCTATATTACTTCACTTCTACAAAATATTTTGTTTATATATTTTATCTTCCTGCTTAACATTTGCTCCCAGGCAGTGCAAATACTACAACATGGCTATAAGGTGTTATACGGGTCTCCCATAGACGCTCAGACGCTGAGGAACCGCTCTAATCACCTCTATTTCTTCTCATCAGATGATATAAAGTCACTAGAACGCCGTTAGTAAAGCTTCAATTGCGGTCGCGCCTCATAAGTACTTACTTGATGGCCTTCTCTATGTCAAACTCAGGCTCTTCTGTCTTGGAAGCCGCTGGCGTAGGAGTGGCTGTTGCGGGAGCAGGAGCTGATCCACCAATATACTTAGGGCCAACAACGCCCCCAATCACGGACAGGATGGTTCCAATGGCCAACTGAGTCAGCATTTTGTGTTAGTGGTGTTGACATTCCGCTAGGCCCTGTTCTGTCGACTTACCCAATGAGGCTGTACAGTTTTTCCAAATATAACGTAAGCTCCGGCCATGCTGGTGTGTGTAAGGACCTTTGGTGTTGTTTCACTTGAGGACAATTGGTTCTTCTAGATCGCCAATTAGTTACTAGAATTAGTGTTGAATCTTATAGCTCTCGGTTATTGGTTATAAAAAAAAAGTGGTTTTAAAGAAGGCGGTTTGGGCACTACTGTGGTCACGTGTGAACTCACACGTGACAGGGGAATCCGAAGAAAGATGTTCTCAATTTTTTTTTTTCCAGAACCTTTTGTGCACTGAAAAACTCCATACTTCACCACCTCTACTGAAGCGATCTTTAGTTTCTACTAGCCTTTACAACAAGCAAAGCAACTCGCAGCAGCATGGTAAGTTTGCATTTTCAGTTTCCCACTGTCCTCCCCAAGAATCCAACTGACAATTCAACCAGTCATCGTTCGTCAAATCCGCCAAAGCCATCGTCCCTACTCTCGATAGGGTCCTTGTCCAGCGGCTCAAAGCTGCCTCAAAGACTGCCTCTGGAATCTACATTCCGGAGAAGAACCAGGAAAAGCTGAATATTGCTGAAGTGGTGAGCGTCGGCCCAGGATTCCAGACTCCACAGGGTAACTTTGTCAAGCCTTCGGTGAGCGTGGGCGACAAGGTGTTGATTCCTCCGTTCGGTGGCTCCAGTGTTAGTGTTGGCAAGGAAGAGTATTTGATCTTCAGAGACTCTGACCTGATCGCCAAGGTGGAGGAATAGATCACTTGGTAGATTTTTTTTCTGTACATACTGGAACATGTCGTTCACATATTGAGGCGGTTATTAGCCACCGCCTGAGTCCAGTAGTTGTCCAGTCTGTATTTTCCAAGTAGGTTGAGGATATCTGTCTCCTTGTCAAAAGTGTAGCTTGTCCACTTTGAAAAGTGCGTTTTGAGCAGCTGACCTTCCCAGAGTTGAAGACACTGATTCGTAGACAGGTCTTCTGTGGGGGCGTCGCCTTCAGCGTCCGCATTCTGTTGAGGCTTCGCAACTACGTTCTCTGCCCAACGGATTCGTTCCAGCATGAGTCGCTTGTACTTGGCAATTGAATTGGCCCCACCTTCTACCACAACAAGACTCATTCCTCCTTCCAGACTGAGACACATGCCCACCAGGTCTAGCTGTTTGGCATTGATGTCAACCTTGTAGATATGTTGCGGATTCACAAGTCGCGACACCTGAAACACCGCACAATAATACCCCTTACTCAAGTCCTTGTCCTGCTTAGAAGCTCTCTTCTCACTGCGAGACTCCTTAGTGGATCTCCGCGCCAAGTTCGCCTCCTCGTGCCGCTCCCGGCGCTCCTCGATCTCCCGTTTGACTCTGGCCTCCACTTCCGTAGGATTTTTGATGGCATCGTTGGTCAGAACATTCATCAGATTCTTCAGCTTCACTTTCGCACTCGGAGCGGGATCCAAACCCAGCTTGATTCTGTCTTGCTTCTCCCGTAACCGGATGCTCCTTTGGTTTCTGCGCAGTCGCTTGAGCTCCTGGCTAGTAAGAAATAAGGGCTTTGGAACACCAAGGTGCTTCTCCCAGGGCGCCATCACCGGCACAGGATGCTGAACATACTCCGTGATAGGATTATCCTCGGAGTCTATATTGGAGTAAAGCGGTCGTTCTAAATGGTCGTAATTGCTGTCTTGTAACAGGGCCTTATCCCACCACTCAATCTGGGGAGGAGCTAGAGGCTCGTAAAACTGCTCCCCCAGTGATTCATCAGCAGCCAGTCCTTCTCTGGCTTGCTTCTCGAGCTCCTCTCTTTCCCTCCGTTGTTGCTCGAGCTCCTCCCGTATTTCCTGTGCTTTTTCTATGTACTTTCCTTTCTCGTTAAACTTCAGCTCCCTAGAAGGCCTCGAAACCACCGCGGAGAAGTCTTGTTGATCGATATAAGGGTTCAGTATGAACCCTTCCCTCACCTTGGAAGCCTTCAATGGGTTGAACTTCTTGGATATCTGAGGAGTGGGAGCATTGTTGCTCAATAGCGGGTGAACATTGATCTTGTCTAAAACGCTAGGGGACTCCTCCTGAGCTCTTCGAATTCGAGATAGAACATCAGTTCCTGAGCGCGATCGTTTCTTGGATGCTGGATTTCTGGTTGGGGCGCTGCGCTTCGACATTCCCTGCCACTGAACTCGTTATGCTCTTCTCTTCTTATAGGGTCAATTGATATTTACTTTCTGATACTTGATGTAAAATAAATTTATAAAATGAACTATTTCCTAGCACAGCCCAAACATTATGTCTAATATGCATGGAGATCTCTTAAGCAAACCCAAAACCTTCGTGGCCCTCAGTAATCGCAAGCAAGACAGAGCCTCTCAGTTTCTCGTAGCTATCATACTCCGGTAGGTCAATCTGGTTGAAACATGTGTGCGAGGAAGGAAGCCTGTCGGTGGTTCCATATACACGGTGAATACTGAATTTGGACACCCCAGACATTCCTGCCAACTCTTTGAAGCCGTTCAAAGGAACCTTACTCGTTCCTGTAGCAAACTGCAGAAGTTTGGCTTTCTCTTCAGCATCAAACGATTTCACTGCTCTCCAAAACCACTGGATCTGAGGCGACGCAGCACTATAGTTTTGATATACAGTGTTGCACTTCCAATCCTCAACATCGATGTCAGGTAGTCCAGATACCAAAAGCTCCAGCTCCTGCTCGTTGAAAATCGTTACCAACTCTTTTGGAATGATCTGGTAAAACCCTTGCAGGAAATTGTCCATTTGTTCTTGAATAGACGTTCGTAGACGATACTCCACAATCAATCTCACAAACTCGTTCTTATTCTCTTCGGACACGGCAACATCGCGCCCGTTAGGTATCAGGTCAACTGTCTTTTCCTCTCCGTAGTCATTGGTCTCTACTGAAAAGGTTTCCACGATAATGTCTGTTATATCGTTTTCAAGCATCCAAACTAGTGACTTGTAGTAATCGAGATCCAGAGACTCCATGTCCTTCAAAGACACTGGACGTGCCAGAATATGCTTGTAGACTGAGCGGCTGAAATGGCAATCTAGCATACATCCATCGTAAACTGCCTTCCCAATTATTATACCAACAAACTTGAAAAAGGATAAGTGTTCAGGATTGACCCAAGAGGTTCGGTTGGGATGAAACGTTGTTTTATCCGAGGCAACAGGAGAAAAAAGTGCATAATCAGGATTGAACATCTGCCTTGACAAAACTTGGTACCATTCTCTTGTGAGACCTCCTGCATCCACTCCTTGCTCTCCACGAAACTGGATATCCAACTTGGATTTTCGAATCTGATCAGCAGGCTTGAAAAATAATGCGCGGTAGGAATCCAAAAAGACTTGCTCACGTCTTATGCTCACCGGTAGTGTAGGTCTATCACTTTCCTGATTGTGCAGCTTCTGATCAAAATATATCCTCTTATTGTCAAACTCCAACACTTTTGGATTTCTAATCAGAACAGAGAAAGGTCCACTCATCAACTTCGGGTTACTGCGAATCATGGAGTTCAGAATCTTTTTATGACGCTCAGTGAACGAGAAAAATAATCGTTCAATAGGCTCGTTGGATAAATCGCATATCTTCTCCTCATAACGCAAAACTTCCTTGGAGAGATTGCCTTCCATATCGGTGTGCTTGCAGACAACCATAAGCGCCTCAATCAGGGGAGAGAGAATTGTAGCTATATTCGAAAACTCAGCTCTCTCTTTCAGCAAACTGAGACAATCACTTAATGCTCCCCATAGTGGCCCCAACGCCGATTGTTCATATAATTCCTCGAGTTCTTTAAGTCTTGAGGCTTCTAGACTCTCGCCATCTTTACCTTGAAAAAGATAATCAAGAGCAGTCAAGACTCTCAAAAGCTTTGTCTGATCGGAGGATCCTGACGCGAAGAACTCTAAACTTGGAATGTTTTCAACATCTGCTTCAGGGCTCTGCAGATCTCCAATAAGCTTTCGCAGATCTAAAGATATACGATGACTTAGATACGAGGCTTTCTTCGAGAGTTCACGAGGGAAAACTGTCTTCGCGTTTTCGATCAGTGAAAGGTTTTGGATTGAGGCAATGCTCTGCTGGAAAACCTTACTAGCACATTCATCAGCAACCAAAATATTTGTTATAAGCTTTAAATTCCTGTCGGGAATCACAGGGAGTTGAGGAACTTTGGACTGATGTTTGTTGTCCACACTCAGCTCATTAAGCTTCGCCCTGATGGCTTGCAGAGGTCGTGTAGCAATCTGGAATGTACGTGACAGAATATCCATCAAGTTTGTATCCTCTTTGATCATCTTATTGTCTAGCAAACTCAGCAGAACGTTAATCGGATATTTATAGCCGTTGTCCTTGTGCTCGTGTCTTTTGCCTAATTTTTTGATGAATTGATTCATATCCTGATCCATCAGAAAATGGAATCTCATATGACTCTCATTCTCTAGAAGATACTGTATAACATCGATAGATTGCGTAGCTACCGTCAGCGTAGTGCAGCCAATAGGAAAGCTGGTGCTTCTTTCAGCCACGGGAGTGGAACCAGGTCCTTTTTTGAAACTGGAACCCACTGCCTCGTTTTGCTCAACAAGCCGCGAACGCATGCATAAATGATAGTATACGGCCTCTAGAGCTGCTTGGTCGGAGAGACCCTCTTGGAGAATATAAAGTAGAATAGCAACAACCTCTCCTCTAGTCTGTTTGTTATAGCATAAATAGCCCAGAGCCCTGAAAAAGCTCTCTCTCTTGAAATACAGCTGTGGAACAAATACCATTTTGAGCAAAGCTGAAACACCGAATTTGTCAAGCATTGGAGTGAAAAAAATCTTTTGTTTTCTTGCTTTATCTTTCTCCGAACCTCGTTTGCCTGTGCCTCTCACTGTCAAACTCCCGAAGTTCTCCTCTCTATCGTCTTCTCCTGCTTCTTCTTCTTCTTCTTCTTCTTCTTCTTCCTCCTCCTCCTCATCCTCACCCTCCTCTTCATCTTCCCCCTCTTCATCCTCGTCTATGCTGTCACCGGTATCGCTGGTATTCCGCATGACACGAGATTCAAAAGTCGCACGATACTCATCCCGCATAATCTCTCCGCGCAAGTCATCAGGTAAAGCAGCCATAAACGCCGGATCTACTTCAGGGATTGACAACCCATTAGTGGTAGCCTCTGCTCGCCTTTCTCTAACATGCTGAGCAAAGACTTCTTCTCTCATTTCCTCTGGTAAAGCTTGTAAAAATTCTGGATCGATGTCAGTTCCACTGATATCCACGCTGTTTCCACCAATCAGTACATATATTGGATCATGAGTGGTAGCCTGTTCTTCCGCACCCGTGGTTATGGTAGAAGAGTCTGTAACAGCTTGTTTCGCCCTCATTTCTGCCTCCTCCTCATCGCGTTTAGCTTGCTTTTCAGCTGCCTCTTGCTTCAAACGCGCCTGCTTCTCCCTTTCCTTTCTCTTTTCAGCCTCAGCGACCTTTAAACTTGGCTCAAAGAGCCCGTTAATAATGGTTGGTATTACTCTGCAAGCATCCTTAGACGCACTCTTGCCATAGAACAGGGATGCTGATTCTGCCCATCTTTGCGTGGTTGATTTGATGAATATGTTAGGAACCTGCTGATTTTTTCTAGTCGATTGAGAACTTGTCTGTCCGTTTAGAGCACGCAAAATATCAGTCAGTCTTCCGCCATTGACAGGGAGAAAGTGTGTTCTTCCCATATCAAGAGCACGCGGCAGAAGAAGGCGATCCAAGATCGCAGCAGATCCATGTGGGTTAGGATTGCCGAAGATGTTGTCTGCCTGCGGTGGTATAGACCCGCCACTGATAACTTGAAAGTCAGGCTCTCCATCCTCACGCGACCGGAATGTTCCGATACTAAACCTTGGAATAATCTCACGATCCTCTTCGTTTGAAGACTCCCCGTCGATAAAGAAATCACTATCTCTCATTCGTAAAGATGATCGGTGATTGCGGTGCAAACCATGTGAACCTCTTCTATGATTGTCGTCGCTTTCATGCTCAGCAATCCACTCTTCTAATATTGCGCTGTCGTCACTGCCATTCATATCTTCTTCATCGGCGGAGCGCGATCGGTCGTCAGCTATAAGCTCCAGCTCATGGTCGGAAATCAAGCTGTCATAATCGTCAACATCTTCTGAATCGTCAGTATTCTCGTCAGAGCTGCTGACAATATCAATCACAAACTGTCCATCGCCCAACAACTCTCCAACAGAATCACTGTGATCAGAACCATCATTGCTGTCATCCATATCTGACTCAGTCGATGACAAGGATCTATCGTCATAGCTCACGGAGACAGAGTGGCTATCACCCATTTCGCTATCTGAATCCATAGTGTCATCCTCATCATCCTCATCATCTTGCTCTCCTGTTTCGTCATCCCCATGATTAGCATTATCGTCGTCTTCATTTTCATCATCTTCTGAGTAAATTATTTCGATGTCTTCCCCATCAAGGAAGTCGTCCCCTTCGTCATCATCCTCATTTTCGATGTCCTCAACATCGTACATTCCGAGGGTAGAATTTTTCAATAAATCAGGCGTCTCTTCTCTTTCATCCATATCGTCATCGCCTAATTCTTCTTCGTCAATCTCACCACTTTGAAGCCCAATCTCTCTAAAAAGTTCCTGTTTCGATACTTTGATTGATCCCAAAGAAGAGAGGCACCTCATAATTCCGCTAGTCACCATTTCTGTATATGGAAAGTTAACATCCAAGTCCGCAAGTACTGCTGACAGCACGGAGGGCAAGCTCTTGTCTAGAAGTTCTCTAGCGAAAAAATATGCATCATTCTGGGTAATACTTTTGTCGAGCGCAGAAGTCACGCTAAATTCAAATTTTTCTCCGAGAAGCTTGCAGATCAGATCGAGAATGTCAACTATCTTGCCATACCGGTGGATTGCGCTGGCCCCACTGCTGTTCGATTCCTTCACAACTCTCATCAAAATATCAACCGTAAACTTTCTGACGAAGTCCATATCTGGGTCTACATGGCGAGGGTCGTCGTAATTTATTCCCTTCAAAGGGGTGGTTGAGACAAGGGCGACAATGCATACACTGGCCAGAAGAGATACTAGCCTGCGTCTCTTAACCTCAACAGAGGTCCCTCCATTGAACGGGTCAGAGGAAACAAACTGATGAATAAGTAGGTTCAGAGCAGTGGATCTTGGTTTGTCCACTGTTTGGACTTCAAACTGTTTTTTTGAAAATGTTAAAAATTCAGTCTTCGCTTGCTTGTATGAGAAAAGAAGTTCCGCGATAGTTTGAAGTAGAAAGCAAATGTATGAACAGTCCTTATTTCTGAACATTGAATCTTTTGAGTAGCTATTCTCCCCGCTTATCTTGGTAATGCTATCCTGCTCCTTAGTTTCCGAGACATCTGGTTCTTCTTTTTCGGGGACTGGCGTGGATACAAAATTGTTCTTACCCACAGCCATCAACTCTGATAGTAGAACCTGCATGATACCAGTTGAGTGAAATTGATCTTTAGCTGAATCACATTTGGCCTCACCCATTGGAAGATCTCCAATTATCTGTCTTTGCTCAGGAGTAACCGCGGTTACGTTCATATTCTTCAATGGGTCTGAGCAATCATACAATATAGCAGAATCCAGCAAAGTTTTAACAAAAACGGTGTCTGATCTCATAACCAGAGATGAGTTCTCCTTAACTAATCCCATCAAGTCTCGCACTCTAGGCTTTCCTTCTGAAGTAAAATGAGGGAAGGGCTCTTTTCGTTTGGGGGCCAAAAGACGATGAATTTCCTTCTCATAATAGGATTCTAATGTCTGCCGTGATTCCATACATCTCCTCACCAGTGTGATCACTAAGGATTGCAAATTACTCACAATATCAGGGAATTGTTGCACACTTCTGATGAGAGATTTAAGCACGTTCGAATTGCACACCTTTGAAATGCTGCTATCACTGTCACAATACAAAAGTAACAGCTTAGTGATGGCAATAGCAGCTTCAACATTCTCAATACTCTCGATCTTCAGTAACACAGTAAAAACGGTGTCAATCATTTCAGGATGGAAGGTGTCCAAAGACTTAAATTCTAGTGAGGAAGAAAAGCTGCATCCAACTTTCACTGTTTCAACGTTAGTTGCCATCGGCATTTTAGAGACTGCAAGAACCTTTTCAAATATCAAGAGAGATCCCGAAAACCAGGGGCAAGCTGCAGCCTCGACAGTTAATGCATTAGCTATCACCACTAACATATCATATACCACATCGCAATCGTAACCGGAGGCTATGGTATTGTCATCAAGCAATAAAGCAAACAAGAAAAGCATACTTCCCAACTTCTCTCCTTCCACTCCAAAACTTGTATCCTTAACTTCGAGTCCAAACAGTTTAACTCTCTCAAAAATCGTTCCCAAAATTTCAGTTAAATCCATTGTCTCGCCATAAGACGATTTGGATACCACTGTAGTGAGGAGATCTGCGATCCTATTCACAGACTTTGGAAAAAGCTGAGCAATTTGTAACCAGTATTCTATGAAATTCTTTTCGTTTGCTCCACGGGAAAAATTCAGGTCATCAGAGGTACATACATGAAGATATTGAGGTCCAACAGGTGAAGGCTCTATAGATTGAAATCTTTGAGATATTGCTTTGAAAGATGCTTCTGACCAGTCAAACTCCTCGTCAGAATCCTCGTCAAGTCCAAAATGTTCATAGATTTCTTCAACATCACCAGAATAAAGCATATCCAAACTATCTCTAAAAACGGCTAACAATTCTGTGGCCTTAGATGAGGGGACACCCAAATTCTCTAAGTACTGTATCTTAGCTGAAGAGGGAGAGACTCCATTATAATTCAAAGGAAATAGTCGCCCCTGAAAAACAGGGGACTGAGTGGCTGAAACTGAACAGTAGAAATTCTTACTAATCATGATAAGCTTTTCCACGAGTTTGATGGGAATGTTTTCTACCTTAGATGATAGAATTGCTAATCCTTCACTATTCAATAGTTCATTCAACAGCCCAAAACTAGCCAACGACGTTTGTATTAAAACAGAATAATTCAGCTCTCGGTAGTACGGATAATTCATCTTGAACAAATCCGGATATAGTTTTTCTTGAGAGGGAACTGGGGCGATCATGGTCTTATTGGCGATGGCAGCATATATGCTGAGAATTTGATTCAGCAATTTTACTGTTGTGCTGCAAACATTGATATCCACGTAATCAAGATTATCATATTCTTTAATAAGATCTGTAGGCAAGTTCTTCAAGATTTGAAAATAGAACACAGCCAACTCTCTCAAGAGAATGAAACCGTTGTTTTGTAAAAGGCAGATTATCATTATAGTGTTGACCTGGTCTGAACTTCTTGATCGCATGAGTAACGTGGAGTAAATCTCATTTATAACCATCAGCTGGTAGCTTGTTTTTATCTCCATATTATTTGTGTTTATTCTCCTGAGTGTTTCAATGATCGAGTCTGAAAATCCTGTTATGATTCGAGTCGAGTTTTTTGCAAGCATCATATAACGAGTATCCTGTCTTTTGTCGGAACTGAGGCGACACAAAGAGGCAAATATGTACCTCAGCCATGACTGACAGCGAGTAAAGTGGAAGCACATGACCGAGAGGTTTTTGAATTTAGCGCTGGTGCCATCCCAACTACCCGTTTTATTGTTTGGCTTTCCTATCTTCACTTGAAATGGAGAGAAATCGTTATTCACCGCCACTATCTCCTGACATACTTGAGAAGGGGTCCTGGAATGAATAATTACCTCTTCTAATGTGATGCGTCTATAGAAAGAAATCAGGTCATTAAGCAGTTGCATACCGCTTGTGGAAGAGAATGCATCAGTGAGGTGCTGCATTCGAGCAGAGGTTTTGTGTGGGGAGCCATAGATATCACTGAAGACATAAAGCAAGCAATCTAAAACTCCCAGTTTTGAGAGAACCTCTCCCCCCCGTAAGGCTTCTGAAATGTTGTTATTGTCGAATTGATCGAAGTACGAAGCATCATCTCTCTCGTAATGTATGAAGTCACCAAGCTCTTGAAGTGTGTGGGCCATCTGATTAACTAATCCCTCTATAGCAAATCCTGCTCTTTGATGATCGACAAGCTTTATGACAGACACCAACGAATACAACGCGTTAGAGAGAACGTAATCAAAAGTGACATTTTCAATGGTAATATACCTCATGCAATCTTCAACTTGGATCGATTCTACGACGTGTATCCAACTTGAATTGTTTTCTAACAATGATGAAAGAAACATCGTAGCACATTCAAGCAGATCACCTTGATCACTAGTCTCCCATATGTCTAGCTCGCCGGAGTTCTCTTCTGTCTTTACAACGGTTTCTTGTCTTGAGTAATAAAGTGAGCCTAACGGTGACTGATAGAACATAAGAGGAGTAAACTTAACAAGCTCTGGGGACTGGCGTAATAAGTTCAAGACACTATCTCTAATATCATTTTCTAACTCAGGATGGTGTCTCCCAAGCTCATCAAAGACAAACCCCAGTGGCGATGCGGCTTCCTCTCTCAACAATTCCTTGCAGATATCAGCTTTTGTGAAAACGTTGAAGAACTTTGCTATCATTTTCAGTTCTAGTATACGTTTCAACCCATCCTTATTTAAAGCTATAGCACCGATTGCATCAGGAATAGCTAGAATGAGTTCTGCAGACCTTCCGAAAAATCCTTCAAAGCTCTCAAAAAAGGCAGAAATAGCGCCCGCTTCACTGAGAATAGCATATGCTGTGGGCTCATTGTTTATTATTCCCGTAAAAATATTAATAGTGTCTGTTAGCAGCTCGTAGCCAAATACCTTGGGATTCTCAAGGATTTTGATCAAGCTCTTTAAAATAGGGGAGTCGTAGAGGTTTCTCATTCTGTCCCCCTGATGTTGTACAATAAGATGATAGACTAGCCTCAGTAATGAGTTCAAAGTCTTTACCTGTCTCACAGTGATGCTATGTGAAACCAGCATATCTTCGGGAGCCCCCCCTTCGTAAGAGGGATTATCCAAAGCAAAATTAACCTCAAATTCTAAGAGGTCAATTAAAACTGTGAACCCGTTCAAGCTTATAAACTCATCGACAGATTCTGGTAATGATTTCAAAAATAGTTCAACTAGTTGTAAGGGGCCTGATCTGGTCATTCTGAACGAGTTTCGAAGCTTGAGAAACTCGAGGAAGACTCCCAGTAAACCTGCCGTTCTCAAATGAGAGACCAGATGCTTATTGTCGACTAAATTTGCAAGTAGATTGAAATAATAGTTCAAGTATGTGTGATCGAGATCTGTTCTGTTATCCTTTGCAGCCTTGAGTACAGATCGCAGCGTATGAAAGAGTAGGCCATGGTTGACGTTGCCGCCTAATGCCCTCATGAGATCACTTCCTCCATTTTTTTTACCTGATATACTGACAAAGGCCCTCAACGCTGCGTAAGAGGGATCATAAGGTACCTGATTGTCAGGATTTATGAGGTCTGACATGTAGCTTAATAAATACGGCTCCTCATCAAATATTGAGCTGGCCACAACAGAATAAAAGCAGCTGCATGTGGCAGAGGCCACTGCTAAACATTTCAGCGTCACTAACTCTTGCCTGAGAATGATTGCTTCTTCAGATTTTGAGCTGAATGCCTTGGCGATATGGACAGCTAGGACAAAATCATGCCATACACTTTCCGGTAGTATGTGGCAAGCTTTGTCAAAAATCTGCTGATAAGATAGCTTTTTTACCAGCTCTTCTCCTAGCACAAAATGATGAAGGCCTTCTTCAGAGTTGTCGGTATCCTTTGATAATGAGGGTCTTTCAGCCTTCCGTTTTTTGTTCTGTGTATTTAGAACCTGCTCCCTCGAAGATCTTTTGGACAACGTTGGCTTTTGTGTGAGTGAACTCTCATTCAAATTTTCAGTTGACAGCTTCATCTTATCATTGGGTTCTGCAAAGGCGTTATAGTACTTGAAATCAAGATGTTTCCATGTGGCGGGCAAAGGGGATTCGGCAGACATGCTCTCTAGCAGGGAGACGTGAAGTAAAGTCTGACGCCTCTCCTTTTCTTTCTTGCTTTTTTTCTTTTTCTGAGGTGAGCTTTGCGATCGCTGAGAACCTGGATCAGATGAGGCAACTGTTCCTAAGGAATAGACTGGGGCAGCTTGAGGAGGGAAAAATGTGGCAAGCTTTAAGAGGAGGTTCTTGACATCCCGGGGAGGGGCAAACTTACTGTTCTGGCTAACAGCAAATCTTTCACATAGTAAACATGTCAGTCTCAGACTTGACAGCTTGACCTTTATTGAGCACGAAAGTATCAATTCAAAGACCCTGTGGGAAGAGCTATAGGTCTCCTTGTTATAACAGTGTTCAAGTAAAATATATGTGTAATCCAGTATGGCACAAGTCAGCATTTCATCTTGTACATTCGGGTATTTCATTATCGGATATTGGGCATTTAACTTGTATTTCTTGACCTGGCTTTCTAGCAACTCATCCATTCGATTAAGTACTGGGATCCAATGATACAGATCTACTCTAAGTCCATTCCATTGCTCTAGTTTCTTATTTTTGACTATTTCCATGAATTCCTCAATACTGCATGTTACTAAGGATTCCACTAATACCCGGACTGGCTCTGCCTTTGTCATAAAAAAATAACGGTTAGTTGAATATTGCAAAGTTTGCTTGATCGGAGAAGATAACTTACCAATTGTTGCTTTTCTAAAAAATCCCTTTTAGACACTAGCATGATGGGGCAAAGAAGTTGTGTTTAGTTTTTGGCGTGATAGGTATGTACTGAGTTGATGACCTGGCTATCTTTTTAAAGTCGTCGCCTTACCTAAAGAAGAGCCTGAAGGTCTTAAGTGGCAAGAATGTTGTTGCTTTTTTAACCTTCTCTAATTTGATGCCAGCAAACAATCCAATCAAAAGAGTACAGGTGATCTTAATCAAGCTACCTTTCACACCTTAGTAATCAGATTAATTGCTGTTCAGCTAAGGGAAAACTTTTGCTAATAATCACAAATAACCACTGAGTGTGACAGAAGACCTCTTTTCAAACTTTCTTTATTTTTTATCACCCCTCTGAATCAGACAAAAAAGATTGAGAAAGCCCTTACACCGCATTTTATTCCAGGGTAGTTTTGCAGGGATTGATTAGCTTAGTGCCTAAGATAGCTGGATTGTGTTGCATAGAAATGCTATTGTTGAGATTTCTTTCTACAGCTATAGCACTGGACTGTTGTTTATGAACATGAGTAACTACAGTTCGCTTACGATCTGAAAGATGATAACTGGTAAGATGGCAAAACTTTTGTATTTCTCTTGATTTCAAATAACCTGCAATTTGAGGATTGCAATCCGATATTTTTCAGATTCTATGAGAAGGCAGTAAAGGAAGTTGAGAATGATAGGATCTATAATGCTTTGACACCAAATTACTGGCGCAACTTGCTGCACTTGTGTGCTTGCATTTGAACCCTCGGCCATAGCGTTTATCCATAAACACGCTATTATGAGTGCTGTGCCAGAGCTAGGGTGGCCTGCAACGAGGGATAACCAAAATATATTTATGGGGGGGATGGGGAAAAAAGAATTTCATCCCCCGTGTGAGTTACCCAGCGCTGCATTCAAGTGAATTATTTCGTCCCAAATAAATCTCTACACCAATATGATACCAAATTTTAAAAATTTCGTGTTTGCTTAATGTTTATTTTGCCAGTATGTATATCTCTTGTCTCACGTTAAAGAGTGTGTGTTCTGTTGTTCTGTACATCACGATCCGTAGTCACCTGTTCACATTCAAATCGGGGTATTTTGAAGATTGCTACTGTGGGCTGCCGTCTGGCCGATTACCTAGACTGTGAACAAGTGCTACAGTTTATTGCTTGCCTACTACATGATTCATAGGGTTTCTTTGGCAGTCCAATCACTACGCATATCTCGCTGTATGATGAGCTCAAATAGGACGGGACTAGCAGATCATTCCATAACTAGTGAACTAGATCCTTTTCGCAGCAGTTTAGACCCTGGATCGCAGAACGAGGCTTCGAAGCGTAAATTGTCTTCAGCGGATATAAATTTTTCATTTTCTCAAGAAGGTGAATCTATTTCTCAAGTCTCAAATATGGTAGCATTTACTGATGAGTCTTCTCCCGCTAATCACAAAACATGCGTGTTGTTCCCCAACCACAAAAGAAGACAGATTGATGCTCCAAATTGGACCCCGGATCGCGTTTCAAATTTCGGAGGCATTAGCCTGGATCAGGTCACTCAGTATTTGGATTGGTTTGGGGGATTGTCTGCTTCTAACAAATCAGTTTCAGATTTGATGGTATCAAAACTGAATGGATTTTTTAGTCAAGTCTCTTGCAATCGTGATGGAGATTTTGACCACAAAAGACCCAAAGTCGCTTCGGAATTGTCTTCCTCCCCTGGTGTGCTTCACCGATTATCTGAAGAAAGGGAAAACAAATCTCCTGTTCCCACTTCTTGCGTGGACTCTACTTCTTTGTGTCGAGGCCACCTGAAGACCAACAACTCGCTGGTGAATTCACCATTTAGACCGCTCGAAATATCAAGAAATATCTCAACCAACTCATCGAAAAATGCGAAGCTCGAACTATTGACCCAAAAGGATTCCTTTTGTTTTAGTATCAATGAAGGGAAAGAGAATATTGCATCACATACTAACTCTGATACCGGATTAATAGGGATAAGTGATTTGAGATTGGCGGATCGTGGTGTGCGTGAAAAACATGTTCAAGCAATCACCCTCAGTGGAGAACAGAATAAAGTTATTGATCTAGCGCGAGAAGGCCACAACATTTTTTACACTGGATCTGCGGGTACTGGAAAATCATTGCTTTTGAAATCTCTCATTAAAGCTCTAAAAGGGCAGCATTCCACTGGTACTGTCGGAGTAACCGCGTCAACAGGTCTTGCCGCATGCAATGTTGGGGGTCAGACATTACATTCTTTTACTGGCATAGGTTTAGGAAAGGGAACGGCCGAGTCTTTAGTGAAGAAGATCAAAAGAAACAAGAAGCATAAGGATCGCTGGAACAGTTTGAATGTGTTGATTATCGATGAGATATCAATGATTGACTGTGAGCTTTTTGACAAATTGAATGAAATAGCACAGCAGATCAGAAAAAAGAGGGGTGTTCCTTTTGGTGGGATTCAGCTGATAGTCTGCGGAGATTTCTACCAACTTCCTCCTGTCTCGAAAGGAGTAGAGGCCAAGTTCGCGTTTGAGTCTAATGCGTGGAAAGACGCAATCAAATATACAATAGTACTCAAAAAGGTTTTCAGGCAACAATCTGACAGAGATTTTATCAATATGTTGAACGAGATTCGAAACGGGAGGGTATCATTGGCCACAGAAAAGAAATTCAAGGGATTGTCTCGGGAATTATCACCACGCGATGGAGTTATCCCCGCCCAGCTATTTCCTACCAGGAAAGAAGTGGATTCAGCAAATAATTCCATGCTGAGAATGCTTCCAGGTAGAGAAGTCATCTTCAAAGCAGTCGACGGTGGCACATTAGTTGATGACGCGGCGAAAGGGAAACTTCTTTCTCATTTTTTGGCTCCTACAATCATATCCCTAAAGAGAAACGCTCAGGTCATGTTGATAAAAAACATGGATGAGACACTGGTCAATGGATCGCTAGGAAAGGTGATTGATTTTATTGATCCCGAAACGTATTTGTTTTACAAGGAAAACAAGGATTCGTTGAGAGAGATAAGCGACCATGATCTGGCTAAAGCTTCGATGTCCAAAGGTCAAAAAGAACTCAAACATTTGATTCAAAATCCTGAGGAACTAGAAAGTGACATAGATGATAATATTTTTTCATTTATGGATAAGATGGACTCCAGTGGAGATGAGCTCGAAGCTTCAGTACAAACTAATATTGAGAGGAAGAAGAAGCTTTTAAATGAGCTCTATCGAAACTCTAAAGGAAAAAGAATGCCTCTTATCAGATTTATTCTTGCTGATGGCACCACGCGAGAGGTATTGGTTGAACCAGAGACTTTCAGCATCGAAGACGAAATGGATAGGCCTTTAGTTTCTAGAACCCAGATCCCTTTGATTCTCGCGTGGTCTTTATCGATCCATAAGTCACAAGGGCAAACGCTGCCTCTAGTTAGAATCGATCTGAAGAACATATTCGAGAAAGGACAGGCATATGTTGCGTTATCAAGGGCGACCAACAGAAGAGGTTTGCAAGTTGTCAACTTTGATCCCTCGAAGATAAAAACACATGAAAAAGTTGTAACGTTTTATGAGGGTTTATCAACTGTGGATGAGATAGAAAAAAAAACCAAAATCACCAAAACGCCTCGCCCGAGCTCGCAGATTCGTATGCTTGAAAGCTTAATTGAGAATGTTGCAAAGCCTGAGGATTTCTCTCGGTTAGGGATGGTGACCTCGATTTCTGGTGACCAGTCAAGGGTATCTGATGCTAAACTTGATAGCGTGTTCAATGGCCAGACTGCTTTATCAAGCAATCAAACTGATAGCGACCGTAGTGCTGATTATGAGTCCGGCTTTTTCAAGGATGATGATAGTGATGATCTTACGAACCTTATAGATATTTTTAGGCAAGGTTCTGAGCGAAAATGAGAATCTGCATTGAAATATATAGTTAGTTACATTATGTTGCTCTGCTTCCAACTAAGGTGCTCCGACAATCCAACCAATGATGTTTTTACCAATATCACCTCCACCGCCATTATGCAGAATCTCATTAGCAGACGACTGAAGAGATCTCTGGATCCTCGACTGGAGACCTTTCCTCTCAGGAGTGTCAGCATAATCTGCCGACGTATGATCGGATCTTAGCTCATCTGTGCTTTCAAGCTGGTTCTTCATCACGTTCAGCATTTGCCATTGTTCAAGTACGTTGAGATTGAATTCTGTTGGGACAATGAGCATCAGTTTGCTTAGTATAATAAGCTTAGAGGACAATATGGGTAAAGGATTGGAGCCATGATCACCATAATCATTTTTCACCAGTTGAAGAAAAGAGAACCACTTGTCCTGAACTAAACAAAAAGCTTCAGGATGTGAGCGTTTGATTCTAATAGAGGTGCTGATCAGATCGAGTGATAGTTTGTAGGAGTACTCGAAATCTTCAGCAACTGCGAAATCCAAGCACATTAGTTTCAATCTTAGCAAAAGAGGTTCTTCCTCGGCTTTTGATTCTTCTGAGTGTTCCGATGTTCTCCAGTCTAGCCCAACTATCAGATGCATCAGAAATTCATGAAGCCTTGAGATTTCTAGATACGCACTCTCGTTCAGTTCCAAGACTTTTGAAACCACCTTAAAAGGATCATTAGTCTCCAGAATCTGAATAGGCGTGACAGGGGCACCGGCACTGAAATAGAACTTCCACCTCAACAATTGATCGTTTGCGACTATCAATTCGTTCAGCCTCATAACCCTTTTGTCATATTTAGACTTTACTAACTTAAGGCACTCTAAGGAGCTTTTCAAGTGTCCTATTGTCATGTCACAATTTGTTGCCAACTTGTATAAATTCCAGCTTTCATCGATAATGATATCATTTATCACCATGAGGTCCAATGAACAGTACCTGGGAAGGAAAACATCCCTAGCTACCTCGAAAAACTTACCGCGCAGTAGTTCCCTTAGTACCAGCTGGTCTAATTCTAGAACAGGCACTTTGCTAAATATCTGGCTGTGATCGAAAATCCAATACACTGAGCTCAAAAGAGTCAACCAGTGTTTCTCCGTGTTTCCAGCAGAGGAATCGCCTCTGATAAAACTTCGGAGAACTCCGAGCTGCTCACCTGAGTCTGAACTGGCCAGCTTAGCAATCTCTTTAATTGATAAACGATCATTTTGCAGTCTTTCACCTGTTGCCACAAGTTCCGTGGTCAATTCTACCAGAGAAAGTGTAGGCTTTAGTGACGGATCGATCAAAGTTATTGAGTCAATAATCCCAGTATCAGTGATATGAGACCCCTTCGGAAGAGACAGAGGTTTTAAAAAACCCAATATCTGCTTCATTTGGATATATGCTCCTGTTGACACGTTGTGATAGAGGTAGACGGTGGAGAGAACTATTGCCGCAAAACTGTTTCTTGTTGTCGTAACAGTATCCAGCGATTTCACTAGGCTGTCATGTCTCAGCAAATTGACTAAAAGCTGAAGGCCTACGCGATGCAACGAGGGATCATTGATGATAAGAGTGCAATAATCAAGTAGCCATTTGTTAAAGCTCTTCCAACCACTGCTCTTATACGACAAGTACGGGATCAGGGTTTGTGTTATCAAAGGCTCTGGGTCGGGTAAACTTGATACTATGTCCATAATACGATTGACTTGCTCGTCCATATCAATTTCTTCCTGCCATTCAACCAAGGGAGGAATTTCATTCGATTTGGAGAGATTTTTTAGTGGGGAGTAGAATCCCGATATCCAATCGTTTAGGGTCCTCGATTCCACATTGCTGAACCCTTCAACGTAAAGAGAGTCGCTCAATGTGGGACATCTTCCAGTCATGAAATTTGTTTTCAAGATCCTGGCTTTGACAAAGTGGACAAGCAAATCCTCAAGTGCCATATCATTGTTAAAACTTGAACTCCACCCGAAGCTCGAGCTTTGGTCATTGACGTTTTCTACTGATACATGGTATTGGATTGAGATATCGCTGTCGGATAAATCAGTGACGGAAAGAAGCCCACTGGGAACTTGACCATCGCGAAACAAGTCGTCTAGTTCTGATATTGTATGATCTGAAACGATATCCTCTGATGTCTCCTTCAAATTAGTTCTCAAAATAAGATCTAGAAGTCCAAAACAGTCTCTATCTGACACAGTTTCAGGAAGGTCAACCAGGATTACTTTAGCAATTGCCGCCTTATTCAAAGTGTCCTGATGGCTGGGATCGAGGAGTATCTTCTCCAGTGTCTCGGCCAAATGCGGAATTGAGGTTTCATTCGATACCAGATATCGTAGCCCTAAGTAGACTCTCATACCAAGAGAGTTCATTTCTGTAGTATCTGTCTAGATGTATCAGAACAGTAGGCAGCTAGGATATTACTACGCTGTCTATCAGCTTTCGAGGTGTAGTATCGATTTAATTTACTTTTTATTTTCTTTTTTGAATAAACGGAAACCGTGCAGGATTCCTTCCTTCGCGATTTTTTTATAACCGACTACTGAGGAAGTATTAGTTGGATCACGTGAAACAGGATTGGAATAGCTCCCGCAAGGGTAGCAAAGCAGGGATTTTACCCATTGACCCGAAAAAGGGTACGTACTCAGGGAATGAAGTGCAAATCATCTGCTCTTTAGCGGTCGGTTATGTGTACCAAGAAAGCAAGAAGGTAGAGAAGAAGCGTTGAGAGCAGAATATGTAGCAATAATGTAAATTCTATTTACCCTAATCATTACATCTGAGAGCACTTCATAAAGTGCAAGAAGTACCCGGTGTAAAGTCCGATTGTCTGCTGAACGGATGAGCCCATTTCTGCGGTAACTTCTTGGCTGATACCGAAGTCCTCTCCAAGAGGCAGCACCAGCGATTTCTTACTGCAGGGCTCAGGGTCACCGAGTCGGATCCACTGACTGCATTTAGGGCACTGGCAGTGGTATCTATTAGTGTTTCTCGGGCTTGCTTTAAACAAGGCAGAAGGAGAAGGAAGTGCGACAACATTCTCAAACCGATCAGGCTTTGTTGGATTGTTCCAAAGTGATACTATTCCGTGCGCTAGAGACATGTGGTCCTGAAACATTGACAGGTTGATCCATTTCTTATGAGGACACATACGACACATAACTGATACTTGATTCAGTCCTTTGAATTTGCTAAACCGGGAATACCTATACGTCAGAGCGTTCTTCCGTAGCTCCAGATCTCTCATCAGTTCGAAAGACGCCAAGTCATCCTCTTCAGGACTTTCAGGACACCCATAATTGGTTGCAAACTCATACCGTTCTGAATGGTTTTGCATATATTGAGAGTCTAGGACATGGCGCTGAAATACCTGAGGTTTTAGAAGCCGGCAAGTAACCTCATCAAACCTCCAGTAATTTATGGTTCCGTAGTCGACGCCCAGTTGTGTAGGCGATGCTGCTGTCTCTGGTATCTCTATAACATCCTGAATTCTGGGCTTTATTGAGAGTTTCTCTGGCAATTTTTCAAGAACCGTTCCAGTCTGAAAGGAGGCCTTGTCGGTAGCAACAGGCTTTTCCTCCAAGTTCTCCTTATCTCCCAGCGCAAAACTGTTTGGAGACGCTTCATGATAGCCTGAAGTATGGCCCACAGAGTATATTTGGATTTCCAGTTCGTTGGTAGTGCAGTCTCGCTGCTCAGTATAGCTTCGTTCTATCCAGTTGTCAATCAGAAGAGACCGACAACGTACAGACGTTGTATGCGAGGTCATAGTGGAACCTGACCGTGAAGCAGGAGTCCAGCAGTGACGACCAGCCTATGGTCAAACTACAGGAAGTGGCCGTTTCATAGAAATCGCACGAAAGCCTTTGTCATTTATGGAGCTGCAAGCGCTGTAAGCGCTGGCTTCAAAACGGCTATCTGGCGCATATTTGGTTTGAGCGTGCTAAAAGAAAACTGAAACTTTATTCGCAGGATATGGACCAGCCCGATGCTTTAGGCAGTTCGTAACTGTCAGAGTGTCTCAGTAGCCAGGTTTCACGCTGAGCAGGAATCCCGGTGCATTAATTGCTACAAGTGGTAGCAATGATGATTGGTTGCCTGTTCAACGCGAAGTGCGACAGTAACTGGACACTCCCATGAGACGTGTTATTGGGTGATTGTGGGATCGCTTCTGGCACGTTCCTGCTTGGTCATTGGAGGTTCATATTTAGTCGAAAGCAACTTTTCCTTGGTAAAAGTGTTCTGCTTCGATGGTAGCAACTTTTGAGAAACAAATGAAAATCAAAGCCATAGAGAGCAAGAGTGCGCCCACTTCGAAAATCTGTGGGGCTTCCGAGTCTGCTGTCCTGTAGCAATATGAATATTGTTTTGATATAAGAGAGCAGCTGTGACTAGCTGGGAAGGCTCGGGTGCTATGCTGATGGCCACAAATGCTAAACATTCCCCAAATATGTAGCAGCGCTGGGCTCCACCAATTTATATTTGCAACTTTTGAATGCAGCTATACAACTTCAGTTACATATTTCAGAGTACATATTGATATACTGAGCGTAGTAAAGAGAGGAGGTACATCACGGAAGAGAGACTACATCGATCGACATCAAGACAATGTCAAGTTAACGCCGGCAGTCTCAATGTCACGTCGGAAAACAGGAAAAAAAGTCAACTAGCGATCTTCGTGCCGCGGGGGTCCCTGCGGGTAATGTCTTAAGGGCGTCAGCGATACTGGGGACCTTTCAGGTAAACCGGTAGTGTTTGTTGATATTGTTGTTGCTGCTGCTATTGCTGTTGTCATCGGTTTCGCTGTCTTCATCACTTGACTATGTCCGGGTAAAACAAATTGTGGGCCGGCTCCATCCCTTGCAAAAACTGGAGTACTGCCGGCAACGTCCATCGGGTTTGATTGGACGGGGGGTCTCATAATTCGTTGCGGGTCAACATTATTCGTGTACACGGCGGGTGTCAAAACATGATATGACGTAGGGATGGCCAGTCCTGATACCGACGTACTCATTGAAGAACCCACTGGAGCGTTTGTCGATGACGTTCTTACAGGAGAAGATATTACATCCCTGGGAGACCTTTGGATAGCCGCAACAGGTAAGGGAGCAAAGGGTTGTGCTCTGTATGGTATCATAGGGCCACGCTGGTATATCGGGTATCCTTCCTGTGACTCCGGGTGATGCAGTTGGTGTTCAAATGTAGGATGTATGGACTGCCTCAGTGTGTTTGGGTCTGGCTCCAGCGGGGAAGGCAGAACTGAAAATTGACGCTGTGGGTCCGAAATTCCCCGTCTCAAAGAGGGTTGCTGTCGATAGGATTGCAGTCGAGAGATAAGAAGTGAGTGTGCATGGGAGGGAGGTGCCACAGGAGTGACGTTCAAGTCAGAAATCTGATTTTGCAGTAGGTATATGTATTCTTTTAACAGCTCTAGATCGTCAATGTTTTTCCTCGCTTGAAACTGCAGCACCTCTATATATTCAGTTGCTTTCTTGAGGACTTGCGCTTTGGAGTCATTGGGAGATTCTACTGCCGGTACGATGGATTTTAGTTTGTCAAAGCCATCAATGATACGCTCTCTTCGGCGTTGTTCCGATTTTATGTGTAGATGTTTTCTTAAATCCTGAGGGACATTATCTTGTTTCGAAGGGACTTCAAAGAGTAAGTTCGGAAGCGCATCGCTGTGACTCTGAGGACCAATAATTGGGCTCATTTCAGGCTCTTGCTGAAAAACGCGGTCAGGAAAACGTTCGGGGCTATTTTCCGAACTCCAAGACTGATGCTGCTCGCTGCTGCAGTCCTCACCGTTCAACAGCGGCGGTAGTCTTCTGCTTGCCATTTCCTCATTCGATTCTTCCACCGCTCTTGAACGTCGCTCACCCGTGGTATAACCTCAAACGTCCCCTTATGAAGTCTAAAAGCTGGAATCATAAGCCCCGGTTCTCTCAATATCAACCATACAACAATAAGGGTTTTGCAAAAAAATAGCACTCCCAAATAAAAGTCCAGATGGTGTGGCAAGTTGATGCACGCAACAATCAAGGCTAATTTAGGTACGGGCTACTGAAACAATAACCTTGGTGGCCATCGTTTCTTTTCGGGTAGCCAGCCACAATAGGCGGTGCTCATGAATAGACACAGGAGAGCGCGAACTGCAGCACCAGCGCCAAAGAACGAATATTTTCATGCATGGATGCATGCATTGAAGTGGTAACGGTGCGGAGTGAACATCCCCGTTTCTAGTCCAACAAAGAGTGGTATGCTCACCTAGGCTGGTTGGTATACATTTTCATCAGAAGAATGTAAGCTAGAGATCATCAATGAGCCCTTGCAGATATAGGTGGGACGCCTTAGAAGATTGCTGCCACAATAATATAGGCTAAGATTTGGTATCGTCCCAAACACGACCCCTCGGTAATTCGCGCGTCTTCTTCAATTCTTTCTTGGTTCGACAGCATCTGCTACCATGCAACTAATTCAGCTGACCTATAAAGATGCATTAGGATTTAGCACCCATATAGGTGATCCATGGTTATGAGAATTCTATCGTCAGAACAGCCGCCCTGCTGATAAACCAGTGGATCAAAGGAGTATCTGCACTGTAGAGTAGGATAACCGTTTTTACGACTCAGCCCCTTTAGCGTCATCAGCCCACGCTCCGCACTGTACTGAGGTTTTTGAAGCACGGAATCCTTGCTCGTTGTACCGCCCCTGATCAAGCTATTCTACCCCTTTATCTCCCGCCAAATACGGTGCTCCTAAAAGAGATGTATCTCATGTACCCTATAGAGTTCTTGGGCAGATATCGTGCAGAGCTATAGTTATCGTCTGCAATGCTCATGTCGAACTAAGAACCCAGAAGGGAAATTCATGCCCACTTGAGAGGGTCCTAAAATCTGTAACGGGAAGGACGTATGCATACGGTCCAAACGTTTACGATTCATTCCCTTTTTCCACTACCGTGCGTCCAGAAATCTTTGTGGTCCTGCAAAATCTCCGATTCCAGGTCTAGAAATGGACCGTGCACAATTACACTCTTTTGACCCTTCCGCAAAACCTCACGGCAACCCATGCTAAATGTCATGTTCTCACAGTCGTCGCCTGTAATTTTCAGTAGTGTTTGCTCTTCCAGCCCATATACTATTCTACCAATGTTAGCCCAGTAAACTGAGCCGGTGCACATCACGCACGGCTCGAAGTTGGTGTACAGAGTACATCTCCATAGATAGTCCGGTGGATATCTTGCAAATGCAATCTGGCATAGTGTCAACTCGGCGTGGTTCAGTGTGTCAATATTACCCTGCTCTATCAATACCTCGTCGTGGTCAGGCCCTACAAGAAGGCATCCAAATGGATGCTTTCCAGAAGCCTTGGCTTCTGATCCGATCTTGATCGCCCTTCGTAGGTATTTCAGGGCAGTTTCGCCGCCGGGGAACATTTCTCTCTCAGGAAAAAGAGACATGGTATGTGATATAGCTCAAGATGATGTACTCAATTACCTTTTGCGTAGACAATCGCAGTAGCCATAGTTGATATTTAATTGAAAAGGCAATCGACTAGGTTCACCACCTAACATTTTCTAAATCTAACTCCTTTAGTTTCAAATCTGTTGATCTTAAGGTGTCAGGGGTGCATTCCATATGTTTTTATATTTGCCTTTGTAAACACAACTAATTTATATCTCTAAACAGTGCTTTGCGGGGTATTCATACGCCAGTACATATCACCGAAAACTCCCAATGTCAGTCCCCCACATAGGGAGTTTTTCACTGACCAAACCAATGCATTCCCAGGGATCGGGATTGTCACAATCTCACACAGAAGAGAAAATACCTCTACCTCGAATCCTGGGAGTTTTGTGGAGGAAAAGAACACAAAAGAAGAACAAGACGTGGGATGGAGACGGAAAGCTTGAGCTGGATATTGCCACTGACTCGGGAGTGCTTAGAGATGATAATGGGATGTTTTTAGGAAGACTTAACAACGCGAGCAAATTTATCTATAAAGATGTGTTTCGCGTTGGATCGCTGGAATTCGAGCTGGATGATCCTGAAAATGCGCCTCCCTCAGACCCTTTGATTCTCAGAAGCACCTGGAAGGCTGTTGCGCTACCAAGGTCTCGGCCACTTCAACCTGTTTTCAGAAACCGTCCGAAGCCGAAGCAGATAACTCTTACTCCGGTGAAACTGGATGGAACGAATGATCCTACAAAGAGCCCATCCACTCTGCAGGACCACTACAGGCCGCTTCTGAGTCGAAGAACGGCTTCAAAAATAACCCCTCTGCATGATCCTTTAGCTCTAGATGCGCTGGTGCTACCAAGACCGCCGAACTTTGCTGAAGAGCTCATCAGAGATGTTGTTGTGGATCCAATTCTTTCAAGATGCCTGAGAGACCATCAAAGGGAAGGCGTTGTTTTTCTCTACGAGTGCGTCATGGGCTTTCGTGAGTTCACGGGAAAGGGGGCATTACTTGCTGATGATATGGGATTGGGCAAGACGTTACAAACAATAACACTAGTGTGGACGTTGTTAAAGCAGTCCCCCTTTGTTTCCCAGACATCAGTATCTCGCAAAGTGATGATATGTTGTCCAGTGACCTTGGTCGGAAACTGGAAGCGAGAGTTTAGAAAATGGCTTGGAAACCATAAGGCTAATGTTTTGGTGCTTGACGGTCTGCAGACCAATCATAGGCAGGCGATTCAAGGGTTTGCCAACACCAACGTGTACCAAATACTCATAATTGGGTATGAGAAAATGTTAACTCTGTCAAAACAGCTAGAGGATGTTAATATTGATCTGGTCGTCTGTGATGAAGGTCACAGATTGAAAAATTCCAGCAACAAAGTCCTAAAAGCGCTGGAAAGCTTGAATATCGAACGAAGAATCATTCTGTCGGGAACTCCAATTCAGAACGATCTTTCAGAATTTTACAATGTGATCAATTTCATCAATCCTAATGTGCTTGGTGACTTCAAGAATTTCCAGAGGAAATATCTGAAGCCAATTTTGAGAGCCAGAGAGATTACGTGCCAGAATCCGGATGTCATCGAGATGGGAGAGGCTATGTCAAGAGACCTAATTGCATTAACGAAGTTGTTTATCCTGAGACGTACTAATGAGGAGGTATCTGGTCATCTACCGAAAAGAACGGATTTCATTTTATGCGCTCCACCAACAAAGTTACAGATTCGTTTATTCAAGTCCTTGGCAAAAACTAACCATTTCAGCAATGTTTTGAAGGGAGGTCCGATAAATGACTCCCTGGCTTTGATAACTGTTTTCAGGAAGATCTGTAATTCTCCATCCTTAATGCAGCATGATGGCTTGTTTCTTTCTCTCTGTGGAGGTCATTCGGAAAACGAAAGCAGTTTCAGGAATGAGCTTGCAACCAAAATCAGAAGTTCAAAAATATCACTGCTCGTGGATCTTTTGAGAGAGATACGAGTTTTGGGAGATGAGAAATTGGTTCTTGTGTCTAACTTCACACAAACTCTGGATGTTCTGGAAAAAATAATCAGTGGACTAGGTCTGACATCTTGCCGACTAGATGGATCGACTCCGTCCAACCTGCGCGATGGAATTGTCAAACAATTCAACAGTTCCTCAACTGAGGAGCAGTTTGTTTTTCTTTTGAGTGCTAAGTCGGGAGGTTGCGGTCTCAACTTGATTGGTGCATCCCGCTTGATTCTTTTTGATAATGACTGGAACCCTTCTATCGATGTGCAGGCAATGGCCCGCATACACCGTGAAGGACAGATAAAGCCTGTTTTCATATACCGGTTGTTGACAGCCGGTTGTATCGATGAAAAGATCTTCCAACGTCAACTGATCAAGACCAACCTGAGTGATAAGTTTTTGGATGACTCCACTACGTCAAACGAGGATTTTTTCAGTGTGAACGATTTGAGAGATCTGTTCACCATTACAGAAGACGCCAAATCCTGTACTCACTCACTCATGGAGTGCGATTGTGGTGGGGATGGCATAATAAAGCCTCTTGAAAAGAAACCGCTTCTTCAAGAGGAGCTTGAAACTAGCGAAGGGCACCAAAAAGATGGAAGCAGACCCAGCTTCGTATCAGCTCTCAACTACAATCAGGACTTCGATAACGAAAACGAAACCAGACGCAAGCAGCAAATCAAGAAGTGCCTAATGGATTACAGGCATATCGACCCGGAGGTCTCCAAGGAAACAGGTGATAAAGTACTTGACTCTATACTGGAAGGTCATAATAATGCCAAACCTCTAATTTCCTACATATTTGCTAAGCCATGAAAACTGACAGAGAGGAACTGAGAAAATGATTGACAGCACTCAAGATTTACTTTGAAACCGAGCTTCGGCAGCTCTTGCTCTTTGCTCTCTCATGACTTGCATTCTCTGTTCGGGAGATAGGGTGTCAAGGTTTCTCTGTTCTGTCCCTTTGATGGAGGGAAGGTGCTTTCCTTTGCCATATTTATTCACTCTCTTACGGTCAATCTCCCTTTTGGCATTTTCCAATCCTTCGTCAAGCAGTTTTCGGTCCTCTAGAATTTTCCTTTCCACTGCTGCTTTATTAAGTGACTCCACCTCCTCTTTAGTACGGGACTGCATAACTTTGGCACTAGTTTCCCAGTCGCAAAATGATTCTCCTAGATTGTTTCTGGCCACCTGAAAAACATATCTTGTCTGGTCAGTAGTAGCTAGTTCGTATGCAGTCTTCCCTGATATGTTCTTGATTGTAGGATCGGCCTTGAGCACATCCATTAGAATGTGGCACATGTGGTTTAGTTTGTGGTGAGAGCTGTAATGCAACATCGTAGGAGTATTGGCAAATTCAGAACTTGGCTCCAGAATGAGATTGACGTCAACGTCATTTTCTTTCATATATGATATCAAGGCGGGAGCTTTGGACTTCCTTAGCAGAGCAACAAGCTCGCTGGTAATTTTCTCGGGTTGTGGGATCACAACCTTCGGTGTGTTCTGAGAAGGCTGTTGTAATTTTGACTTCTCCAGAGCTTCCCTCTGTTTAGCGTCTCTCTCTAACTGTTCGGTGCTTGTCTTCGGAAGTGTCAGTATTTTCAGGTAACTCAGCTCGCACCATGCTTTCTTCAACTCCGAAGTAGTGGGCCTCTTAGTTGTAAAGGGAAACACTTTCACTCTAGGGTCTTGAGACAGAATAGGAGCGCCATCATAACCCACTATGGCTTTCCGAGAGGATGACCCATTAGCTTTGACAAATATATTACTACAATGGCTCAAGTCATCTCTCCATTCTTCAAGCAACTCTCTAACGTCAGTCCTAAGGGCCTGTTCATTGTAGCGTCTCAAATTTGAACCCGCACTCTTGGCTTTGCCTTTGGCGTTGTCGTTGGCGCTCTGGGAGCCTCCCTGCTTTCTCCTGGTTGTATATCTGTGGAATGTTTTGTGTTTCAACATCCACACAGATTGCATTAAAAGTTCCTCCTTGGATCCCTTATTTCCCTTAGTATTCAGAGGCTCGTGAGATATGATGGCACCGGCAAAATGTCCTCCTCCAATCATCAAAAGAGCAGATTTTGTACTGCTCAGAGTTGCTCTGTCCTTGTTGAGGCTCCTTATGGTCTTTAGAGGATCTGTTTCAGGATTGGATGCATTCAACACAGACTTATATACCCCAAAGTACAGATCATCGGGAAGAAGCGATGACTCAAATAAAATGAAAGAAGACCTGGTGTTGAGGAAACTGATTGACGACTCTTCTGAAACCGTTGCAGTTGATACGAACTCTCCCCCGAGTGAAGTTTCTTCAGAGCTCTCAGCAGAGCCGTCATCAGAGCTCATATCAGAGCCTGATATGCTAAGCTGATCCATAATGGAGTCAAATTCCTGCTCACTGACTGTCGCCAGACCCTCCGACTTTCTTTTGTAGTTATATCTCTGGAAATCATCCACTGTGACGGTCGTTCTCTCCTCCGCAGCAGGAATATCGGTTACCCTTCGCCTCTGTGGCATCGGGTTCACAATCTGTCTGTGTATCTGTAAGTTCTTTTCAGTAACGGGTCTGCTCTCAAGATACTCCTCCTGTGTTCTCCTCTCGAAAGTGGCAGAGTCGAAATACATTAGGTTGAGTGATTCGAGCACCTGATCTCCTAAATTGTAGAGATAGAGCTCCGCAGGTAAGACATTCTGCGGCCTCTTCTCAGACATGATTGCTGTCAATATTAATATCGTTCTATATGCTAACTTTCGTCGCTCCTAATGATATATATTGGATCTAAGTGGTTTACTTTCTTTAAGAACGATTTTGTATTTTCAATTCATAAAAAACATATTTAATTCATTTTGCCGTGAGAGATCACAATATTTACACTTTGACTTTATATTAGTAAAGCAACTCGTGCAGATATAAAACAAGCATAAGTAGAGAGCCCTTTGAACCTTTAAGGAACTGTGCTACTGCATGTATCCGATTGCATTGTCCAGCATGTGGAACATTGCACTTTTTGGAGCTGTTTTCACCGCTCTGTGTGGAGCTGTGCCATTTCAGCCTCAAAGCCAAGAGAGCCTGGTATTAGAGAATATCAATAAACCAAATATTGTGGACGAAACAATATCCAATGTTTCACTACTGACTCTACACAAAAATCTGGTCACCAGTAGTTCTGTCAGTGGATACGAACAAAACGTATCCAGCTACCTAGCATCCTATTTGGAGTCGAGAGGTCTTACAGTGGAAACTGTTGCTACCAAAGATAACCGTAGCAACATTTACGCTTATTTAGGGGCATCGAGGGATGCCAGCGTACTTTTGACAAGTCACATCGATACTGTACCTCCTTACATCGAATATTTTGTGGAAGGAGACAAGATTTATGGCCGAGGTGCCTGTGATGCTAAAGGATCTGTTTCAGCACAGATCAGCGCTTTCTTTGAACTGTTAGAGGAGGGCCAGATCCATGAAGGAGACGTTGCACTGCTGTATGTTGTGGGTGAGGAAATTGGTGGAGACGGAATGGTGGCTGTAGATGAGAACCTGAATGCCAACTGGAAAACCGTCATCTTTGGAGAGCCTACAGAGAACAAGTTGGCGATCGGCCATAAGGGGATCTTCTACTTCAACCTCAAGGTACATGGAGTATCATCTCACTCAGGATATCCCGAGCTAGGTGTTAATGCCAATGATATACTTATCAAAATAATGGGCCAGTTATCCCACTTGGAATGGCCAGGAAGTGATATACTGGGTGAGACAAACGTGAACATAGGTCTATTCACAGGGGGGACAGCAGCCAACGTTATATCGCCATATGCTGAGTGTACCGTACTTATGAGGCTTGCTGTTGATTCGGAAACGATTGAGAGGATTGTCTATCAAATAATATCAGCATACGATAATGTGGAGTTCACCTTGCTGCAGAAAGCAAATCCGACGTTTCTCGACCACGATGTTCCAGGATTTGACACCGTAATCGCCTCTTATTCTACTGATATCCCGAATCTCACTAACAGGGGCTTCAAGAGATACTTATATGGACCGGGCTCCATTTTAGTGGCTCATGGAGACAAAGAGTATGTCTCAATTGACAGTCTGAACAAAGCAGTTGAACATCTCAAGAATCTCACGCTATACTCCCTACAATACAACTAGACTACTACTACATTCTAATGTATTCCGTTTCTATATCCAGTGCAAGTGTTGTTGTCTTAGCACCGGACTCAAACTAGGAAATATTCAATTTAGCAAAGTGACATTCAGTTTTGAACTCTGAGAATTACCAAGAGATTCTCAGAGCCAGGATAACCAACTGGTGACCCAGTGGTTTCCCATCACATGCTTATATAGGCGGAATTCAAGTCTACAGTTCAGCATAAGATCACACTTGGTCATATACAGAACTGCCTGAGTACACACACCTTCTTTGTACCAGCTTCTTCTCTATCCACTTGAACAACTGTTTTCATTAATAACATCCTTCAATTTTACAAAAAAATTCTCTCTAACATTTTCGAGTGGGCTTATGTAAGCTAGTCCGTAACTACTGTAACTTTTTTATCAGGATCAAATAAAGCAGATGTGAAGGATTTAAGAAGTCATAAACAGGGAGAGATTTCACACAAAGGGTTTTTTCTGTGACCATCAGTCACTAGTTACGCACGAGCCAACAGAACTCAAGAAAGACCCAATCGATGTCATCAGCTCCAGCATGGAAGAGACTAGGGCTCAAGATAAAAGAGACTTTGAAAAGCGATCCGCTATCCCTAGCAGTTAATATAGAGTCTGTGAAAAGTTCATCATCTTCTCTTGTGACCAAGGTTTTTTCAGGAAAGCGGAAACTAGATGGGATAGACGACGAGAAAGTAGGAGAGCAGTCGTCTAAAAAGTCTCCGAAAAGACAGAAGCTGCCAAAAAGTGAAAGACCTCCACCTCCCGAGAAAGATCAGCTGAAATATCTGAGACAGTATAGTGAAGATAGAGAAAACTGGAAGTTCTCAAAGCAGAAACAGAACTGGATTGTTAAGAATGTGAGGTTCATTCCTACCGAATACTATGAGCTTCTTGAAAAGTATTTGAAAGGTATGAAGGGGGGGTCTCGGGAAAGGGTGATTAGGCAAATGAAAGGTGTGGTAGATGAGTGGAACCGTATGGCAGAGGAGGCAGAGAAGCAGCTGGAAAAGAATAACACGGAGAGTAAAGAAACAAATGAAGAACATGCAGAGAAGAAAGCGAATAGTGAAGAGAAGCCTGCAGATAGCCATCCAAGCGCTGCTAAAGAATCTGATATTCCTGATTACGAATACTGTCTACGTGCTCGAGAACTGCATACAGTCTTAGCGGGTGAGGTCCTGCCTATATTTGGAGAAGACTCGAAAAGGAAGTCTTCTGATTCTGCGGTCAGTATGGTTGTGGAAGATGTAGAAGTGACGGAGTATGTAGGTGAGGAGGATTTTGAGGTCTTGAAAAAAGTGGAGGAGGCGGCCCATAATATTCAAGAGAAAGAGAAAGAAACCGTGAAGAAGAGAAAGAAAGACATGAAGAATAAAAAGGACATCGGAAAGCCTGATTCACCACACTGAGGTTTTAATGTATAGTTGAAATAATCAAGCAAACTGGGCTTGGATTCTATATCGACCGACGCGTCGATTCAGCAATTTTCGAACGACTGAAAAATAAAACCTGTATCACTTGTGTGCATTTCGGTATACGTGCATCTTCAATATCGAAAACCGATTTACACAGATGAGTTAATGAAGCTCATCAATCAATCGAACCATAATGAGATACTTTGTTGAGGATTTGTTTACACAGACAAGAGATACTGATCCTGATTTGAGGTTCATGGCTCTCAATGACCTCGAAAAAGAGATCATAGCCAACCCTGAGAGCTTCTCCCATGACAATAGGATTCAGTATGCCAAGATTTTGCTCTACTGTTTGGATGATGAGTTTCCGGAAGTACGTTCACAAGCCCTGAAATGCTTCAAGAGTTTGACCCCAAGACTTGGTAGCTATAGTGGAAATATTCTAGCTACTCTCTCCAAAAAAAAGCCCGAGAAGATCTCAATTACTTCAACAAAATACACTATGGCGATCCACAACATACTACGAAGCCTGGCTGTTGATGAGTCTTCAGCCAAGAAGATTATCGGCTGTATGCTTGGTGATATTTATGATAATGGACAAGAGAAACTCTTAACGACTATTGACTTCATTGAAATCCTGACAGACCTTCTGGAGTATTTGGGCAACTATTTTTCTGATGCCCAGTTGTCCAATGTCTCCGAGCTTTTGATAAAGTCAAGCTTTGAGTCAGACACCGTGATATCAAAAAAGTCTATTGGCGCGTTGAGTCTACTGGCACGTGCCGCCCAACAGGGTCCTCAACTCGAACCTATCATTGAGCATGTCTCGAGCTATTTTGAAAAGGCCGAATCTAATAACAAAAACAAAGTTGCGTCACTCAGAATCCTTACAAATCTCATCAGGGCAAATCCAAAGGTGATGAATTTGCTTTCTGAAGAATTCATTTCAATCATCCATAGGTCTCTCAAACTCGACCAACTCGACCTGTTAGATGACGATTTTGACCTTCAGCAGGAAGTGGAAGATGTCCGATCTGAATCCCTCATATGCCTAATCAACATGTTTGAAAATCTTGATTCCAGTGTAATGGAGTTACATGCTAACGAGTCCATAGAGATTGCCTCCCGATTTATAACTTATGACCCTTACGTTGAAGCGGAGAATGATGATTATGTGGCACAAGATAATGAGCTAGACTTTGATCTCTCCGATATTGATGACGACGGAGATGATGAAGACTCGTCAGGACACTCCTGGAAACTGAGAAGGGATGCCCCTAAACTGATCGTTACTATTTTAGAGTCCGTCCCGCTATCTTTGCCTTATATATATAAGCAAACGGTCACTTTGCTAACAAAACGGCTAGTGGACTCAAACTCAACAGTTGTCACAGAACTGTTGAAATGTCTGACCACCATATTCCGATACAGTTCGAAAGAGGGCGCTTATTACAACTTGAAATTCTTTGCATCGCTAGGTGATATCTCTAAGGGCAGGCGTAGTTCTGATGTCAGTATGCAGACTGAAGATGATCCTTTTGTATTATTGATGGGTCAAGTTGATCTTATATGTGATAACTTTGAGCGATTACTCAACAGAAAGAATTCCAGCAAACTCTCGCTGTTATATGATTTCATTATTGAACTATCTAGGGCAATTCATGGATGTGGCAAGAAGTGGACTGATCCTATCGTATCAAAGCTGATTGATATTCGAGACCGTTCCAATGTCACTTCTGACGATATAAAATTCTACCATTCAATTCTGGCTAACAGCTCTCTACAAGATTTGGAAAACAGCTTGACTCGTGTTGTTGACGATATTGTTTCCTGTCTTGCGAAATCATCAAATCATGAGCTGGTACTTGAATCTCTCAGTCTTTTGATAGATTTACTCACTGTTTACGTCAAAAGAGATCGACCTTCGCCAGCAACAATGAGTCTTTTTTCCGATTCAGTCAGTGAATCGCTTGTTGAGAAGGCTATAAATAAGAACTACTCTACTGAAATAAGACGAAAAGCTTTGATCTGCTTGTGTGGACTGGTCAGAAATGTTCCACTAACAGACGAAAAACTGCTTGCATTGTTGACTGTATTTACACAAACAATCAAAATCGAGTTCCTGGTGACTACTGACCTAGTATGCATCGAATCAATTGTCAAATCAGAGAATATCGCATGGAAACTAACATCTGATTGGATAAGATCAGTTATGATTGCACTTATCGAATACTTCTCAATCTCTGAGCTTCAAGAACACGCATTGAAGGTTGCTCTGGCCATATCACAGTCTCGTCAACTTGATGATGAGCAAAATCTATCTGCAATCGACGCATTGGTGAACATCGGGGAGTCTTCAAGAACATTACCAGCAAACTATAGTCTGATATGCGCTGTCATAAGCGAATTACTGAAGATTGTTGATGCAAAGCAACAGGTAAACTCCATTATTCAACTTCTTGTCAAAGTCTCTGCAAACCCAGCTTTTGACCAAAATGCCCTAGTATCGCTGACCAACTCAATTCTAAAACATACTGACCCGGAGAGTTTCTCAAATGCGGTTTTGCAATATGGTTCTGTATCAGACTCTAACGTCTCAAGGATACTGGCGGTCATATCAGTAACTGTGGGCAATGTCGAATATATTGAGCAGGTGCTTAAAGATCTCAACAACGGATCACAAGTTCATTTTGACCTTATATTTCTAGAACAGGTCTCAATTGTTATGGATCTGCATTGCAATCTATCCTCCTTCTTCAGATACCTAACTAGCCAGGATACGAATATAAAGGCGGCAACAATCCAAGCCATCAGCACCATTGTCTCGAACCATCCCAGACGACACCTCTCTGAGTTTTTAGATCGCTTGGAATACACGCCTCAGGAGTCTCTCCAATTGCTTCAGGCTCTCAGCATAATCGTCAAGAATGTGGAACTAGTTCCTGATACTTTCAAGAGGGTGTTTGATCTCGTTATTGGTATGGAAAGTAAAAATACCGACTCCAAGGCCAAAGAGCTTGAGATCAGCTGCGCGGCAGACATTTTATCAAGTCTCGCTATCCAAGATGTGCGAACACTGAATGACTTCTGTGCAATTTTGTCAAACGATCCATCTGTGCCATTGAAGTTGAGTATTGGATCAACGTTGAAGTGTATATTGGAGGATATGAACATTTTCGCTGGTAAGGAGACGCTGATATCCAAATATATAGAGGTGGTGACCGGATCTGGGTTTATTTTTGATAGTGATCTGAGATTGAAGCAGCTGGGGGTATCCAACCTGATATTGGTGGTTCACAAGGCTCCCACAAGTGCGATACCCCTGTGTTCGAAGCTGATACCTGATATTCTTGCTAACGAGCTGGAGCAAAAAAAAGAACATGTCAAGATAGTGAGAATTGGGCCATTCAAACACAAGTTTGACAGCGCTTTAAACTTCCGCAAATCGCTTTATGAGCTAGTGTATTCAATTATTGTGTCATTGGAGGATAATCCAGGTTTGAAGACTCTCTGCAGCATAAACTGGAACCATTTGTTTGAGCGCTTTGTGGCCAAATCATTCAAAGACGATCCCACTGTGATATTCATTTGCCTTTTGACCTTGCTGAAAATCATCCAGCTAAAGCCTAATATTTTCATAGGAAATCAGCTGCTGGAGAATTTTGTGTCAGGCTGCAATAAGCTGCTAGGGAAGAAACTACGGGAGGATGCGCCGAAGCAGGATATCGAGAGGTTCAGCGACACTGTCAAGGCAGTCTTGAGATGCTGTAAGAAGGTAGACAATCTCATTGGCTCGGGAGCTGTGAAGCTCGATGGGCCCACTTCCACTACTTGGACCACTTTCGTTGCAGGTCTCAGAAACAAGTATCCAATTTTTGATACCGAAGACTAAAACATCAGTTGTGAAACAACTCGTTGAACGAACGAAGTCCCAGATCAAACCCGTGTTCCCATTCCCATAGAAACTTACTATTGCCCCTGCTGTTAGTATGCTCCTGTCTCCGGGCGGCTCTCCAAGCCTTGATCCGGCCTATTTTAGAGCTGTCAAACTGTGCAAATGATACACTATCCATCCAAGCAGTAGTGAAGCCTTCTCCGTATCTCCAATGTTCGTAGTGTTCGTTACTATTCTGCGAGTTCCAATAGTTTTCATGATTGCGCTGATTATCGTCCCGACGCTGCTCAAAATCCTGTTGTGACGGTACAGGTACATTTGTTGCTCTGCTGGGAATGCATCCCCTCTCTACCATTGGCCTGAACCCCCATTCTCCACCGTCGCCATGTTCAAATTTATAGCACCAGAAGTAACTTCCAAAATCAGCTCTTTCATTAAAGAGTGCCAGCTGACGGTTGCCGTACTCTCTGACTTTATCGGACCTGTCACAACTCGATTTGTCCCAAGTAGAGCCATCTAAGACACACGAATACTCGCCAACCATAATATCAGCCGCTCCGGATAAGCCATTGAGCACCGAGGAGTTCAAATCATCGAGGATCTGGTCAGCGTTCTTACGTTTATCATCGTCTGAGAAACATCGATATACGTGTGAGTCTATAACGATTCCCGCATCTCCATGCTGCTCGTTTTCCTGGATTATCTTCACCCACTGATCAGTCCACCATCCATCACTTATCACTATGGGTATGTTGTCATTGACCTCTCTGATAGCCCTGGTGGCTGCACGATAGTAGCGTTTCTGACCTTCCGCATTATTATCAAATACAGACTCATTGACTATCTGAAGTCCCGCGACATTGTCGTATTGATTAAGCTCTGAAGCCATGAACTTGAGAATCTCACAGGCAAGCTCAATGGCCTCTTTATTGGACCAGAACCCCGGACTTTCAAAGCGCTCACCGCTGTGGTCGCCAGTGTTGGCGCCCCTCGGAAGTGCATGCAAGTCCACCAGCACCGATATCCCGTATTGGGCTGCCTTTTCTATATAACTTGATTTCAGAATAGACCAAGCATTCTCATATACGGCACCCACAGACCGAAAAGAAGTATGCTTATTGAATTTGCTTGTGTTGACACACCAATAACCTATTGGTAGACGAATTGATTGTACTCCCTTTGATCTCAGCCACTCCCAATCTGAGTCAGAGCAGTATGATCGCCAGTGCTGCTCAAATTGCTGCTTGGAGGCTTCGATTCCTTGCGAACTAACGAGCTTGCTGACGGCGTCGAGTTCGTAATTAGTATTTTCCTTGAACAGTGAGTCGTATATATATCTTTCCAAAACGAAAACTGAGCCAAAATTTACCCCAAAGTTCTGTCTTGACTGATAGATGGATCGGGGTGACGGAGCGCTGCCCTGGGGTGCTGCAGGGAAACTTGGAGGATATCCTTTAGAGCTGAACTTTTCTTTGAGGTGATCAAACATGACACTGGATAGAAACTCGTATCGAAGCTGCAGTCTTGAGCTCAAGTTGGCTTCTGTTACGTGTCAATGGCTGCGCTAGACCTCTTCAGAATTGATAGATCGAACTGTTGTATTTAGTAGAGAAGAGCGTCGGTTGCTGAAGTGAATTTCAGTGATAAAGACTTCTACGTAAGTGTGTGTAGCAAAGTGGGAGGTAGGAAAAATTAAGAGAGATCGACGCGACGATCAACAAGGCCGAGCCGCAGGGCCACGTTGTGCAAGTTCTCTTATCTAAGTAGAGTAGCACAATATATTTAGTACATTAACAGATCAACAACCCACCCAGAATGTTACACCTTGAGATCAGATTCAAGCTTCAGTTCCTCCACGGAGTTTGAAACGGTTAGGTCAGGGATACGTGACGCGTGTGCCGACAGCAGGTCTGGAACAATAGCTGCTTCGCGGCCTCTGAAAATGCGAATAATCTTGAATATCACCTCTCTGCTCTCATAGATTGGGTAGAAAATAATAAATGTCGCAGCACATAACAGCCAGATCATGATAATGACTATCCATGCACGGAAGAACTTCTTGCTATAGATGTAGTTCTGCCCGTACATGGGCATTGGAATCAAGAAGATGACAATGAAGAAGAACACAAAAGAGAGGATGATGGCTATTTTAGAGTATTGCTTTAGCTCTTTTGCCAGCCTTGGATCACTCACCTTCATGTCTTTTGCTTCTTGTACCGTTGCGTCATCTCCAACCACGAAGTTGGCATCCAGAGTTCGGAAGTCGTAGTCAGCCTCCATTGGTTTGATATATGTGATTGCGACAATAAAGATTAGAGATCCGAAAAGACCGATGAAATTTCCGACTGCGCACGAGTACTGTTCCCCAAGAGTGTCTTTGTTAACTTCACCATAAAGGCTCTTTGCGGACACACACCAGCCTATGACAGCTATGACTGTAGCTAATGGGGGCCCAATGATGATACTAAGCGGAGTCATTTTCTTCCAGAATAGAGCTAGAGTGAATGCAAAGACGCCGGGGCCAAGAGCAATTCCAATGAAGGTAATGATCCATGAAATGGTGATCCCAATATAGTTGAACACAACTGTTAGAGCTCCCATTGCGATAGCAAAAAGCGTGACACAGATGTGTGACATTCTGATCAGTTGTTTTCCTGTAGCGTCAGGTCTGAAGTAAGAGCGGTATATGTCGTAGGTCACAACAGAAGAGAAACCGATTAGCTCCGCAGATGTCGCAGATGTTGCCGCAAGCCAGACCATCACCATTCCAGCGGCAGCTCCAGACTTCCCTAAGATTTGAAACATTCCGTAAAGCATAGGAATACCCTGGTTAACAAGCTCGGATGGAATAGGGTCTGGATACGTGGGAGAATCTGGGTCTCCAATCAGTGCCAAGGAGGACATTGCAGTGCAGGAAGATAGAGCTAACGGAATAATGAGCCAGCAGAGCCCTCCAATGAAGTAACCCCACATACTACTTCGCGGAGAGGCAGCTAAAGCTTTCTGACTGTACGATGGATCGGTGAAAACAGTGCTGAAACCGCCAACAACGATGTTCCAGCCGTTGAAAAGCGCCGTTTTATTCTTCCACGTGAGATAACTTCCCTTGTATCCCGCACTTGGAAAGTCTTTACCGGTCTGCGTGAGGAGCTCGTACATCTTGTCGATTGATCCAATCTTTTCGGAGCTGGTGTAGGTGACAAATAATGTCACCGAAATAATGACATAGATAATCACAGTATGGATCCAGTCGGATATAAATGTTGACTTGAGTCCTCCTGTGACAGTATAGGCCCAGACTCCAACTGGTAGAAGCATAGCAGCCGCCACGACATGCATACCTGTCACTACGCTAATAGCCTGGCATCCACCCAAAAGCAGCATGGCGGAAATGATAACGTTCGTTCCCAGTCCGTAGAATAAGCAGACCCAGTGCGCTACTTTTCCAAAGCGAGCCTTGATTATCTCAAGCACTGTGTGTGCCCCGGGAGCCTTTCTCTTGATCTCCAGGGCCACGACAGCAAAGAACGTGATCTGAATCGTGAACGCGAACGCGTACCACGCTCCTGGAATCCCGTAAGAGTAGGTCATACCTGAACTAGTAAGTACGGTGCCTCGGCCACGTCCAGCTGGATACGACAGCAGAAGCTACCAGTCCTGTTTTGACGTTTCTGGACGCAGTGGTAAAATGCTCCGAGTCTTGGACCTCTCCCATATAGCTTGCGAGCCCTCTAGTTATGAAGATCATGAGTGCTGCGAACACCGCGCCCAGCGCGAGAATATAGCAGTAACCATACGCTTGCTCTAAAATAGGTTCCACCATGGTCTGATAAGTCACTATTGATACTGTGCATACCCACCATTGAGAGAAGTCCCGTAATACATTGGAGGACTTTGGGGTCTTTATATACCCTGGGGAGCATTGCTAAAGGCCACAGTTCCACTAGTAGATAACGTAAAGAGCGAATGCGCTCGACAGTTTGGAAACTTCCGAACCTCTGATAAGATTGGGTCGTGTGGAGCTGAGCAGATCCTACAGTTCCATAATCAAGCTTCTTTGTGCATTGATAAGCGGGCTTTGGCCTTTATTCAGTCCGAACTGAGAAGCGCTCTCTAATCGTGAGTCTGTCTTTTCGGGACCACAAGCTCGGCCCATATTGGAGAAGCGGTGGACACCGTTTTTGGCTTTCGCCGATAGCACAGGTAAACCAGATTACTCACTGCATTGTCTAAGCAGTCTCGGCTGGTGCTTCCACGCTCAGACGCTGGGCGTCTCTGCGCTTTACTTCTCCACAATGCTACGATGAGATGGCGGCGAATGTTTGTTCCTGCGGCACCGTATTCCTTATCAGGTTTGCGGTAATTTCCCGCTTTTCTCGGGTGTACTGGTTTCAAGGGTTATGACGAAATTTCTTAGGAAAGGCTTATCGAACTACCCGAAGAAGCCACCAGCACTAGATTAGTAGGAGAGACATTATCTATCCTGATAGCACACACCAACTTTTGGCGTGGAACGGCGGAAAAAGGGCCGTTACAAGCGGCGAGAGTTCGGCGCATGTGCGCCGCATTATCTGTGATGAGCTAATCTAGAGATAACGTTTTACCTGAGATTGGAAGCGATCAGCTATGCTTTATAATCTAAGCAATTCTATGTCCGATCTGCTCTATCAGAAGAGTCCAAACGGCTACTTGAAGAGTATTTCAACATGAGCGAGAAGTACGGAAACATCATTGAGACTCTGGTCAGCATTGATCTGGAAAAACCAGCATGGGAACAGGAGGGACTGCACAACAGATGGCACCCCGATATTCCTGCTTATAAGACCATAAAGCAGAGTACTCCTTACAAGATTGAGTGCTATGAATGGACAGGAGGTCAAATCGGCAACAATGACTCTGCAGACGACATCAAGTACTGTGATCTGACACGAATCCACTATCTGTCTGGACCATTCGAAATTGAAGGGGCGAAAAAGGGGGATGTTCTAGTGGTGGAAATCCAGGATGTTCAGCCCCTAGACAGACAGCCTTGGGGATACTGCGGGATCTTTGCAAAAGAAAACGGGGGTGGGTTCCTTGACAAACATTACCCGAAAGCCGCAAAGGCGATCTTCGATTTTGAAGGAATCAACTGCTCTTCGCGTCACATTCCCAACGTGCGGTTTGCAGGATTGGTGCACCCGGGTATATTGGGAACTGCTCCAAGCCCAGCTGTCTTAGCGGAATGGAATAGAAGAGAAACTGAGCTTGTCAACTCTAATCCAGACTCAGGTTTTATCATGGCCAATCTTCCTGAATCAAAAAATGCCTACGCTGGCTGCCATTCCACCGAGCACACCATATCCCAACTAAAGGAAGGAGCCCGTACGATCCCTGGAAGGCCAGAAAATGGGGGGAACTGTGATATCAAGAATCTCTCTAGAGGGTCCAAAGTGTATCTCCCTTGTAATGTCGACGGTGCCCTGCTCAGCGTAGGAGACTTACATTTCAGCCAGGGAGACGGTGAAATATCGTTTTGTGGGGCGATCGAAATGTCAGGCTGCATCACTCTAAAGTGTACAGTCATAAAACAAGGAATGTACAAAATGAATATGAAGAGTCCCATGTATCTTCCAGGTCCTGTGGAAAACAATTACGGGCCAGGGCGTTATCTGACGTTTGAAGGGTTTTCTGTTGATGAGGACGGGAAACAGCTTTGTCTTGACACCACCGTGGCTTATCGGCAAACATGCCTCAGAGTCATTGAGTATCTCAGAAGATATGGATACAACGACTACCAGATTTATCTGCTACTTTCCACGGCACCAATACAAGGACATGTGGCGGGAATTGTAGATGTTCCAAACTCTTGTACGACGATTGGTCTTCCAATGGACATTTTTGACTTTGATATCTCACCAGAGGCCGATGCAGTCAGTAAAGACAGAGCCAATTGTGCTTTTGCGCAGGACGATTTAGCTGAAGGCTTTCCATTATGCGACGAGATGCCAAACATGTTACTCAACTTCATCGAGAGCACTAAATAGATCGTTGTATGCCTATACATATTCATCAGCACACAACAACTGTTTATCAGTTGGTAACAACAGTGATCAGACACCAGATTAACCTAATCCGGCATCAGCAAGCCCTACTCTACCTCTCTCTTATCGGGAACACGAAATTTCTCTGCGGCACTAACGATTTTGCTGCACGGTATGAATAAGTAATTCGATCAGTCGTTATAGTAAACCCGCGGTCCTGCCTGGTGAATGAAAGAAACCCATATGAGCCGCTCGGAAATTGCGCACATCTCAAGCGTCACAGAGCGCAGATCGCGGACCTCAGAAAGTGAAGTGTGGTGCACAAAAGGACAACCATCCTAGAATAGAATCTAGGAACAATAAGATATTGTAAAATGTGCAGTATTAGCGAAAGCGGGCCGTCCAATGGCCCGCAAGACGAGAACAATTTCTGGGTAGGAATATTTCCATCAAACGCCGCTGCCTGCGGATCTCATCCCGTGCTGAAAACCTCACGCTTCCATAATGGTTACGAAAGAGTGCGGAAATCAATGGATACTAGTCACGTACTTTGTATCCTCTCTTCATCTCTCTGTATCGTAAATCCAACACAATTCTCACCGACTAAGAGTCAGATACCACTGAGAACCTACCCAGTAGCCATTATGAGGGCCCTTCTTGATGCTCTTTTTCTCGACCAGCCACCGAAGCACATCTGCAATCTCATAGGGTTCAAGCAGAGGACTAAACCGGTGAGTGATAAGCTCAGATGTAACACCAGGTCGAAAGACGATGCAGTGTAGCACCGCACATACGATCTTAGACCAGATTTCTCCGTTGAACTCCCCGTTTAAATCAATCCAGAGCTTTGAGCAAGGGCCACCTCCCACGGGCGTCAAAGGGACTAATTCATGTTCGCAAGCACTAAATCTCGACACAATGAAATCGCTCTCGAGTTTAGTCTTGTCCTGGCTCTTCGTTGAGTAATTATCAATCAAAGAAGGGGGCTGCTGGTCTATTCGTGTAACCTCAAGCTGTCTTCTTGCCATCAGATCAATCAGCGGAATAAAACAGCCGTCGGGCGATAGGGGTGAAAGAATTAATCCTTTATTCTCTGAAGATGCAGTGTCTATCATATCGTAGAATAGGGCACAAGCTTCGAGAAACGGTCTATCAAATTTCCACTCGATCAGGAACATGATCTTGTCAGTAAGAGTGAATTTCACTTTTGACTCCTCTCCCAAATAAGCAATAGCCTTTTCGTCCTCCAGTTCGCTGAGGGCTTTGGCGTAAGTCTCATTGGATGTCGACGAAAATAGTTTCTTCGCCTTATCTGACGAAAACCGCTCGGGCCCTGTTGCAAAAAGTGCTTTCAGTCTGGCCCTTGCCTCCTGTATTTCTAGTGGCATGGCTGTTGTCTCAGAATCGTTCAAAGGATAACAAAACGACATTCTCGAATACTGATCCTCTCGCTCAATAATGGAAGCACCCTCCTTGAACACATCGAGACCTTTCATCTTCACGTCAGGCCTGAAATAATGGTCTTTGAAATTGGAGTTGTAATCTTTGAAGAGAAGAGCATCGTGCGCGCTGAAGAAACTCTCAGAATCCATAGAGCTCCATATAACAATCATTTTGCTAAGATCGTAACTCAAAAGATCGCTTTCTTTTACTGTTCCATTCTGAATTGCTCTAAATAGCAACCTTTCCCATGTTTTTCTTGCCTGCTGGAGACCTCGGATACCAGCCGCCCTCTTATGTCTAGGCCACTGTCGTCGCAACACTTCAGATGTGTAACGCTCATCGAACAGCTCGGCAACTTTAACCCAGTCGATGTTGTGGGCCTGAGACAATGACTGAGAGATTATGACTGCTCTGATAAGAAGCATAACATCTTTGTTGGTTAACCTTAGACTACTTCGAGTCCGTTTGGCCAAAGTCACCCCGGTCGATTGATTTTTAGGCTTGGCGGAGATCTTCTTTCGTTTTCTGAATTTCATCAGCGGAGAAAGTAAGTCGTCATCTGTGTCCTTCGAATCAGTCTTACGCTTCTTTAAAGTTGTTTCCTCAAATGGAAGCTCTACCTTGATTGCATTTTGCTTTCTCTCTGCCGCCTTGAGTCTAGCCTCTACTTTTTTTCCAGTACTTATCTCCTTCCTTTTTCTGCTTTGACTAGACTGAGAAACAATGGAAGGGGGTAATTCGAAAAAGTGAGAATCGGAAGCTTTGAAGGCAGGCTTGGAAGCAAAATCCGTTAATCGCGAGTCAACCGGCGCCACTCTAGCATAATTGAAATTCGCTGCCTTCTCGATATCCCCTGTGGCGGGAGGATTCACCAGAGAGTACAGAACGGTAACAATGAATGGCTTGGAAGGGTTTTCAATTGCTCGGCTTGAAAGTAGTCCCTTGTCTTCCAGATACTGAGCATCTCGTTTGATAGTCTTACGGTCAACAAGATAGTCTACCTCAAGCAACTTTGAAACTTTTTTCATAAGGTCATGGTTGGCAGCCACGCATCTCGCATCATTAACAATTTTCAGCAAGATGTCACGTCTCCTTTGAGGACCATGATCGATGCCAAGAGTATCTTCCGTAACCCCCTCATCATTGAGAAGTTGATTGATAGCACTTTCAGCGTCTTCATCCTTAACAACCGAAATAGTGCTGTTCTCTTCAGGTGGCTGGGAGTTCGTGGTTCCACTGATGGAGCTATCCTTGTTCAATTCTGCCCTGACCTTTGGGGGTCTACCAGAGCGTTTCAGTGATTTTCCCACAGTTATATGTGAACCATCGGCATCTAATACAAACTCTCGCACCTTTGATGTTTTTACTAGTAATCCTTTCAAAATGGAGCCAGAATAACCAAACCAGTGGAAACGAAAAGAGCCATTCGGTAAGGAGATCACTGAGCATCTTCTAGGATAGGGCTCAGCGTACGCTCTTCCACTATAGTCCACCAGCGACATTTTGAAATCATCTCGCACAGCTGTAAGAGCGACATCTTTCTCAATATTCTCAATTCCGTGAGCAGCAAAATAGTCAGTTTGGGTCATATGACAATAGAACCTAAATTTTCCCTCAAAATTCAAATAGCGAACAACGGAACGTCTTTGCGAGGCATCAGGTTTATCAAGTACGTATGAGGCAACGAAGTTGCTGAAAGACTTGACAGAGAGTTTTCCCGTGAGCTTGTTGTTCAAGTCTTTTGTTGAAATTCCCGGATACGCCTTTACCGTGTCATATATCTGGTTTTGAAGTGGGAAGAACACATTGAAGAGAGTAGAGTCTTTAGGAGTTTCTTGTGGAGCACTCTCTGTTGTAGTCACATCCCAAGTCATGTCAGGAGCATCAAGCGAATCATTATCAAGAGAGTCCAAGTTTCGCGCGATCAAATCATTATCCTTTGGTAACTCTTTGATAAATTGAAGACCCACGTACTTTCTGCCGGTTTTGTCATGCTCCACTGAGATTCTTCTTGCAAAACCCATAACAATCAAATTTCGGACTGCTCTTGCAAAAAGGCGTCTTTCCTTCGAACCGGAGATTTTCAGCTCTCTTGCGAGGTCTGAAGGAACGCGAACTCCATGAGGAGCCGCCCTCAGCTCTCTCATAACAACATTCATCATGTCTGCAGATGTTCTTGTAGACCCCAGTTTGAAATCCTTCTCGAATTTGGTACTCACTATGATGTAGGAATTTGATGAATCAACAATAGCAGAGAATTTCTTGATCAGTCCAAGCTCTTCTAAAGTTTGAAGACGTGATGTCAGACTTCTTCTGTCTTGACCGGACTGCGCAGTAAGGTCCAAAGAAGTGATGCCTTTACCGCGAGTCCGCGTAATGCAGCGCAATAACTCATATGGATACGCCCCCAGTGAGTTACTTTCTTTGCTCACTCCACAGAGAAAGAGCGACTGTCTATTCTCAGATACACTGATCCTGATTTTAGATGAATCATAATCTCCAGACAGCGTCTTCACGTCTTGAAGCCTGGTTTTGTCAAGATCCTCGAGCTTCGTAATTTCTCGGCCCCTCTTGTCCTTGTTTACTCCAACAATACTCCTAACTTGAATGTCGCTCTCCTTTAACAACCAGCTCCAGACTAAGGCCTTCAATAAATCATCAAACGAGCCCAGCTTGGATCTGGCTAACTCCCACACGGTTTCCAGAGGAGCTCCTTCTACGGGGGAAAAACATAGCTCCTCAATTACAAAGTCCACCACCTCATCTGGAGATATCATTATGAGCCACTGAGATTGCCTTATCGTGACCCTGTGCCCGCATCAGAGTTTTGCTATTATGAAGCAGCAGCATTACTTGAAGGGTAACTGTTGTGTCTTTTTTCAGGCTTTGTTTTGTTATTAATTCCTGGAAGATTTCTAAATAGTTAGGGCTGTGCTAGAATCATAAATATATAAGTTTATCTTCAATATTTGATTTCAAAAAGAACTCCCAGCTTTCTGTAGCCAGTATTCACGCTTTCTTGCCTTCGATTCGTCAGAAACACGTCTTTCAGTCTTGACCTCTGGAGAATAATCACTCTCATCAGAGTTTGTTTCACTGGAAGTAGCCTTATGCTTAGATTTGAAGTCAGAGTCGTCGGTTTCGTTGTGTATTCCCATCAGGCTGTCTACATCAGCTCGAGAGTTCTTTCCTGACTTCTGAGACTCCTCAAAGATTTGTTCCAGTTTATCGTCGCCTGATGACTCTGACTCTGACTCTGACAACTCGGTAAAGAATTGAGCCTCTGGTGTCTTTTTTTGGTCTGTTTCGCTAGGCAACGGCGGTAAAGAAAACTCTCTTGATTTTTCCCCACTAACAAATGCCAAGGCATGATTCGTGACAGATTCCCTTGCATCCTCGAAGTCTCGTTGTTTCCCTTTATACTTGATAATGTCTCCAAGAACTGATTGACCTAGTCGCTGTTTGTATGTTGCTTGGTTCATTTCGTAGCACTTATTCGTCAAAAGCTCATACGCTCCTCCAAACGCTCTTTTTATATCTCTGACATTGAATGTTCCCCTTGATATATTATTGATAGAGTCATGCGGGTCCTGGATGGCCAGACTAAATGGATTCCGCCCTTGAAAAGATGGCATACTGTCCTTCTTGAAGTAAACTGAGTCCCCGAAGTCATTGAATCCTATCACAGTATTATCATAACCAAAATTTGAGCCGTAGAGCTCAAAGAATTCGATCAACAAAGCCCCAAGATTCTCTAGGGGATCAATTGACTTGGTTACAACACGTGGATGTAGTTTGAGAAACGATCTTACAAGGCATATGGTGGAAAATCCGCCCAACCCTCCTGTGTGAACCATATTGAGCTTTCTCACAGCCAAAAACTGCTTTACTATGAGCACCAGTTCTCTCAAACCTGGTGTGTCATCGAGCCAGGAAAGAATAACCTCTGCGGCATCAAGTCCATTTGTTCTTTCAAAAGATATGTCAATATGATTTTTAGTAACAGGATCCACAAACTTGATGATTGGAACTTTGGCCTTGGCAATTGGCTCTATATTGAGTCCCAGCTTCCTTGAACGAAGAAACGAGGAGAGTTGATATAGAGATGAGCGGTTGTCATATTTATTAGAGCGATTTTTTGAGACAATCACCATGTCAATATCTGACCCAGGAAGATAAAGGTCAGTAGCGAAAGAGCCGAAACAGAGGACGTCAACGTCAGGCCATAAGGATGTGATATGATCTCTCAGTCTTTGAACGGTTTCGTTTCTGGCCTTGATTTCGTCAACAGAAGGCGATATATAGTCCACAAAATCTTTTATTTCCATTGTAAGCCAGTCGGATATCTCGATCTGTTTCGTGTGGTCATTATTTCTAATCCATGGGTACTTGTTATTGACCTCTCCAATGGTATGCTCTCTAGAACTGGCATGGTAACCTGTCTCATCGTTGCTTAAATATTCGTTCTCACTGTTTTCGTCATCATAGTTGTCGTAATCAAACTCCTCTTTTTCTTCCTTCTCATCTTCTGAAGAAGAAGACATAAAGCTGATGAAATCAGCGTTCTCTGTCAAGGCGTTACCTATTCCCTCGATCTTCTGGTCTTCAACAGCTGGTGGATCAAGTACTCGAGCATCCGATAGCCTTTCTTCCGGGGAGCCGCCAGCGTCGGCTGAGATGTTTGACAAGGCTTCATACGAGTTCGACCTGTGACGCTTCACAGACTGTGGGCCAGAATCATTGAGCTTTTTATTACTCTTTCTGATTTTATGTTTCTTGTTCCTTGAGGAGCTTTCTCGAACTTTAGCAGGATCCTCCACATCACTATGCTTCCTCTTCTTCTCCCCTCCAATTACTTTTCCCATACTATGACATTCCTTAGCAAACCGGAATCAATTAAACATAGAACATACATATCAATTGAACATTTTCAACTGATATTAGATAGAAGCTACTCCTCCATGATTTTTTGAACTCGAATTGGTCTTGAAATTTTTGTTAGACATGGTGCAAAGATGCTTACTACCCCTGACACCTCCACCAGAAAACTCTTGTTGATGGAGCTCAGACTTTTTTTGCCACTGAGAAGAAAACGAGGTTGAATGAATCAAGGGCCATCATCTGTAGAGAAGCGGGCCAAATAGGCAGCTACATACATAAATCACTAGAAAAGAAGAATAATAGGTCATCATTATGGCTGACAGATACTCATTCTCGCTGACGACATTCTCCCCCAAGTAAGTTGGAAACCAATCACATAGCCACATTTTGACCAAAGTTACTAACACTACAATGGCGTTGTAGTGGTAAATTGAAACAGATCGAACACGCATTGGCTGCTGTCAAACAGGGGGTGACCTCACTAGGTATCAAGGCAACAAATGGTGTTGTTCTAGCTACAGAAAAGAAGTCATCTTCAGTGCTGATTGATTCCGGTTTCGTAGATAAGATTGTTCACATTACTCCTGATATTGGAATGACATATTCTGGAATGGGACCAGACTTCCGAGTTCTCACAGACAGTTCCAGAAAAGTGTCGCACACACAGTACAAGAGAATATACAATGAATACCCTCCTACAAAGATTCTCGTTTCGGAGGTGGCCAAGGTGATGCAGGACGCGACGCAGAGTGCTGGAGTAAGGCCGTATGGAGTATCGCTTTTACTTGGAGGGTACGACGATATCAACCAGTTTATGCTGTACCAGGTAGATCCCTCTGGTTCTTACTTTCCTTGGAAAGCTACGGCAATAGGCAAAGGGTCAAACGCTGCCAAGACTTTCTTGGAAAAGAGATGGAACGAGGAGCTAGAACTTGAAGATGCAATTCACATTGCACTACTAACATTGAAGGAGTCTATCGAGGGTGAAATGAACGGTGATACTGTTGAGATCTCTGTCATCGGCTCTGCAAATGATGACCTGTTGGGATTTCGTGGCGCAAAAGGGGTGAGCGGTCCGAGATTCAGAAAATTGACCGCACAGGAGATAAATGATAGACTTGATGCTTTGTAATGTTACTTAGGTAGGATTCTCTACGGTCTTTGCAGAGGTAGATAGATGTAAGCTCGTTACGACGGATGGTAGTGGTGTAAGGGTGCTTTTAGTTTGCCTTCATCATCTTTTGATGGAGTGTTTATTTGGAAGCGTGTACAGCACACAAGCAGTTCTATTTAGTGCTTGTGTATGTCACTTATCATATTAAACAGAGACTTGTTAACTGTAGTTATTGTATTGTTCCCTTAGCAATGTCACATCTGAAGCACGCTCACGGGTTTGTGGATTTTGTCAACGGATCTCCTACACCTTACCATGTGGTGAGCACCGTGAAGAAACAGTTGAAGGAGGCAGGTTTTGAGGAGTTATCTGAGAGGTCCAACTGGGCAGGAAAGGTCAAGAAGAGCAGCAAGTACTTTGTAACAAGAAATGCGTCATCAGTCATTGCGTTCACCGTTGGTGGAAGCTACGAGCCAGGAAATGGAATAGCGATTGTTGGAGGCCATACGGATTCCCCAGTGTTGAGGATCAAACCGATTTCAGATCAAAGCAGAGAGGGGTACAAGCAGATTGGTGTGGAGACGTATGGAGGTGGTATTTGGCACACCTGGTTTGACCGTGACTTGAGTGTTGCTGGTCGGGTATTTGTCGAGGAGAAACAAACGGGGAACGTGGTATCCAAGCTGGTCCAAATAAAGAAGCCGCTGCTGCGGATTCCTACCCTTGCGATCCATTTGACAAAAGACCGGTATGTGAAGTTCGAGATAAATAAGGAGACACAGCTGCGTCCCATTGCTGGGCTTGAAAGCGAGAAGTCAACTACCACAGAGTGCTGCGGTGGGGAAAAGCTTTTGGATAACGAATTTCGGGCTGTGGAGGATGTGGTGAAACGGCACAACAGAGAGTTGCTGGACCTGATTGCTGCAGAGTTGGGTGTAGGGGTTGAGGACATTCAGGATTTTGAGCTCGTTCTGTACGATACGCAATCTGCTAGTCTTGGTGGGTTGAAGGATGAGTTCATCTTCTCTTCCAGGCTCGACAACCAGGTGACGTGCTACTGTGCTACCCAGGGTCTCATTGCATCTGGAGCCAGTGTCTCATCACAGTCTGGGATCCAGCTGATATCGCTCTTTGATCACGAGGAAGTGGGATCACTTTCTGCTCAAGGAGCAGACTCGTCGTTCCTGCCAAACGTGCTTGAGAGACTAACGAAGCTGACTGCGAACCCCGAGGTGGACCTCGAATCGGAGCTATCCTCGTCGTTCTATCTCACTACGATGGCACACTCTTTTATTCTGTCCTCTGACATGGCTCACGGAGTGCACCCTAACTACCCGGAGAACTACGAGGCTTTGAATAGACCAAGACTCAACCGAGGTCCTGTTATCAAGGTTAACGCTAACCAGCGCTACGTGACCAACTCTGCTGGCATTGTCTTGCTCAACAAAATTGGCTCGCTTGCCAAGGTACCACTGCAGCTGTTTGTGGTGCGTAACGATTCTCCCTGCGGTTCCACTATAGGACCAATGGTGAGTGCAAAAACAGGAGTGCGGACCCTGGACTTGGGAAACCCGCAGCTCAGCATGCACTCCATCCGGGAGACCTGCGGATCACACGACATTGAGAAACTGGTGTCCTTATTCGAAAGCTTCTTTGAACACTACTCCGAGCTGGAGTCAAAGGTACTGGTAGACGGATTGTGATGGTGTACAATTTGATGCATAACTCTACCCCAGAAAACAACTGTTTCTGTAGTGTAGATATCAACATCCCAGATAGAGAAATATTTTTAGGTGAATGTTAAGGTGTCAATCCGTCTCGGTGAGTTTTCAGACATAACGTTCGCTCTTCCGATTGCCTGAGCAGCCATTCGAGTGGTTCCGTATAGTTAGTTTGCTTGCCATGAAACCATTAGCGAAGGTCTGTCTACTGGGACTTCTGACCTGCTTTGCGGATGCTAAGTACACGTTCCCAGGCCTCATATTTTCCAGCAAGCTGGTACCGGGCCTCAGGCCATCGCTTTCCCACAATGAGCAGCTTCCTTTCAGCCTGGATGAAGCCACTGAGCTGACACAGAGAGTGCTCGAACAGTGCACCTCTGACGCGTATATATTGGTCGACGCGCCAGGGTTGACGATTCAGGACTTTGGCTACTTCCAGGGCTTTGAGTATCTACGCAAATACATGTCCCAAGCCAGCACCGTTCTCACGTTTCCCAACATACTTGTGGACAATGAACAGAGTCTTCTAGATTACGACGAGCTGGCGAAACTGCTCCAGATCCACTGCAATGTTCTCACGTATCACGTCAATCACGGAAGTCACGAAGAGGTTCCACACTATATCGATGTCCGCAAAAGACTGATCAGAGTGCATCTGGAAGCGCTCACTGACGATATGACGGTAGAGAAGCGTTTAGAGCTGCTGGAGGAGCACGACACTCTTCTGAAAAACATCATCAGAAAGCTGCCTTCTCCCTACATTACTGTGTTATTTGCAAGCGGTACTCCTCATAAGCTCACCAACTCTGTCACTCACAGCAACATATATCGCATAGACGATATTCCAGACGACCCACGCGACCTCACGGCGGCTCAGAGAGAGGAAATCAGATTGTCAACGTCAATGATTTTCCCGGACATAACCATCTTTGATAAGTCAAGATACGTTGACTTCGAACGCAACAACCACGGAGAAAGAGCCCGACCTTCCCAAGGCGATAGTCATCCTGACGGTGTGTGGGCTAAAGACCTGGGTGCCTTACAGAGACAGGAGACCCCTATAGACGATACCTGGTTACCAAAGAAGCAGAAGAAGATCGAGAAAGATAAATCGCTCTACAGATTCAGCGAGCAGGACGCTTCGTATCCGTTTCTTCTTGACAGAGACTTTATTCTGGACAACTGGCTCTTGGTGGTCGCCGTCTTTTCACTGTTGGCAGTACTCATATTAGTGGACGTTGTCCGTGTTACTGTAGCGGGATTGCACCGATTGGTCATCGGAAGGAAGGTGTCTCTGGACAAAAAGAGCAACTAATACAGAGCCCATATGATTAGAGATGCGCACCCTCGCAATCTTTTTTTGCACAGCCGGCGAACGGTGTATATTTTTTCTAATTTCTGTAGAGCTAAGTGAGATCTGAAGCGAGAGGGACGGTGTGTACTCCTATCGAGGTACACACAGCGACGATGAGGGTCTTAGCCAGAAAAAGCAGCACGCTTATTCCAGCACGACGGATTCACTCGCTGAAACTCGAAGTCTCCGATGAGATCAAGCAGGCAGTTCTGCAACAGAGGTCTGTTGTAGCTCTGGAGAGCACTATCATCACGCACGGGCTACCCTACCCTCAAAACATTGAGATGGCACGATCGGTGGAGGACTTGATCCGTGCCAGCAATGCTGTTCCCGCAACTGTAGGGTTCATCAGAGGAGTCCCAAAAGTAGGGCTCAGTTCGCAGGATTTCGACGTCATGGCCGAGGTGATGCAACAGGAGCAGCAACAAAAGATATCGAGACGGGATATAGCCTACATCATGGCCAACAAACTTACGGGGGGGACTACAATTGCAGCGACGATGATCTTGTCCGCCATGGCACAGATAGACGTGTTTGCTACGGGCGGGCTTGGAGGCGTGTCCAAGCCCTTTGAACTGATGGATGTGAGCGCTGATCTTGACGAACTCTCCAAGACGCCGATCGGGGTAGTCTGCTCTGGCCCGAAGTCGATTCTAGATGTCCAGAGGACAATGGAGTATCTTGAGACCAAGGGGGTTCCTGTGGCCACGTTCAACGATGGGAGTTTTGACGGCAAGACATCGTTGGATGTTCCTGGCTTCTACACCAGACAATCGGGGGTCAAATCACCGTTTACTTTCAGCAACCTGGAGAAAGCTGCTGAGATGATGTACAGTGGCAAGGATGTGATGAATATGAGAAATGGGTATGTGTTCTGTATACCTCCAGCGATAAATGTGGCTTTGGATGAGGACATGATCCGAAACGTGATAGATGAGGCCCAGGAGGAGGCCACAAGACTGGGTGTTCGGGGAAAGGAGCTGACCCCATTCATGCTTGAGAAAATCAACTCCATCACGGAGGGTGTGAGCGTCAAGTGCAACGTTGAGTTTGTAAAGAACAACGCTGTTGTTGCTTCGGCCATTGCAAATCATCTGAGCGTTCTAAGAGGCTCCAAAACCACTCATGCGCCAACCTATGCGCAATTGGAAGGCAGAATACCGGTGAAGTCTACAAAATCACCCCAGTATGTGAACTCAGTGGTGGTGGGATCCGTGGCGCTGGACTCCACCAGTGTTCTGCGCTCGCAGGAATTCAAATATGAGGACTCTAACCCAGGGAAAACGCAACATTCTGTTGGGGGTGTAGGGTTCAATGTTGCCTTTGCGTCTACAGTTTCTGACTCTTCTAATCCTGTGATATTGATTTCGGCAATCAACAGGTCTGATCAGGCGGGGCAGGCGGTCACCAGCAAACTAGAGCAGTGTGGGTTGCCCAGTCATGCTCTAATCAGTCTCGAAGAAACGCTAGACAGAACAGCGCAGTACACATCCGTTCATAGAGAGAATGGTGAACTTATCATTGCATGTGCCGATATGGATATTGTCGAGAGACTTCCGGTAGACAAGGTTCTGAGTACTGTTAGCGAACACAATCCGCGGTTTGTTCTCTTTGACTCGAATATCTCGGTCGAAGTTATGAGCGGTCTTGTTGAGGAGCATTCCCGCAAAGGTAGCTTCCGGCTGATATACGAACCAACTTCAGTTGTGAAGGCAAGAAAGCTTGCTGAAGTCTCTGGCTTGCAGTGTTTCCCGAACAACAGTATCGATCTGGTCACACCCACAATTGCGGAGCTGAATGCTCTGCATGAGTCTTTTGCTGCTAGCGGGAAGTTTGATGACGTGGAGAATTGGTTTAACATCTTGGATTCTCTCCAGATTGGGTCAGAAGTGCGAAACAAGCTTGAGTCGCTGACTGCGAAACATCCTGACGTCAAGAACTACATCGCCACAGGAGTGTTTCAACAAGCATTCCAGCTGCTTCCATATTTCCCCGTGATTCTGATCAAGGATGGGGCTAGAGGAGTATTGTCTATTCATATCACCTCCACGGCTGCTGAAGACAGTAAGCTTATGATGAGAGGCGGCACAGGCCAGGCTACGTTCACGCTTGTGAGCAAAGGAAGACACGATCTGGGGGTAGTCGTACAGCATTTTGCTGCTGCTCGCGTTGCAGCTTCTGATATCAAGAGTGTTACCGGGGCTGGAGACTGTTTTGTGGGGCATATTTTGTCTCAGGTCTCGCGGAAGGACGACTTTCCACTGCGCCACGTCCAAGATCCCGAGCGAGAGCGCGTTATTGTTGATGCTCTGCGTGTTGCATCCACGAGTCTTTTCAGTACCGATGCTGTCAACGCTGAAGGCATTCGCTCTCTCTTGCTGCCAAAGTAGCCTCGGTGCTGTGACTTAGAATAATAGGCATATGTTGAGTCGAGGCTGTGCAACTTTCCATAACTTTTTACCTGCTTGAGAGGAAGAGAAAGAAAAAAGGAAAAACACAGAGTTAGCAGAAAAGAAGCGAAAAACGGTAGAAAACAGTATAAAACTGTTTCGAATTGAACGATTTGAAGAGTCTGGGTCTGCAAAGGGAGGAGCTAGTGGATAGATCCTGCAACAAGAACCGGTTGTGGTACCCCTCCTGAAAAAGTGGACCTGTTTTCGGTGAGCGTCGAAAGCTGTTGAGAAGGATACTGAAACCCGTACAGACAGAATGTCGCTGCCGGTGCCAGAAGGAAGAGTGGAAACACTCACCCTGGACCAGGAAAAAGTCCTGAAGCAGGTTTGGATGTACTACCTGCACTTTTCGGGATACAGCGTGAGACCTCCGTCGCTGAAGGTCAGCAGACGTAGCACAGTGAGCTCTGTCAAGTCTGCGGAGTCCAAGAAGAGCAAGAAAGCAGGCAATCTCATGGGCAGGTTCAAGAGAAATCACAACAAGAAGAAGTCCATTGACAAGGAGCTGCAGCGAGAGCTTTCTCATAACGCGGGGCTGGACCCGTCTGTGAAGCTGAGCACAGATCTGGAGGTCCACTCGGCCTTGAGAGATTCAGACGAGAGCTCGAAGAATGCGTTCTGGGCCTTTCTGAGACACGATTCGCCTGATAACCTGATGCTCAGATTTGTCCGCGCCAGAAAGTGGGACGTGGACAAGTCGCTGGTGATGATTGCAAACACTCTGAAGTGGAGAATCGAGGAAACCAAGGTGGACCAGCTACTGTTTGGCAGCGAGCTGGCATTGTTAGAGGCAGGAAAAACAGGAGCCATCAAGCAGTTTGAGACGGGCAAGTGTGTGATCAGGGGTGTGGACAAGAAGAATAGACCGATAGTGATCATCAGACCAAGGCTGCACCACTCGTCCGATCAAACCGAGGAAGAGGTGAGGCTTTTCACGCTGCTTGTCATTGAGTATGCACGACTACTCATCACAGAGCCAGTGGATTCTTGCTCTGTGCTCTTTGATCTCACAGGTTTCAGCATGTCCAACATGGACTACACAGCTGTCAAGTTCATTATTCAGGCCTTTGAGGCGCACTATCCAGAATCGCTCGGTGTTCTCTTCATCCATAGGGCTCCGTGGATATTCAGTGGTATCTGGAATGTGGTGAAGAACTGGTTAGACCCTGTTGTTGCTTCCAAGATTGTCTTCACCAAGACCCTCGATGACCTGAAGAAAGTGATTGACGAAAAGCATCTTCCTCAGGATTTGGGAGGTGCAGACGATCACGAATGGAAGTATCTGGTGCCAACCAAGACTGAAAATGGACTCCTATCGGTCGATGTGGAGCAGAAACAGCAGCTGCAGAATGAAAGACAGCAGATAATCGACAACTTCATCCAACGGACAATAGATTGGATAGAATGCGACGAGCCAGAGAAAAGCAAACAGATCCTCCAGGAGAGAATTGCTATAGGAAAGGAGCTCTCCGAGAACTACAAAAGGCTGGATGGTTTTGTTAGAAACAGAGGTATATACGACCGCTTGGGCTGTGTCACCTTTGAGTAGAATAATATGTCACTCATTATATGTTAAATTCATAATTGTATCTATAGGTGCTACCACTAGTAATGGGAATTGTTGTTGATACAACGTCAATCACCAATGGCCCTGTTTAATATTGCTCTTGTCATCACTCCATTGTCCTGCTAATCCTATCGTTTCGCTTTGGTCTGCTTGAGTCGCCAAAGAAGATTTGCGCTCTCGGTAGCTGAGAAGTCTCTTACCCCATCTTCCGGCTGCAGCTTCTCCTGTCTCGTCTCGACATTGCTTCAAGAACGGCAGAAGAGCGGTACCGCCAGTTCCTCTAAGCTCCTTGTTTCCGGATGATGCCTTGGCCTTTGCCAGACCTGCGCGCAGGGTTGAGGTCGATTCCGAGCCGAGACTCTTGGCCTTCTGAGCCTGTATAACGATGTATCTTGTAACTATCCGTATGTGCCTATCTCTCAGTGATTTCAGCATTGCCACAGATGCGTCGTAGGCAAGAACAAGCTCCGGATGCTCTGTAGAATTCTTCACAACAAAGTCCTTGATGATATTCACTTTGGCCAAGTGCTCCAAGAAATCGGCGTGTTTCCCTGGCATATAGCTTCTCATCTCCTTCATGAATGGATTCTCCGAGGGGTCTGAGAGTTTGTTCTCTCCCGTAGAATGATGAACCACATTCAAAATAAGATCTAGCGTTTGTATGAGAGAAGACTGGGCGTTGGACCCCCCGCTGTAAACTCGAGGACTTTTCTCGTCCCCGTAAAACACACCTTCTTCGAGGCCAGCGTCCTGCATGTTTTTCCATCCAGCCAGGTATGGTCTGAGTTTAAAGTAAAACACATGGGGATCACACATTTCTTCCATTCTCATCAAAACAGTGCCCAGAAAGTCAATCGTTTCAGCCAGCTTCTCAAGACAGTCGACAACATGTTCCACATTTCCATTCCTCGCTTGGCGAATGGCCTCCAGCCCCAATGTGATACAAGGAGCGCCTTGATACTCAAAGTAAACGCTCACAAGATAGAACCAACTTTCGTCAAGGGAGCCGGTGAAAGTATCGATAGTTTGAATTGTATCCAGAAAGCTTGCATGGTCGGAATCGTCGTCATGGTCGGGAAGAGCTATTAGCTTGTAATTCCACAGGCAAAGCCCTGCATAGGTCGCTACTGGGGGAATGCGCAGATGGTCTGCTATTTGAATCCAAGGATTGGCGATTTGGGCAGGGAGCCTGTTGACAGGATCGCTGGTTCCCCATATATACGCATGAGCGATGAATCCGAGCACTGAGTACGCCCTGCGCCATTCAGCTTCGCAAGAGAGATTCTCGCAACCGAGCACAGGCAGCCTCGAGTCCACGATTGTTCTTATCCTCTTTGTCAGCAGAAGGGCTGGAATCGCCTTGACTAATTTTTCCCATGGGTCGTAGTATGCCGGAAGAGTCTCTACTGGGAGATCTTCTGGTAGAAATCCAGTCTTTGGCGAAACCTCATAATGTTCCAGTACTGGGAGCGGATAGTTGTAGGACATTGTGGGGCGCTACTTTTCTCCTCCGGTGACGTCGAAACTGATACCTCGAGAGCTTGATTGCGTCTTCAGATATGCTAGAGGAAGACAAGACAACAAAACAAGGAGAAACAAAAGTTTTCTTTTAAAAAAAGTGGGAAGTAAGAGGCTTTGAAGGAGGAGTATCCAGCCGGTGTGAGGAGTAAGCCTGACCCAGCCCGATGATGTTTAGAAGGGGGTCCCGTCCTTCTTGAGGGCCATTATACTAGGAGATACGACGCCACATAGTAGCTGATTGGAAAGCAGAAGTTCTTGTGTATAAAGTCAGGTCATAAATGAGCGCAATACAGAAACCGGGCAGCTGCAGAAGAGACTGCAATGGTGTTATGGATTTACTTATTAATCATGTGATGGATTGTGGCGCAGGCCCGCTCTAGTTGCCTAGCGGGTTTCCGCTGAGAGTTTATGATGGCTGGTGTATCCTGCAAGCCTAGATTTGCCGTGAATAGGTCTGAAACGGACTGGAGGAAATTCCGCACAACTAAACAGTGTGAAGAATCTGTCCAAGGGCTACTTACCCGCTTGTATGTGTTAGGTGGAGTCAAGAGCATTAAAAGCATGAGCAGAAAAAAAAAACGGTTCAGTGTAAGGAGGGTAACTTAGCCACACATCCGAACACCACTGACGGAGGCCGGGATTTTGCCCGTTGACATAAAATGAATCACTAGATATAATAAATAAAGCCTTCTGAGAGTACCGGTAGGTAAGGGAAACGTTTATGAAGCGGACAGCTGGCGTCCTTGGTAGAGCTCTTTGTATTGTTTCAGAAGTCCCAGCATGACTTCTGATACAGAAACACTGGCGACAGACTCGGTGGAGGCTTTGAGGCTGATTCCACCAGAGCCCATGGAGAAAGAGCAATTCAGTACCGTAGAGTTGGTGGTTGGCTGCAAAGTGTATGTCTCTAAGAACGATGAATTCCGGCTGTCAGAGATTCTTGCTCTTCAGAAAAGAAAAGGAAACCCTGTTTTCTACGTGCACTATGTGGAGTTCAATAAGAGACTTGATGAGTGGATCGGTGAGTCCAAGATTGACACCCACAGACCGATGTATCCTCCCAAGCCTGTTTCGCAGAAAAAGGATTCGAAGAAACAGATAAAGAAAAAGACTGCCCAGAAGAGCACGTCGCAAAGAAGCAAGTCGCAAAATCCAGACACCGAGAGCAAAACTGTGTCCGAGTCACGGCAGATGTCTGGAAATGAGAGTCAAGGCGCCGGCGATGAGATGGATCTCGACAATCTGAACGTGCAGGGGCTGGTGAAAGAGGGAGAGGAGCTGAGCAGGGAAGATGAGATTGAAAAACTGCGTACAAGTGGCTCTATGGCCCAGACATCGACACATGAGCTTGCCAAAATACGAAATATATCGAGAGTCATTATAGGCAACCACGAGGTTGAGCCGTGGTATTTCTCGCCATATCCTGTTGAGATGACACAGGAGGATGAGCTGTATATCTGTGACTTTTCATTGAGCTATTTCAGCTCCCGCAAGCAGTTTGAACGATTCCGATCAAAGTGCACTCTGAAGCATCCTCCTGGCAACGAAATTTACAGAGACGATTACGTCTCTTTTTTTGAGATTGACGGCAGAAAGCAGCGTACGTGGTGCCGTAACTTGTGTCTGCTTTCAAAGCTGTTTTTAGACCACAAGACACTCTACTACGATGTTGATCCGTTCTTGTTCTACTGCATGACTAAGCGCGACGAACTAGGTCATCATTTGGTTGGGTATTTTTCCAAGGAAAAGGAGAGTGCAGATTCGTATAACGTTGCGTGCATTTTAACGCTTCCTCAATACCAGAGACACGGTTATGGTAAACTGCTGATCCAGTTCTCTTATGAACTATCCAAGACGGAGGGTAAAGTTGGATCTCCAGAAAAACCCCTGTCAGATTTAGGACTTCTGTCTTACAGAGCTTACTGGGCAGAGACAATTTCTTCACTACTAATCGAAAATGAGAACTCCGAGATTAGCATTGATGAGATCTCTCAAATTACTTCAATGACAACCACAGACATTCTTCACACCCTGCAGACGATGAATATGCTGAGATATTACAAAGGTCAGCATATCATCTGTTTGACAAACCAGGTGTTGGAGAGTTACGAGAAGTTGAAAAAGAAGAAGAAACACAAGCTGGACCCTTCCAAGCTGATATGGAAACCTCCTGTTTTCACTGCTTCACAGCTGAGATTTGGATGGTGAAATGGCGGTCACCAAGTTGTATCATTATATGTACATTAGTATACGCGACGAACAAGATAGAGCTAATCAAATGGTATATGATGCTCCTTTCTGTATATGGAACTGGCAGCCACGGCGCTTGGAATCTTGATGCCGCAGCAATCTCCCCAAGTAGAGTGTGAGACATCATCGCAGCGATGATCGTCATTTGTCTGGTGCTGGTGGTCGGAATCGATTCCTTCCGGACACTCGAGTATTGAGCCAAACATGAAATGCTGTACAACAGGAAGTTTTCCTAAAACCTCAGCCTTGTACATTTTTATCATTCCTTCCTCGATCTTTGACCATGTCTTTACCCCGCTAATATCATCGAGCATAGGCGAATGCCAGCGCAATGACTCCGCCCCACTTTTGACCTTGTTGATAAATGCGATACAGCCAAAGTAGAGATACTTATCCTTGTACTCCTCCACATATTCCTTGTTGTGAACCGATAAAGGTCTGGGTCTGCTGAATGGTGAGAGCTGGGCAGCACCAAACAGGAACGGTAGAAAATGGTAATCATCCAGTCCCCATACCCCGTGTGATCCTGCAGGCTCCAGCCAGTACTTCAGCTGCAAGGAACGCATTATCTGCAAATACTTGTTGAACACCTCCAGAACCAGCAGTTTATGATCTTGTGGGTTTTTGAAATATCCCTTCTTATCCAGACACAGAAGAAAACAGAGAAAGTTCAGCTCATGCCCCGATCCGTAATCTATTCTCGTTCGATCGCCGAACGAGTGTAACAGGTATTCGGAGATCTCAGACGAGGGATCATCGGAACCGTCGACAGTGACATGAATGTATTTGCGAAATAAGTCAACTATCTTTGCCGATAGCTCATCGTAGAAATCTCTAAACTCAACCTTTCCAAATCTGCTGGATGTATCCTCAACTACAGGATGGGAGGAGATAATGTCCTCAACAGCTCCCAAAAGATCCAGCAAAGACTGAATATGAGGGTCGATCTCGCCGCTTTGGCTTCCCAGCTCGAGTCCGTGTACAGAAGTTGCGAGCAAGATAACAAATTGTACGAGATCGTTGTATGCTTTTGACTCCACGAACTTGTCAAGATCTTGCGGCGTCCTCAATCTCGTGGTGGGTTTGACAGAAGAGACGTTGATTTCTGCCATGATGCACGAACCTTGTCAGCGGTTCCTTTCCAGTAGTTCACCTGCCGAAATCAAAGACCCCAAATCCAGCTGAATGAATGCCCTTTTCTCCTGGGCCAAAAATATCCCAGGTTCTTTTTGTCTCTATTATATATGTTGTTTCATTAAATGATAATAAAATCGGGCAGTGCAGCGCCTTCCTGGCTGTGAGAAAGAAAAAAGACGGGGTAGACACACACGTCAGCCTGGATTATTGCTTCCAATGCTCAGCCAACACGACGAGTGCCGCGACTGTCAGTCTCGTTGCCTTCTGGAGCTTCTGCCTGGTGCTTTTCAGGAAGTTTATTTGATCGTGTGTCAGGAGCGTCTTTAGTACAGCCTTGATAACGAACGGGACCAGCCTGGAGTTTCGGCGAGCTGAAGGTGAGTTGAGTCTTAGTTCGGAGATTTGGTTGTTGAGCTGGTTGATTTTCACGTCTGTGACCCTCGTTTTGGCGTCCAGCTGTTTTTGAAACCTGGAAGTAAACGTCCTGAGTTCCTGGTCGCACCGCGCCAAGAGCTTGTGATACTTGGCTGTCTGTAGTTTGAGAATGCTGATCTCTTCCTGAAGATCATCAAACCTCAACTCTATTGTAGATTCAGCCTTGAGACGACGACCTCTTTTTCCCGGCACACTCGGAAGGCCAACCGCCCAGGTGATCAGGGCAGGAATACCAAAATACAGCAAGTCTGTTCTCAAGGAGAGGATTCCGCTTACAGTAAGAATCAGTATGGATACACCGAATGCATCCATATGACAGCTGTAGAACACTTGTGAGGCCTTTGCAGCAGCCAGTCCGATTTTCCTTTTCAGAAAAGTAATGTCCAGAGGGAGGTTTTGGTAATAGAGATAGCACACGCTGGCAGTAGAGGCTGCTATAAAACTGATTCTTGTTGCCCTGTCTGAAGACTCCTGTAAATTGAACCTCACGGTGAGCGAAAGCAGTGTTGGGATGACAGAAAGAAGGAAACTAGTCGAGGTTGTACCTGTTGTTTCGTAGCTCCCATACTGTGCAGCGGAGAGTCTGGAATTGTAGGCGAAGGACTGAGTAGGGGGCTTTTTGGGGGGTATTCCATCTCGTCCCCAGTACGTGCCCTGCAGTCTTTCAGGGTCATGTGTGCCTGAATTCATTGAAAGCAGCTGAGTGGTTCGAAGAAGAAGGGGTGTGCTAAGTTGACTGCGCGGACCTGTTTTTTGATATTATCCCAATGAGAAACGCGGAGGGGGGAGGAGCACTTTAATGATCCTCTTTTTTTTCTCCTGGGAAATACACATCACGTGCTTTCCAGAAGGGCTCGCAGACCTCACCTACATGCGGCTTTGAAAATTTTTTGCTCCAAGAGGAAAAGTACAACTGAAAAGGCGACATTAAAAAGGTTTTCACAGAATGATGAGAACAAGCTCCTCAGCAATAAGCCAGACTGAGAAGCACGAAAACTTAGTGACGGCCACATCAGCAGTAACTAGAAGGATAAAGCAAACATGGTTTTAGTTCAAGATCTCCTACACCCAAGCGCAGCCTCAGAAGCACAGAAACACAAGCTCAAGGCTCTAGTCCAGGAGCCAAGATCATTCTTCATGGATGTCAAGTGTCCAGGCTGTCTACAAATTACAACGGTGTTCTCCCACGCCCAAACTGCAGTGACATGTGACTCCTGTACTACAGTGCTTTGCACGCCTACAGGTGGTAAGGCCAAGCTCTCAGAGGGCTGTGCCTTCAGAAGAAAGTAGGGAGGTACGCAATCACAGATTATTCGATAGATGCTGGTTCAAAGGCTCGGGAGCTGCTTTATTAGCTCGAATATGATCCAAAAAGCCTTTGCTTGCATGTTGGATCGTGTACATATAGTTAATGGTTAGTTCTGCATGTTATACGCGACAGTTAGTTACCTTTGCGCTCGTAGTGTAGTGGAAGTTAGTGTAGCGGAGGAGACAGGACTGGCTGGCCAAGTGTGCATCACGACTGCCAGCGTGATACCCCGGGTCCCACTACCGGGACCCGTCCGTGATATAATCATTATTAGTTCCTGAGGATTTTCCGTAGCCTCTGTAGTTTTTCGCACCTGTCGTGAAGCTCATGATTTATCGTCAGGTTCAGGGGTTGCTTTGCCTCAATGGCATAATGGGCCATAGACGAGGCCGTGGCGCTGGATGAGCGTGGAGTGGATAAATCTCGGCTGCTCCGTGAAGCCAGAGCCGACACCGCGGCCAGGGGTTCTGGCTGTGGCAGGATCTGACCCCAGTGGAGGAGCGGGAATAGAAGCGGATATCAAGACTATAACAGCTTTTGGGTGCTACGCTCTGACATGCATCGACTGTCTCACTGTCCAGAATACGAAGGGTGTTCACGGCAAGCTCAATGTGTGCTCCGATGCCGTCGAGGGTATCTTGGACTTGCACCTCGCGAAAGACCACGCCGGAATTGGCGCAATCAAATGCGGCATGCTCACACAAGAGGCTCTCAACGCACTTGTTTCCCGCATAGAAAGGTTCAATGGCTTTCTTGTCATAGATCCCATCATCAGCTCCACGTCCGGGTTCAGTCTGGCGAAACTGGCTCTGATAAAGGACTCCATAGAGAGACTTTATCCGTTTGCTACTCTGCTCACTCCAAACTACCTGGAGGCTCGAACAATACTGGGTATCATGGGGGTTGCTTCAGAGCTCACTCGGGCCGACTCTCCCTCCTTAGAAGAGCTCAAACAGCTAACTAAGTGTCTGGCCGAGCGGATCAACTGCCGAGCGGTGCTTCTCAAGGGAGGACATCTGCCTATCACTGACACCGATAAAGACTTCATCACTGATATACTGTACGACTCTAAAGGCGATAGGTTCACCATCTACAGACACCCAAGGATTGAGGGCTCAAGAAACACTCATGGCACGGGATGTACCCTGAGCTCTGCGATTGCTTGTGGACTGGCGCTGGGGTCCTCCTTGACAGCGGCAGTCGAGTATGCTACCAGGTATGTTCATATGGCGATTGTTTCCGCGGATACCAGTGTGGGGACGGGGGAAGGGCCGCTGAATCACGTGTTCAGTGTAACGGGATGAGCTGAATGGCATTTACAACGTACTATTATGACTGTCTATATGAAGAAACGATGTGATTACCACACTAATGAAATATGCCAAAGCTACGAAGAATGTATGTTTTCCTCGCCATGAGGACGTTTGCGGGGAAGCCCGTTGACAACGTCCTTGAGAATGCTCTTCGTCTTGAAGAGATTGGTGACACGAAGCCGTTCGTTATTAAGATGGGCGTTGTCCGACGATTGGCCAGTCGGCAGGTGAGCTGCCTCACAGTCAAGAACCTTCTCCAGAAACCGAACAGAGGGAATGGAGCCGCCCTCTCTTATCAGAAGAGGTTCTATCCCCCATTCCTTTTCAATGGCTTGCAGGAGTATCTTGTTTGCCTCATTGCAGTAATCAGCCAGCCATGGCTCGGCCTCATGAATAATACTGATACCCAAGTGGTTTTCAGTTCTCAGCTGCGCGAAATTGTCCTTCAAAAAGCTGATCAGGCTGGTTTTGATGTCATCAATATCCTGGTTGGGAACAATTCTGATAGACAGAGAGGCAGTTGCAGTCTTTGGTATAACAGTAGAGTTCCCCGGCCCTGAAACGTTCACTCTGTGAATCGACAATGACGGTAGGCGCCACTTTGACATCAGCTCGTCAACTTTCAGGTTATCGATCTTCTTCACTATCTGTGTATACAACTGCAGCTCATCTTCGCTAACAGGTTTGATCGTCGAGTAGAAGTTGGGAAGCTTGACTGTCCCGTCATCCCCGTTCAGTCTCGATAGCAAGTTAATCAAGTCAATTGTCGGCTCTCTGGAAATTCCCCCATCCACTCCTGAATGACGATCAGGTTTGTCAGACCACACCTCAACTGTGGCAGATACCACACCCCTTAGGCCATAATTCAAACATGGGATATTGTCATCAAGCCAGTAGGAGTTGCTGAATAAAATCCAATCAATCTCTCCAATGAGACTCCTATTTTTAGTCATCACATCTTGGAATCCATACGAGCCCGACTCCTCTTCCCCTTCAATAATAAATACAACATCAGATTGTAGATCTCCTTTCTGGAACAGTTCCGCTACGGCGTAGAAAGCGGCCAAAAGTGGCCCCTTGTTATCAGTAACACCTCTGGCATACAGATATCCATCTGTCGCAGTCAATTTGAAAGGATCTGTCTCCCATAAGTCGCCATTAGCCGCCTCAATAACATCATAATGGCCGTACCACAAGACTCTTGCAGCTTTCGTACCACTAGTCTTTCTATTTGCCTCGAAAACTCCATACACAACAGGATTTGCATCAACAACTGGTAATAATACCGATTTTGATGCCCCCAGATTTTTCAAAAGCATCCTCAGATAATGAGCACATTGTCTGGATTCATCAATGTATAACGCAGGAAGCTTGGAAACAGTTTTGAATGAAACTAGAGTTTCAAGAACCTCTAGCATTCGGTCAGTGGAAACAGAGATTACTGCAGATTGATTGTCTCTGACTTTCTTGCTGAATGGCTCGATATTCCAAATGGCAACAGAATGGTCTATTCCAGCGGTTATTAGGTAGGGTACATCATTCAGCTCGACAGTCCTAACAGCCAAACAGCAACCATCGTGAGCTCTCCAATCGGCTTTTACTTCGCCTTTAAAATTCCACTTGGTCACACCCTGGGTGGTACCCTTGAATAGACAATCGGAGTAAAGTGCGATGGAAACAATATCACCTTCGTCACTCTCATAGGAACGGATTTGTTGAAGAGTGCATAAATCCCAAACTTTGACCTGGCCATCAGTTAATCCACAGTACAAGAATGATCCACCGACGGTTCTCGTAATGGAAAGAACTGAATCCTCATTATCAAGCTCGTCAAGTAGCTTCATTTGATTGTCTTTTACGCCCCATATCCTCACCAATCCATCACCACCTCCACTTACTAGGACGTCTGTAAACTCCTCCAATGCATTGGATGCAATCAGAACGTGCCCATCCTGGCTCCCAAGCATCTCCAAACAGTACACATAACCATTGTGAGCATAAGAGACTATATTTTTTGAAGGGATCTCAATCAGTCTGGATCCACTAGTGGAACATTTCTTTGTCTGGCTTGAGTGAAGCCTCTGTCCGTGACCTTTGGAATCAAAAAAACGGTCAAATCTATGAGAGGGGAGTGATGAGGGATCAGCAGTCTCAGATTGATCATCCAAACTGACAAATGAGATCGATGCGTTTTGGGATCCAATATAAACGGTCTTTGTGCTTTCAGCCCAAGCGATAGAAAAAATATCACCAATATCCAAAAGGGAGTAGATCGTGTGTGATTCCTGTATGTCTGGAAATCGCTCATCATCTCCTGCAAATCCAGATATATCCCAAACTCTTACCAAAGAGTCCGATCCTCCACTGAATAACTTGTTTCCACAATTGCTCACTAGTAAGCAGAGGACAGAGCCTGTATGAGCCACGACTTCAGTTTTCTTCTGAAAGGTCACCAGATCATACATCAGGATCTTCGAATCTTGTGTTCCGCAGAAAAGCAGTCTTCTTTTTGCAGAGCATGCAACACAAACTATGGAGTTCTGATACCTCCATCTATGCACAATCAAAGGGTTATTAGATGACGAAGAAAGGGTCTGGGGGATTGGGGGTATGTCGGGCGTCGATTCGCGGGATTGAAGAGACAGTGAGTTCAGAGACAAGCCCGTAGCACTATTTCCGGACAACATAAGGGGTAGATGTTTGTGATCCCCTATGTCCCCAGGATATGGAGGTGAAGATGAGTAAGTTGGGTAAGACGACATTAAGAATCTGCTCTTTGCTTTTCATGTAATCGATACTTATTAGCAGTGTGCAAAACTAGGAATTGACTTGATAAAACACAAGACAACGGCAACAGATTAAAGAAGCCCCCCTGGCGTTCAACCTCTGTAGTAAATAGTGCAACCACGATGAAACCGCGACAGAAACCGCTCAACCTTAGCTCCACAAGTACACAGAATCCTGAAAGCCGGCAAAAATCCTCGCTATCAGACTCTTCTCCATAAAGCTGGTATGAGCTGATTCACTTATACTTTGGAGCTAGTGGCTGTTGTGCTTTAACTATTAACTTTGAAATAGGATTGTGGAAAGGTGTTTTTCTACGCATAAAAATATACTAGAACACACCAAATCTAATCAAAAAAAAAAAAAAAAAGGTTTGTTGTATATTATGCCCTCACTCAGAGTTGAACTGAGGATCTCCACATTACTAGTGTGGCGCCTTACCAACTTGGCCATAAGGGCAACAATTAATTTTCTATCATCTTAGAACAATTTCTAGTGGAGCGTTGAGTAGGGTCTCTCCTTCTCCCCTTGATTCTGAGGAAGCCTCATCTAGCTTCTAGCACACAGTCGAAGCTGGGTTAATGTTTGAGACCAACAGAACTAGGCTTGGAGATGGGAGGGTTCAAACAATGTTATTGAACCTGGAGGTGCAACTTATCATCTCCTAGAACCTCAAAAATTAAGTTTACTCAAAAGTCTAGAATTCTGTTAGCTACCATTATTATTACAGTCCACCTAAATACCTAAAGATACCAAATCAATACCTTGTGCTCCTCTCATGAATATGTCTCGATAAGGGTGTCACGGAGATTTCCAGATATGGAGTCTGGCTGGGCATCTTGAAGTCTGAAAATACTCTCTATCACTGAAAGCTCCGGAGCTGTTGTGTCTAAACCAGTTACTGCTAACCAATCGTTGACGACCATACCGGCACCAACAACGGTGGAGCCACGGTTGACTGTTCCTGCAACTAGAGGCACCTGCAGCAAAGACGAGAGTTCTTCTTGGTCCTGAATTGACGTTTGTGGGTGCACAAGTCCACCCTGGTTAGAGAGAGAACAATATGAACCAACAAGCACATTTCCTGCAATAGTCTGTCTGAAAACTTCAACACCGAGAACGTCGGCAATAAGTTCCTCAGTCTCTCTCTCGATATCAGGATGGACTAGAGCGACATAATCGTTACAGCAAATGACATTCCCCAGCGCAGATAATCTCTCTTCAACTCTTTGGATCTTGACAGTATCAGGTAAACTGTTTCTGAGGTGCATCAGCTCTTGGTCAGTAGTCTGTGTTGGGACCAAAAGCCCACGTCTATTTCCAGCAGACATTCTGCCTACGATTCTGGTTCCAGAGATAGTAGTATGAACTATGGGAATGACATCTCCCAATTCTGCTTCGAATGAGGAGTAGAAGTTCTCAGATCCTCCCACAGCAACAAGACAGTAGGAGTTGGTCAGCTTGGAAAAAACCCCAACTTCGTTAGAATTTTCAAACTTTACAAGGGTCGCGAGTTAGTATTGTTCGAATCATAGGATGATTTATCAAGCTTCATCAGCTTGCTATATTTGATTTTCTTCACTTACTTGAGCCCTCGTCGCCATTTTCTAACCAAGTACAAAATATCTTTCTCTTTCGAAACTCTTCGTATTCCTATTGAACCTTCCTGTTAATTGATACTATCAAAACTGATGAGAGTCTGACCTTATGATGCCTTAACAGTATATGAAGAGCGTAAAATAAAATTTTATTTGACTACTTTTTTTACCAGCAGTCTTTTTAGTAAATTTTTTCAGATAATGATTACCTAATATAGTTTACACATATTTTCTCAGATATCAATCAGTATCAAAAAAACCTTTGTTCAGTCTCTTTGATTCAGTTTACGAGCAACAGCTATATCGAAAATGTTAACTATGTATATTATGATGTATTTAATGCGAGTCTGAAGCTGAGAATGAAACCGTTCAATCGAGCTCAGCCCCACTGATATCGTCGTCCACATCTGCATCATCGGTCCAGTCTTCTAGATCGACGTCCATAGCTTCATCCTGGATCTCATGGTTAGGAACCACGACAATACCCTTGGATCCGGTAGAGATTTTGACCTCTTCCTTGTCCTGTACTTGTCCATTCAGAATCATCACAGCTAGATGATTCAATATTTCATTTTGAATCACCCTATTCAAAGGTCTAGCCCCGAGATCTGGAGAATAGCCTCTCTTGCAAAGATACTCCAAAGCGGAGTCATCGACATTGAGTTTGATTGATTTGCCGTTGTTCTCAAATCTTTCCTCAATTTCCTTCAATCTCAGCTTGACTATCTTGGCAATGGCATGTCTTGAAAGTCTATTGAAGACAACAGTCGCAGAAATTCTGTTCAAAAACTCTGGTCTAAAATGAGCACGTACAGTGTTCATCACCAGGTTTTTGGTCTCCGCAGTGACTTTTGCACCCTTGGATGCGTTTATGTATTCCGCTCCCAGATTTGAGGTCATGATGACAATACAGTTGGCACAGTTGACCAGTGTTCCATTAGCGGCAGTGATCCTTCCATCATCCAGCATCTGGAGAAGAATATTCAAAACCTCAGGAGCAGCCTTCTCCACTTCGTCAAACAGAACCACTGAGTATGGTTTTCTGAGCAGCTGATTGGTCAACATACCACCTTCCTCGTAGCCAATGTAACCAGCAGTTGAGCCAAGAAGTTTGGAAACCGAATATTTCTCCATCAACTCAGAACAGTCAATTCTTACTATTGCCTTTTCGTCAGCAAATAAGAAACCAGCCAGTTTCTTGGCTAGTTCAGTCTTACCAGATCCCGACAACCCCAAGAATAAAAATGAGGCGGGCTGGTTTGGATTTGCAAGACCAGATCTTGACAGTCTGATAGAATTAGAAACAGCTTTCACAGCCTCTCCTTGCCCCACAACTGCAGACGATAGCTCTCTTTCCATTGTGATCAACTTGGAATTCTCAGCTTGCGTTAGTTTGCTGACAGGGATACCAGTAAGTCTGGCTGCTGTCTCTGCAACTTGATCAGAGCCAACGACATTCTTGACCATGAAATCTTCTGATTTGGCTTCCTCTTCGAAGACTTTGGCTTCTAGCTCATCGATTCTTCTCTTAACATCGGGAATTGCAAACATTCTAAGATCGGCAATTGTCTGAGAGTCGTGTCTTCTTTCTGCCTCCTGGGCTTTAACCTCCAGCTCATCAAGCTTCTTTTTGGCGGAGGTTAACTCCTCGTGGCCAGCTCTTTCCTGGTTGTACTTCTCTCTGAGAGGTTCAAGTTCCTCTTCGAGATTTTGCTTCCGCTGTCTGGCTTGCTGAAGTCTTTCCTTAGTAGAAGCATCGGCATCCTGATCTCTTTCCAATGCATTTATCTCAACATCGATCAACTGAAGCTGTCTCTCTTTGGAATCCAGCTCTTCTGGTTTGGAATCTCTTGCAACTGCGACGCCAGCTGCGGTCTCATCAATCAAGTCAACAGCCGAGTCTGGCAACTTTCTGTAAGTCAGATATCTGGATGCCAGCTGCGCTGCTGTCACAAGAGCACTATCCAAAATTCTGACACCATGATGAATTTCATATCTTGGCTGCAAGCCTCTAAGAATGGCAACTGTCTCTCTGATGCTTGGTTCTCTGACATCGATTCTCTGGAATCTTCTTTCGAAGGCGCCATCCTTTTCAATATACTTTCTGTATTCCGTGATTGTCGTTGCACCGATACAGTGGAACTGGCCTCTAGCGAGAGCAGGCTTCAACAGATTGGCAGCGTCCGCCTTTCCATCTCCCATAAGCATGTGAATTTCATCAATGAATAGAATAATCATAGCCTTGGAAGACTCGATATCAGTCAGAACACCCTTCAGTCTCTCTTCAAACTCTCCCTGGTACTTAGCACCTGCCTTCAAAGCACCCAAATCCAAAGAATACAGCTTACAACCTTGCAATACCGTTGGGACATCATCATCAACGATTCTTTGAGCGACACCCTCCACAATACTTGTTTTACCTACACCAGGGTCACCAATAAGACATGGGTTAGACTTTGCTCTCCTCGACAGCACTCTGATTGCTCTTCTGATCTCCTCTTCTCTGCCAATAACAGGGTCAATCTTACCTTCCCTAGCAAGTTCAGTGAGGTCAGCAGCATACTTCGACAAAAACTCGAACTGTTGTGAGGAATCTGCTTGTCTTGAGTCTATTCTCTGACTTCCTCTGAGATCCACTATTTGCGATTTTAGAACGTCAATTTTCACATTTGCTTCCTTTAAAATAGACTTGATGGTAGAGTCTTCAAGAAGGGCCAGAAGAATATGGTCCTGCCCTATAAACGAGTCCTTCTGCTGCGCCTTGATCTTGGTAGCACCGGTGATAACCGAGGCAGCAGATGCGGAAAAGTCCGGCTGCGCATTTGAACCCTCCACGCTAGGAAGACGTACAAGATTCTTATTAACAGCTCTCTCAAAAGCAGGCCAATCAAATCGTCCGCGCTCCACCAAGGTCTTCAAGTACACTGCCTGACCATCAGTGGATGTAGGGGTCATTGCAGCAAGGAGATGGAGTGGAACCAACTGGGGATTGGAATTCTGCTGGCATATCTTCTGCGCAGTGGTTATTATGTCCAAAGCTCTATCAGTGAACTGTGTGGAATCCATTGCGAGTTTCTTTCACTTTTGCGTAATGTTATAGTACCTAATAGGTATGATTTACGTCGAATAAACTAGCTTGCTTGCAGCAAACAATTCTCGGTATCCACTCCATTATATAGAAGATTGAATCAGCTCACGTCAGAGAAAATCAAGCTCCTCGTGACTTGACTATATTTTCTCCCAGCTTATCTGGGACACTCTCGAGGGTGCGAGGTGTCACCAGAATTTTCTAGAACACCTGTACACCGGACGATAAGACTTATCCTATTCTAGCTGGGGATCTTTAGTGAGGATCAGAGTTTATCTCTCGAAACACAAGCATTGAATTGTGAGGTTGCTTGCTTTGTCCTGGTGGAAGAACTGTGTAGTCTCTGATGGTTACCCTCATGTGATGAGGTACCCGACTGCTGTCTTCAACTGAAATGACATATCATACCATATGTAATAAATTCTACGAAGGTGAACGTTACGGGACACAGCCGGATAACGAAGTCACAGAAACAAGACCCCACACTACGAATAGTACGTTCTAAAAGAAAGGAAGTGTGAAATCATGGGCCAGCTCTTCCACGTATGGCAAGCGCTTGTGTCCAAACACTCAATGGACGTTAAGAGAGAAACTTCAACAACACCGAATCTGAAGGAAGAGCGTGGTTTCAAAAGATTGTCATCAGCTTTTTCTTTCTTCTATTTCATGAAGTGGCCACACAAGATTATGAGTGTGGGATGATGCATGTGAAATGGGAAGAAAGATCAGAGTTGGAGTTGGCTTTGAGACTTAGCGAGTCAAAGAACGACACTCGATCTCCTGGTAACAGTTTGATAACGCTACATACCACTACTGTAATGGTTTATGAAAGCTCACACATGATACTGACAATCGCTTGGGTGTGAAAGCTCAATTCCATGCCTTGTGACACTAGGAGACACCGAGGGGTTTCAATTTGAGTTGCTGATTGTTGGTAGGTCTATTGTCCATCTGTATGGTTGTTCTGTGGGAGTAAGGTGAACCTTTTCCACCTTGAAAAGAAGATTTTTCAGCTTTGCCGTCCCATTTCATGCCTGCTGACCTCTTTGCGAAGCATCTGTCGTCAATAGAGGAACACCAGCAAGAAAGAAATATAACTCCATCACCCTACAATCGGCGGTATACATTATCTATGTAGTAGGCTGGTGTCCAGGTGGGTGCTGACTACAGAACTGTTGTAGCAATTTTTCAGTGGAGAGAACACTACTCTCTGCTCCCAAGGCTTCAACCGTAGTGGATCCTTTGCGTTGCTAGCTATTCATTTAGACGCTGAGAACCAGGAGCGAGATAGGCACCGCCACAACAAAACCCCCGGGTGTGTGGGCGCGGGTGATATACTGATGTGGCTGTGCAGTGGCTTTCTAGTTTTTTTTGAAAAAAATTATATTGATTGTGTATTGCACGCAGCCAGAGGGGAGCAATTCCGAATTCGGGATTAGATCTGTAGTGACCAGGGGTGTAGAGCAGTAGCTATGATCTTGGAGCAATTAGGAAGCCGTGTCGGAGCCCAGCACAAGGTCCTACGGGGAATTGCGCTGCTCGGTGGGTACTGTGTCGCCATGGGTAGACTAGCGGAAGCGCAATTAGCAGTCCCATGTAAGGCAACCTATCCAGCCAGCCCCCATCATCCGTCACTATATTCACTTCCCCATACTTTGAGCTGCCTCGAACAACCCCTGACAATTTATAGCGCTCTCATTGGATCAGACTACACGGCGGGTCGTGCGGTTCCCGAGCGGGCCCGGCGGGGGAAGTTTGCCTGTCGCGCGGACGACCGCCCTGGGAAAAGATGGGGTGTGCGGCAGACAATTTGCTGGCATGGTGGGAGAAAAAAAAAAAACAATCCCATTCTTATATTAGGGTATATATATGCTGGATGCTGCTTTGCATGTCTTGTTATGTATAATTGATTTGAGGGAGAATCAACACAGTACCAGCGTAAAGGGATTTCAGCAATGCTTGCTTTCTCTAGATCCGTTACAGCTAGACTTCCTGGCAGCCGTGGGCTGGCCACGGTGTCGAGCCTAACCAAGGACTCCAAAGTGCACATGAATCTTCTTGAGAAGGATACCTTCATCAACTACAAGAAACAACTGGAATCACTTGAGATCGTCAAGGCAAGACTCAACAGGCCACTCACCTACGCTGAGAAGATCTTGTATGGACACATTGACAAGCCCCATGAACAGGATATCGAAAGAGGTGTTTCTTACTTGAAACTGAGACCAGACAGAGTCGCTTGTCAGGATGCCACTGCCCAGATGGCCATCCTGCAGTTCATGTCCGCTAACATGCCCACTGTGGCGACACCTGCTACTGTTCACTGTGACCACTTAATTCAGGCTCAGAAGGACGGTCCCGCAGATCTTGCCAGAGCCATCAGCTTGAACAAAGAAGTGTACGACTTCTTGGGTTCTGCTTGTGCAAAGTACAACATTGGTTTCTGGAGACCAGGTTCTGGTATCATCCATCAGATCGTTTTGGAGAACTATGCCTTCCCAGGTGAGCTACTTATTGGTACTGACTCTCACACACCTAACGCCGGTGGATTGGGACAGCTAGCTATCGGTGTTGGTGGTGCAGATGCTGTCGATGTATTAGCCGGTCTCCCATGGGAATTGAAGGCTCCTAAGATCATCGGTGTTAAGTTGACTGGTAAGATGTCTGGGTGGACATCTCCTAAGGATATCATCTTGAAATTGGCCGGTATCACTACCGTCAAGGGTGGTACAGGTGCTATCGTAGAGTACTTTGGTGAGGGTGTCCACACATTCTCTTGTACTGGTATGGCTACCATCTGTAATATGGGTGCCGAGATTGGTGCAACTACCTCTGTTTTCCCATTCAACAACTCCATGGTTGAATTTTTGAACGCTACCGGAAGATCCGAGATTGCTGATTTCGCAAAGGTTTACCAGAAGGAATACTTGTCAGCCGATGCTGGTGCTGAGTACGACCAGGTGATTGAGATCGACTTGAATACTTTGGAACCTCACATTAACGGTCCATTCACTCCAGATTTAGCTACTCCAGTCTCTAAAATGAAGGAGGTTGCCGTTACTAACGACTGGCCTCTAGAGGTCAAAGTTGGTTTGATCGGTTCTTGTACCAACTCCTCTTATGAAGACATGTCCAGAGCCGCCTCCATCATCAAGGATGCTGAATCTCACGGTCTCAAATCCAAGTCTATCTTCACTGTCACTCCAGGTTCGGAGCAAGTGAGAGCTACTATCGCCAGAGATGGTCAGTTGCACACCTTCCAGGAGTTTGGTGGTAAAGTGCTGGCCAATGCTTGTGGTCCATGTATTGGTCAATGGGACAGACAGGATATCAAGAAGGGTGACAAGAACACTATTGTTTCTTCATTCAACAGAAATTTCACTTCCAGAAATGATGGTAACCCAGCTACTCACGCTTTCGTTGCATCTCCAGAAATGGTTGTTGCGTATGCCATTGCTGGTGACTTAAGATTCAACCCACTTACTGACAAATTGAAGGACGCTAACGGAAATGAATTTTTGTTGAAGGCCCCTGTTGGAGTTGGTCTCCCACCAAAGGGATACGATCCAGGTGAAGACACTTACCAGGCTCCTCCTGAAGAGAGAGCATCTGTTGAAGTAAACATCGATCCAAAGTCTGACAGATTGCAGAAATTGACTCCATTCAATGCATGGGATGGTAAGGATGCGTTCAAGATGCCAATCCTGATCAAATGTCTTGGTAAGACCACCACTGACCACATCTCTATGGCTGGTCCTTGGTTGAAGTACCGTGGTCACTTGCAAAACATCTCTAACAACTATATGATTGGAGCTATCAACGCTGAGAACAACAAGGCTAACAGTGTTAAGAACCACTACACTGGAGAATACGCAGGTGTTCCAGAGACTGCTGCTGCCTATAGAGACCAAGGCATCAAGTGGGTTGTCATTGGTGGTGAGAATCTTGGTGAAGGTTCGTCAAGAGAGCATGCTGCTCTAGAACCAAGATACTTGGGTGGATTCGCCATCATCACCAAATCGTTTGCAAGAATTCACGAGACCAACTTGAAGAAGCAGGGTTTGTTGCCATTGAACTTTGTCGACCCTGCTGCCTATGACAAGATTAATCCAGACGATGAGATTGATTTGGTCGGTCTAACGGAATTGGCTCCAGGTAAGAACATCACTATGGTTGTTCATCCAAAGGATGGAGAGGAATGGTCTACACCATTGTCGCACACCTACAATGATGAACAGATCGAATGGTTCAAGTATGGTTCCGCTTTGAACAAGATGGGTGCTTCCAGAAAATAAGGCCGCGTTGGTTAAATTGATAAAGAGCTCGTCTAGATAGGAGATTTTCCAACTCAGCTTCCCATTCTCATACTCCTGAGTAAGTGTTGATAGTTTGTCTTGAGTTGCTTTTTACAATACCTACGTATACTCTATTTATTTTATTTTATTAACTATTATTCTACTTCAACTAATACTTGATTCGAGTAAGCATTAGTCGCCATACAAACATGCGTCGACGCTGACGAAATACACCAATCCATCTCCTGGTTTCGGGGATGTTTCCAGGCCTGTTTCACGACCAGCGAATCCCAAAGGGCCTCGGTCACAATCTGCGCATGTCAAATACCGGTTGATATGAACACATTTTTTCATCTCATCATCAGCCGACACCATCTCAACCACGAACTCAGAGGCCGGTCTGCTGACTCCGACGTTATCGAAATCCCAAGTGGACTCAACAAGGTAAAAGAACCCAAAATCCTCTGATCCGCTTCTGCTCGTCACCTTCAAGTTGTCATTGAGGTACACCAGAGACAAATCAGGGTCTGTTGGACGCTTTGAAGTGTCTGAAAGACTCCACTTGGCTGCCGATCCGGGCTTTAGCGATAATATTTGGCTGTTACAGCCATTTTCAGCGGCAAAAGGACATCTCAGCTTGAAGTTTCGGTCATATCCTTCTGAGGCGGCTATTTGGCTATGCGAAGACATGAGATTGCGGGAAAAGTGTTGGGAGCAGAATGAATGAATGCTGTTGCTGTAGCGAGTGAGTTTGTGTAAATGAAGAAAATATTTTTTTTCCAAAAAGAGCCTTATCGAATGCAAGCTCTCTTATCGGGGCCGACAACTATTGGCAGAGCGATGTTTACAGCATGAAGGAATTATAGTACAGCTACTCGTATTTACGGTCCTTCAAACCCTCCTCAACGTCTCTCACCATGTAACTGTACCAGAACAGGGCCGGCCATATCGTTGCCAGGTGCCACAGAGCATGAGCATCAACGAGATCGTAGAAAGGAGCAAAGTCAAACAACTCGAGAGACATCGCACCAGTCACACTGGCTACAAGCAGCAGCGGAGTCAGGGGCCAGTTGATCTCGAAGTTCAGGACATCGCGCAACAGCGGACTGGACCGTCTGGACCGTCGCAGCGCAGAGAAGCACGCTATCGAATGATACAACCACAGAACGTTCTGTATCAGGCCTATGAACACATTAGCCCGCATATTGTAAGTGTAGGACCAGTCCAGCATTAAGCGGGTGATATGGCACAAGTAGAGTATAGCGAGCAGAGCGCCAAAGATATTCCTCTTGACCACATTTTTGGCAAGATACAGCTTGAACACTCTGGTTCCAATACCATAGAGCCCTGATAATACAGTGGCACCAGCAAAAAAGTAATCTAGTCTCTCTCTGTTCCAGGTATCACGGAGATGAAAGATCGTAGAAAAGAACCACGCACACATTGCAATGCAGGCAATGATCAGATACGATCTGTACAAGATAGCAAACTCGTGGTTTCCTGCTCGAGACTCCTTCTGAAGCTGTCTCCACAACAGCTGGGCTCCCCAATAATGGGGAAAGAAGTTTCCTATGCTGAAGAGTGTACTGAAGAACTCCTGAATTCCCAAAACACGAACAAATGGCCACTTCCCATGAAACTGGTATACTTCCTGGCCTTTTTTCACACGGCTCTCCGTAACAAGTCTCTGGCACTGGTAATCGCAGTTGGGCAAGCATTCCCAGCCCAGGAGATACAGGTGGAACGCCAGGGGCATCTGCTCAAATGAGGCGTGTGACCTCTGCTGCTTCACCCAGTTTCGCAGCTCGGGTTCCTTGATTTCAGGGTACTTAGCGCGTCCTCCACATGTGAGTATATCACATTGCTTGACACACCTTTTGAACTCTGGAAGATCATCTCCTAGGGACCCTACTACAGTTCCTGTCACCGAAAGAGCAAGGGCGACTATTCTCAGTATTATCATCTTCTCTATGCTCCTTCCCAGGTCACCGTCTTTCTTTCTGAGCACTCTTCAGAGTAAAAGGTTTTCATGGTTTTTGAAGATAAATAAACCTTGCAAGAGAGGACCCATTATTTTTTTACAAGATAATTAATTATCTACTGGCTAACTTTTTGGAGACCTACAAAGAAGTAAGAAACTAGTCGTATTTGTCTGAGTCAAAAGACAGACTTCTGAGAATCAAGTCATCTGCGGCTGGTGAATCAAGTAGCCGCAGCTGCTCGGAAGGGAATATTTTGGGGAAGAATAGAGCAAAAATCATAAACAGCATCAGCACAAACGGAAATCCAATAGCTCCTCTAGTACAGGTTATGGCGAACTCACAGCCACATCCTATCAGCTGAAAAACCAGAAATAAACGGAACCACTTTTTCTCAGCTTTGACGAAGTTGGCTGGGAAACTGGTCTTGGACAACGACTCGGGATCTGTGAAGATAAAGCGGAGCTTGTTGACAATGTCGTTGTTATTCAAGGCACCAATACCCATGATGAAGAAAAGACCGGCCAGAACTGCCTGTGGAATCGTTCCGAGAACCACGAGCATAGGTCGCGTCATCATACCAAGTATCAGCAGTCCCTGAGCTGTGTTGGTCACTCTCTGCTCGACGACTTTCAAGACCCTGTCGTTTCCCGTCTCATAATCGTGCTCATGAACACATAGAGACTCTGTATGCAGCGGTGCCTGAGGGATGAGACCATTAGGAGCTGGAAGACCCAAGAGGCCACTAACACCGGTAGTGATACCCAGAAGTAGAAAGTCGTAGTGAAAAGAAGCTGGTTTGGAGAGCGGAAACTCGGACGACTGGCACATGAGGGATGAGACATTGTGGTCGAAATAGAACAAGATGGTCAACAATATTCCAAAAGGAAGCGCTAGGAACACATCTCCAACAGTCACCCCCTGCCAAAATCTTATGAACCAATCATCGGGTCTGTCGTGAGATGTTGGATGAAAAGAGCGTGTGATCGGGAGCTTTGCAAAATCCACATCACTTAGATGCCCACCGAAATGAACAAATGCAGTAAAGAAAACAACCGTTAAAGGCGTTCCGTAATCTTTGATAAACTTTCTGGCGATTGGCTTGAAATAGTAGGTGTTCGACCCAAAGAAGTGAGCAGCAAGCCCGAACATGGTCATGACGAGAGCCACCACTATGGATGCGAAACCACTAAGACTGTCGCGGATGGCAAACTGGTGCGTGAGGATCTGAATACCTTTCTGAATGTAAACGATGTTGATGAACAGGCCAAACATAGAACATGAATATTTAGTCACGTATGACATGTAGCTAACCAGATTGGTGATTGATATCAGGAAATGCAGCAAAGCCCCCCACAAATACACCCAACACATGAATGCAAAGTACGGAATCCCCTTTGAGTGGATCAGCTGATACACTGTGTAGCTGAAGATTGATATGGGGCCCGTAACGCCAACGATGCACAAAGGACAACCTGCAAACAACCCAAAGACTATTCCTGCCATCGCTGAAGACAGTAAAATCTCGTTTGTTCCGTAGGAGCTGTCTGTGTGGTCAAGCATATCCTGGGCAAACGCTATAGCAGGCAGAATGTTGGTGAAAAAGACATAGATAGTGGAAGGTATCACTCTGTAGTTAACTCCATCTTTGAAGTCGGATATATAGTATGGAATCAGACGACCTGTTACATCCAGATATATCCCCTTGAACAGATATCCAGATGGGAATATCTTATTCTCGTACCATTTAGTTTGGGATGCCATCCTTCATTACCGCATGCTAGCCCCGATACGAGCGGTCGGCTTTCGTTGTATCTCTCGTGAGTCTCTTTATCAACCTCGCTCAATATTCTCGAGCCGCAAAAAAAGGATGATACCCTCATGAACTGAAAATTTTCGAAATATATATAAGCCAGGAAGACAAGTGCTGTATAAACTCCTATGAGGATCTAAGTGGGGCTCCGAAGGAAACGACAACGCAGAGATGGTTTTGCAGATAAGACTCCTCCATTTGTCCACTCGATGTCTTGAAAGGAGCTTGAAGGCACCTTTTCCGACTCAGTTCTCAAGTGATACAGGATACGTGAATTTTGAGAGAAACTTTCCCACCCAACATCGTGTAAAGGCTTGGGAAAGGGACGGTGAGGACAAGGCATCCTGGTTCAAAAGAAAACACGGACACCATCATTCAAGAGAAAAGAAGGCAAGAGCTTCTCGTGGAGACGGTTCCGAAAAGCTAGATCAGCGCCCGAGGACCCAGAATTTAGGTTCTACACTGAGCAAGCTGAAGCTCGAGCCGTTGGTGGATTATGTTTATGGAACAAACTCCGTCTTGGCTGCGCTCAGGGCCAACAGGAGATCTCATTTGGGAACCCTGTATGTTCACAATCCTAAAGACTCGACAAAGGCCAATGAGATTCTCACCCTGGCTAAGAGTATGGGTCTCGAGATTGAGGGAAAAGTCACAAAGCAGGATCTCAATCAAATGACTAACAACGGGGTGCATAACGGTGTTGTCATGAAAACCAAGCCTCTTCTGGTTGAGGAGATCAAGTATCTAGCGGATTCTAGCACTGTGGATTTCAGTGTGGTGAAAGAAGAATTCGGAATAGTTCAGGAGAAGAAGATTTCTATACCTGAATCAAGCGGAGCTACAAGATACCCTTTGGGGCTGTATTTGGATGAAATATCAGACCCTCATAACCTGGGAGCTATAGTGCGATCTGCTTACTTCCTGGGTGTGAATTTCATTGTCCTCTCTGAGAAAAACTGCGCACCCCTTTCGCCAGTAGTTTCAAAGACTTCTTCTGGAGCTTTAGAGTTCATGCCTATCTATTCCTCTTCAAAACCCTTACAGTTCTTTGATCAATCCAAGGATAACAATTGGTCAATAGTGGCAGCCGTTGCCCCCAACCAGTTGGGAAAACAGAAGACTGCTGAGATCGGTACAGATCATCTCAACTCTCTATTGAAACAAGGTCCCTGTTTGCTTGTGGTGGGGTCTGAAGGACAAGGAATAAGAACGACTTTACTCAATCGATCCAGCTACATTGCTGGACTCGAAAGCATGAGGGGAGATGGTTTGGACGACTCTGTTGATTCGTTGAATGCTAGTGTGGCTACTGCCCTATTGCTATCCAGTTTCCTCAGAGATTAGCGCGTAAGAGAGAGAACAGCAGCTTGTAAATAGAATTAGATTTATATCAATGGCCAACAAAACGCATAATGGCGAACATAGTTATATACAAGTAGCAGTGTGAGCTTATTTCTTGTCAACATCCTCCAACAACCCAAGAAGGGAGTTCAGAACAGAGCTTCCCTTATTGGTTCCACTTAGTGGCGATCTAGGTGAATACTTTCTAACAGAAGTAAAACTTGAGTTGTTATCGAAACCCGTTGGAATCCTCACAGGTTCAAACTCAAAGTCCACCTTTTTGGTGCTGAGGTTGATATATGCAGATTTTGGAACTATAGGAACGGTGAACTCTCGTGAAAACTTTCCTTCATTATCAAGTGGCTTCTTAAGGTCATTCAATCTATTGAGATATTTGACGTGGGAACCTGAGTTAATGGACGAACCAATAAAACCACCCAGCGCGAATTTGCTGCCAGTTGACCTAGAGTTGATGAATCTTCCAGGGAGAACCCTTGAAGTGTGAATTCCGTTAGGGGTCTGGAATAGACGTCCTTTCAAATTGTAAGATAATCCAGCCGTACCTGAAAGCTTTCCGTCATACCCATGGGGTATCAAGGACCCCGTGTCATTCAAGTTCGGGTGTGCATCCACCTCTTCCAGAAATTCAATTATCTCATTCGATAGATCAGAATGAGATATTCTTTCAGGATATTTTGCAGCTAGCCATTCCATGAAGGGGCGTCTCAGAGTCCTTAGTTTACCCTTTAATTTATTGAATGTTGATGAATGAAGTGACTGTCTTTCTATTCCAAGTGCGCTGGACAATGAGGCTTTCTTGGACGAATTATCCGACTCTGGAAACAAAGGATTCGAATTCAAGCGCGAAGCCATAGTGGTTGCATGACTTCTTGACTGAACAGGAATACCAAATTCTTGAAATCTCAATTTCTTCCAGTAAAAGCCATTTCGTGGTTCATAATCAGGAATCTGATATTTATTGTCGAAGTCGTTCACAACGATTCTTCTGGTGGTGAGTTTCCGAGGTAACCTTAGCTTCAGTCCGAAATCCTTTCTTGAAAAAGAAGATGGCAGCGACTCAATGATCTGATGCGTAGGGAAGGCTCCTGATCTGTCCATTCCCAACTCACCGAGTGGTTTCGCAAGCTGAGCAATCTTCGTCGTCTTGAAAAGACGAGCGAAATCACCCACCCCACCTATGCCCTTCGACATTATTGAATGATAACCACCTGATCTCAATCACTATACAGGGTACCTATGTTCTGGTACTTACTACTGTTCTGAAAATCTATGAAAGGCTTGTGGTTTTTCGTCCACAAAGTTTTCCAATGTTCTTACCTGGTTATGAGCACTAAAAAGAAGTTTTACTCCGCCACTACTCGATTTGTGCCTTTCCAACATGAAGGGAAATAGATGTGGCTAGTACCTAGGTTGTTTTGTAACTATTCTCATATCTTGTACATAACTGATTTGAGTAGTAGCCTAAAGGAGACTCAAGCAGTAATATACACGGCCGTGTACAAGTAGCATCAGTTGTGAGTGATTTGGAACCGCAGTTATTGCTCAAGGTGGCTATACTCTACTGTTGTAAGTCTCGCAGAAATTGAGGTCGAGCCGAAAACAAGCTGGATACGGGTCTGATTCAGCTATCAGTGTGATATGTCCGCTGCGTCTCGTGCCAACAGACCGGTAACGGAGCTTTACAGGAGACTCGAGGTGATAGGACGAGGGAAGTTTGGAACCGTTCATAAGGGGGTAAACATTGAAACAAAGGAAGTAGTAGCGATCAAAGTTTTAAATTTAGATACGGACGAGGATGAAGTCAAGGATGTTCAAAAGGAAATTCAGTTTCTGTCGCAGCTCAAAAGCGTTCCTAATGTGACGCACTACTATGGCTCTTATCTAAGTGGCCATAAACTATGGATCATAATGGATCACTGTGCGGGAGGGTCTGTGAGAACTTTATTGCGCCCAGGCCCCTTGGATGAACGATATATCAGTGTGATTTTGAGAGAGCTTCTAGTCGCTCTCCAGTTTGTTCATCAGAACGGTGTCATTCATCGTGATATAAAGTCCGCTAATATACTGATCAGAAAGGACGGAAGTGTGCAGCTTTGCGATTTTGGAGTAGCTGCTCAACTAACGTCTACTGCTGTGAAAAGAACAACAACGGTTGGAACTCCTTATTGGATGGCACCTGAGGTCATAATGGAAGGCGCAAACTACAACGTGATGGCCGACATTTGGTCCACAGGCATTACAATATTTGAAATGGCAACCGGAAACCCTCCTTATAGCGATAAGGATGCGATGAGAGCAATGCAAATGATAACTCAGCATGAACCCCCAAGATTGGAAGGCAGGCAATACTCAGCCGCATTGAAAGAAGTCATTGCACTTTGCTTAGAGGAGAAATCCGACTCAAGACCCTCTGCGGAGGACCTACTAAAATCCAAATTTGTGAAAGGCTATAAGACATCCTCCACCCTAGTCCTGAAGGAGGTGATTAGTAGATATTTACTTTGGAGAGATAAGCGATCGTCAGGAGAATCCACTTACTACGATGATGAAAACGAAAATCATTACAATGTTGAGGACAATACAGATGTTAAGTGGGATTTCGACTCCCTCAAATCCGCTGACTACATTCTCGAAAACGAGATCGATTTGGACGTGATCAAACCAGATTCACAGGAGATTCAACCCTCACATACATCTCCACAGAGAGCTGCAATTCTTGACTATACTTTTGAGCAGTCATATAAATCACAGCTACCGACCATGGGGGCTTCAACAATGCTTCCTAGTACTACTGCCGGTACGACCTTTGTTGGAAAGTCTTCGACGACAACAGGAACTGGTGCCTCGGCTTCAGTCAATAGTGGGACAGCTTCTGCTAAGAAAGAGGCTCCAAAATCGCTCTTGCAGTTGTTTGAAGGTTTGGAGGAAGTGAATGAAGATGCGATGCTAGCTCCCCACAATGCGCCCATCGTGGCTAGTGGTGGAATAAATGGTCGGGGAAACACTACTCCAGTTAAAAACCTGGGTTCTGTAAACACTAGTGGTACTCTAAGCGTTGCTGCTGATATATCTCATAGTACAGAATCACCAGTTATTCCAATTGAAATTCCAAACATTGCAGATCTTGTGAACTCGCAACCGTTTCCGGAAAAGCAGAGATCAAGAGCGCCAACCTCGCTACAAGAAATGCCTGTTCAACATGCTTCAGAACTCCCTGGTCGCAAAACGACTATTTCAAGTGGTTCTGGCTCCGGACAGCGTACACCATCTCCTCAAAAGTATCTTAAGGATCCACCTACGGCTAATTCCCCTGGAAGGCAGTTTAATGGCACAAGTCATATGAAACCTTTGCCATCATCATCTTTCCACCAACCATTGCTGCAGCCTATAAACAGCAAACTTCCCCTTTCAACACTTTCAGGGATACCACCAGGCCCTCAAACCGCTCCAATACTGGGTGCTTCAGATACTCAGGAGACAGCGCATCAGATTGCTAGGAACCACTCACAGCTTCGTTTGAAGATGCCTGTTCCCTTATCCCTTTCTCAACCCATACTGGATGATCGCTCACTTCAAAAGGCCCAAAGTGCGTCACCAGACAATCGCAATCAGTTCGGGGTGAACACAAACCTGGCATCTACTGTTCCATTGGTAATGACTCCTGTGGCGGAGAAAAGTGCTTCGAGTGCAGGTATTTTTCAGGTTGGAACTCCTGAAAGACTTGTATCGGAGAATCCTGATCCTACTGTGGAATTGCATAATGTTTCGCCACGTCAATATCAAAGTCCACATCCACATCATCAAAGTACATTTTCGGACCAGCAACAATCAGATCTGATAGGATACCCAGATACCAAGTATAGAAATGAGGAGTCAGGTGTACCACAATCATATGGTTCTAGTACCCAGATGACGGCATTCCGCCAAGAGACTGACAATGCCCAGAGGCAGCTGCAGTCTGAACCTTCCACTAAGTTGAGGGATCTTAGGGTCTCCTTGAGTATTCCCTCATCCGCTTTAAGTCTAACTGAAAGTAACAGTGAAGAGCTTCAGGCCGATGTTTTAGAATTGGTCAGAAAGTTCGAAGACGTCTTGGATATGGTCATCGAAGAATTACAAGGAAGCTACTAAATTTTCAATTAAATTAAACGTTTCTGCAGATGTGGAACATTATTGTGCTAGCTTTTCTCACCAGTTTGAACAGTAATAGAAGATAAAAACGATGAACTGTGAACCAGATGACTTTGAACTGAGATCAAATGCCAATAACTAGAATTGAAAGACTTCTCTGATAAAATGTTCTATTACAATTTTTCCTTCCGCAAATGCTGGGTCTTCGTGTCTGACAATTGCCGCCGCGTGTGTAGCATTTGTCAGAGTGATGTAAACAGGATATTTTGCCCATGGCAACATATTCAAGTTTCTTATAATTTCCTTTTGGTCGTTGGATAAATCAAGTTTGAAGGGGGTCAAGATTTGCTTATATTCCTGCTCTTCTTTGACAGAATACTGTTCACTATTAGGTGTTTTCTGAGCCGTGGATGATTTGCCTGTGTGAGGGTCAACCTCAAACTGCCCCAGTTTGTTAATGGTTGTAGTTAAAGTTAATGGTCCCGATTTGTCTGCGGTATCGAAGATAGAGTCATTAATATTCTTAGCGGAAGTGATTGCATCAAAAACTGACTCTATGAATTGGTCACCTTGGTCATGAAGATCACTTTCCAGTTTGTTCAACTCAATGCTACATGACCCACTTAGACGGCGAGTTAGCTTTGGTCTTCCCGAGCCCAAGGCATCACCCTCTGGAGTCATGGAATCAACTTCCAAGTGGTACAATTCGATTAGGTCATTCAATTTAGGGGACTCTTTCAGAACCCTAATAGCAGAATTCGCCACTTGTAGAAAATTATGGAGAATAAACCAAGACATCCACATAGGTAAATAGACTCCAAACTTGAAAAGCAAAGTAACCCACTTTAGTTTTCTTTGAGCAAAGTTGCTGATTTTGCCGATAAAAGTAGTTGACTGTTTGGAGTTATCATCTGGGAGGTCCTCACTAATCATCTGAGAGAGTCCCCCTTTGGCAGCAGTGGAATAGTCTGCCAGACCAGTGAATGTGATCGGCTTATCAGAGTCGAGTACAACAGGCTCATAATTCTTTACGAACTTGAGCTCAAACTTGGACCCGTTTTCGAACTTGATGAATCCACTCGAATCAATTTTGACACTGGGGTTTTTGTCTAGAATCTCAAAAGGGTTGATGAAACTGATTCCTGACGTCCACCAAGATGTTCTTATATCTGACCTGATGTTGGAGTACAGGGACAGTTTCTTAAAGCTGGACAAACTCTTGAAGAAAATGGAATTGGGAAGCGTCATAAGCTTGAGCAATGAGAGGGAGCCAGACTTCCCATCCTTGAGGAAAAGTTGACGACCACTGTTTGCCAGAAGTGCGGGTGCGAGCCAGTTGAACGCCCTGATAGTGGGGGAGCTTCCAGGAGTCAATACCCCAACATGTGGAGAACAGAAGCTGGTGAAGTTAATAGGCTCTATAGTGGCGAAGTAATCTTTGATGTATAGGATACCTAGGGCGTATCTAGCAATGACTCCACCAAGAGAATATCCGATCAAAGAGAACTTTGTGACAGTGTAACCGATGTCTACTAATCTCTGTGTCTCTGCCAATATCTCTTCCGCAACTCGGGCACCGCATAAATCGATGCCGTCGTAAGTCTTGAACCTTTCGTTTGTCTTAGTAGTATAGACTATTAGCTTTTCGTGAGCCCGTGCCTCAAGAGCTGAAGAGGTTTGAAGTTCGTTTTTTAGGTAGTTGAAGTGGTCAGAGACTCCCCATAGGCCATGGCAAAGAATCACTAGGTGGCAACAGTCCTGGACCATCAAATCTCGGCAAAACGGCTAGCTGAGACTAAGAGAAGATTTTGCGACGTGCAAACGGTTTTGAGAGCCGATCGAAAGACTTTGCAGACCACAGCTTACTTGGGTCAAGAAACGGCTATAGATTTGGTTGCCAGCAGATAAGTAAATTCTAATGAAAATTACGCGAAGTGGGCTTGGAAACAATTCCTACCCGGTATTTATATCAGCAGAAAAGGGAACGAAGTTATGAACGTTATCTTTCGAAGGGGGCAACTGGGGCTAGTTTTGATTTATTGGGCGCGAGTTATCGGATGATACAGGGGAGACAAAACAATGAGGGGGCGGGTCAACGGTGGCTTCTATCTACGGCTGTTCGAGGGACTCGTTGGCTATTACGGTCCCGGAGTGTTTCAGCCTGTTGTGGTTGCTGAGGGGCCTTGTCGTAAGTGCTAGTAATCTCACGGCCTAAAAAGAATGTTCTATTGTTACGAACATTATTGTAAGGGTTTTCTCTTATCTTTAACAAACCGCAGATATGGTTCCGGGGTGGAGAGCATCTTCAAAGGCCGGGTAAACTGATCTCGAGAATCCGGGTAACAGCGCGCGTTGCAAATCGCGCCTGAACTAAAACAGAAAGGAGCTCTCACCTATACGTATTTTTCTGCGACTTTATTGTGGCACTACGATGGGCTGAACTCTGTAAAAGGGAATTGCTTCGGTGCATAACAAAAGAATTTTGGCGTCGATAGACTTAGAACCGAACCGAACCGAACCATTCCCGTGAACAATTACATTGCGCGCGGCTCACCGAGGATCGGAGACTGAACAATCAATTACATGTGGCAGGTCCTTTTCAGTTCGTCTCCCTGGTGCTGCTGGTTTGTGCATACCGCAACCGCCACTGCACTGCCCTGTTCTCGGACCAGTCATGTGGGAATAGTCCGAGATGGGATCTGCAGACAGCAAAGCCGTAGTTTTCAAATCTCCAAGGTAAGCCCGGTAACCCCCCCCCCCCCTGTCTCCTGGTAGTCCTCCAACTGTCCCCAGCAGTCCCAGAAAGTGACAATTATTGCCCGGTATTTGTCAACTGATTTGGAAAGTGTGCCTGGCTGCTGCCTTCTGGCCGCTTCCAGTTCTTCAGTTTCTGACGCTAAGTAAAGTTCCACCCCAAATAATTTTTAGGATCCTCTTTTTACAACATAATGCAGCACTTTTTTCTCCCGCTTGGATCCAGAAAAAAACTCCGCTAAGTTGTAGGTTTGGTTCTCTTGTAATACAGTCTCGAATTTGGCCTCATTGTAGTCCAGGGCTCAGTTCAATTGTTTCCTGTGTTCAATACAACTCTCGCCAGCCAATAGAACGGTCGCAGATTATCAAACCAATTCCTCTCCGGCTCTAACTAGTTTATTGTACACGTCAAATTGTCAACATTTTGTTTTACACCTTCCATACCACTGTCTTGAGTTTCAGCGGCTACTGGTACAACAGATCTCTCAGCTAGGTTTTGTACTTCATTCAACACTTCTGAGCTCTGTCGAAACAGCCTTTTCCCCCCTCCCCTTCCCCCTGTTGCTCCTTTCGGTGCTATATACATATCGGCAGCCACAAATGTCCCTGCTACGACTCACTTTTTGCCAGAAGACTGTTCCTGCCATTGTACCTCAGCTGGCAGCAAGATACTCTACTAGAACTCTATCGGTATCCTCACTAGGCTATCGACGAAGCAGTTTGGCCATAGCGCAGGCATCCTCTCCTGCAAGAACCTTATCCGCATCTTTCCGATCAGTTGATCCCAGAAGCGATTTTCTTGATTACAGTTCAACTCGTTCTTTCTCGGCTTTATCGACCAGGTTGGACAAAGAGTCACGCTTGACTGTTTCTGATACGACACCTTCTAAGGTGACAAAGACCAGTCGAGGTTACTTTATTAGCAACATCTTCAATCGGCTCGTGAAATACTTCATAATAACATCTGGAACTATAGGTGGGACTTTTGCTCTTGCCATTATCGCATTCTTTATTTATGATTTCACCACCTATGAGCCTCCTGAATCTGTGGAAAATCTGCTTGTTCCGGAAGCTGCTTTAAATCCACCAATCGGGGGACCTGAGAATCTGCCTCTGTTGAGACAGCATCTCGATGCTTTTGACTCTCCTGTCAAGGAGAATCTACGTCATAAACCACATCTTGTGATCCTAGGCTCTGGTTGGGGGTCTGTGGGCGTTCTCGAAAATTTAGATAAGAACGACTACAATGTTACTGTGATTTCCCCAACAAACTATTTTTTATTTACTCCAATGCTACCTTGTGCGGCAGTCGGAACACTGGAGCTTAAGTCACTTATGGAAAGTATTAGACATATAGTGAATAGGGTGAACGGTCACTTTTTGGAAGCGTCGGCTGAAAAGATTCTTTTCAGCGAAAAGTTGGTCAAGGTTAAAGTCAAAGATACTAATCGTGAGTTTTACGTTCCTTACGATAAGCTTGTGATTGCAGTGGGATCCACTTCGAACACCCATGGTGTCAAGGGTTTACAGTTTAGCAATCAGCTGAAAACTGCGGAGGACGCAATGATACTCAGAAAGAAGATTGTCAATAACCTGGAAAGAGCATGTCTGCCTACAACAACAGACCAGGAAAGGAAACATCTTCTCTCTTTTGTTATATGTGGTGCAGGTCCTACCGGAGTTGAGGTCGCAGCCGAGATCTTTGATTTACTGAACGAAGATCTCACGCGTAGCTTCCCAAAAATTCTTCGCCAGGAGATCTCAATCCACATCATTCAGTCGAGATCGCATATTTTGAATACTTACGACAAGACAATTTCAGAATATGCCATGACAAGATTCGAGGGTGACAAAATAGATCTTCTCACAAACTCTAGAGTGCAAGAAATTCTTCCAGATCAGGTCATCTTTGACCAGAAGAATGAAAAAGGAGAAGTAGAAACGAAGAGCGTTCCCTTTGGATTATGCCTTTGGTCTACAGGAGTCGCCCAAAATCCACTCGCCCAGGATATAGTGAAAAGCTTAGAAGGTTCGCAGAAGAACAAGAGGGCCATAGAAACTGATGCCCAACTGAGAGTGCTTGGTGCTCCATTGGGTGACGTATATGCAATTGGAGATTGTGCAACAGTACGTACAGAGTTGGCAGAACATTGTGCAGAGTATGTCAGAAAGTATATCATTGGGTCGCATTCCAACCAGTTCGTGCGATCTCATTTCATCATAACTGATGATGATATCAAACACGTTGCTCTTACGTATGCTGAACTCAAGGAACTCTCTGCCCACATCTCTCTCAAAAATCCCCTAGCTGCGGAGGCTTTGTCACTTGTTGATGAACTTGTTCCAAAGTATGACGAAAATGAAACGGGATTCTTGAGATTTGACCAGGTGAAGTTGCTGTTGAAAGAAGTTGACTCAAAAGTCACTTCGCTGCCGGCCACGGCACAAAGGGCAAACCAGCAAGGAAAATACATAGGCAAAAAGCTTTCAAAACTTTGCAAGTCGTCTACCACTCTATCAATCAATGATATTGTTGATGGTGATATTGACAATGCCATAGCAAGACCTTTCAAGTACAGGCATTTGGGATCCCTAGCTTACATTGGAAACTCTGCTGTCTTTGATTTGGCACCAGGTTATTCCTTTGTGGGAGGTCTAGTTGCAATGTATCTTTGGAGATCCATTTATTTTGCTCAGAGTGTCAGTTTCCGGACTAGAGTTCTTCTATTTATGGACTGGCTGAATCGGGGAATCTTCGGTAGAGACATTCTGAGTGTATAATCCACCTGAAAATGATAGAATGTACAAGGACACATGTGTTTGAGTTTCCCTGCTTTCGTTATGGAGACTTGAAAGTCATTTCGCGTTTCATCCGAAATCTCATGTTGAGTGAAAGATATATTTGTACTATAATATCCACAAATAAAATTGTTTTAGATTCAAGCGCTCATTTTTTTCCTTAATTTGAGTTCCCCTTTTTAATTCTCTAATCCTTTCTTGATTCAGATATCAAATCCTCTTCGTCTCTAAAGCAAACAGACCACCTGGACCGTTTATTCTGATTCTGTTTATCTCGCTCGATAGATTCTGGCTTGCTCCACGAAGAGTAGTGTTGGGTTATAGCGTTCAAAGAAGTGCTGGTTTTCGTAAGGTTAAATCTGGCGTTACAATTCTGAGCCAGGATGGAAGAAACGCATGGTTTTTCGGTAGGCTTACGCTACTTGAAGTCAAGACTTGCTAATAGGGATATCAAACAATTGGAAGAATGTCTGAAACCCATGGGGACTATAGCGCCTATGTCCGCTCAGTCATCCATAAACGGAAACAGCTTAAAAGAAAACGAGGAAATTGTTAAATGTTCAACAGTATCAACGAGCATAACCAGCTTTCCTCAGAGAAGGAAATTGTCCGGTGTTGTAGAGTCCAAGACCCCAGGCTCAAAAAGAAGAAGGAGCTTTTTCAGCTTAAGAACCTTCAAAGATAGAGTCGAGGAGAACACCGTCGTGGATGAGGCTACCCCCCATTCCATCAAGAATAAGAGTGAAAGAACTCCCAAAATTGAGTGCCTGAATGTTGCCCCCCCGGATCTTTTGCAATATGATATTGGAAACATAGGCTATATTTCCACTGAAGGGAGTCGCTCTAGATGTAGCACAGGAACTGACTACAATATCAACTCTAATTTCGAGCTCAACACAGACTGTTACATTTCGAAGCCATGTAATACTCAAGACAGCATTTCATTTACTGCTACTTCTGGCCTGTCCAAGGAGAGCTCGGGAAAGCGTAAAAACGAAGGCGACTACATGGAAAAGGTTGGCATCACCTCCAATAAAATGGAAATAGCTGAAAAAGATGAACATAAAGATGTGCCAGTGCCTACCGAATCAAACACCAAGTTCCGGCTGCAAGGTTCATCTGCTCAGCAAAATGCCGAATCTGACTCAAGTGCAGAAATTGTCACTGCCTCGAGGCTCAGTGCTCATGAGCAGGGTAATATAGTGACTAGATTCAACAGCCAATACTCCTCCATAGAAGAACCGAGTGCAAAGCAATTGACGTCACTGTTTGTTGGAGATTTGGATAAAGCAGTCAGCGAATACCAACTGAAGCAGATTTTTGGAAAATTCCAAGGCCTGGTTTCAGTCAAAATTCCTATGAATTGCCATACGGGAGAGTCTCTTGGACATGGTTACGTAAACTTTGATGATGAGAAGGTGGCATATCAAGCAATGGAAGAGCTCACCTACACCAAAATTTTGGGTTCTGAAGTGAGAATCATGCCTTCTCTGAGAGACAAGTCGCAACGAGAAAGAATAGGCGCCAATATATTTTTAGCCAATCTAGCCCCTACTTTAACTAGCAGGGGACTTTACGATCGGTTCAAGTCTTACGGAAAAATACTGTCTTGTAAGTACAATGAAGATAAACAGCAGGGTTTTATTCATTTTGAGTCAAAAGAAGTTGCTTACAATGTGGTCAAAAGTGTCAACCAAACCCTGGTAGATGGCAAACTGATATACGCCGGAGTCCATATCTTGAAAAAAGATAGAGAGCTTTTTGGGATCACCAGCGGAAAGAGTTTCACCAGATCTCAGGTATCCACGATCGCACCCTCTGCTTATAAGAGACAATCACAGGCTGAGAGTGCTGTTTCATTGAGTCCTACCGATATGGCAGGCACTAAAAACACCTCCGATGACTCGAAAACAACAGAGACGGATGCTGTGAGTACCAAATACTCGATCTTTGTTAGAAATCTACCTATGAACATTGAAGAGAGTGTCATCAAAAGCCTTGTTGAGCCTTATGGTGAGGTCACTTCAGTTCTATCTCGAAAAGTCCCCAAAAAAAACGGATCCTGGGCTCTAGTAAATTTAACAACTCAGTCCGCCGTTGATAATGCGATTGCACACCTAAATCTGGTTGAGATCAACAACCACCAGCTCTTTGTGACTCGGGCAATTCCAAAAGAGCAGAAGGAATATTCGAAGAAGACGGAAAGGTTTCCAAAGTATAGGCTTAAGATACTTATCACGGGGCTCAATGTCAACACACATAAGGCTAAGTTTCAAGAATGGTGTCTGAAGTTTGGTTCCATCAAATCTGTTGAGTTGTACGGGACTTATCCATACGAGGCCCAAAAGGGCTACACCGCATATGGGTACGTTGAGATGGCTAACGAGGTAGACGCCAATACGTTGGTGCATAATCTGAAACTACTGGGCGTTTTCTGCTTCAAAGTACGGGTAGAAATTCCCAAGAAGAATTGCGATCCTTGTCATTTTCCTTTTTTATCCAGTCTCCCTAGCCCCTCTTCACCGGAATCTGAGAGTAACTCTCTCCCATTTGCCCCCTTGATGAGCCCAGTTTCATATGTCAATCCTTCAAAGATGTTTCAGCTTGCAATGTTCAATAAGGCAGTCGAATCTGATAGAACCTTGAATTTGCATAAGGCCCAAGATAGGGATAAAGAAGATAGGGGGGTTAACGAAATGAAAGGGCGCATTGACAGAATTGTGGGAGATGCTGCTATTCACATATTGGGAAAAAAGGCTCTTGCTTCCAAATCTACAGGGAGGCTAAACTCAGCCAAAGTAGCATCACTTGCTGACCACATTATCAAGTTCTTTTGGTCAAATAAGGTAGACGCATTCTGGAGGTTTCTGGAGAGCAACCTACCACGATCTGATGTCAGTTCTGCTCCTCATCCTTTGCTGAAGACACAGATTATCCAGAGCTCTATGTATTTGGGGATAATTCCAAAAAAATAGTTTACGGTCTCCAGTTTATATACCTAGTAAGTTTCACCGGATATATTCTCCTAAAAAAATAGTAACATACATCGATTCAGCTATTGGAGAATACAGAGACGTTCACTACAAAGCACATAATGATACAAAAGAGAGCATTTGAAATATAAACCATTAGCTGAAAACCAGATCCAGACCATATCTCTCGTAAACCGGGTATACAAAAAGATATCTACTGAGGTTAAACCAGCTCCACATAATTTGCAGGAAATATACCTTCCCTATCTCCGCTTCTTCCTGTCCACCAATCGTCCGTGGAGTCTGACTTCTGAATGATAGTAATGACATCTCCCTTCTTGAAAGTGAGGTCTCCACTCTGTTCTCCTGAAAATGAATACATGGCAATGGCTTTATTTTTGGAAGAGCCGCCCCGACTGCCCACACCTGGATTGGATGCTGCCGAACCCTTTTGACCGTTTCCAAAGTTGGGCTTTTCAGATGTTGGTCTAAAGCGTCCAGAGTCTCTTGAAGTCGATGATGTTCTGTTAGAATCGTATCTGTCGTAAACATCGTCTTCCCAAGATGTCGGTTTTTTCTTCTGGGCACCTCTGTGATAGTAAGCTTCGGGAGAGTCATCATCTGAGTCGCCAGAATAGTCACCATAGCGATTACGGCCTCCTCTGGCACTGCTCCTTCTTCTACCATGATCTGGTCTTGAGATAGACGAAGAGTCATCACTGAACTGAGAGGGAATATCGTTATAGTAACCATCGTCGTCGGAATAGTACTCTTCACCGTGATCAATTCTACTGAAGGCTCTGCTGTCGAGAATTTTCAACAGAGCATGACACGCTGGAGGAGGGCTAACTTGACCGCTCAGAATTTGACTGGCTTTACATTGACTTCCATAGAACTTTCTGTTAGCTTCTCTTCTTTCAACGAGTACAGAACCCTCCACTGACACTCCTGCAAACAGACCTTTAGTCTTGGAATATGAAAACACAGCTGCCACGTTTTTGAGTGAGGCAGAGCCAGCAACTTCTGCATTACGGCCAAGTGGACCCGCAGCCACAGAAACATTACCACCGAGAGTAATGGATCCAAACTGTGCAAAGGACTCTACAGCAGCGTCGGTGTTTAGTATGAACACAAAGTCTGTCACTTCAGCTCCAATCTGTCCTCCCACACCTGCACCTGCAGTGAAAATTGCAGAAGGAGCAGACCATGATCCGTCCGGAAGTCTAGCAACTACCACACCGGACCCTGCTCGGCCCGAAAATAAAAAGCCAGCCTTGAGGACAGTGATCACAGCAAGCCCCTTAGCATTTAAAAGTACGTCATGAGGAATGATCTCGTCTGCACCGAGCACCTGATTGGGCTTGATGAACGACGCTAGCACTTTTGCAGCCTTGCTATATATCGAATGTCAGTAACTGTTGCAGATGGAGCAATTATCACTCAAAGGGACACAGTCTTGGCAAATGCTTTCGAAGTATAACAGAAAACTCATGGCACCATTCTAACCATATAAACTACTTACATACACTCACTTTTGAGTGATCTTGGAATCGGGTTGTTCAGCCCCATATTGAATGCCACTGATAATCTGAATCTGTGTGCTATGCCTGTCGGGTACTATTTCAGTCGCGAGCTGTCAGCGGTATGCAGGTTCTGCGTCAATGCTTATGTATCACCTCTTACCCAGCTTCCCCTACTGTTTCTAATGATAAAGCAACAGTCGTATGTTGAGGCTTGAAACACCCCCTTCCTCCACCACCACCAGTACATGAAAAAAAACTCCTCCAGAAAACTTGCCCCTGATAAGATCATAAAGTTCCTAGGGGAGGTGCAAGGTGTGGCATGATGCGGGCGCAGCAGACAACACGGAAGCACCGGGGGAATCGGCGCGAGCTAGGTCGTATGGCGTCGATCGACAAATTTAGACCATGACATAGAATGTGTTGCTCCTCATCCACATTACCGGGAACCATGGCTAAGACTGCTTATACTCACATACCATTCCAATCACATTCGGCTGATTACCCAATCTTGTTTGCCTTGTTTTCTAGATAGCCCTTGTATCATGAGCTGAGTCGCATCCGGCGCATGCTAATCCTCCTCCTTCGCTATCATCTACGACTCACCACTTTCCTGTTTATATAGTTTCCTATTTTAGCTTTTATTAATTTATGTTATCTTATTTTTATTCTCTTGTTTGTGTTCGATGGCCCATTCCTCTTCTCTTTGGCCGCCAATTAGTCACAGGCAAACTACCAGGAAGACCACAATCACTTGAAATCGTGGCATATAATACAGACTAGTGTGGCAGCCTATCACTGAGAACGCTTCACTATGACTGCAATCCCTCCGTCGACCACAAGCTCCACTTGGTTGGGAAAACTACTCCGGCGACAGGCGTTTGTCTCCACAGATTCCTCGTCGCTACAAGCGGACGCCTCGGATACAGATCATGCAGTAACGTCCGATATAATTGAACAAACACCGCAGACCGCCAGCCTCAGCCATCAAAGCCTTGGCCAAACTCCGCGCCCAACCTTTGAAAACACAAGCTCTTCTCACAGATCTTCGCGACTACCCTCGACTGAATCCAGCCAACGTCAACCCACGCTTATATTCGACTCATGTAAGTGCTGTGGAACAGTTTTGAAGTATCCCAATGATGTCAACAAGGCCAGATGTCTTATATGTCGTACTGATATTACAATCGCCCCAAATTCCCCTACATCTTCGCACTCGTCTGTCAGCTTCTCAGATTCCGAGGCCCCGGTTTCTTATAGATTTCTCAAGAAGACAATCACAAAATGTACAGAGTCAGCATCTCTCGATAAAGGCTCAAATAACCCTCACATCATTTTCAGACCTCTCGAAGAGTTGCTTCATGCTGCCTTTTCTTCATATCAGTCTTTGAATAACTCGTTCAAACTCTATCCCGGAAGATCGGCAAACTATCATTCACCAAACCTCAACTTTTCGGAAATAAGGAAGTTTTACTCTTTGCTAATGGAATTGCCCACCAAGCGACCATTATTCAAAATGTTACTTGGTAGTCTCAGTTTACTACGGCATCCCCCTGTCATGAAAAACCCAGCTGATATAGCTTGGCTGCTTATTTTACTAGAGATGCCTCTTCTCCCGGACTGTCTCATTAGTGGTAACATGTCTTCAGCCCCTTCAATTCCCGCAGAGTTGAGATCGACTTGCTACGATGTGTTGAAGCGTGTAATTGGGCTCTTATCTTATGCGGATAAGAAAGCCATACAGTACTTGACTCATTGGTGGTCAAGACTACCCTTGGACGAGTTTGTGCGAAAGATCGATTTTATCAACTTGTACATAACTTTCCAACTGACAAGGTGTATAAACTATGAGCTTTACAACTCAGTCATTCAACCCGGATCTTATCTTTCAAACACGTCATTGAGAGATGATGTGAATTATAAAGAGTCATTGAATGCGCACTTTATAAGGCCAACATCCCAAAGTTCTGATTTTGGTCTATCAATTGGACTGCCTATATATATATCTTCAGGCGGACGAAGAATGAATGAAGGTTCCTCATTCTGGCTCAGTAAACCAGAGAAAAAAAATAAGGAGCATGACGTTAAAATTCGCTTACAGCAGTACGGAGATGACTGGCACTTGCGAACCGCGGGCAGGTTAGCATCAGTTCTATTTCTTGCAAACAAGGATTATAAAAATGTGAGCGATGCTATGTTTTATAACAACCTGGTTGATTATGTTAATGTCAAACAAGATTTTGATGCTTGGCAGTTTAATTCATCCACGAAAAGAAGAGACTCAACTGAATCCTCCAAGAAGGATTCACTGCAGTTAGTTATTGATTATCTCAAAGCTGAATCAAAACCCAGCTATCTGGGGATTCCTTCAACCACTGGAACTGTCAGGAAGTGTTCATTCACCTTCTGTCAGTTTCCTTTTTTACTTTCTCTTGCAGCTAAAATTTCCATTCTTGAGCACGAGGCCAAGAGATCAATGGAGAGAAAGGCTGAGGAAGCTTTCATTCAATCACTGAATAAGAAAACCCCTTTTGATGTTTACTTCAAAATAAGGGTGAGACGTAATAGTATCACGAACGATTCTTTGCGCTCTATCAAAGCTCATCAGTCAGAGTTCAAGAAGCTTCTGAGGGTAGAATTTGTGGACGAGCCTGGAATAGATGCAGGAGGATTAAAGAAAGAATGGTTTTTATTGCTTACCAATGATCTGTTCAACGCAGACAAGGGATTGTTTTCATACAATGACGAATCTAATTTGGGTTGGTTCTCTATTTCACCAATTGATAATGACGAGCTGTATTATCTTGTTGGCGCTGTTCTTGGATTGGCGATATACAACTCCACAATTTTGGATCTGAGACTGCCCAACGCATTTTACAAGAAGCTGATGGGCCAAAAATTGACTTTGAATGATTTCATTCAGCTGGCGCCCGAAGCAGGGATGGGATTGAAAAGGTTTCTGGCTCTGAAAACCATTGATGAGTTGGACATGTACTTTGAGGTGACGTATAAGGATATCTTTGGTGACTATAATACCTCAGAACTAATAGAGAATGGTTCAAAAGTCAAGGTCACGAACGAAAACAAATACGAATATGTGGAGAGGTACTATACTTTCTTCCTTAGCGATGTTATAGAAAATTCCTTCACTTCGTTCTTGCGTGGGTTTCAAAACGTCATAGGCGGAAATGCTCTGTCCCTTTTCACACCGGAAGAAATCCAGCTGATTTTGATTGGTAGTGATAACAAGAACGAAAAGATTGACGTTGGAATTTTGCAGTCTGTTACCAAGTATAATGGTTTTTCTCCTGACGACTCGATTATCCAGTGGTTTTGGAACTTCTTTCAAGACTGCTCCATAATCAATCAACGGAAATTACTTCTCTTCATCACCGGATCCGACCGTTTACCAGCTACTGGTCTGCCATCGCTCAATTTGAAAATCACCAAACTTTTGGAAAAGGATCTTGCTCGGCTCCCTATTGCTCACACTTGCTTCAATGAGCTATGCCTTTATGACTACTCTACAGAAGATCTATTCTCTGCAAAGTTAGATATGGCTATCCATTACAGCGAAGGGTTTGGGCTACGTTAGTGTCACGAGGTTTGTCATAGGAAGAATAAGACATTGCACAGAATTCAAAGGATCTAATCCAACACAGCATACCTTTTTAAGTCATCAGGAATGACATCAAAAAGTCCTTTAGATTGCAGCCAAGACTTGCTGAAGATTCTGTCTGCGTACTTGTGAGCAGAATCGGCCAGAATTGTCACAACATTTGAACCCTCTGGAAGTTGCTCTGCCGCTCTGGCTGCTGCGACCACATTCAAAGCAGAAGTGCCACCGATATATATACCTTCTTCATCGAGAAGTCTGTAGAGCATCACAATAGATTCCTCATCAGGGATCAGGAATGCATCATCTGCAAGTTCAATGTCTTGAGCCACATTATTTGTGATTCTTCCTTGGCCAATACCCTCGGTGAAAGACGATCCAGATCTTTCAAGACTCTTTCCTCCAGTCTTAACATACGAGTAGACACAGGATCCCGGTGGCTCGGCAACATAGACCTTAACGGTTGGATCCTGGGTCTTGAGAAACCTCGAAGTACCACACCAAGTTCCTCCCGTACCAAGACTGCATGTGAAAGCAGCGACGTTTCCATCTAGCTGTGCCCATATTTCTGGACCTGTTGTTTCAATGTGAACTTGCCTGTTGTCTAGATTGTCAAACTGGTTTGTCCAGTAAGCATTTTCTAGAGCCTCCGCATGTCTCTTTGCTTGATGATTGAAGTTGTCAGGATTGTCATAAGGAACGACTGGCACGGGGTGCACCTCACATCCTAGTAGTCTGAGCGTGTCAATTTTTGAAGGAGCCTGCGTATTGGGCATATATATTACGCAATTGTAGCCCTTGGATCTTGCTACATGGGCCAATCCTATCCCCGTGTTACCAGCAGTTCCCTCCACGATCGTTCCTCCCTGCTTGATCAAACCTTTTCTTTCTGCTTCCTCAATGAAAAAAAGAGCAGCCCGGTCTTTCACTGAGCCTCCAGGGTTCATCCACTCAGCCTTTCCGTATATGTTCCGGCCCAGCTGCGAGCTTAAGGTGTTCAGCTTGATTAGAGGTGTGTTTCCCACGGCCCCAGGAAGCCCAATCTTGGAAGTGAGGGGTTGGAAATCGAAGTTGTAGGACGATTGTTTTATCATTTTCGTCGTACAGAAGCGCCGTCTTCCTATGAAACCAAGCATATTGGGGATTTGCGTTTGAATTGCTGCCCGACTTACCAGTATTCTTTAGCTGAGACAGAAGACAAAAGGAATGAATCAACCACTTTCAATGATAGTGAGTCCTGATATTTTTCATTCACCTAATGGAAAAAAAACAGGATGAGGCAACGTCACGTGACGTTTTTCAAATATCATGGGAGTAACCTTTGGACCTCAGCTCTGCCAGCAGGACCGAGTTGCTGCTGCGACTGTTGGTCTTGATCATGCTCATGCTCGATCATGTATTCCTCCTCTTCTTGAATGGCAGCAGCGTAGCCAGCAGTTTTGAAGGGACCGTAAGTTTGGGTGTCGGTTTCGTAATAAAGATAGTAGTGCTGTACTAAAAAGATGATGTCTGTTGCTGCAACTTCTAAACTGAGTAGCAGCTTTGGGAGGTTCTGATAAACGTCAGAGATTTCGTCCTGTATAAAAGCGTCTATGACGAGTTGCATGAACGACAAGAGAGAACCTGCGAAATCAAGCCAGATCATGGTGATTGGCCAGCCATGTGTTGATTTGCGTCGAAAGTTATACACCATCTGTGGAATGTTCTTGGACACGCTCATGGCGATTTTTATAAGCCCAAGAGAGTTGAATAAGTCTATCCATTGCATTCCAGTGTTGTGCCTGATTGCAATCGCTGCTCCTGCAATATATAGAGCCACACTGGATATACCCAACTTGCAGACCCAGGATGCCTTTTGATTTTTGTTCTTCTTAAACCCCCAACAGTAGGCCTGGCTGATCAGTATTGAATTGATCACCAAACCATGGACTCCAAATATGAAGTCGTTGGCTCTTACAAGCGGGAACTTGTTGTATTTCTCAAAGAACTCTCTCCTGACTTCGGTACTGAGAAGAAGCACTCCTGCATACAGAGAGTACATCAAGAACCCTACAGTATTGAAGAACATGAAGTCAATTGAGATCCCTTGAACTGATCGCAACTGGATGTTGGATATGATGCTAGGATATAATGACAGCGCCCAGCAAATAAAGTAACTCCAGCCACATAGCTTTCCGAGCGCCACGAGCATGGTAATCAGCCACAATTGCACCCTTCTGAGTCGCCAGTGGTGACTCTTGAGCTCTGCAAGTCTCGGAGGGATTGCTGTGCTATCATCAATCAACTTTTTTTGTATACTTATCTTGGATAAATATATTCAAAGCAGACCGGAAATTCTGGAGATATCCGACATTAGTTGCAGGCTTGTCGGAAAAACACCCATCTGTTAAGTTACTATGATCAAGGTTATTTATTTGATACAAGAGCAAAGGTGTCCGGTCAAGATGTAAACGCTGCCGGAAAAGCTATATAAGAAGCACAATATCGGCTTGCGTAGGCATAGATCTAGGGCTTCCTATCTTATGATTAGACAGTAAGGTCTATAAAAAACATTGGGTACAGTCCAGACAGCAGAACCAGTCTTGGATGGTGGACATGAAAAGAAAGTTAAGAGTTTTGTGGTCGTTTTGGAGCGGTTGGTGATTAAGAAAGCAGAGACAGAGTCTTTTCTCTGCTGTATAACGGCGTTTCCCTGTCTCTACTGTATTCCGACAACAGAAAGTTCCAAGGTCCACACTCTTCTAACGTGAATTTTGATCTCTGTATGGGAGAGAAGCTCATCGTTTGATGACTTGAGCCCCAGCCGTGTCAAATCAACATCAACTGTAAGATCCGACCACCAGCATTTCCTAGCAGGCTTTCGCCAGAATAAGAGTAGTTTAGTAGCTGTGGAGTTCTTTTCTTTTCTGGACGACGACCCTGACCTGGAAACAGCATGAGCTAGCATACTGAGCCTTGATTTTCGCTTTTCCGGCTGGCTGGAAACAGAACTGACTGATGAAACAGGATTCAAAGATGGTGAATCTTCAGGCTGGCCTTCCAAATCATTTTCTGCATTAAGGCGAACCAGCGCAAGCGAGAAAACAACTGTCTTTCCCGGCTCTGATGACCGATGACCCCATTCCCCATCTATCTTGAATCCAGATGTGCACAGCATGTCTAAAAGATGCTGCTCGGCGGGCTTGAGCTGCTTGCCCGGTTCATATCCCAGCCCATCAAAAATGCGCCTGTTTGAAACCAGGCTCTCTCCAACCAGCAGCTTCACCTCCCGCATGGTTTGAGGGTCCAACCCCTGTACTGGTGGTATACAGTAGTAGTCCAAATCCTCGCGAAGAACAATTATAGAGGGCTTGTCGTGTAAGATATTTGGGTCATTCACATCGTAAACCTGCTGTGAAAGACCGCTCTGCTCAGTAAGCTGTAGATCCTGCACAGCATTATCAAATATCTGACATATATATTGGAAGCACTCAGGTGAAAAGTTCACAAAAACTATATCATCCTCAGTCAAGTTGGTGATCACGTTGCCATCAATGTCCACAAACACTCCATTAGGAAACAGGCAGAGCAGGATACTTTCCGGAAGTGCCATCAGGTCATCCCTAGTGATAGTAAACAGGTTACCACGTAGGTTCATGCGGATTTCCGTGTTATGGTCGTCCACCTCAGACTGGGACTGAACCATTAAAGGAACCTCATCTGCTTCCGGTTGATGGACTTGTGTTATTATATCGTGAGACATTGGCAAAATCTAGTATGGTACACCACAAACAAATGAGTCACCTTATAGTGATCAGCACAATGATGTGAAGAAATGACAAGAAAACAAGCAGACAAGAGACCTGTCAAAGGTAGAAGCGCTCTCCAGTGCTTGCAGCGTGGTAGACCTAAATTTATTCTAATAAAGCCCACTCAATGACTTTATCTTATGCCCTCACTATTATCAAACGTTAGGAGCTCTTTCTTTCAACTGAACAGTTCCTCCTCAAATTGCCGCTCCTATCTCTTGTTTGCTAGCAATACAAGAAAGGTACCTTTATTATTACTCAAGCAAAAAATCAAAAAATCACACATTCACGGAGATACCGCATTTCTGCCGGGTAACCTTTATAAATTCTGGGTTCGTTTCTTGGTGATTTGCTTTATTTTTCATATCAAGGCTAATGAAAAAGTTGCTATCTATATTTCTGAGGGGGTGAATTAGTTACAGGGTATTCAAAGCGTGGTTGAAAGACGCGGCAAATGGCTACTAATCGCGGCTGTGACATCACTCATATAAACAGTGCTTTTTAACAGATGTCAGCCTCTGCATCAAATGACGTTTGGTTATCCTCTGATAGCGAAAAAGACGAGTCTAATTTCATTCCCAGTAGAATTGAGGATTATGGTTCTAGCAGCTCACAGCCAGCACATGTGGACATTTTGGCCCTTCAAAGAAGACATTCCAAGCGTGGGTATCTAGATGGGCTCTCGAAATCCAAAGAAGAAAGTCTTCAAAACGGTTTTGATGAGGGATATCCGATAGGAGCGAGAATCGGAGCCCTTGTAGGAGAACTTCTGGCTGAGCTATCTGGTCTCCATCAACAGTCAAAGATCAGCCTCTCTCTTTACAACCAAGCAATTGAAGAACTCACGATTACCAATATACTTCAACAACAGTACTTTGATGCCAATCTGAACATATTTAATGAGCTCAAACACCCAATCATTATGAAATGGACGAACACATGCATCGACCTCAGTAGGTAAAGAAATGCCTACCAAAATGAACACCAACCAATATAATGCTGACAAAGGTTTTCGACAGATGTGGCCTGCTGGATAAGCTTATCCACTTGACTCGCAACGTCTAACTCATTGAATCTCTTGAAATCATTACCCGTTAGTTTGTCAGTGATCCGCTTCAACACATACGCGGCTCTTGCATTTCGTATGTCTGTCTTGTATTGCGATGCCATTTCAGCAGCACGCTCCTCTGTGATATCCCCATTTCTCAACAGTTCATTGTAATTGGCATTAGGAAAATGATGCCCAGAACTCTCAACAATCTCTCTAAGAGGGAAGTCAAATCCCCAGTTGATTAATGGATCATACGCAAATGCATCCAATATAGCCATTAGCGATTCCTTGTTGTCTCTGAGTACCCTCATGACATTTTCGCTTGTTATTCTAAATGATCCCTCAATACCACTGACTTCCATTGCATAACTTAGCATTCTCGTTAACCTGAAAGGAACCTTTTCTGGATACTTTTCACGCAGTATAGCTGCCTCAAAACAGTCTCCAAAATCAATGTGAATCACTTTTCCTGTGATCCTATCCATCATCAGGTTAGACGGATGCCTGTCGCCCAACCCTAATATATAACCAACCATCGACATAACCGCCAATGATCTTGTATACGTAGTTCTTCTATCCAGCCAGGCTTCAGACGATTTCGACTTGAACCATAGTACTTTGTACAAGTCCTGCCCTCTTGTGATGTCCAAAGCATAAGTGAATACCTCCACCTTTTCGAGCAACATCAAATTGTCGTAATCGGGTGACATCTGAAGCATGATTCGGTGTTCCACATCTAGCAGAATCTTTCTCGGCTCTCTATACTCTTTTATAAGAACGTGAAACGTATCAGAGTTGGGCACCCATCCCAAGAGTCCAGAATTTGGCGACAAAGGAATAGCAGAATATTGCTGAATATCCATATGTCGCTTGAAACACTCCGCATCATTTGATAACAATGTATTGACCAGTCCAAACAACTGCATCACAAGACTGTCCTGTCGAATATCTTCGTGTCCCTTCAAAAGATACTGGTAGTTTTTGCCGTTGCTTCCAAGAATATTGAGCTTTCTTGGTCTTTGCTTAGAGGTAATGACCGACAGAACTGATTCAAATTTCATTATCTTGATGACTTCTTTTCCAGCAACGTAAGTACCAGGAACAGCTATTTGTAGGTCTCTTGCAGCTAACAGCTTGGGAGAGACGTGTTGCAAATCAAGATTTTGAAGCTGAGGGAGTTGACGAGAGATCCTTCTGAATACTCCGTAGTATAAGTCCCATGCTTGGTTTAGATATGCGATATCCTTGGTTCGTCTAAAGTTCATTAACCACTGATGGGCATCATTTAACTCTTTCCCAAATGCATTTGCGAAGGACGCTTCACGAATTGTTTCAGGCCCCCTCTCGAGTATTTGATGCAAGGGCTCCAAAATTGAGAACATCTTTTCAACGTTTTGCTCACCGAAGTAAGACCTTGATGCATCCTCCAGACCTTCGTACCACATCTCATGCCACAACACAGCAACTCGGATAAGCTCATTACTGACAAGGTCGGCCTGATCAACCAAGACAGCAGAATGAGCTCTCATTTTATCAATTATAGTCATCGCAGCTCTTTGCCGGGACACACTATCTGACTTGATAGCTACTGTCAACGGATACACAAGGGCTTGGGGATGGGCCCTGCCCAAGTCAGAAAGCAACCCAAGCAGCGATTTGCTGACAGTGGGATCAGGTTGATGAATTCGAGAAATAAGTTGAGGTATAACATCCAACCATGTATCAACCTTGACCATTTGAAAACCTTCCTGCATAGCATTCGCAACTTCCTCAATGCCCCCAAATTTTATCCATAGAGTTAGCAATCTCAAAGTATCTTGTAAAGGATTTGAAAATGAGAGAGAAATCGAGTAGAAGAAGCCCTTTACAGCAGGAACCACGTAGTGCAATATCGAATTCAAGCTAGGATCATTCTCTGCCATAGGGGAAGTAGGATCGGTACCCTCGAGCCCACTTGACTGTGGGGCAATGACTTCGAAATTAGCCAAAGCCCAGTTATGCCAAGCCTTATACCATGAAGAGTCAAAATGAGTAGCCAACAAAAAGGAACCCAAGATACCACTGGCCTCCTTTTCGGTCCAAACACTATTCAAAGCAATTTTCCATTCTCCCTGCTTCAAGTAGCACCTTGCCAGGAGTTTTGTGTACTTTTCAATATTATCTGACGCGCCAGGAGCCTCAGTTGGGAGGGGCTGGGTGATAGCCTCATTTTCATTCACTCCCAGGTCCCTGGAAAGCTTTGAAGTAAAATCAACCAGGTGATTCAACGCCTCTCTTTGTTGGCCCCTTGCCCACATATACTTAAGCTGTGCATAAACAACATGAGGCGGCGCTCTAGAAGTCTGATGGCTGGCACTTCCCTCATCCAGTAAAGAGTTTAGTGATTTTTCAGCAAGTCCTAATCTCCCACTCTTTCTGCACAGATTCGCAAATTTGATCCACATTTCCATATCCTGCTTAGGTTTGACAACTAGAGCCCTGACTTTGAGCATTCTCTGCCAAATATCAACATTGTTTTGACAGCCAAGTAGTCTCTTGTTCCAAGTCTCTCTGATTCTGACTCTTTTCTCCGAGCCCTGAGGCAGGCACTTATACGTTATGATTTCCTCAAGTTCGGCCAACATTTGAACTCTCACAACAACACCATATGCTCTGTTGTAAGATTCACTTACCAAAGCCGTGATTTCAGTCACCAGAAGATCTCTAGCTTTCAAAATATGCGCTTGAGTTTCATCAAAGTTGTTCTTATGCAAGCAAAGGATAGCATTAAAGAACGCCTTATCAGGCGACTCTACCTTCATTACACTAATGTAATTATCCATTCTCTCCCACTGTCCCAGTCCCCATGCAGCAGCAGCAGCGAGAGGTGCAATGGCCCTTTTGATTTCAGAAGATGAGTTCGTCCACTTTTCTTGAGCCAACTCACTCAACGACTCCCATTCTCCAAGAGCGTGAAGACATCTCATTTTCCCCATGGTGATATCCATTGAATCAGGCTCTTCCTTCTCTCTATCGTTATAGGCACGTAGTGCATCGTCCCATCTTTGAAGCTTTTCATACCAAGTCTCTTTCAGTTGTAAGCCATGATGATCCTGTGCATACTTTAAAATACCTATTGCAGCATCTGATTGTTGTAACTGATTGTTGATGCTAATCAAAGATTCTATCGTGGGAGTTGAAGGTTCTTGAATAAACTCCAGCTCCTTGTAATGCAGTGCTTTGGCATAGACATGACTTCTTTGCGCGTACTGACTGAGTGTCTGGATTCGAATAGGAAGTGATTTATCATCGTGCTCAAGATATTCTGCTAAGTTGAGTAATGTTTGATGAATCTCAGGTAAACTATTAGGTGAAGACAAAGCAACACATAGAGCCTGAGCAAGTTCACCCTGATATTGGATATGTAACTCATTCCAACAGCTTGCAAACGCACAATTGAAAAGATCCCGGGCCAGGGGTGGATATATCGTGACTAATGAAGAGCATGCTCTTAGTGCAGGGGATGGAGACTCCTTCAGCAATTCAATACTCAAGCGTCTGATCCATTCTTGCCAGTCCTCTTTGGTTCTTTTGGTGCTGCAATCCCAAGCATTTCTGAGAGCTTGAGGATTCACAGGAAGCTTCCTTGGTGTTGCTGCAACTTCGAAGTTATCTGCGGAAGATTTATCTTGGTCTTTTTCAACTATCAGTGTGTTCGGTAGCGGCTCAGAATGTAAAAGTTTCTCCGCAAGCTGATCAAATGTCGGATACTGGAGTTTGTTCCTGGTCAGAACTGAAGTTATCACAGGGAGAAAAATTGTGAAGTCGGATCCCATTTGAACAAGTAAAATACAGAGAGTATTCACTGATGCAGATTTGAGGTCATCACTATTGTGACCATCTAATACTCTGAGAAGAGGAAGAACAACTCTTGAGGCAAAGTCACTTAGATTGATACTTTTGGAAATCTTTCCTATTGTTTCTATAGCGTCAAGTCTTATTACTTCAGGGGCGAATTCAAACAGCTTGACAGTCTGAGGAACGATTAGATGAAGATATGGCTCGATGTTATTTCCGAAAACAACAAAGGCTTTCAGAGCTCTTGAGGAAGCTACCCTGCCTTGAGACTTGTCCTGCTCAAGGACATTGAGAAAGATTTCAATCACTTCGAGCATGTACATTTTGAATTCGTCATCGAGAGCTTTTGACACCTGCTCAGTTAAACCAATGATAGTAACCTGTAAATTAACATGGGTAAAAAACTCTTTGATCAGTTTGAATATATCGGGTAAAAAGGGCCGAATATGTAGTCGGACAATTTTAATTAAGTCGCTTAGCTGCTGGAAGTAGGTCTCGAGCATTGATTGAGGACAAGAATGAATCACAGATGAAAACCCAGGAATAACTTGATTCAAATAAGGGACACATTTCATGCCCAGCGTCTTGAAAATATGCATGATAGCCTGTATGACTGCAGGATGATGGCTACCAAGAGACGGGTCTTTGAGAATCTTCAAGAGAGTTTTGATGACAACTGTTGGAAAATAATCTTCATTAGAAGGGGATTTTCCTTTCATAAGGAGCTCCATATCAATAGAAGGAGCGTTTTGCTCAGCCACAGCTTCCGAATCTTGACCAGATCTTTCAACTTCACGGTGCTTATAAGGATCTAGCGCACCCAAGATACCCGCCAATCTCACGGCTTCTCTTCGAATAGATGGTGATGACTCTGATTTCAAGATATTGACAAGGAGTCCTAGAAGCTGAGGATAGTCCAAAAGAGGCTGGATAACGTAGCCTGATGATCCTGTCAGCTGTCCCAGTGTCCTTAAAGCCGTGTCTCTTTTGAAGCTAGAACTTTGATCTTGAAAAATCTCCAGAAGAATCGGCATGAGCTGAGGTATGAATGGCTTCATCTCCTCACCACCAACAACGGATAATTCTCCAATTGCTGATATTGCAGCAGATGCAACCGAAGAACTTATATCAGTTGAGCGGGGGATTAAAACATCCATGATTGGTTTGATGTAAGGTTTCGTTAGGTCACCAGTATTTGAAATGAGCAATGAGAGCAACGCAGCGGTCTCCTCCTTCTTTCTAGAACTGTTCCCCCCGTATTCCAGAATATTAAGTAGTTGAATGAGAAGCTTCCTAAGGGGGGGAACAATGTATGCAGGGTTAATTGAGGCAAGTCTTCCAACAAGTTTGACAGCTGTTTTTCTTATGTCAAATGCTTCATCATGTAAAGCCATGAATAATAATTTGACGCTATCTGCCTGAGACAGCTGTGGATCGAATCGATCACCCAGGTTTTTTAATATCACTAATCTAATTTGTACCGACGAGTCTGTGATTGCTACAGTAAGTAGCTTATCCAGGACTTCACTGACAGCTTTGAGGGAATTCTCACTTCTTTGTAAACAGATTGGATCGTGCAGAAATATTCTTGCAGAAGTAACCGCAGCATTTAACCGAACCTCTGAGTTATCATGCTCAATATAACGAATAACCGAATATCGAACAAACTCTGTTAAGGAGTAGTTTTTGAAATCAAAATTGCTGAGAGCTTTTAAGGCCTGTAGGATGACCGCCACATCACCATCCTCCTGATAGCCACTTTTGGGTATATCGGATAAATCAGATATACCAATAGGGGGTGCTTGTGGGCCGAATGATCCTCCATCCTTAGCCAGCATTGCCTGTCTATAGTTGAAGGCCAATGAAGAGCTCATTTCCCTTTTGAAATCTGGAGCTCCAGGATGCCTAAAATCATAACCCGACAAACAGTTACTTACAATATTGACCAGTTTCTCATCAATTGAGGGCTCAAGAGAGGGCAGATGAAGTATAAGAATTTTCAATAGAGAAAGCATGTTGTCGTTGATCGGGGATTTGAAAATGAGCTTGATCAGCTGGTAACTATTAATAAACTTACTGAGGGAGGGTCCAAGGGAAATTGATAGCTTGGCCAGGCAGTAAAAACAAGAAGGCGTTAATTCTTTTCTGACCTTCAGGATCTTGGATGAAAGGGCATCCCTTATGTTTTCAATTACACCTCCATCCAGATAGTTGATTATATTGTTTTTGGACTCAACCGCCAGGTCACCTATGCTGACCAAGATGAATGATCGGTCTTTACCAATTTTCAGCTGCGAAATGTAGTAAAGCAGTATTCTATGCATGTATTTGTCTACAAACTTCACTTTATCGAAGTTAGCAAGCTTTGGCATTATGATGGTAACCTCTTTTCTAACGTCGAGCGATCGGTGATCTTTGACAGTCATTAAATTTTCATATATCTCATCAATTTTTGGACTTAAGAGAGATGTACCTTGGTGGATAAGCTCTCTGAAGCAAAGAAGTGAACCATGCATCATTTCTGTAGAACTATTTCCCGCGGCTGAGCCAGAGGCCCCAGTATTTGAAGCAACATTCCTGAAAACACTGGTAGCTTCAGCAAAGAGTTTACTGAACCAATATCCTCTTAGCTCAAGATCTCGCTCATAAACAATATTGAGAGAATACCTCAGACATAACGCCGCATCTCTTCGTAGTAAAACTACAGGGTCTCTCAAGGCTATCCAAATATTAGAAAGGATGTCTTTGATGTCTTGGTATAGCAATGCGGGGGCATTTTGGGCAAGGGATGTGATGATGAGAATCGCTGCGTGCCTCTTGCTTTCCACTTTCTCTGTCACGAGCCATTCAATGGAACGCCTGAGCTCGAACTCCACAAAATCACCTGTAAGAGAACCACCCGGTATGGCAAGCTTTCCAAGGGTGCTTGTAGCGAATCTCATCACTTCGAGATCGTTCGATGAGATGAGTCGCCGAAGGTAATTCGCATATCTTGTTATCATATTCGAGTTTTCTTCTGTAGTGGCAGATGTATTCATCTGTGGTAAAGAGATCTCGTCGGAGGTGTTAATCATGAGCTCAACTAGTGAGTTGATGGCCTCAATTCCTCCGAGTTGATCGGTTGTGTTAGAACTGTTGATCAAATCAAAAATGCGCTTGTTGATATAGTTATTGTACATTGAAAGCTGTTCCATTGACATGAAGTCGCGAGAAATAAAGACGAAGTGGTTGCGGAGGTCCTTGGCCGCCTTTGCAGCGGCACCACGATCTCTGGACTTGAGCTCGGCGAAGATCCGGTCCAGCTTATAGCTGTCCGTTGAGGCCGCCAATGCTGCATATGGGGTACCAGTCTGCGGTGGCGACATGATGTCTGTGAAAAATGCAATTGGGGATTGTTGAAAGAGTTTTGATATTGTCTGATGTAACGTGCAAGCTATAATATAGAACAAGAAAGGAAAATATCTCTCTTGGAGATAGATGTTGGAAACTTTGTCACGCTTATCTTTGATCGCCCGTAACACAATATGGCAGCTAGTACTGTGTCCGGGTAACAGCTACTGGAAAGCTTTTACAAAGTTTAGCGACGACGCGTCGACCAGCGAGTTTGTGGTGGCCCACATAAACCCCAAAGGAAGAAAAAAACGGTTTTCTTAACTTCATCAGTTGATACATACATAAGAGGTGTACGTGCCAAACGCAAAAGTTACAGGCTGTCAATGCGCAATGGGCAAAAAAAGTTAGAATCGTGCGCGCCACGCTCGGAATTGTTCTGAGACCGTCAACGAGTCGTTTATACTAAATTTGTTATGGGATTGATGCCGTTTAATAACTTTATCACAGCATTTATTGTCAGGAAGCAAAGTCTGATGCAGACGCCGGACAGTGAAACAGGTCCCAATCAAGAAATTATCTGTAATTCGCAGTGCGCGGAAGAAGTGTTCTGCAGCAGCAGTACTGTTATTCAATCTGCTGGTGCACGCAATGAGCACAAACCCATATGTGCGGTGGCGGCTTACTCTGCACGTTTTTCTGCACATTCTGCCCGTCATGCATATTTGAGTGAGAATTCTCACTGCCCCGCTGTGGGCCAGCACTTTTGTGGGTCGAAACCCGCTGAAGAAAGTTCCTCCTCCTTCTGGGCGGCGGCACAGAAATTGGTAGGTGCTGTGAACTTCTGCAGCAGCATGCATTTTTATGCAACTTGAACATCAAATGCCTCCTGGCTCTATGCCATTTCTTGTCTGGTGAATTCGCATGCAGTAGGATGTGTTTTCTCGCTTCTTGACTCTCTATGAACTCTACGGTGCTTGCAGCGAACTTTACTTTAACACGAAGAAAGATCGGGGAAAGACGAGATCCGCACAGCCGGGAGTGGGCGCTACCAACATGCCTCGAAAGACATACTGGAGCTGAAGATTCGCCGTCTTGGGAGCATCATTAAAGGGCTCTGTTTCTCCTTTAAACTGTGTACTCCTTTCAGCGGTATTTTCTAAGCAGAAACAACAACTTCTCACACTAGTCCCTGCTGCCCCTTACTGGCAGACTCTCTGCGGGCTAGCCACCCGTCATGCCCCCTCTCGATACGGAACAGCCAGTCCAGCCGACCTTCATCGGATATCTGGCAACATCAAGGGACGCCCTCATTGTGATTCAAAACGCTCTTGCACACAATCTCCCTCTTGTGTTACGTAGACCCAAAGAGAAGGAAAAGCTTCGACTTATTAAGTCAGGAAACATCTTTGTGTTTATAGAAGAGGACTCACGAATAAAAAGGTGGACAGATGGTATCTCATGGAGCCCGTCTAGAATCCAGGGCAGGTTTCTCATATATCGAGAACTTGACAAAGACGCCGACCCCTCTTCCCCAGAGTTTGCACGCAAACAAAGGACACAGTCAGCCGCCGATCTTCCCGATTATCCAGGTTCGTCGGCTGCCGCTGCTGCCAATGTTGATCCTCTGGAGAAAGCACCACTTAGCCCTTTTATCGGGCCATTTATTTACAAAAATGATGGCCTCATAAAAAAGTCATTGTCGCTCACCTTGTATGATGATGACTCCAGTACTCACCCTATGAAAAAAGTTCATATTGTCTCATATTACACGTCCCAGGATGTTGAGGAAAACAGACTCGCCTTACCCTCGAAAACCTTGCATCTGCAGGACACAACGCTCTCCTTTGACCTGCTGAACGCACTGCGGCTATCTTCTATCGGCCCTGCTTCTGCTGCGGTAAAAAAAGGCTCAGATGAATTCGAGCTCAACCAGGGCTACTTTACAGACATGGACTCTATCGATGAGACCTCCCAGCAGTTGTTCTATGCTGCGATGGGAGCAAGGCAGAATCTCTCCCAACCGCATTACATACCGGCCTCAACACCGTCGGTAAGAAAATTGACCGTTCCCTCTCATCCTTACCAGACTATTGGATTGGGACCCGAACTTAACCCCTCTAACACCTCTGCTCATCTACCTATTAACACTGTACAGTTCCATGTCCCAACGTCCTATCCTCATCTGCAGGAAGGAATGGCCTCTCAACACCTGCAACAGGCCCCGAATTTCATGCCTCCTCCTTTTCCCTATCCGCGCCACATGTCAACATCTTCAGCCACGAATTCACATTTGACCTCTGACTCTATAGGATCTATCTTTTCGCTGCCTCAGCAGCAGTCGCAACAACAATCGCAACAACCACAACAACAGCAGCAAAGATCCCAGCTTCAACGCCCCTCTCTGGTCTCCTCGTTGTCAACTAATACGGCATCTTCCTCCCAATCGGCATCTTTCCAATCGTATCCATACCAGCAGCCGGGTTTCTCATCTTCTTCCACCTCAGAGGTTGTTTTACCGTCAACAAAACAGTTCCCATCTCAGCAATTCCTCCACCTAGGTTCATCATCTCCTCGCAATTCTCGATCTTCTGTTGGCTCTCTTCCCTATGTGTCCACCCCAACAGCATATTCATATACAGTACCTCATACAGATGATCAGATACCCCCATTCCCATACCAGCAACCTCAGTTTGCTCCCCCACAGGCTTACACCCACCATCACCAACCACAATATTCTTCATCTTCACCACAGATCAGTTTACCATCCAACTATAACGTGGGATATGCGTCGAACAATGTTCCTCAACAAGGCCAGCCAGGAAACCCGAATAATCCACCATACTCTGGGAGTTACCGTCCATCTTCTCAGTAGTACATGAGATGCGTCTTTTACATTGGATACCATTGGTCCAACGACTGACGGACGCGGCATGATTAAAAGACTGTATTGTATTTAGCTACCTGAAGAAAGACTAATTACTTCCAAATTTTCTATCCAGCTCCCTCAAACAGTTGACAACGCTCTCTACCTCAACATACATTCCTTTTGTGTTGAGATTGCTGATGATGCTGTTGAACCCAGCTCGCTGAAAACTAGCATGTCTCGATAACGTCTTGTAGGCATCGGCACATGGGATGAAATGCTTTCCTGGGTTGTTGATCTCAAGGTCACTCAATGCAGGTAAGGATGTCATAGAATTTGCCCTTCTCAAAACCTTAAGCCGAGGAGCAGGAGATCTCAATGCTGGAACCTCTTTCGCAAACTTCTCACTCTCTACTTTGACTCCAGCCTGCTGTGCAATTGTGGTACAGAACAGCGTTGACATCGGGTCTTTCTGACACTGAGTACATGTACCCGGATTTCCGGTGCAAGCAGTGACATTTGCTTCAATTCGCTCCGCGCTTGGGTGAATCGAATCAGGCAACCGAGGTAGCTTTCCTGCATTCTTCTCTGCCTCCTTCAGCTGGTTGGTGATTAGATTATCTTTGATATGCACCAACTCCTTTTGCTTTGCTATCTCCCGACATACACATGGTGTATCATCAGAGCAAAAGCCACACTGGTCTTCGGGAGAAAACACGGGCTCGTATTCGCCTGCTTTTTCCCCCGTACTGCCTGATCTCATTTGGTCTGGATATTGTTCAACATTGCTCGATAGTGTAAGAGATGACGATGGGGACTTAAAAAGCATATCATTTTGGTTGCCCAAGTCCTCACCCATACTTCCAGTTCTAAACTGCAACAATCTTTGAGGTTTGAGTCTCTTAAATTCGGCTGTGAAGTCAATCTCCCGTTCACTACTTGCATTGCGCAATCTCTTCAAAGGAACTGCCGCAACAGGCTTGAAGTGATCGAATGAAGGTCTCGGATCGACTCTTACTTTCAAACCGGCCTCGCCACAGACGCATTTGTCCTTTAAGCAGATCCCGCAGTCTTCATCTCCAATGTTTTCATTCACTATCATTATTGTGTTCATCGTCGAGCTCTGGTGTGGTCCAGGAGAGTTTGAAAGAGTCGAAGAGACGGGAGAGATTTGCTGAAGAGACACGGCCGATTTCTCACTTTTAATCATGCCCGCCTGGGAGGAGGCGATCGAATGTGCAAGAGGAGAGGTAGCGGATGACGATATGCTGTTATTTCTAGAACTGTTTTTGAAGTTGATCATCATAGATGCAACTGTATTGAGATCAAAATCCTGTTGCGAAGTAGAGGAAGGCGTAGAAGATGAGGAAGCCGACGCTGAGCCGCGAGGTTTGCGTTTTTGATGTGATGTTGGCTTATAAGAGCTACCGGACCCTTGGGACTGCGGAGTAGGCGGCGAGGAAACAGCAGACTCCACAACAGATGAAGGTGACACACCGGCCGAGCTACGACGTCTTTTGAGGCTGTTTCTGGAATTTGCCTGCATTCGCAGGGCGTGAACAGTGTCCTGCAATTCATCCACCGTTTTCTTCAAATTATCATTTTGTGATTGTAAGCTTTTGATAGTGTTTGTCAGAATGCCTTCCTTGATGCTCTTATCTCTTTCCAGTTCCAGTATCTGAGTCTCTAACTCACTGACTCTGTTGGCACGTCTCTCTCGAAAAGCTCTCTGGGCTGCTCTGTTTTGCGCTTTGCGTTTGGTAGCGGGAGTGTCGATACACGGCTTTCTTCCTGGTTTGGGTCTGGGAGGTAAAATCCATTCTTTAGAGGTTATGATCTTAGTTATTTTAGGTGTGATGTTGGACTCGTTGGAGGTCATAGAGGACGATAATGACATGCCGGCACGCGGAACTATAGAGGGAGAGCTCATGACTGCAGATTTGAGGCGCAAAAGAGTCAGGCTTAGCAACTATTAATGGAGGTGTAGGTCTGATATCAACGTGATGAGTTTCAAAGACTTTATCACAGCTTTTCTGCAAGCCTCTCTGGCTTTCAAGTAACAGACCCACAATGCAAAGGTTATCTGAGAGTAATGTTAGTTTCTACAGCAAGCAAATCAGACTAAGTATTAACGGAATTTTTGTCAGTGTGTAGAAGACTGAACTTTTCTGGACCGATATCGCCTTGGTATAAAAAAATACCCTGGTCACAGATGTTAAGGCGAAAAAGGTCTCCAGCCCTGACTCAGTGATTATGTAAAAACAAATTTGTCTTTTCTTTCTATTACAGATATGATAAGAATAACAGGGGGAAAATTATACCAAGAAGAATAGGAAAGAAAATGAAGACAACTCGAATAAATTCCGATAACTATATGGAGTATCAGCATTGAAGATGGCACGGTCTCGACTGGAAACGAAAAAGGGAACGAGAAACGCTTCTTGGAGTTGGAAGTCCCAAAAGGACGAAACAAGTTTGCGGGCAAAGGTGGCGTGCGACAAATGTAGGAGATCCAAACGTAGATGTGATGGGGTCCCAGACATCAAAAGCTGCACTATATGCTCTAAATTAGGAGCAGAGTGCTCTTTTTTTCATTCCAAGCAGGACCAGGATAGATATATTGCCACTCTTGAGCAGAAGGTGGATTATTTTGAGCAGCTGACCAAACAACAGGAATACGATCGCGGTTCTCAGATTTCGAAGAGAGCTCTTCCTAAATACCAACAGCCTCCAGAAGATCTTGTTGAAAGTGCCTCAATGCTTGCATTTGGAGGCCGCAATAACTTCCGAAGTCCTCCGTTGGGCACGAATCTCAGATTTTTGCTGCAGAAAACACTGCCGATTTCAGATGTGAAAACAGATCTAAATGAACCTGCCTATGGATCCAATATCTTTTCTAATTTACCAGAGCGAACACATGAGACCATTGACTACGAGTTTCTTTTTGACAATGAGAGCTTTGGCTCTTACCTGATCTCTGTGTACCAACAAATGATGTTTTCGAGGTTCCCCATATTTTCATCACAATTCACAATGTATCTCAACAAGAATAGGAGAAACATCATAAACTCTAATTCAACAGAGAGAAAGGAGAAAGTCAACAAATTCATTCTTCTGATGATCTATGCAATAGGCCTGCAAATTGGACAACTCACAAACAAAGCCACACCAGAAGTAGGATATCAGTATTCTCCTGTTGACTTTTACTGCGAAGCGATGAGCGACATTGAAGGTGTAACTGCATTCACAGATATAGATTCTGTTATTTGTTTGATTTTGGTTGCACAATTTATGTTGCGATCATCACAAGGCCAGCCGCTTTGGCAGATTTCCGGGATGATCATGCGCTTTTGTATCGAGCTAGGCCTTCATCGCAGAGAGAAGGAAAAGGTACCAATCGAACACTTGCATGATTTCGTCATGCGCCGCAGAGTCTTTTGGGGAGCGTATGCTTTAGAAAGAGTTATTTGCATGCATTTTGGGCGCCCATTTTCTATATCCGATTACGATATAGATGCAGAATTACCCTACAATATTGATGACGGGATCACTGACTGCGAAGAGCTCAATGATATCATTAACGTTCATCCTGAAAGAATGTCTTTCAGAAATGTCATTACCGATATGAGTCTTGGAATATGTCTGATAAGGCTGAGAAGAGTCGATTCGATGATTCAGCATATAGTGTATCGAGTCGATAAGAAGCTGGATGTCGAGACTCTTTTAGCGGATATCTCTGTGCTCTACGATAGAGTTCAAAAATGGAAAGAAGAAGTGCCGAATTTCAAGGAAGACCATCAGCGGGTGCTATTGAAGCTGCTGTACAACAGGACTATGAGAATGCTTCTTGTACCGTTGATCGCGAAAGACGACAAGGAAATTGAATCTGATAAGAACGCCAAGTTCTTCTTTGGGCAGTGCATCAAATCGTGTGGCTGTATTTGCTTGATTGCTAAAAGATTGATTCAATTTGACTGGTACTGTCACAGTTTCATAGCTCTACAGACATTGTATGTATCTGCAATGACCTTGATCTACTGCTTATTAACTGGAAAACTTGATTGGTCTGTCGAGATTTCTACTTGTTTACACTCGTGCTCAGTTGTGCTCTTTGTTGTGGGGGAGCGTATGCCTGTGACCAAAACATCCCTTCGAGATCCTTTCGAAAAGCTTTTGAGCCGAACCACAGAGCAGATGTCAAGAAAACAATGGGAGAGCAGACCGAGCAGCTACTGTATCAAAGGTGTGAGCATTTTGGATAATTATGACAACGCAGATATTCACCCCGAGAGAGAGATGAAGACTACCGGCTCAGTTGAGATACAAGAACCTGTCTTAAACTCCCCTATATCCGGTAACGATCTTTTGAGCAGACTATACAGCCAAGACAATGTTGGGGATAGTCCTAATGGAGACTCCGAGGAATTCAGTGAATTGTGGCAGATAATTAGCGACCAAAAACCACTTCAGTTCGATAATGTGATCGAGTTCAATTACGGCGTAGATAGCAATGGATTTCAATACTAACTTAATGCCTCGTTATTTAGACGAGCACCTTGAGCCAATTTCATCCAAATGTCCTTCAGCGGGAGGAGTTCCACTGTAGTACCGATCAAGCCAGGTCTTGTATTTGTCGAAGTTCTCATAATCGGAGTATCTCGTGACCCGACGTTTAGAGCTTCTGGAGCCTGCTTCAGCGTCATCCTGGCTGGCTTCACATATAAGCTTTTGGGCTTTGCCGATTTTGAAATTGCTCAGAAACTTTGTGTCTTCATACTGAATTATATCCTGGGGTTGGAATGTGGCACACAAAATGACATTGAACTCGTCATTCCTAGTACTAGGGGTGGTTCTGTAAGCTATATTTTCTATGATTCGTCCTTGAAGAACGATGGCGTGGCCCTCAGGGAGTGCGTAGTCGAATTTTGTGGATGGATTCCCCGTGGAGGATTTATCAGAGAAGAGTTTCACTAGACAAATATAAGGGTATGCAATGGACTTTGAACGAGTGATAATTTGATTTCCTTCTGCGAATCCAAGGGAAGACTTCTTTCTTTTGTGCGTTTTGGTTGTTGTATCTGCTGTTTGTGAACGTGAGTCAACTTTCTTAGAAAAATGGGCAATCTCATAGTCTAGGCAAATGTTGAGGTCAAAACCGGAGATAGCGTTTATCACTTTGAGGGTGTCGGGATGTGTGAAGGCCTGATACACAAAAGGGAGGAGAACTTCACAGTCGCGTAGTCTTGGGGAGACAAAAGTGATGGCAGGTTTATAGGGGTATTTTTTGAGATCCTTCTTCAATGCCCTGTTTGCGTAGTTTTTGAGCTCCCACTTCATGATGTCAACACATGCTTGTGAGAATAGCGGGAAGGATCCCTCACCAATGAGCTCGAGCATGTGTTCGTCAACATCGATATTGAACGCGTCACGAGCACTGATGGATCGCATTAGCTGTGTGTTGCGATAGTTTAGGTGTTCGATGGGGTCAAAGTCAGGATACTGGGACTCTGCAGACGTGAGAACCCGGGCCGCTCGTCTGGGGGATTTTGCTACACTCATGGCCTGTTCTGGCCGTTTGGCTGGTTGGGAAAGCACCAGAGAACAGCCAACCAATTTTGGAGTTATCGATGTTGGTCTATATCTATAGGTGAGCACATTCCAGCAACACCGCAATCGATGCAGTTTCCAGATACGGTAATCAGATACCACGGACTGTGTGTTTAAGCGCAGAGAGAAAACGCCGATACGTTCTGTTTGGGCCCTTGTGGACCATTAACCTTTTGCTCCTACTCTGTGTGAAGTTTTTCCAACGATCTCCAGGACTTGGGGAGCGTCGTTTTTCCTAATCGGGCAAAAACTTTCACCTGATAACGAACGAGGTTGAGGAAACCGAAAATTCTCCAGTACTAAAATCGCTGGGCTTAGCGGAGAAACCGAGCCCTAAGGGCTGCGTACGCTGAATTCTGGGGCCGTCCGTTTGGCAGCAAAGGCTGGCGTGAAATGAGCGCTGGTACCACCACGCAGAAGATCTACGAGAATGTGGTAGTGACGTTGCGGGACGGCACAGAGGCCACGGTCTTCCCGTTCAACGGTGCCGACGAGTGTCCGGCAGAGACGTTTGAGCTGCTGAGAGCAGAGTACAACAACGAGGTGGAAGCCGGCAATACGCTTGCGCAGATCGAGCCACTGAGCGTGCAGGAGTTTGCAGACTACTTTTTCCACCACTTTGTGGCGGTGATGGTGGAAGGCAGGTACGGAGACGGACAGTTTCCCAAGGAGAAGGGTGCTGCGGTGGTCTTAGGCGCGGTGGCCATCAAGCCCAACTACGCGGGGCGGTCTGCCCACAACTGCAACGGGTGTTTTCTGGTGTGTGCACCACACCGGAACAAGGGGGTTGGCCAGCAGCTTGGAGTCACGTACCTTGATCTGGCTGCCCGGCTCGGGTTCCGCTACAGCGTTTTCAACCTGGTGTACGAGACGAACGTTGCAAGCAGCCGGATATGGGACTCGCTTGGGTTTGAGCGGATCGGCCGTGTCAAGGGCGCAGGGCTGCTGCGCGACTACGGGTACACCGATGCGATTATGTTTGGGTATGATTTGACGAGGAGAACCGGTAGCGGTGGTTAGTGGCTGGCTGTGGCTGGGCTGTGTTGCTGTTCGGCTGTGCAAGTGCACGGGGAATGCGCCGCGTGCTGCGCCACCGGCCGAATCGAGCTGATCTGATTTGACCGCGAATGTGGCGCGTGCGTCTTTTTCTTTTGCGCGCTGTCTGGTGGTTCTGAGTGAGTCATTAGCCAGCCAGGAAAAAAAAAAGTGAGTCAAGAATCAGGATGCGTAATGTATGTATGACACAGTGACTGATTTCTGAACGGCATATAAGAGCAGGCAGTTTTCTCTTAGAGGTCTGACAGTCGGTTCGGTTGGCAGAGTGCTGTTACTAGTGTCATTGTGTTAAGTTTTCGTTGGTATAGTTTAGTTGTCATGTTTGGTGTTGTCAGAGCCAATTAGGCCCCACCGCAGTTCACAGGAGTGCAGCAGTTACCACAGTAGCCGGTCGCGGCTGCAGCACTACAAGACACAGCAAAGCTACAGATAATCACAAAACACAGAGAGAATGATGCGGTACAATCGCCTGGAGACGACGGCAGCTTTCGATTTGCCAGACCTAGTTGCAGACGTTTCGGACATGGAAGAGACCGAGGAGGAGCAGGAGCAGCAGCTGTACCGGGCACCTGAGTGGAGATGCCGCGAGAGAACGCAGCTGATGCAGGCCGTTCTCAAAACAGTGTCTGTCCGCATTGCCAGCGAGAGTGCGTGCAGCACGGACAGCGGCACAGTGTACCGGTTTCTGTCGACGCTTACACAGAGACTGGGGCTCAGTCTAGCGCAGTTCACCAGGAACCTTGTGATTCTGCGTCGGTGCAGGGGCCTGTACCCAGACGCCCGCAAGACGATTCTGTACTCGTTCATAGTCGGGTGCGAGGGTCTGTCGTGGGATACGTGGTACCGTGTCTCGGGGCTTTCTGAGGCCACCCTGCGGCGGGAGCTCGGGGTGGTTTCGAGCGTGCCGGATGTGGGGGCCGTTTCTGCTGCAGAAATGGCCGACCTGGGACGGGTGTTGAAGGAGGAGGTCCGGCGCTATGTGAAGCTGGTGTAGGGACGGTGTCGCATTACCCCACTGCGCTCTACAGTACTGTACCTATATTTGTATAGGGTGGCCAGTCATTGGCTGCTGACCCGTTGTAATTTTTCAGAGCCACAGTACAGAGCTGACGGGCTGGAAAAAATATACTCATATATATATATATCAAACGTGGGGAACAAACGAAGTGTTTTAGTAGGCGCGGTAGCCGGCTAGCTGTGTTTAGCCCGTTTCCCACGATGCAGCAGACACAGGTGTACTTTCACGACAACGACAGCAGTTCGGCCTCCACAGACGATCACAACTCCGGCGAGCCGGTGGACCTCGCACAGCTGGCAAAGATCGGCGTTTTCTACAGACACCTCGAAACGGTGCAGGAGGTGGACCAGGTTGCCAGAGAGAGGGACTACAAGAACCGCGACGAGATCGTGCTGTCCGCGAGCACATTTCCAGGCGGACCCGCTGCACTAGAGGCTAAGCTGGAGGTATTCTACAAGGAGCATCTCCACGAGGACGAGGAGATCAGATACATTCTGGATGGCGAAGGGTTCTTCGACGTCCGCGACGACCACGACCGCTGGATTCGTACGAAGCTGTTCAAAGGAGATCTGCTGATCCTTCCTGCGGGAATCTACCACCGGTTTACGCTAACCAACACCAAATACGTCAAGGCGCTGCGTCTTTTCAAGGACGAGCCCAAGTGGGTTGCGCTCGACAGGGGCTCTACCGCGGCCGACACCAGCGACTCCCGCTCGCAGTATGTCAGCAGCATCAGCGTCGTCTAGTGCGTGAGACCTTATCCCACGCTGGTTAATTTTATAGGCTAGGCTCAGTGGTTTATGGCTGGCTATCTACTCTGGAAATATTTTTTCGTTGTACATGTAACTCAGTAAAAATATACTACTATATGTAGCTTCCAGAACAACAGCCAACAGCACCTCTATCGCTGCTCAAAGGCCAGCCCCTGCCCCACATGACGAGCCTCGCCCTGAAAGTGTCACCCGGCCTCATCACAGCCAGAGGCCTCTTCTTCCCTAGACAGTTCTCCTCCTCAAGCCACGCCGAGCTGCTTTACAAGTCGCAGCCCAAGATCCAGAAACAGCCTGTCCAGCAGGGAGCAGAGCAGCCGGCCGTGACAGGCCAGCCCAGACTGGCGTCGATCTCGGACATCGAGGATGCCGACAAGATGTCCAAGCTACAAAAAAACAAGTACTATCAGAAGACCCCCCGCATTCTCAGACCCTATATGAGAAGCTTGATGCTGCGCCCTGTGGGTTTTGGGCTCAGCTTCGTCATTCTCCATGAGGTCACTGCTATCATCCCCTTTCTGGGACTGTGGTACCTCTTCATCAAAATCAACTGGAGTCCCGTCGAGCTTCCTCAAGAGTACTTGGCAAAGGGACTGGATATCATTTCGCGTGGAACAGTCAACATGGATCTCGACGCAGTAGGAAAGGCACGGATGGTCACCGCTGGAGCCAACGCTTATGCGCTCACTAAGGTCATGTTGCCTGTGCGTATCCCGCTGTGTCTGGCGCTGGCCCCATGGTTTGACAAGTGGTGTGTCAGACCACTCGGAAGACTCTTTAAAGCTGTTTTCGGTAGAAGAAAGCCCAAGCAGTGAGCTTGTCTGCGCTGTCCTTCCTCCCCATAAGTGCGGTGGACCCTGTATATATCCTGCTGGCCTCTAAACTCTCTAGACTGGCTATATAGCATCCACCCAACAACCTGTTACACTCACTTATTTGTGAATGCGCAGTGCATGGCCCATCAACCTGCCTGCTAATTATTTTTGTCTATCGTAAAATATTTGAGATCCACCTCAGAGTAAAGTGCCACATTTTCACCCGCTGTTTACACACAAGTACGCATCCCAGCCTCGGCAATGTACTCACAGTCACAGCAGCCGTCCCACGGACAACTGCCTTTGCCAAACCAGACTCTCCAGGCGCAGAGACAGCAGTCTCAACAAGCTCAACAGTCTCTCCAGCAGCAGCCGTACACCATCCCACCGCCCTCGTCTCAACCTATGAGAGTGGCCTCCAACGACTTCTTCACGGTGGGACTCTACAAGAAGAGGAAAGATCAGTCACGGGTCTCTGTCATCCAGAAGTACGAGATTCTTGGTTACATTGCTGCAGGAACATACGGAAAAGTGTACAAAGCCAAGGGCCGCTCATCCAAGACGCTCAACAGTCTTTATGCCATCAAGAAGTTCAAAACAGACTCCAAGGACAACGAGGTGGTGCACTACACAGGGATCTCGCAGAGTGCCATCAGGGAGATGTCGCTCTGTAAAGAACTGGTCCACAAAAACATATCCCGGCTCGTTGAAATCATCCTCGAACGTAAATGCATCTACATGGTGTTTGAGTTCGCCGAACACGATCTTCTGCAGATCATCCACTATCACTCCCATCCAGAATTCAAAGCGATCCCAGAGCTCACACTCAAATCAGCCATTTTCCAAATCCTCCAGGGCCTGTCGTTTCTGCATCAGAATTGGATTCTTCACAGAGACCTCAAGCCGGCAAACATCATGGTTACCAACGACGGTGTCATCAAGATCGGCGATCTGGGACTGGCCAGAAAGTTCAACAACCCTCTCCAAAGCCTCTACGCTGGAGATAAGGTCGTGGTGACCATCTGGTACAGAGCCCCCGAGCTCCTGCTGGGTGCAAGGCACTACACCCCTGCAATCGACATGTGGGCTGTCGGTTGCATACTTGCAGAATTGCTATCCTTGAGACCTCTCTTCAAAGGTGAAGAAACCAAGATGGATAACAAGAAACAGGTACCTTTCCAGGAGAACCAGCTCCTCAAGATCCTTGAGATTCTCGGGACTCCTCTACTCGATAAGTGGCCGAGCCTTAGCAACTACCCGGAATTCTCGCAACTATCCAAGATTACGTTATTCCCACCAAACCTGAAAGCGTGGTTCCAGACGAATGGTGGAACAAACAAGAACTGTTTCAAGTTATTGACAGCATTATTGGAATATGACCCCTCTAAAAGAATCAACGCTTTAGTTTCTTTAGAACATAAATGGTTCCAGGAAAATCCAAAGCCTACAGAGAATATATTTGCCAACTCGAAGTTCAAGTACCCGCAGCGGAAGATCCAGAAAGATGATAACGACATTCTCGGGGGAGGAAAAGGCTCGCTCTACGGCACCTACAGTGGTGCAAATGGAGCCAACGCAACGAACGGAACGAACGGAACCAAAAGACCTTACGGAGCAGCTTATGATGAAAATGCGAGAAAGCGTGTGCGATAGCAACCCATTTCTTTCAGCATATTTAATGTAATTCACGTTGAGAGTCATAGATTTGCTTAACCTCCAATGATAGCGTGTGTTCATTTTTATGACCGCAGTAGACCGCAAAGGTATCTGCCTCTTTCGAGGGAATCTCCAAGATATCAAACTGCGTCTTCAACATGTCCGACTTCATGAAGTGATCTCGCCGGTTGCTCATACGCTCATACACAATGGAGAAGTCATTATACAGGATGAATATAAGCACTCGCACATCCCCACATTCATCAGCTACCCTCCCAGAAATCACTTGTTTAATGTAATCTCTATATGATTTCTTCAAAGCGGAGCAACTCATCACCACTGTGTCTGAAGAGGACTTTTTTAACTTATCCACGGCCTCTAAACTAAGCTTTTCAAGCCATCCCCATCGTTCTGAATCCTCTAATGGGATTCCTTTACTCATCTTGTCAATATTGGCTTGTGGATGATACAGATCTCCTTCCAGAAAAGGTACTCCTAGAAGCTCTGAAATTTCAGTCCCAACAGTCGACTTTCCTGTTCCTGAAGGACCCCCTATAACCACTACTGTCTTTTGTTTTGTCATGGCAGCTTTTGGGTCCTAATTTTGAGTTGATGGCTCAATTACACTAGCACAATATGTAAGCATCATTTGTTTCTTCGGAGTATATTTTTTATGGGCCTAACTCTCTCTTCAAAGATTCCGTTTGGTAAAGAGTGAAATTTTTTTTTTTTCACTATAAAGATGATTCAGGAGATGGCCCTTTTCTTTTGAAATCCTGCTGTTGTGGTATAAATTGGAATAGTTAGAGCTGTGATCGTGATATACAGAGTTCTATAACCAGACAAATATCCAACTGCGGACTTTCAGCCCCTTTACAGCTGGTTTACAGCAGAATGTGGCAAAAACTGTCCACGTTTTGTCGCTGTGGGAGTCAGCTCCAGTTTGGACTGAGATCTCAAGCTAGCTCGCAGTTTCGCAGTCATTATTCTCAAACACGAACCATCAGTCACCAAAGACTCACAGCGGGTTCAAGAGCGCTTTTAATAGATTCTATAAACACTTTCAGGGAGACTCTGAAAAGTGGTAACTACTCACGGTTCCAGTTCAAATTACTGAAGTCTCATTTCAGTGAGGAATTTCTCTCGAGATACACCCCACACTTTGAAAAGTACTTAACGCAGTTGGAGAACAGCCTTCTATCATATCACCAGGGTTCGAAAAGAAAAGATGTCAACGAAACGAAGGTTTTCCACAGCTTTATAACTCCCAATCCCGAGGATGCTCCCTACCTTGTTGAGTATCTTTTAGACAACCAAAGCAGTCTTCTGTCTCTTCCACTGGAGATTTCTTCACCTAAGGGTAAGAGAGGAGCTTTAGAGCGAACAGTGGATGGGATCATTGAGAAACTCATGTACTCCAAAATGAAACCTTTAAACCTGCAATACGTCTATAACGATGCTTCGAACAATCAAAACTTCAACAACAATCTTACTTTCAATGTAATGGACATTGAAAACCCATATGAATGGTTTCCTGAAGCCAGGAAGCTGAAACGGAAATTCGTCATGCATGTAGGACCCACCAACAGTGGTAAGACGTACAACGCTTTAAAGCGCTTAGAATCTTGCTCCAGGGGATATTTTGCCGGCCCTTTGAGACTGCTGGCCAGGGAAGTTTATGATAAGTTCCAAGATAAAGGAGTCCGATGCAATCTAGTCACGGGAGAAGAAGTAATTGTGGATGTTGATGAATTTGGAAACAGGGCCGGTGTTACTTCTGGTACTATTGAAATGCTGCCGTTGATGGAGAACTTCGATGTTGTCGTTGTAGATGAGATCCAGATGATAGGTGATGAAGAGAGGGGATCTGCATGGACAAATGTCGTTCTAGGCGCTAGAGCGAAGGAAATACATCTCTGTGGAGAGATTGCAGCAGTTCCTTTGATCAAGAAATTAGTGGCTGCTACCGGAGACGACATCGAGATCCGCGAGTACAAAAGACTAGGAAAACTTGTTGTTGATGACGATCACGTTGCCATGTCGGATCTCACCAAGGGCGACTGTGTCGTTTGTTTCAGCAAGAATACAATCCTGACCATCAAGGCACAGATAGAGCAGGAAACAAATCTCAAGTGTGCGGTCATTTATGGTGCTTTGCCCCCTGAAACTAGGGCTCAGGAAGCTCGTAGGTTCAATGAAGGACAGTACGATATTGTGGTTGCATCCGATGCTATCGGAATGGGACTCAATCTGAAGATCAACCGGGTCATTTTCACCACAACGCAAAAGTACAACGGCCGGGAAAATGTCAATCTGTCCTCTTCGAATATCAAGCAAATTGGTGGAAGAGCAGGCCGGTTCGGTGTTGGTGAATCCGTAGGTCACATTACTGCTACAGACTCAGCGGAACTGGAGAATGTAAGGAAAGGAATAGAAGCACCTATAGATTACCTGAAGAAAGCCGTTCTGTGGCCGCCCGAACATTTGTGGGTAACCTACTATTCCATGTTTTCTAAAGGAACAGAGCTCATTACAATGTACAGAAAGTTCGAGACCGACTTATCTAAGCTCTACAGATCTGGGGGGGGAAAACATACTGACGGTGACTTTCAAGTTCAATCTCTTGGAGATCGAAAACAGATGTCCCAATTTTTCCAAAAGGAGAAGCTCAACAAAGACTTCAACATCTTGGACCAGTTGAGGTTTATTTCGTGTCCCTCCACACTCTCATCAGGAACACCTCCATTGAAACTAATAACAGACGATGTTTTCAAGCAGTTCATCACAACTGTAATTCAAAGAAAAAAGTGCTCCATTTTCGATTACAGTTCCATGCCGTTTTATTTGACATCCACTCAGGAAATGGACTTGACACCAGTCAAGCACAAGTTGATTTCACGAGAATCCGAAGCCATTGAGCCTGAACCAATTCCATCCGGTATTAAACCAGAGGTGTTGAAGCACATCAGGAAGGAACAGCAACAGGGCACGAGAGCCAAACGAATTTTCGTTAAAAATCTTAACCCGGTTGAAGAAAGACTGATGAAATTGGAGCGCTTCCATCGTTTAATTGTTTCCTATCTTTGGCTCTCCTACAGATTTCCTCAAAACTTTGTACATTTAGAGTTAGCTAATAAGCTAAAGGAGTTGGTGGAGTTCAAGATCAGTGAGATGCTGAAGAGTCTAAGAAGCACCTCAAGCTTGAACCCTAGTCGATTCAAGACTTTTGGTTCCTAAGTGAAACAGACACAATCTGATTTGTTTCAATCCTGTATATATACATATCACGTCAAATCCCATTCACGTTGTTCCTTATCATCACTGCTGATCAACGGATCCTCGATACTATTCACCTTGATATCACTGCATAAACAGCATTTGGTGGAGAGGAGGTTGTCAATGTCCACTTTCAGGTCATCTAAGACTTCCTTATTCCCTCTGTTAAGAAGAATTTTCTTCTGAATCTTATATATTTCATTTCTGAATTTGAAGTCGTTGGAGTTCAAGATTGCCTTGACTAAACAGTCCTGATGGAATGAGTGAAAACAAGGGAACACTATGAACTTTCTAATCACCAAAATCTTTCCGCATAAGGAACATGAATCTTTTGGTTCAATGACCAAAAAGTGGTCGTCCTGATATGTCTGCATTTTGGACTTTATTTTTTCTGATTGGTTGATGGAAGCGGACATTTCTCCTGATAGTTTGTTCATATCTGAAGACATCGTCTCTAGCGATTTCGCAATCTCCTCTTTGAAGTCATCGATAATAACAAAATCTGGAAATAGAGGAAGTAAGTCTTTCATGGTTATTGTTTCACATTTGCTCATTAGAAAACGAGACAGTTTTTGAATCTTGGACTGCTTAGTACCACCATTACTCTGTGAATCGCCATTTGTCCACTGGAGCTGAAATAGTTCCAGATGCTGTTCCAGATATTTATCGTTCATCATAACTTTGTCAATTAGTCTCTTTGAGATTTTGAGCCAGAGTTTCTTTCTTTTCAAAAGATCTCCTTCAGAAGGTTTATCAGCCACCAAAATCGCAGATTCAAGAAGGTCATTATCAAGAGCCAGATTTACAGCTTCCTCATAATTTCCGAGCATTGAATAAATAAATATGGCACTTTGAACTTTGTGATAGCTGAAACAAAGTCTCAAGATAGCCTCAGCATCGAATAAAACATCAAAATCGTGGCCTAACCCATCAAATAAGGATTTAGATTTATGCTGATTTTCCAGATATTTCAAAATGAGGTTCTCATTCTCTTGATTTGGGTATGTGATTAGGATAGACAACAGAGTGTTGTGAACGATAACATCCTTATCCTGCTTTTCTTTTATCAAGAAATTGAGAAATCTCAAAGCTTGATTATGTTCAGGCGTGACTCCTTTATTCATACTGACAGACTTATTATAGGTCAAGATTGCAGGCAACAACTTCTTGAAATCTAGCTCTTCCGATAGTCTGATCCAAGTATCAACTGTCTTGATCGGATAGTTTATCAAAAGCGCGGTAGAACACTTGTAAAACAAAGTTGAGTTCTTTTGAAGAGACAAAACTTTGAGAGCCTTATCCCACTGTTGGAGATTTAGATAGTATTTGAGGACAAACCCGAAATCGGCAATCATATTTGAGTAGAATAACAAGTCTTCTTTCCTGTTATGAGAAAGTAGTATCTGATAGACAGTTTCTTTATCAAGGCTATCCTTGTACTTTGTTAAAAAATCGTAAAAGACATTCTGCTGCCTCTGCTTTGCTTCGTCTACGTTTGGATCATTGACTGTACTTTGGTTGCCTTCCATGATACTGTGGTTTGGATTTGATGATAAAGGCTTGTTGTCCAGCTCATTCAGTTTTTTGGCATGTAATTCCACGATCCAACTGCTAATTATCACTCTCTGCATGTAAAGGTTCTTTGGCAAATTCTCCAGCTTAGCAAGAAGATATATCCTCAAACTTTCATCTTGTTTGAGATCCAGCAGAGTTAGCACTATCTTCTCAAAAGACTCGCTTGTGTTAGCCAGGATTTTGCAGCCTTCGCCGTAATGTCCTTTCCTGATAAGATCATTTCCCTTATTAATCAATATCATGTCGCGCTTAACGGCATCGCCTTTATCCGAGGAACTTAGAAGCTGTAAAGCTTCATCATACAGCTTTTTGTCCATTAAAATCTTCCAGATATCTGAGTTTTCGTTATTGACAACAATTTCGAAAATGCTCTGTGGAGAATAAAGCCAATACGTTTCAGTCAGGTAATCTGCAGCAAGATCGACTGAAGTGGCATCTTCGAGTGGTATAGATTGATAGGATACCTGCTGGCCGTTAAACTGATTGAGAACCACGAGCTCGTTTGATTCCAAAAGCAGAATGACGTGATATTTTGTGAGAATGATGGATCTAGCAGACGCCTGATGCGGGGTGAGCTTTAGATACGTGAGATCGTTCTTGGTTCTGAGACCAACATTCCCCAGCACAATTTGATATATGCTGTCGTCTTCATTTATGTCTACGAATGCAAATGTGGTGAGATTGGTGGTGAAGGATTTCAGAGAATTGAAGCTCAGAAGTAAAGGGTCCTTTTTGAATGTCGATGAGAAGAAGGAAGTTGAGGCTATGGCGGTCTGGTGAAGATCAGACTTGAACAGGAGCAGTCTGTTATTGGTGAGTGAGAGATATATGCTGAAGGAGTACTGGGATAGGTCATTTTTGGTGTGCAAGAGACAGTGTACAGAGCTGATGCTGTCTCTCGACTTCCAGATCTGCTTGAAGAGTCTCTCCTTATTCGACTCAATATTGAGCTCGTAGACAAGGCCTGTCAATGTCGTTAGCAAAATAGGGCCCGTTGCCGTTTTCGAAACCAGCTGGTCGCAGAATTGCACTGACGACACGGGAAGACCCTTCAGCTTGTAAAGAGTCTTGAAGTGAGATGATTCAACGCTTAGATAGAAAAACTCGTTCTTCGTAGTCTGAACCACAAGATGCGACCCGCTGGGGTCCAAGTATGCTGTGTGGATCGGAACCTTGCTCGGATCTAACTGGAACTTGTCGACATTCTCCGGATTGTCTAGAAATATTCTGTATATCAGACCATCTGTCAGAACAAGATAAAGGATGTTACTTTTCACCAAAAGCTTTGTTATACTGGACTGGATCTGGAACTGCAGCTGAACGTCTTCGAGTCGGAACATAGACCCCCCTTTGGCAATGGATTCTATGGTGTCCATTATGGCAACAGATGCCACTGTTGTTTTACCTAGTTCCAGACTAGCGTAAACAAGCAATAACAGTAAAGTTCCTGAGGCCTCTCTCTATCTCCTTCAATCCCCTTTATCTTCAAAATGTATATATATTATATATACCCATAAGTTTACTTTCTGTCAGTGCTCGCAACCATCTCTGTGCAAAGACACACGCTATTTTTTTTTTGTTCCTTTAACTTACTAAGTGAAAATTATCCTCGTATTAAAACACACACCCCAAAGTGTGTAATCTAAAACAATACAGAGAGCTACCGTACGCGAAATGACTATCAGCGTACCTGTGAAGCTGCTCAATGAAGCACAGGGTCATATTATCAGTCTGGAACTCACGTCCGGGACTGTGTACCGTGGAAAACTCGTAGAGTCAGAGGACAGCATGAACGTTCAGCTCGAAGACGCCGTGGTTACCAACACCAGCGGTTCTGTCCAGCATAAGCCCCAGGTTTTCATCAGAGGATCGCAGGTTCGGTTTTTCTCTGTGCCGGAAATCTTAAAGCATGCCCCCATATTCGACCCCAATCACGTCAAGCCACCAGCCCCAGTGCGTGGTCCCAAGAGAAGATAGGGTGATCAATCGAACCCTTCCAGAGCATTCAGCACTTTCTCCAGCCGGTGGCATCCCTGCTGATAACGGTTTGGATTCAACATCATATTCGCGGTCAGTCTGCTCATCGAGTCCACAATCTGCTCCACCAGAAACTTCTCCTCATTGGGGATTCCTAGATTAACAAACTCCTGACCGATAATGATTCCGTCTGTTGCATTCAGCAGTCTGGCTAAAGTGTCATAGGAGAACGGCTTCTGTTTGGATTTCAGCTTCTTGCCGGCGTGCTTCTTGCGCTGTGGCTGCTGCTGAGGCGGCGAATGCTGATGCTGCGGCAGATGCTGCGGTTGGTTTTCGTCCTGGTGTGCAGACTCGAACAACGACCCATCCTCTCTTGACTGCGCAGTATGGAATGATTCCATACCCGTCTTGATGCTATTGGTCATGGATGTGCTGCGGTTATGTGACGACAAAGACGGCTGGTCAAGGCCTCCCGACTCCTGCAGCCTCATCCGGGGTGGCTGCAAGTCGAACAGCTCTGTCGGGTCTTCTACTGCGTTCTCATTATCTGCCCCGGCTTCGATCTCAGACTGTAGATCCTCAAACTTCTTCATGATGTCATCAAATCTCCCACTCACCCTCTCGCTCACGGTACTGCCACTGCTGGATCGGGCACTCCCGCTGTTCATCTGGGTGTTGATGCTCGAGAGCCTGTTGTGCGCCGTCTGCAACCGTCTAGGAGACCTTGCAGGAATAGTAATGCTCACATCAGTGAACTCCTCCCTATCAGGAACGCGAGGTGGGAGCTCTCTAAACGTGTACGGTGTCGCTAGGGCTGGTTCACCTCCCGTCACATGCAGTGGTACAGGCTCGCTGATAGACTCATTATCAGTCTCCTCAGCTACAGGAGACGCTAGCCTCTGGCTCTCGCTTCCGTCCCCGGAAACCGTCCGCTGCACTTTCTTCACCTTCGGTGCTCCGCTGACAGGCGTCAGTTGGTTTTCACTGGCTCCTTCATCCACTATGTATTTCACAGTGTCAATATTGACGTTTTGCACTATTCCAGAGTAGTCCGAAAGCATTGACGATCTGTTACCAACCAAGTTGTTGAGAGAGTGGCTGCCTCTCTTTTGGATCGGATCGCTGAGAGCTAATGCGTTGATTGTGCTGTTTTCATCCTCAGGATGAGTGTTGCTGAGCTGGCTGGACTTTAGGGAGTCCGTATCATCAAAATCTGATCCTATAGGAAGCTTATGCAGCTGATCCATGTTGATTTCAATTAAAGCTTTAGTCAAAGGTTGTGTATCCTACCTGTAATACACAAGTTTCAACTGTATTATGAGGCACTTTTGGCCTTCTTTTGCGTTGTCAGTAACACCTGATTGATTCCTACAAATCGTTCTGAAACAAGAGCAGTCCGTTCTTAAATATATATATATAGAGATGGCTGGTATTTGTTAAATCTGCCATTTTAGAACGCGGTTAACCCCACAATTGCACCTCACGATTTTGGGCCTGATAAATCACGTGCAGTAAGAGTTTTTATCACAGCAAATGGGTGCTGACGATGGGGGAGGGGGGGAATAGAAAAAAAAAATTAGTTTGGTCCTGTTACATAAGCATTACATCAGCTAAGCAAGCTCAGAAATGTCATTCTCGCTAGCATTCAGTCCCATGACGTTCAGGAACAAGTTCAGGTTCGTCAAGTGTTTCTCCGCAACAGAATGGTTTCCAGAAGCATTCAGGCTCTTTGCTAGACCCATGGTGCCAAAGATCTCATTTCGGATCTCATCCACAATGACTCTTTGGTGGTTCAGAAGACCTGCAAGAGATAATGAGGCCAAAAATTGCCAAATGTACGAGTTGTCTTCAATGGAGCTGGCATTCTTCACCTTCTTGTCATCATCGTTAGACAGATATGGAGGGAAAATTGTAGCCAGTCTTCCTTCCAGCGAAAGGAACAGCTTATCGTATACAGCTTGCCACTGGGAAACCATTTGTTCATCAGATCCTTCCGGGATCTCCTGCTTGATGAGCTCCAGGCGCGAAATCAGAATCGTGATCAGAGATAATCCAATCTTAGTGGACGATATGAATAAAACGTTGTTGTGAGCGAGAACCAAATCAAGCACCTTCAGCACGTGCGTGAAATCAGACTCACTTAAATATAGCACAAGAACTTTCATCACAGTCATTTGGAACAACTCAATCTTTGTGGCAACAGCCTGCGGGATCTCAAAATTTGAGTCCAGATAGTTCTTGTACGATCCCTTCACAATCACATCAATCTTCTGCAGATTTGAGAAGATTATCTCAACAAGCTCTTCCCTATGCTCAACACTAAGGAAATGGAAAACCCGGCTGAAAACTTTCATAGCCTTGTCGAAAGATAACACGGAGATGAACGGGTTCACAAACTCACCCGAAGATGTCTTTAGCTTATCGCTCAGATGAAGGCTCTTCCAAAGTTCTCCACAGTTGTGCTCCTGATTCTCCCTCTCTAGTGATTCCAGTCTCAAAACCTCAGAGTAAATCTTTTCGATGATTGACAGCTGGAACGCTCTCGATGATCTCGAAAAGGCATACTCCTTGGCCAAAATCTCGTTCTCAGGCTGAGTAATCTCCTCCTTGACGCTTCTTATTGCAAGCTGCTTTCTTGGCTGCTTGTTGGTTCCAAATGACACCTTTCCCAGTGCTCCCTCTCTACTAAGAACACCTGTTCGCTCACCTCTTTCTTTAGCAACAGTCACAGCCTTGGAGACCTGTTGCTGCATTCTCTGTAGAGCAACATCCGCTCTCTTGTCTCTTCCACCTAGCCTGTGTCCAGAATGATCCAAGTACTTCTGGGCAATCGAGTTCATATCATTTTGGTCCATTGAGGAGTTCAAAACTCTGTAAACTTGACAGTAAAAGTCCTCGTTATATGGATCATCAGTGACAATTTGGGATAATTGGAACCTGGTAACAAAGTCTTTGTCTCTAGGGTTCATGAATCCAGAACATCTGATGATCTGGGAAACTTTCTTCTGTCTTCTAAAGATCTTCTCACGTTCCTCAGGAGTGGCATTCTCCAACTGCTGCTGCAGTTGTGATTGATGATGGTAGCCTTGTCTCGGTGGCCCATGGTTGAAATTGTTAGCGGCAGGATATCCCCCTCGTGTAGGAGGGATGTTGGATTTTGGAGCATTTCTGGAAAAACCGCTCTGAGTCTGTCCTGAATATCCTGGTGCGGATTCAGAACCAATAACGGGGAAATCGGTTATCGATGGAGCAGGTCTCTGCAAGATCCGTCTAGGAGGGGCAGCCTGCGGGGACTGCTTCTGTTCTTGAGGAGGTGAAGATTGTTGTTGTTGCTGCTGCTGCTGTTCCTGAGGAGGTTGCTGGTTCTGCTGCTGGTTCTGCTGCTGCTGTGAAGGTGGAGACTGCTGCTGCTGTTGAGGTGAAAACTGTTGCTGCTGTTGCTGCTGCGGCTGGGGTGAAGGCTGTTGCTGCTGCGGCTGGGCTGGAAGAGGTTGTTGCTGCTGTTGTTGTGGATGAGAGAGAGGTTGCTGTTGAGACAGTTGGGGAGGAAATCCCATAAATGGAGGGGGCATCATTCCCGGCTGGAAATTAGGCGGAGGGATATACCCCTGGGCCATTGCCTGGGCAGCAGCAGCAGCAAATGCTTGCTGCTGGGCAGAACCAAACGTGTATGGTGGTATCTGGCCGGGCTGCATAGGAGGCCCCTGGGACTGCCTCAGCCTAGCCTCAATTTCCTCCAACGAAAGAACGCCAGGTTCGGTGGGCCGTTGCTCCTGCGACTGCGACTGCGGTAGTGGCGCTGAGCCAGCTTGATACCCCTCACTCCACAATGAAGCCATTGGCTGCAGAACATCATTGACATCAGCAGCTTGTGCATAACTTATAGAAGGATCAGTGCGCACGGGCTTTTGGGCTTTCTGGGCTCCAAAGCCTCCTGCGAAGTCAAAATCCTTTCTTATGTCCGTAAGATCAGCTCCAAATGTCTCATCATTCAGTGCATCCTCCTCGTCCATGCCAGCATAGGTATCCTCAAAATCATAGGTTTCTAGGCCCTTGTTTTGCTTCCCAGCCTTGCCCTTTGGGGGTCCGGAAGCATCAAACTCAAAAAACGACATCTCAGCGCTCTTCAAGCTGGAAAGAGCCGTATACTGCTGAACTTTAGCACACAGTATCCACTTTGGGTGCAATACAGGGTGCTTCAGATGCTGGTTATAAAGACGCTCAGCCTCCCTTTTCAACAAGCATTGCTTTGCACTCTCGCTGTATTTCAACTTTTTGCTTCACTTGTTGGATGGAAAGTTTTTTGCCAGCTGGGAACTACAAGTTGGGTCGTACACTACTGAGTAGTATCAAACCGTAGACCTCAATATAAGCTGATTTCAGTAACTACTATACCTAAGAGGGGCTTCTATCGTGGTGAAAGGTAGTGTAACCATTTAAGGACCAGATACAGTCTTCCAAAACCATGTCACGTATCGCCAAGACTAGCTGCGCATTTCAAACCTTCTGCCGGTCGCGGTCTTTCTCTCGCTCCGAGCTTCCTCCTCGTCAACATCTCTTCTGGCTCTGTTGAGAATCTTGGTGAAGCTAGTCACACGGAAACGCATTCTCTGGTGCAAATAGCACTTCACAATTTTGATATGGTAGTGGAAGTATGATCTGAACAGCTCGATGTGGGTGATTGAGTTCCACTTGACATCGTCGGTGCTGAGATGTCTAGGGAAAAGCACAAACGTGATGTAGGTCTTGTTGTGGGTGTTTTCTCTCTCCAAATGCTTAATTTCCAGCGGAATCTCTTGATGCCAGTTGATAACCTGCGGCGCCTTCTGAATTGATCTGCGTCTGGCATCACTAAATTCTTGTAGAAACACTTTTGAAAATATCTTATCTGTTTCGTCTTTGAACACAGTTGAGAATATCACGGTCACTCTGTCGTTGGATGGCTTGATGTATATCGATTCCTGATCTCTGTAGTTCAGAACTAGCACTTCCTCATTTGAGTTGTTAGGGGAGTCTTCCCCGTACAGGTTGTTTGGGTCTGCAGGTTGCTCCTTCGCTAGAGTCTCGTACCTGGAAAACGCTTTCAGAAATGGCGCAGCAAAGCAGTTGCGCTTCAGCAGAGACAACTCTTCCACCAGCTCATCTCTAGCCTCATCGTTCTCAAAGGATACTGCTTCCAAGTCAATATACATGCTGAAATCGTAACCTACCTCTGGTTGCGAACCCAGAAGCTGGATGAACGGATATTTGGAGTACTTTGAGTTCAGCAGAGAGTTCACACCATACTTGGCCAGATCTTTCCAGCACATCACAGAAATGGAAAACAACACCTTTGTCTTCGAGTCTGGTGTAGAAATGTGGTAGGAGGTGAAGTCGAAGTCCGTAAGGATTCTATCCAGTGATATCGGCAGATACGAGGCCGAAAAGGCACTCGCAAAGGCCTCTTTGATAAGCAGATTTTCCGGTTCAAGTTGGAGCATTGTGTGCGCCTCTCAGTCCTACGCAGTTGCGGGCTCGATATTAACTTCTAGTACTGCAATGCAGCTTTTCTTGTCTATTGAAACGTCTCACTTATAGAGCTTGGGTATTATAAGCAAGTAAATTAAACATTCGTTCTCTTAGAACACGAAGCCAAAAAAAATCAAAATGCTTCATGGGGGGCTTGCGTCGTTCGACGCGGCGACCCCCGCACTATTTCACATATATTTCCTACATCAACCAACGGCCAGAGATAAAGATAGTAAGTAAAACTCTCATTATCATGAAGTTGCGGTACATTGAACTCTCACTCTATCTTCTTATCAGATGTCAAGCCGTCGGCTATACGGGCCAGAATTCTATCGTACATGTCGCTGACTGCAGCATCGTCAACAGTGTCAGCGGGCAGTTTCTCCTTCTCTTCCAAACTATCAATCGAAGCCTGGGGGTCATCCTCTCCTTCTTGATGCGCAGCACTTTCGCTTGATCCTGATGACTCAGATTCACTTGTTACCCCATCTGTAGAAGTACTAGGAGAGAGCTCCACCTTTCTTCGAGAATTGATCTCCGTATTGCTTTTAGTCACCTCAGGATCATGCTCCGTAGGAGCTCTATCCTTGGAATATAAGTCCGAAAGAGAAATTCCACAGGTTTGGAACCCTTTTAGCGCCCTGAAAAACTCTCCCACATCACTCGAGCTCATCAAAGCAGAGCGCAAAGAGCTCTTGTTTAGTGCGTGTTGAGAAACATCATCTTGTTCTCCAGCTCCAGCAACACCTTGCTTGATCAGGGCGTTGGTTAATTTAAATGTCTTGGCCTCATCTTCCAACATCTTGGATGATGCTGAAGATGGCGATCTTTTCATACTCAAGGAAGTAATATCTGACGTCAGCTCAACCATTTCGTTGTCCTTCAGCGATGAAGAGACCCCAGAAATATTTGAATCTTTGTCGTCACTGTCTGATAGATTGTTTCTGTCTGATTCAATAACACCCTTGATAAGACTGACAAATTCCATAGGCTTGTAAAGCTTGGCATACTTTTTATTGACCAACTCTAAACCTTTTGCGATCGACATATCAATCGTTATCAGACGAATCAAGGTCTCCTTACCCTCAATACTTAACTGCTTTTGCCTTTGTAACTCCATCAGTTCGTGAATCGTGCTCTGAATTTGCTCTTTAACCCTTGAGGCATCTGTTAAGAATTTGTTGACTTTCTCTGTATCGGCATGTTTGTCAGGGTTCAAGATCTCAACCATCATGTCTGTGAAAGGTTTCTCCTTTCTCAGGCCTGTCGTATCTGATGGTTTTAATATACCATTAAGTAAATCATTTGACGACCCTTTACCGTACAGGGCGCGTTCCATATTTCTCATCGTTATAAGTCCAATTCTCTCTTGATCTTTCTCAGAGACATTATCTTTATCGAAATCAACCGAGAAAATTGATTTCGAGTTCTTCAAGGAGCGACATAATAACTTGCAACATGTTTCATCCATTGGATTACCTGCAATTGATATGTGGGTCAAGTTTCGGGCTAGTGGGAGAACTTCAAACAGTTGAAGAATTGCAACGGTATCGAGATGATTATTGTCCATGTTTAAAACGGTGAGATCTCTGAATAAAGGTAAATATGTGACAAACTTGTCCATAAATCCAGGGAATAGCCTTCTATTGTTAGAGACATCGAGATATTTCAGATGTGTAAACCTGGAAAGCGCGTCAAAGAACTCCTCTGCCAACTTTCCTTCAGCAAGATTACAACTGTTGAGTGATGTTAGAGTTAACTTCGAGCTAGCACCATAATCCTTTGCATAATCAATAAATGGTTTGAGATTCGAAGAAAGATCATTGTAACCAACATCGATCCCAATACACTCTTTATTTTGACGCATCCACTCAGCAATTATTTCACAATGAGGGGTAGATAGTTCATTGTAGGCAAGTCCAATTTTAGCAGTGTTTTTCAAACCTATTTTCAAAAAGCTCTTGAAGACACTCAAATCATTGATTTTGCAACCACTCAATATCATCTCTTCAATACCTCCCCTAGCCACAAGAGATGCAGTCATCAAAGACCAATCCATATCAGAGCGATCATTCAGATTACATGTCATGCGTTCTGCAATATCACTACTGGTTGTCGTTTTTCTTAGCTTCTGAGTATTCAAACTCAAAGAAGGGCACTGTGTGACATCCAGCCTCGAGACAGCCTTATTCATCGACAAAAACCAGCATAATGATTTCCATCCTTCACTATCAATGGGTGTATTTCTTAGGGAGAGCTTCTCCATGTAACGCTTGTATAGTATTGCACTTAGAATTATGCGAAACATTTCTGCCGTTAATGACACTCCATCTAGTGAGAGACAATGAATAGGAGCAATTCTGATAAAGTCTGAGAATGCAAGAACTTCAATCAAGGAAGGACGAGGGTTTCTGAGCTGAAGCATAGTCAGAGGTTCAGTCGAGCCTTTAGGAAATTGTTTCAGAGTTGCTGGTATAGGCAGAATCTCCCTAAGGTGACAGCACCGAGTATACAGTTCATCCAATTTTAGTGTCACAACAGGCTTCTCCATTGCCTTCTTTCTTTTTGTCATTGGTTTATCAATCTTGATGTCCTCTTTGCTGCTGTTGATTATCTCATCGCCACTCTGATGCCTCGCTTTCTCTGCTGCAATGGCTTTATCTTCTTTCCGAATTTTCAGGTCAACAAAAGACCCTGAGGGCGATTGTCTCATTTCTTGTGAAACTGGAGAGGCCGGCTCACCGGATGGGCTGGCAGCACCAGCATCGTGAATCAACTTTAGATGTGCGGATCCTCCCACAACAATACCTGAAGTGGTAGCTGCCTTCTCTTCGGGAGCCAACTTATGGATAATTAGTTCACCATCTGCACCTACCTCTACATTACCTTTTCTGGGATGACGAGATGGTATCTGTTGTGGAGGATCGTCAACGAATGTTGTTGTAGCAAAAGCCACCTTCTTCATTGGCTTAAGTGTTCGTAAAACTCTAATTGGAGGCGCCTTATCAACTTTCGGAGGTGGTGGCGTATATGATATGGAACCAGAAGAGTGTAGAGAAGACAGCTCCTCTGCTGCAAGCTCGCTGGATAAATATGCTAGTAAAGAAGGTTCTTTCTCATGAACTGATGTTTTTCTGCGAAGGAGAGTTCCGAGCTTGTTACCTTCCTTTGGCACAGACTCCCTTTTTTGTTTTTCGGCAATCTCTAGCTCTATGGACTTGTTGTACTTAGGGTGTTGCGAAAAAGCAGAGGGAAGCTTCGGTTTATCCGGATGTGGGGGAATAGCTCCAGGCTCGTATTTTTTAGAGTAGTCAATTGAGGGGGCAAAGATGGAGTATTCGGGGGAAGTATTCGAGCTCGAGTACCTACTGTCTCCCAACAGTTCAATGTCCTTGAGGTATTCATATAATTTTGGATCAACATCTTTATATTCCTCTGCAATTGAGTTGGTAGATTTTTTAGTCACCGCTTTTAACTCACTTGGTTTAGGAAGTTCAGAAGCTGAGTTTGTAACCTTTGATAAGCTTCTTGAAGCAGAGCTTGGTGCGGGACTTGCAGAACCGGAAAAGGACCGTGTTCTTGTCGTTGTTGGGGATGCGGTAGGTGAGCTGCTTCTTGACCTCGACTGTGTTGGCTCTGGCTCATTTTTCTTACCGAACAACTTTTTGAAAAATCCCTTCTTCCTGGGTTCGGGTGTCACTAGTGAAGCTACAGAAGCAGCACTGGCAGAGCTCTTTTTTCCTTTATCGAATGAAGCAGTTGACACGTTCGTTGAGGTGCGAACAAGGGTGTTACGTTCATTCAGATCCTCATCTTTTGTTGACATACAACCCCCGATGGTCTGGGACCGGGTCAAAGGAACTAGTTTGTTCTCTCCTTTGGGTTTAACCAAATTAACATCTGATGTAACGACCGATGAGGATGCTTTGGAGTTAATTGAAGAAGCTAAAGAAGGAGACTTTATCGGAGTAGTAGTGTTTGGATTAGGGCCGACCAAGTTAGATCCTCGTAGAAACCAGTCGTAATCACCAGCTTCCAACGAGGATCGCACATTCAGTAGCTCGTTCTGCAACCTCTTTCTTAGCTTATCGTGCTGGTGCGAATTGTTCGCTGCAGACGAAGACATGATAGTAAATATAACCACACCACCTCGGTAGCAGCTAGTGTGCAGTCACTAAGACTTCGAAGGTTCGTTCGCCTGTCAAAAGTTGTCTGGTTGCACGGTCTGCACAGATAAATCAGGCTTTGAACTCAGACTGCCCCGTTGAACCTGGGTATTTTCAGCAACGTCTTATATGCACTAGCTTTGATGTCAAACGACTCCTATTCTTCTAAAAAATGTACTGAACAGTCAGTCTGTGCAGTAAGAACCCGTACACCAGAATGTCTCTTCCCCAGCTTAAATCAAATTGTTCTAAAAGAAAACTATGCAAAAGAGTGTGATTTTGGTAATTTGGACGGTTGGACGGCCCTGCGGCTTTCAAGTTGAAAATTCTCCAAGAAGCAATAAGAATCCACTACTTGCAAAAACTAATTCCTCCTGCTTTACTCTTTGAGATAATGGTCAAAATTAGATAGCACATACACGTGACTCTCAACATGTGCGAGGTCACGTGCTGAAACATCTGTCGAAGATAAACTGACATTGCTTTCAAATCGCAACGTATCTTTAGACACCCGTGCTCCGGGTTGTTGCTGTCGGAGTTGAAAAAAAATTCCCCCCACAGAAAATGACTCTACCCGATATATAATCAAACTGAATACGAGTGTCTTGCTAAACGGTGCGAAACATGCTGTGATATACCCTGTGATTGCATGCATTGAGGTTATTGCGGCTCTACATAAGACATTCAAGGAATCTAAGGTCATTGGAACGCCTTCAGTTGTGCATTTTCTGTTCCTATAGGCCCGTATCGCTCACTTTCCAGAGCACGGAGTTCATATTTCTTCATACATGTCTCCACAAAAGACTCACGAGACCCTCGAGGAAGGGGTTTCCTCTGAGCTCATACCGCAGAAGAGATCTCTCTCATTTCTGTTTTCGAAGAAAATTCCCCCGCTGCCATTAGAGGATGAAAGAATCAAATATCCTCATAAGCACACTAACATCATTTATCGAATCATGTTTTGGTACATTGCTCCTCTGATGCGGGTTGGATACAAGCGGACTCTTCAACCTCCTGATCTTTATAAGCTGGACGAGGATATGTCAGTCGATTACATGTACCGCAGATTCAGAAATTTCTTTGATCCTGATGTCGAGAAACTGAAGGTAAAGCATCTGGAGCGTAAGCGTTTGGAAAGAAATGACACAGGAGACATGCAGTCCGTTTCTGAGGTAGAAGATCTTGAAGACTTCACCATTCCCATTTACTACCTTGGTAAGAACCTGTTCAAGACGTTCTGGTACGAATATACCTTTGCTGCAGCTGTTAAGGTTGCAGCCGATGTTTCTTCCACTCTCTCGCCACTAGTTCAGAAAGCTTTGATCACATTCGTGGAGAAGAAAGCTTTAGATATTCCTGTCAATATAGGTCAGGGTGTCGGATATGCGATTGGATGTTGTGGCTTCGTGTTTTTCAACGGACTTGCAATCAATCATTTCTTCTATAATTCAATGATGGTGGGTGCCAAAGTCAAAGCGGTTTTGACCAGAGCTCTTCTGGATAAAAGTTTCAGGCTGGATGCAAAAGGTCGTCATAATTTTCCTGTTGGTAAACTGAACTCGCTGATGGGGACTGATCTGAGTAGGATCGATTTAGCCATTGGTTTCTTCCCATTTCTAGTTTTATTCCCGATACCGATCATTATATGTATTGCACTTCTAATTGTGAACATTGGTGTTGCTGCATTGTCTGGAATTGCGGTCTTTGTTTTGTTCGCCGGCTTCATTGGGTCAACGATAAAATCCTTATTTCGTTATAGACTGGCTGCAAACAAATACACTGATGAAAGAGTCAATCTGGTTAAGGAGCTCCTAAAAAATTTCAAGATGGTCAAACTTTACAGCTGGGAGGAATATTATCGATCGCATTTGGCTTCTGCAAGAGCCAAGGAGGTAAGCAACATCTTTAAGATGCATGTAACTCGAGCCTTTTTAGTCTCTCTCACAATCGCATTGCCCACAGTTGCATCCATGGTTGCGTTTCTTGTTCTGCACGCTATTGATAAATCAAGATCAGTCGCTGATATATTCTCTTCGCTTACTCTTTTCCAGGTATTATCGCAGCAATTCATCATGGTACCACTTGCTTTGGGAGTCAGTACTGACATGTTTGTGGCCTTCAAAAGATTCTGCTCGCTTTTTGCATGTATAGAGATCGATCCATACTTAGTTCACCATGAACCGTTGAATGAAGACAAGCTGGCTCTCAAGTTGGAACACTGTTCATTTGAGTGGAACACCTTCGGTGATGATGAGAGTAATGAGGAAGAAAATGACACAGCAGTTGAGACTTCAGTTTCCAGAACACCTGATAGAGAATCTGATGAAGAAAAAGGTGACCCCGACGCTGTAGATTTCGATGGCCTAACCGATATCTCGTTCTCCATTGCAGACGGCGAGTTTGTTGTGGTTACTGGATCTATTGGATCGGGTAAATCCTCACTACTGAGTGCCATTGCTGGCTTTATGCCAAGAACTGGCGGAACAGTCTCTGTGAAGGGCGATTTACTTCTATGTGGGTACCCGTGGGTTCAAAATGCTACAATCAAGGACAACATTTTGTTTGGATGTCCCTATGATAGTAAAAGATACAATGATGTTATAGAAGCTTGCTCATTAGCTGATGATTTCAAGCAGCTTCCTGGCGGTGATCTCACCGAGGTTGGTGAAAGAGGAATTACTCTTTCAGGAGGTCAGAAGGCCAGAATAAACCTTGCTAGAGCTGTCTATGCTGAGAAAGACATCATTTTGATGGATGATGTTCTGAGTGCTGTGGACGCCAAGGTTGGTGAGACTATTATGGATAAATGTATTCTGGGACTACTTGCTCACAGAACTCGAATTTTAGCAACTCACCAGCTATCTTTGATTGGATCTGCCAGCAGAGTAATATTTTTAAATGGAGATGGCACCATTGATATTGGGACTTTTGACGAGCTGAGACAACGCAATCAGGCTTTCATTAGGCTGATGGAGTTCAGTCACCAGGGAAAGGACCCTGAAAAGGATGAACAACAGGAGTTGTCTGAGAAAGATTTGAAAAGACGAATCACTGCTATTTCTGCCAGCCAGCGTGAGGAGGAAGGAAAACTCATAATAAAGGAAGAACAAGCAGTTAATAGTATAAAATGGAGTGTTTATCGAGCCTATCTCAAGCATGGCTCTGGATTGTTTGGGGTGGCATACGCCCCTCTTCTAGTATTTGCCTTGATTATTACTACATTTTGCGAACTCTTCACAAGCAATTGGCTGTCCTTTTGGACCTCGAACAAGTTCCCAGGTAAATCATCTGGTTTCTACATGGGCATTTACATCATGTTTGTATTTCTCTTTGCTTTCTTGCTGATGTCTGAGTTTTTCTTGATGGTCTATTTTTGCATTACTGCTGGACGAAGACTAAACATATTGGCATCCAACAGGCTGTTGCATACTACCATGAGTTATATTGACACATCACCGATGGGGCGAATTCTGAACAGATTCACGAAAGACACTGACGTCCTGGATAACGAGATTCTGGACCAAATCAGAATGTTCTTCTTCCCCTTTTCTGTCATCATTGGGACCCTAATTTTATGCATTATTTATTTACCTTGGTTTGGAATTGCGGTTCCATTTCTGGGTTTGATCTATTTCTTCATTGCGAACTTCTACCTCGCTAGTTCGCGTGAGATAAAAAGATTGGAGGCCGTTAAGCGATCTACGTTATATGCCTATGTCAACGAGGCTCTAGGCGGATTGGACACAATCAAAGCATACTTTGCTGTGAACCGGTTCTTGAATCAAACCTCGAAGTTGCTCGATGAAATGAACGAGAGCTACTTTCTCACGATAGTTCTCCAGAGATGGTTGGGTGTGAACTTGGACCTCGTTGCAACAGCCTTTGCGTTTATCATATCGATTTTGTGTTGTTTCAGAGTATTCAGTATCGGGCCTTCTGCCACTGGTTTGTTGTTGACGTCTGTCTTAACGATTGCTGGTCTGCTATCGTTTATGCTGAGATCGCTAACGCAGGTTGAGAATGAGATGAATTCTGTTGAGCGTTTGAAGTATTATGCTACGGACCTGGTGCAGGAAGCTGAATATGAGATTCCTGAGAGAGACCCGGAGCCCAACTGGCCTATGAACGGCGCTGTTACCTTTGATTCTGTATCCATGAAGTACAGACCAGAACTGCCGTATGTACTGCATGACCTCAATATCGACATCAAGCCTGGTGAGAGAATAGGGTTCTGCGGAAGAACAGGGGCCGGTAAGTCAAGCTTGATGTTCTGCCTGTTCCGACTATCTGAGTTTGAGGGCCGGATTATAATTGATGGGGTAGACATATCACAGATAGGGCTACATAAGTTGCGGTCGCAGCTGTCTATCATTCCACAGGATCCTGTCCTGTTTAGAGGAAGTATTCGGTTGAACATGGATCCCTTCGAAGAAAGAACCGACGAGGAGCTTTGGGATGCGTTAAGACGGACGGGCCTTATTCCTGAGAAGTCTCTTAGTGCTATCAAGAAGCAGAAGAAGGATGATGAGAATTTACATAAGTTCCATCTTTTGCAATACGTTGAGGATGACGGAGTTAACTTTTCCTTGGGAGAGAGACAACTTCTTGCTCTGGCAAGAGCGCTTGTTCGGAACTCCAAAATTTTAATACTCGACGAAGCAACCTCAAGTGTCGATTACGAGACGGACGCATACATTCAGAAGACCATCACTACGGAGTTCAAGGGTTGTACCATTCTGTGTATTGCTCACCGTCTCAAGACTATTCTTAATTACGACCGGATTCTGGTACTGGAGCACGGCTCAATTGCAGAATTTGCTGCGCCGATTGACCTTTTCAGACGCGAGGGAAGTATCTTCCGCTCGATGTGTTTGAAATCCAACATCTCTGAGGAAGATTTTGGCATTTCGAAGCCTGATCTCGAGTCTACGTAAGGCATTTATCTAATCTACATTAATTTTTGTGGCCTTATCTGAATATAGATCCGAGGTTAATGTATGCAATTTTAGTGTCAAGTATTAGCGAGCGCGAAATCCCTTATCTGAACTGGTGCTTAGAGGTTTAAGAATAATGTACGCTAAAAATTTCTGTAATTAAAGGATCTGATTCTCCAATTGTTCTTCTAGATCGTTGAGAATTGGGTATTATATATGTGTTATATCAGCTTTAGGCTTGAGACATGGACTGGTGTTTAATGTTTGTGCGAACTGTATAGCTTCCCGGTCCCGTTTAAGCTTCAGAAATCAAGAGATATCCAAACCCCACCATAACATGAATAGATTTATAAGCGTGGTGAAAAACAGCACAAACGGCTTCAGTAGGGTTTCTACTAACAATCGGAGACCCGGCTACGTCTTTTTAAACGCGCTAGCTGCTTCAGGTGGGCTCATTTTAGCATCAGGAGCATTGTATGCTTTATCAAGCAAAACACTACTTAGTGACAGCTCTTTAGAAACTCACAACGCCAAAGTTGTCGCCTATAAAGAGCTTCAAAGCCACAATAAACCCACAGATTGCTGGATTGCAGTCCATGGGAAGGTTTTCGATGTCACGGCGTTTGTGGGGGACCATCCAGGGGGAGCAGCCAGGATTCTCATGTATGCCGGAAACGATGCGACTTCAGGTTTTCAGACGATGCACACACCTGCTTATCTGGAAAGACATCTTTCTAAAGAAAACTATAAAGGTATAATAAGCGATCTCCCCAAGAAGGAGGTAGAAGCAGTACCAGCTGCCCCGGTAAACACGTTGTCGGAGGGACAGTTTTCAACGGAGGAAGAGAGACTGGACATGATCTCAAAAGTGCCCCCGCTCTCTAGTATATTCTCTCTGGGTGACTTTGAGTATGTGGCCAAAAGAGTTCTTACACCTGCGGTGTGGGGATATATATCTACGGGGGCGAGCGATGAGTTCACAGTACGGGAGAACCGGTATGCCTTTGGTCGGATCTTTTTCCGGCCACGGTGTTTGATTGATGTATCTCAGAACACTATTGATACCACATTGTTAGGTCAGCATTGTGAAGCTCCGTTTTATATAGGAGCATTTTGCGGATCTCAATTGGTGCAACCTGAAGGGGAAAAGGTGCTAACGAGAGCAGCCAGAAAGGAAGGGATTATTCATATTGTCCCAAAGCATGGCTCTGTTAGTTTGAAAGAGCTGGCACAAGAGGCAGCACCGGATCAAGCACTGTTTTACCAGCTTGATTTTTGCTCTAGAGATGAGGTCACCAATGCTCCCACGTTGCTGAAAGAGATAGAGGCGATCCCCAACGTCAAAGGAGTGTTTATTAACACTGATATTGCTGTAGTAGGGAACAGGGAAAAGGATTACAAGATCAGAGGTCGTTTTGGATCCCCAGAAACCGCTGCTTTGGACTCCTCCATTAATAACAGCACGAAGTATGCCACGTTGACATGGGATGACTTCAAGAAGTTCATGGAGGCTACGACCGTCCCCATCATTATTAAAGGACTCCAGCGGAAGGAGGATCTTGTAAAGGCTGCAGAGCTGGGATTCCGCGGTGCTGTTATCTCGAACCACGGAGGTAGACAGTTAGATTATTCTATGTCACCAATAGAGACATTGGCTCAGACGAGGAATCTTTTGAAGCAGAAAAACATAGACACTCACAATTTCGAGCTGTTTGTGGAAGGAGGTTTCAAAAGAGGAAGCGACGTTATCAAGGCTCTTTGTCTTGGAGCAAAGCCAGGTCTGGGCCGTTCCTTTCTGTACAGTGAGGTTTACGGTCAAGCTGGAGTGGAAAAAGCCATCGTACTGCTGAAACAGGAAATAGTCAGAGATATGAAGCTTCTCGGTGTGAACTCAGTCTCCGAGCTCACTGAGGAGCTTTTGGACCTTTCCAGTCTTCAGTACAAGCTCACCACCGATGACAGAGAGTATAACAGGAACTACACCGCCCTAATGGGGCCAACTTTCAGATGAACTAGAGGAGGTGCGAGGTGTACTTACTTTATTTTTCACCCCACGCCATACACGAAAAGGATCGAAAATATTATCATATATAAACAAAGAAAGAAAACAAATACATACACAAAGAGGGCAAAAAGCTGATCGACAGTATTTTATAGAGACCCGTCATTTGCACCAGAAACGTAGCCACAGATCTCAGAACTTGCAGCAATGGGGTTTTACACGTCACGGAACCGCACAAAGTCCCGGAAAAACGCGGAGCCCGTGAATGAGCTTGGAATAGGGGCTGGAATAAATCCCACCATAAGAAAGAAGAGAGCCATGAATGATCCTACAGAGACTCTATTCAGACCGTTTAAAATCCCGTATCCTCAGGGAGAAGTGAGGAGCTCGGGACGTTTATATAGAGCTGCTCGAAACAAGGGCCCCAAGTCGTACAATGAGCTAGACAGCGGAGAATCAGCGATGGAGGTGTATGATCTTTCAAATGCTAGTGTGGATGGTGATGGGGAGTACTTAATGATAAAAAAAAAGGGGGCTCTTTTGCCTCGAAACATGCTGAATACTATGGATGACTCGAAACGTACGCTTTCACGGCGTTTTGTTATTCCTCTCAAGGCTGACAAGGAGAACGAGTTTGATGCCAGACAGCCTCCTCCTCCCTTAGGAAATAAAAAAAGAATTTATTTCCCCCCCAAGCCTCTGCATGATCCAATTGGCGAGTACGCCATTGTACTATACGATCCCACTGTGGACGTCATACCCGAGATCCAACAGGAGATTGAGGAGGCCCGGAAACAGTTAGAGGAAGAGAAGCAAAGATCGAAAGAGTCCCAAGAGAATTTAGAAGGAAGACCTTCCAGCAAAGGTAAATCTGTGCACAAGTCGCTCAATGAGATCCTTGGTATAGTTCCACAGACCGAAGAGATTATAATGAAGAAGTTCTCCAACGTCCCTGTTGTGATTGATCCCAAACTCGCCAAGGTATTGAGACCTCATCAAATTGCAGGAGTCAAGTTCTTGTATAGGTGCACTGCAGGACTGGTCGATCCCAGAGCAAAAGGATGCATCATGGCCGATGAGATGGGTCTTGGTAAGACGCTCCAGTGTATTGCATTGATGTGGACTCTCCTCAAACAGGGTCCAAAGGGAAAAAGAACCATCGAGAAATGTATTGTTGTCTGTCCTTCCTCTCTTGTGAGGAACTGGGCTAACGAGATTGACAAATGGCTTGGAAAAGGTGCATTACACTCGCTCGCAATTGACGGGAAATCCACAAAGCCGCCTGAGGTCACCGGGGCTCTTCAGCAGTGGGCAAGAGCAAAAGGGAGAAGCGTCGTGAGACCTGTTCTTATTATAAGTTACGAAACTCTAAGAAGAAATGTCGATACATTAGAGGGCGCTGAAATTGGTTTGATACTGGCAGATGAGGGACACAGACTGAAGAACGGAGAATCATTAACTTTCACTAGCTTGAACTCCCTCAACTGTCAGCGCCGCGTAATTCTCTCCGGTACTCCTATCCAGAATGACCTATCCGAATATTTCTCACTATTGAATTTTTCCAATCCGGGGCTACTAGGCTCTAGAAATGAGTTTAGAAGGACGTATGAGCATGCGATTCTGAGAGGAAGAGACTCATTGGCAACTGAAGAAGAAAGACAGCAAGGTGACAACAAATTACAGCAGCTTGCTGAAGTGGTTTCGAAGTTTATCATCAGACGTACCAACGACATTCTTTCGAAGTACTTGCCAGTCAAGTATGAGTACGTAATATTCTGTCATCTATCAGACTTTCAAAAAAGCCTTTACAATCACTTCATTACCAGTCCGGATATCAGAAAGTTGCTCAAAGGATTAGACTCACAACCTCTCAAGGCCATTGGGCTGCTCAAGAAATTGTGTAACCATCCTAGATTGCTGAACTTGCCTGAGGATTTAGAAGGTTCAGAGAATTTGATTCCAGATGAATACGATGCTGGAAATTCTTCCCATCGTAACAGGGAAATCCAGACGTGGTTTAGTGGGAAGTTTGCCATGCTTGAAAGATTCTTGTTTAAAATAAGAACTGAGACGGATGATAAAATTGTTGTGATTTCAAACTATACGCAGACACTTGATCTAGTTGAGAAGCTGTGTCGTCAAAACAGGTTTGGATGTTTAAGATTAGATGGAACGTTGAACATCAATAAACGGCAGACCATGGTAGATAAGTTCAACAATCCTGAGGGCCAAGAGTTTGTGTTCCTCTTGAGCTCCAAAGCCGGAGGTTGTGGGATTAATCTCATTGGTGCTAATAGGCTTATTCTAATGGACCCTGATTGGAACCCTGCATCTGATCAACAAGCTCTGGCACGTGTCTGGAGAGATGGCCAAAAGAAGAACTGCTACATTTATCGGTTTATTGCAACAGGAACCATTGAGGAGAAAATATTCCAGAGACAATCAGCTAAAATGGAGCTGTCGTCGTGTGTTGTCGATTCAAATGAAGATGTTGAAAGGTTATTCTCCAGAGACAACTTGAAACAGCTTTTCCAATTCAGGGACGATACATCCTCGGAAACCCATGAGTCGTACAAGTGCAAGCGATGTAATCCTAAGACAGGTCGTCAGGACACCAAATCCGATGCGATGCTATACGGAGATGCTACGACATGGAACCATATCTGTCGTGACGATTTGGACAAGAACGAGGATTTTTTGGTTCAGAATGAGTCACAATATGACACGATCAGCTATGCATTCCAGTACATCTCGCATTAAATGCGGATGGGAGAATTGTCCCGGCTGAGTTCACTTTTGTTTATCCAGGAAGATGACCAGTACTTGGTTTCGGCATCGGGACCCTGACTATCGACCCATACAAGACCAGTAGAGACCAATTCGTCCAAGTTTGATCTACATCTTATAGTCTTCCAGTTAAAGTTATCTCTCAGAATGGGAACACTTACAAATCCCAAAACATCGCAAGTGGAAAGAATTACCGATTGGTCATTGTTGAGGTCCTGTGCAATGGATTTGACGTACTGCTTAGATCCAATGGATACCAGCTGCAACTCATCTCCAAGACTCTTCAGTTTTTTCAATGCTTGTGCTATATCCGACTCTGTGGCCTTGAATTCAGGCTGGCCCTCTGATCGTCGACTAATCTCATTAATCAAATCGTCTACCAACACAATTCCTCCATTCAAGCTTTTGGTCGCCTGGCAGTATTGAAATATTCTAATAGAAAGCTGATGATACATTTCTTCCTTATCATCCGGATGCAGAGAGGATGCGGTCAGCGGGTCTATTCCGAAGCTTCTGCAAATATCACTGAACTCTGTTCGGAAATCTGGGCTCTTAATGATCTCATCGCGATGCTGCTGCTGGAAGTTGATCAGTGCGCTCTGAAACACTTGTAACTGGGTTCGAAGTTCATCCTGTTGGCGCTGCGATAACTGCTGTCCAAGATTCTGGTATTTAGACTGCTGGTCATTTGTGTTATCGAACGAAGCAAGTCCTCTCCGACTCATACTGGCGGTTTTTGAATGGATTGTTGGGTGCGTTTCAGTTAGCTGGTAATCTCATATTACATCGCCTTCTACTAATAAAAGTTGTGCTTCTATATATTTCAGGTCGTGCCCTCTGCCAATATTTCAATCGTTCAGAATCAAGCTGAGGTTTTGTTTTTTTTGCCACTCTGGTATGAGAACTAACAAGAGATTTGAGCGAAGGGCGAAGGTGCGTTTGAAAGAGTGCTTAGATCATTATTAAGAACACCCGTAAGCGAATCTTAGAATGCCGGCAGAAACCAAAAATACCGTCCATAAAGAGGACGAAAGTCTGGACAAAGAGGATGCAGCAACTAGTAAGTTTGATGAGACCCGACTGCTGAACAGAGACAGAGTACTAACAAATGAATAATGAACAGAGCTGACCGAGTTTCTGGCTCTAGTGGAGAAGTTGGGAGCCAAGAGTGATCCTAGGTATGCGCTGAAAGTTTTCAGAGGGCTCACTCCTGTTCGTCGTGATCTGACAGCAAAGATCTTGGCAGATGTGGTTGACCTACAGTATGGTGAGAGTGACTATCGCAAAGAGTATCTGCTTGAAACGTTGCAACAGTCGTCATCTAATGACTCAATGGATTTGTCTGATGACTTGTCAGCAGTGAAAGAAGTTGTTCCCGAGGTGGATGTCTTTGTGCATCTGTTGGTGCAGATGTATCTGCTGGACAGAAATGAAATTCGAAGACTAGATGCGTTCAACTCGCGCTGCGTTGCGTTATTGAAGCTGTACAACCGTAGAGCACTGGACCATATCTCGGCTAAAGTGTGGTTCTACGTGTTCAGATCGAAAGAGGTACTGAAAGATTTGGTCACCGTTAGAGCTGATCTTTTGGGTGCTCTTCGAACAGCCACCTTGAGACACGACATAGAAACAAGAGCGTCAACCATCACTCTTCTCCTACGAACATATCTGTTGACTAATGACATCAACCAGGCGTATAACCTGGTTGAGAAAACCGAGTTCCCGGAGCAAGCATCGAACTCTGTTGTGGCAAGATACTATTATTATCTTGCCAGAATACAGACGACTCAACTGGACTACTCTTCTGCCAATGAATGTGCAATAACGGCTATAAGAAAGTGCCCTCAGACAAAGTCCGCTGTTGGGTTTTTACAAGCGGCCACAAAACTGAACATCATCATCCAATTGTTGACTGGTGAGATTCCTGAGCTATCGTCATTTAGAGATCCTGTACTGGAGAAGTCCTTATTGCCGTACTTGGCAGTGACTAGAGCCGTTAGACTAGGGGACCTTAACCTTTTCAACGATACGTTGGTGAAGTACAGCACCATTTTGAAAAAAAATGGTGACTACAATCTGGTTTTGAGATTGAGACAAAATGTCATCAAGACGGGAATAAGAATAATATCTCTCACCTACAAAAAAATCTCTCTCAAGGACATCTGCATAAAACTACATCTAGATAGCGAGTTGAGTACCGAGTACATTGTTTCCAAGGCCATAAAAGATGGTGTCATTGATGCTCTAATTGATCACAAGGCAGGATATATGAAGTCGAAAGAGGTTTTAGACGTTTACTCAACGAAGGCGCCTCAGGAAGAGTTTGATAGAAGAATCAAATTTTGCATGTCGCTGCATAATGACAGCGTCAAGGCAATGAGATATCCGATGAGCACTCACAGGGTTGATCAAAAAGCCGATTTGGAAGCCAGACAGAAGGAGCAAGAGCTCCTGCAGTACCTACAAGATGATGATTTCTTTTAAGTGCTATATTCATTGTTTTGCGCTTTCTATCGAAATAAGTATGAAGAGATATATGCAATTTTCTAGAGCAATTCAACCAAAACATTAATGAAAGTTCCAAAGATCCATGTTGCAATCATTAGCAGTCCAGTTTGTTTGGTAAATCGCCAGTCGTGTGTTGGGACCCATATAAGGATAAATGCCAAATTCAAAATAACCCAGAAACAACTTAAGTACAAACTAGGACTGAGATTCATTATGACTGTCTCATCAACAAGCAGTCCGTTGACTCCCACACCCAAGAGCAAGTTCAAAAGAGGACCTCCAAAACAAGCAGCAAGCCCCATCAAAGGATAACCGAGTTTAGCTACCACCAAGTTAGAGATGAGATCACCAACAGAGTTGCCAACTGCAAAGATAGTCAACCCTAAAATAGCGTCTGACATTTGTGTCAAGATCGAGATGAATTTCAGAACATTGATTAATTCATCTGCTATCACCGAAATAAAGGCTATTGCTGTGATAAATCCGAGGCATGAAATGAAGAGTTTCATCAAGTCTGACTGACCATTTCTGGAAAGAATCAAATTGCGATAAGTCATGTAGACTGCGATAGAGGTACCAGTAATGGAGAGTAAATATGTTTTCCAAGTTGGAGAGTTGACGAAGGAATAAATGAAAACGAATTGAGCCATCGACATACTGGTAAGAAGGTGAAATAGCTTTGTGAACGTCGGCTTGATATCTGTATGGTAATCATCGAAGACGACGACGGGAACTGTGAGTTTCAAAATTGTGTAGGCAGGGAATGTGAGTCCTTTAATAAGGTTTCGGACGATTGCGGTGTTAGTAGCGTCCTGGGACGGAGAAGAGGAAGTTTGGGTGCGATCCTCATCTTCCCTGAAGTTTGTTTCTTGATCTAGTAACCTTGATTCATAGTCCTGTGAGTCGTTTTGCGATGCGTTTAGTGTGGAAAGTCTTAGCTTGACGGTCTGCCTTTGCGTGAGGTCATTGAGAATAGAGCTGAACTCGATGTTATTCAAAATGGCGGGATTGAAGGTATAGCTATCCTCGAAATCTAAGCCGTCTCCGTTTATGACTAACGCGGAATTGTCGTTGTACATATTGCGGAATCTGTAGTCCTGGACGAGGCTGGTGCGCTTCGTGTTGAGAAACCATTGCCATGCAAGGATAACACATACGTACAAGACATAGATGAGGACGAGAATTCTGAGCTTCGATTTCGAGAGGGCACCTGCCACCAAGAATATCAGCACCAGTGTGATAGACACGAGGAAAAAGACAATATCTCGTATGTAAACGAGTTTATCGTTTGAAGTGTTGAGAAGGACCAGCTGGTCGCCCCCGTCAGACAGCGAGTTTTGTCCCGGGAGTAGATCGAAAGGATGCATCACAGAGATAAGTCCGATGATGAAGCACGTGATGAAAAAGGCAGCGCCGATCAACTCTCCAATAGCGAGGGAGAAGTTCGATGACTGGAATGAGCTATAGGTGCTGAGTATATCTGGGGAGCCGTTGCCGAATGCCAGGAGAGTAAGGCCTGAGATGTTTTCTGGAATATTGAGATAGTTGGAGATTGCCGAGAGATTAGGGCACAGAAACTCGCTCGCGGTAATACCCAACAGGACAAACAGGTACAACATGATGATGCCAATTGAAGGAAGAATGGCTAGTCTTTGCACACTTGTTGACACAGGCGAGCAGTAGTAGAGTCGGAAGTAGTTGATCTGGCCTATCTGGTACTGACCACACTGCGAGGTCACCAGTTGGCATTTCTGATCTGCTGGTACAGTGTGCACGTCCTCGCACCGTAGAGAGCTCAATGCAGCCACATGATTGTGTTCAGAAGAGAGAGTTGTGTTGCTGTTGAGAGCGAGGCTTCGAGTCGGAGAGAGAAACAGAAGAAGTAGCAGGACCAGTTTTGGTCGCAACAAGACCATTCTTTTATGGTGTTAATTGCGGCCCAGCAAGAATAGGAAACACAAGTATGATTACCTGAGCAAGAACTGCCACATCACAGCAGCTTACAGCTTCTAAACGACGTATCTTTGCCGCCTGATGTTCACTTCGAACAACAAGCCTGTATATGCTTTTTTCTGTTTGTACTGTTGTTCTCCTTCGCTGTAGCCCTATTGAAGCCGACGAGCGTCGATCGGCGCAGACTCCACTTCAAAATCAGAGGGAGTTAGTTAGTTTATTTTAAATTATTGTTAGATAGGGGAGACCTAAAATATACATAAATCAAAAGCGGCAACTAAACAGTTGAAGAGTCAGCTAAACGCAGACGACAAACACGCACACACGCCACAACACACGCCACAACACGCCAGCGACCACACCCGAGAACGCGTATACTGGTTATCGTGCACGGATCCCCCAAAGCAGCGCTGACGGAGATCCGCCCTATAACACGTGAGCGCATTGATGACTAGAAAGGGATACTCGCCTCTTTGTTCCAGTGCAACGATACAGCGGGCCGATACGGACACAGAGTCTATGCACACAATGCACCAGCACTCTGTCACAGCGCTGAATAGCGTCGTCGACACACAGGGACTTTCTACTGACCGGTACGGAAACTTTGTCGAACGCGATACAGGAAGACGTCTTCTTTTGAAAGGAATCAATATGGATGCATCGGCGAAAATGCCATCCAACCCTCTCCAGTGGTCGTACACACGGCCCACGAAGTGTGGGTTCTGGGAATCGGGTGATGAGGTCTCGTTTGTGGGAAGACCTTTTCCTTTGGAAGATGCGTATGAGCATTTGAGCAGAATCAAGCTCTGGGGATATAACACAATAAGATATATCATAACCTGGGAAGCCCTGGAGCATGAGGGTCCGGATATCTACGACGACGACTATATCGACTACACCATTCAGATACTGAAAAAGATAGACGAGATAGGCGGCCTGTATGTGTTTATTGATCCGCACCAGGACGTCTGGTCGAGATTCACCGGAGGAAGTGGAGCGCCGCTGTGGACGCTGTATGCTGCTGGACTGCAGCCCAGTAATTTTGCAGCAACCGAGTCTGCACTGCTACATGGCTGCTATTCTGATCCGGCAAAGTACCCCAAAATGGTGTGGGCATCCAACTATTACCGTCTCGCATGCGAGGTGATGTTCACACTCTTTTTCTCTGGAAAGATATTCGCCCCGCAAGCCATCATTGATGGTGTCAACATCCAGGAGTACTTGCAGGGCCATTTTTTGAACGCTGTTGGCTATTTTCTTGAGCGAGTCAAGCAAAAGGCTCCTGAGATTTTGAACAGGTCTCTAAGTGGCATTGAGTCTCTGAACGAACCGAATTCGGGTTTTTATGGGTTTGCCGATCTCAGTAGATATCCGGAAAATCAAGAACTCAAGCTACATACCTGCCCGAAGCCAATTCAGTCTCTGCGTCTGGGTATGGGTATTCCACAGCAAGTTGAGATATACTCGCTTTCAATTATGGGCCCTAGGAAATCGGGGTCAGTGTATTTGGACCCTAAGGGTGTAAGAGCGTGGGTAAGCGACGATTCCATGGATAAACACTACGGGTTCAACAGGGATCCTAGATGGAAACTTGGAGAGTGTATTTTTGCACAGAACGATGTCTGGGATACTATCACTGGAGAACTACTTATACCCGACTATTTTTGCATTCATCCCAAAACGGGAAAGACTCTCGATAAGGATAGTTTCATCAACACCCAATTTGTTGATTTCTGGATTAGGTTCCGCTCCACTGTGAGAAACATTGACTCTGAGCTCTTTGTCATAATGCAACATCCAGTACTGGAGATCCCACCGAAGCTTGCAGGAACCGAACATATTGATGATAGGACTGTGGTTGCTCAGCACTATTATGACGGGATGTCACTGATGTTCCAGACATGGAATAGGAAGTATAATGTTGACACAGTGGGTATTATCCGAGGGAAGTACCTAAGTCCTTTGTTTGGCCTAGTATTTGGTGAGGCCAACATCAGAAGATCGCTGAAGAATCAGCTGCGCCAGCTGAGAGATGAGGCCGCCCAGTCTGTGGGCAAGAGGGTACCTGTGATTTTTACAGAGACCGGTATGCCGTTCGATATGGACCAAAAGAAGGCTTATAAGGATGGAGACTACAGTTCCCAGGAGGACGCCAATGATGCTCTTGGGGCTGCGATCGAGTCATCATACTTGAACAGTTGCTACTGGTGTTACAACTCTCTCAACTCCCATAAGTGGGGGGATAACTGGAATCTTGAAGATTTTTCTCTGTTTTCGAAAGACAACATGGACGAATTGAAAGCAGAGTACCAAATGCATGCTAGTAGTTATGGAAGCTCTGATTTCGGAACATATTTGGAGTGGTTGACAGGTTCATCAGGTAGCATGGAGGCTGATGATGTCAAAGTGAAAGATAACGCAAAGTACGGAGTACTTGAGGTTGGAGAGTCAGAACTGGAAAGTAAATTGCTTTCGCTGTTGAGCGGCACTAGGGTTCCACGGGCCATGATCAGACCTTATGCTGTGTCTGTAAATGGGCTGGTGACAGAATTTGAGTTCAACATGAAAGCCAGAACCATGAGTTTGACGATTGATACTCGGGGAGACGTTTTCTCGGACCTTCCAAGCGTGATCTTTTTACCAGACATACATTTCGAAGAAGGGCAATTTTCAGTCAAAGTGACAGCTGGGAAAACAATATACAGACACAACAAGTTTGTACAACTTTTGGAGTGGTATCACGAGAGTAACATCGGCGAGATCAAGATGAAGGTCTCGAATTACCCAAATGAAGAGGAACAGGAGGATACAGGCGGTTTAAAAGCGCTGGCCTGCAGATGTTGGTGAGAAGGTTTCCAGTCACCTGCTACGTAAGGAACCTCATCTGCAGGCTGTTCAAGCTCATTCTGCGGGTAACGCAGCTGATTTTGCTGGTGGTTTTGGATGTGATTCTTAGATTTTTCAGAAGAGTTAAATAAACAGAGGGGGGGTGGGGATCTAATCAAACACGCTGAGGTAAGCCTCGGCAACAAAACGGGCCCTTGCATTCAAGAACAATTTCATCTCGCTGATTTCCTTATCGACGTCCTCCATAAACTCGATGATGAAGTCAATCAGCTTGTTCTTCATCATCACCTCGTTGTGGTAGTTGGTGAGCAGGAACGAGATGTCGTAGCCTTGGATAGGCACTCTTCTCAGTATGAGGAAGTTTTCTGCTCTTTTGGTGAGGAATCGAGTGAACTTGTCTACCAGAATGTTCTCGATCTCGTCGCTCTGCTTGATTTTGATGGAGACCCTCACCGAATTGATGCTGGGCTCGATCAGAACCATCTCGCTCTCATTCCTAGATATCATCATAGGGTTAAGCAGAACTTCGGTGGTCTTCTTACTTTCGATTTCCGGGTAGTTGTGTCTCTCTGCGATCTGAGAGGAGAAGTTCTCCATACACAGTGCTGCATTCAGCGAGTGTCTAACTGCCGTCAAATACGGTTTAAGTGATTGTGACTGTAGAATGGTTAGAGTTAAGTTTGAAGGTGGCTAAAAAAACAGACGTACCATGACGTGGAATTGCGGCGGCGGGATTGCAGCGGGCTCTCGGCGATTGGGAACAAGGTACCTGTGCAAGGATGTGTATATGATAATTCCCCGGTTGCTGATGGTGATGTATAAGAGCTGACACAGCTGGACTGTTTTGTGTCTGTCGAGTCTTCAGTGGTCTCTATCACTTAGGTGTGTTATTTCCTTTGGCTTTTTTTAAACATTTACAAACTTAAGGCCACCACCACCCACCTTCCTGGGAAAAATATTGGTCTTTACACGTCCCTGATTTTCTCAGATTGTTAAGAAGGGAAAGAAAGGACTGAAATATCAAGCGAAAGAGTGGAGGTCAGGAAGCCATTGCGAGAGAGGATCGACCATTAAAGGAAACCGGTTTGCAAGCTTCCCGAATACACCGACATGTCATGGCAAGAGGTTGTTGATGACGAGGGACGGGTGTACTACTACAACTCTGAAACTGAGCAGACTCAATGGGAGAAGCCTGATGAGCTGGAAGGACCGCTAGAAAAGGCTCTGCGTCAGACGAAATGGACGAGGTTCACCACCGATGAGAAGGAGACGTACTACTACAACGAGGAGACAGGGGAGTCTGTTTGGGAGCTTCCGGAAGAGGTTGCTTTGTTGATGGGGGAGAAAGGGACTGAGGAGACTGCAGAAGCTGATCCAAAGGAGGAGGTGGCTCGTGGCGAGCCATGGAGCAACAGTCTGATAGATTTGGGTGTCAGTAGTGACGGTGTGCCGGAGTCGCGATTGCTGGGAGAAAGTGAGGTGTCGGACGAACAGGCGAGCGACGAGTTCATGAAGATGTTTGAAGAGGCAGGTGTGGACTCCTCCTGGTCTTTCAACAAGGTAATGGAGACGTTCATCTCGGACAAACGATACTGGATCGTGAGAGACTCTTTGTTGCGGAAACAATTGTATGAGATATTTCTCATCAGAAAAGCTGAAAGAGAACTCAAGGAGGTGGAGAACTCAAAGGAGAGCTACAAGCGAGGCTTCTTTCAGGTGCTGGACAACTACGGTATCAAGTACTACACGAGGTGGAGCACGTGCACAAGTATGATCGTGGACGAGCCGATCTACGCTCTGATCCCGAAGAAGATGAAGAAAGAGTTTTTCGAGGAGTATATCCGCAAGCTAAGAGCAGAGCATGAGTCAGGACTTGGCGAGCTGCGCAAGAAAGAGCTCAAGCTGTTGGAGGGAGACATGGAGGCTGGAGTGGGTGCCGGTGTGGAATTTGAGACACTTTTAGAAGGACTGAGCGCTGACAAGTATCCGAATCTGAACAAGCTCGACATGATCACCGTGTACGAGTCTCTGGTCCAGGAGCAGGAGAGACAGTTCGAGGCGAGAACCAGGATAAACATGAAGCAGAATTACCGGTGCGACCGAAAAGCGCGCGACGGTTTTCGCCAGAAACTGGCAGAACTCAAGGACTTGCAAAGCTCCGTATTCTCCGCAAATCTGAAGTGGTGTGAGCTACTAGAGCAGCTCAGGGACGATCCGCGGTTCCTCGAGCTGTGTGGTCACCGCGGATCGTCTCCAATTGACTTTTTCTGGGATATATTGGACCGGGCTAACCAGGCTCTGAGAGCGAAAAGAGATCTAGTCAAGCAGGTGCTAATAAGCCACAGCATCGAACTGCCGAAAAAGGGCGACAACTATGAGGACATCAGCAGGCAGCTAAAAAGCCTCAAAAATACCCAGATTGATGAGCTCTCCGAGCCAGAACTCTCCCAGGTGTATGAGCTTCTCGTAGAGGAACACCAGACGGCGAAGAGAAAACTTGAGTCAGAGGCCGCCGTCAGTAACAAAAAGCGACTGACAACACTAGGCTATGGGGCGCTCAAGTGATTCCTCTATTCGTCCTGCATCAGAGCAGAAAGACCCAATAGCCCAATCATAACATACTTGAAGTAAACGTTCTCTGTAATGAGGATCGTGACATAGCCAACCTTGGGTATATATCCTCTGACGCTTCCAAGAATATCTTTCTGGCGATCCAGGTACCGCTGACCATATGCATATAGTGGCAGGTCATCTCGCTCGTTATTGTCGCCCTTTGTGAGTAGCAATTGCTTTTTGGTGGCTTGTTTCTTGGGTTTGGTTTTGGAAGTAGTCTTTTTTGGTTTCTCATTTTCATACACTGCGTGTTCTCTGACTACGCGATGCACGATTGGCACGTCTTTGCCATCGATCTTATACACCACAACGTCTCCCACATTCACATATTCCTCTCTGTTCCAGAGAAAAAGGATATCACCCCTCTGGAAAGCAGGCTCCATGGATCCCGAAAGGACAACAACCATCGGGGAGTTGGAAAGGGTTATCAGCGACAGCAACTTCCAAAATGCAAAAGCCGAAGCCAGCACCATGGCCATGCTGAGGCCCTGGTTGAGTTGTTGTCTAATATTCATCAGAATGAGAAGGGGAAGGGGGTCTGGAGACAGCGGGACAAATTTTAGGTGGGCCTGTTGCACGCTTCAGCTGCATCGTCTATATCTGAGTTATTGACAAACGTTGATCATTGAGACAAGATGAAAAATTCAGAGTGGAGAGATATGCGTCGCTCGACGCGACGCATATTTACATACACCTGACACCGCGAACGCGGTCAGCATTCCTCTGAGATGGGATCGCCTTCAAAAACAAAAACTAACAAAAGGATACCGTGGTGTTGAGGGTGGACGGGACTTGGGAGCGCTGTTCAAGCACTTTGTAGCGGTTACTCATAGGCCACACTCATTTTCCGAAGAGGTACATAGCCGCTGAAAGGGGCTATTTGCCGAAAAATAGGTTCGAGAAACCACCGTATCGAAAAACACATTTTATGAGCTCAAGGTAAGTGAAAACATAAAACTACTGGCCGGGACCCACACTAATTGTTCACAGCAGGTACTCATCCAAAGCGCATTTTCGGGAGGGGCGTACTGCCCTGTTTTCGACAACACAGCAGCAGCCTTTTCCCGGGAACCAGTCACCCATTAGAGAGCCGCAACCCATCAGGGGAAGTGCAGTTGACGACGTTGACTTTGGTCGATCTTCGTCTCCATATGACACAGACAGTAAGGGACCACGTGACTACAATGCTGCGTTGATGTCTCAGCTAGAGTCTCAGAATGAAGAGACAGTGAATTTGATGGGTTCCAAGATTGCGGCTTTGAAAGGGCTTTCCCTCAAAATGGGCGACGAGATTAACAAGTCCAGACTAAACTTGAATGCGCTTGGTGGTGATATGGAAGCTACGAGAACACGGATAAGGGCCAACTTTGATCGTATGGTGGTTATGGCTCAGAAAACAGGAATCAGCTGGAAAATATGGCTTTTATTTTTCCTAGTGATATTCTGGATTTTTTTCTGGGTGTGGGTGTTTTAGCGTAGAAAAGAGTTTCATTAGAATATCCTATGGGCATCCAGTTGCTGGTTAAAGCCGTCAGCGACAAGCGCTCTGCTGACGGTTTCTGCATTGTCCATCTCAGCGACCATCTGCTCCACTAATAGTCTAGCTGGTCCCGAAGGCCATAACAACATTCCCTACTCACTTTGAAGGACTTCTTCACTAGCAGATTCATGGAGCTTTGGCGTTTGTGCAGCATCCCCGCTGGATACTCTAGGTCTGTTACCTCCCATTACACCACCCCTTCCCCTGATAGCTCGACCTCGAGTCCGCAGTGGCCGGCTCATTCCGGGGTAGTTGGTGCGCTTGGGGGTGATAGTGAGCCGTTTTCCCTTCATTTCTGTTCCCGACAGTCTGAGTGCTGGCTGCACGGCCGATAAATCTTCAAACTCCACATATGCATACCCTTTGGGTCTGCCTGAAACGTGGTTGTATGGAATGGTGATACGATTGATTACTCCGCAGTCGCTGAATGTGTCCTTCAAGTCGTCAGGAACGACCGTATCGTGGACATTCCCCACATACACCGATCGCGAGTCGATTTCCCGCTGGTTGCTGGGCTGATTAGGAGCCAGCTGCGGCAATGCGGGGACATTTGTTTCGTCCGGCACCGCCGGCTGCTGCTCGCTGCTGTCTGTCATTCTGCAATTGCAGCGCTTATCGCGTTAGTGATATCTTGGGAGATTCTTCAAGACCCTGGACTATCATTTTGACCGGATTTTCAACATCGCACTTTTCTGGGTTTATTTCAAAAAATGATATTACCCCAACATGTCCGTCCGGTTCTTATCAATCGGAGGAGGCCACAGCGACGCTGGTACGCGACGATCGACGGTCTTGTTGTGGGAGGGAAGACGCTAACAACCAAAAGAAATGAAAAATTAACTGATGAAAAAAAAAAAAAAAAAAAAACTTTTTGTTCTTTCACCTTAGAAAATTTTCCAGGCTACAGCTTGAGGAAGAGAGAGAAGCTTGGAGTGCTTGAGAGAAAGGCGGAGGATTCATTTCAACGTATCGCTGTTCTGAAATCCCAAGATGGTTTCGGTAAGAAAACGGAAGATGGCGCGGTCGTCAGTGCCGAAGGCGACTCGTCGGACGAAGGATCGCCAACGGCAGATGAAAATTGTGAGCAATCCGATAATCGCTTCCAATTGGGACAAGAGCTTGACTCTTGCTCAGAACTACGCGAATCTGGGGCTGAAGGCACGACTGGGAACGACAACAGGAGGTGTGGAGAAAGAGATCAGGATCTTGAAACCGGAGGAAGACAGTCTGGAGGGCATCGAAGAAGACAGTAGCGAGGCAGAGGAGACGCCTTCCGGGGATCCGTACGATCCTGCCAATATACCAGCTGGTACTGCAAAGATTTTGCGGGATGAGCACGGGAAGGTGTTGAAGGTGATTTACGGAACCAAAGGGGATGGGAACCAGACACACAGCAAGCCGAAAACTGAGGTTGTGAGACAACTGGAGGAGCTGGCAGACATCAAGGTGGTGAGACAAATAAGGCTGAGCGAGAGAGAGGCGGAGTGGCTTGCGGAGCTGTACAAGGTGTATGGAGACGACTACGAGAAGATGAAGTGGGACGTGAAACTAAATCCCTTCCAGCATAGCGCTGGAGAGCTCAAAAGACGGTTCGGAAAGTGGAGAAAGCAGCAGCAGCAGCAGCAGCAGCAGCAGGCATGAGGAGCGCGTACAGCCTGTTTCTCGTAGCATTTGGTGAATAAGCTGGTGTATTATATTTATCAGAGCATCGTTCTTATCCAGGGCTGGGAAAACAAGTCATAACGGGGGGAACATAAAAAAATTCATAACGACACTATATTTTTCGTTATACCTTCCTAATTAGGAAGGTATTAGAAAGAAGCTCTATACCTTCCCAATTAGGAGATACTAAAACATCATATGTTTTCCCATTTAGGAAATATAAAAACATCCGTCGATCATCTGCACACTGAAGTTGAGCGACGTTTTGCTAGAAGTGCCGGCCAACGCCATACTAAAGTCCCCTTTTACTATATATTCCCAAATAGGCAACTTTAAAATTTTATAACGGGAAAAAAACGAATATAATTCATAACAGCCAAAAGGTAGTGTGTTAACCCGTTATAGCTCGTTATTACCAGCCCTGTTCTTATCATCTGTATGGTGTACAGATGTGCAGGTAGAGAGGGTATGTTTAGAGAATATATTATTTTTCTCTGGCTAGATAAAACAGTGCTCCCGAAGAGAAAAGTATACTATCTAAATATATATATATTCAAAAGAGAGTATAAGCTCATATATGAGAAGGTATTCCCCATATTGCAGCCTATGAGCAGCCAGAAGACCGGCCAGAGCACGCACGGAACTCCGTCGATTTCCAGCTGGACAAAACAGGTGCGCGGACTTCCGTCGGCGGAGATTGTCCAGCAGCTCAACAGGCTGGCAAATAATGTTGCGGAGAAAGACGACAAAGTATTCAGCGGGTTCAAGATGACTCTGAAAACGAATCTGAGCGATCTGGAGCGTGTCAAAAGAACAGGCTCGGCCCTGGAAAAGGAGCTGGACTCCAGCCTCCGCCAGTGCTTGGACTCCAGTGAGTGGCTAGATAAAATATAACGGACCGGTGCTCGCTTACAACTGCCCCACGGGTAAACTGATAAGGAATATATATGAATCTATGAGTGTTGATCTATGTACATTGATAAGCGGACTGCGAAGCACCACCAGCCTAGAACCAGCCTCTCTTCTTCTCTGTGCGAGCGGCTCCAGCGTTAAGCCCGAGCCCGAACTTCTGCAAAGTGCCTTTGACGTCCCCAAACGACTCTCTGTCTCCTTGGATCACGATTGTGGGGTCCGACCCGGTCAGCACCTTTTTGGAGATTTCAATCAGATCTGTTCTAGTTACCCGATCGATTTTATCGCACATCTCCAGCACGTCCACCCTCTTGCCGAATATCTGTACCTGCCGGCCCATATCTTCTAGCTGCACCATCTTGCTCTCCAAGTTCATCATCAGCGAGGACTTCAGCTGGTTTTTGGCTCTATTCACCTCGTTATCGCTTAGCCCGCCCTTTCCAATGTTGTGATCCATCAGAAGCGACAGCTCAAACCCAAGTAGCTCAGCAGTTACCCTGTTAGCCTGTGGAATGCAGCTCAGTGATACTCCAAACAACCCACTGTCTGTGAAGTTGTGAATGAAGGACTTGCACGACTCCACAAACCCATACTGGTTCAGGATCCGTGTGTAGGCTCTGGAGTACATGCCCTTTCCTGGACCACCAGCAGAGAACGACCCTCCACCGCCGATCAGCATCTGCAGCGTTGCAAGCTTGTATACGTCGTCGTTTTCGAGTGCCACTCCTTCAAATGCAACATGGATGTGGTGGAACTCCTGTCCCAAGTATGCCAGCTCCTGCGGGAAAGGCGTAGAGTACTCGCCGCCCGTGTATATAGCGGGGTCTTTGACAGCAGGCTCGCAAAGAGTGTCCTTGAAGTCCTCGAAGTATTTTAGCGTCAGCTCCTCGGCCTGCTCCAACGGCGTGCCGCTCACTGCAACCACAAGGTTCTGTGGCTTGAAGAACAGATCCCTGTACGCCAGCAGCTGTTTCCTGTTAATAGTTTCGAGCTTTTCAGCGGGACACAACAGAGGACACCCCAAGTTTTTGAAGTCGTATGCCGTCTGCTGCACCAGCTCTGGCAAAATCAGGTCGCTCTGCAGCCAGATCTCGTTCAACTCGTAGCTTGTATTCGACAGCTGCTCGGAGATCTCCTCCTCCTGCAGCAGAGGCTTCGAAACTGTCTCACTCAGCATTTTGTACATCTTCTCCACATCGCCATTGAAAACGCTCGCCTGATATATCAGGGACTCTCTCGAGGATGCACACATGTAGTTCCCGCCCAGATGGTTCAGCGTCTCCATCATCTTTTGCCCGCTGAAGTTCTGCGTCGACTTGAATGCCATTTTGTCGATAATATGGGAACACCCTGTGAATCCATAGCGGTCCTCGTATCTGGATCCGGCATTCACATACATTCCAATAGCGCTAAAATGACTCGGGGTCTCGTCGACCACAAGCCTGATCCCGCTGTCCAACGTTTTGTGCTTCGTATTGGACGTGCTCAGTGGTGCCGCCGCTGCAGAGTACGCTCTGCTGATCCCAGTCCTCCGCTGTAACCGTCTCGGCAGTCTCGACATCATCTTTGTGTCTCAGTCGCCCGAAATTTGAACCTAAACCAGCCGGGAAAATCCACAGTTATCCCGCGAAATGCCTTGTATCTCTACGTGACCTGGTTATCTGCCTCCTCTCTTAGCGCTAGTAATGCAAACAACGTTATTCTCGCTGTCTCTATCCTCTCTCTTTTGTTATTACTAACAAAGTGAAAAAAGGTAGAAAAAAAAAAAAAAAAAAAGAAAAAAGAAAAAAAGCTCCACTCAGTAGGTACCCCTTACGTAATAAAGACAGGTTCCTTTTTTTGTTTTCCTTCCTCAACAGCCGATCGGCGCGGCGATCGGCTCCCAATTGCGCCTCCTTCGGCCTCTTCTTCTAGCCAATGTCTTTCCGGCAGCAGATGTCCACTGCGTTTTATCCCTCCTGTGAGGTCTGCTGTTCTGCCGCTGGCGAAACAGGCGTCATCAGCAACATCATTTCGCGTCTCTCCACACAGCGGAGCCCCCACCTTCGTTCCCCGAAGAATGGCGTCCACCAAATCTCTGTTTATAACATTCTGGTCTGATATAAATACTTGCGAGTCCCCTTTTAACGTGATTTTTTTTTTTTTCTCTGTGCACTTGTATTATTAGCTATACATGCTAAACATAAAAAAGAGGCAAAAGAACAGCCGGAAGCGAAGTTTCGAATACAAACAGACGGCGAATAAGCTTCAACAGCAAAACACACGTATTTCACGCTACCGTCCAGAGGTTTTCTCTCCCAAATAGCATCAGTTTTGGTCTCAAGACGAACACGTTCCTAAAACAAAAGAAAAGACCTCACATATATTAGCTAAACATGAGCCAAGCCACTATAACAGATCAGTCAGGCAAGAGACTGCCTCTGCTGTCGATGGACGAGCTGGCCAAACACTCATCGCAGGTGTCGTGCTGGGTCTCTCTCTACAACAGAAAGATATACGACGTCACCGGGTTCCTGGATCAGCATCCCGCAGGAGCAGAGCTCATTTTGGACTACGCAGGAAAGGATGTCACGGAGATCTTGGCAGACTCGGCTAGCCATACACACTCCGAGAGCGCGTACGAGATGCTGGACGAAGAGATGCTCGTTGGATATTTAGCGACAGAGGAGGAGACAGAAGAGCTCCTCACAAAGCATAAAAATATGGAGGTGGTTCCAGAGTCTATCGACCTCACGGAGTTTGGAGAGGTTCCATCAGAGGAGCTTCTTTCTGTGAAAACAGACCACCATGACGACTATCGCAAGCACAAATTCCTGGATCTCGATAAACCGCTGCTCATACAGGTGTTGACGGCCTCCTGGTCCAAGGAGTTCTACCTGGATCAAGTGCACAGACCCAGACACTACGGAAAAGGATCCGCCCCGTTATTTGGCAACTTTTTGGAACCCCTCTCGCTGACTCCGTGGTATGTGGTTCCCTTATTGTGGCTGCCTGTGAACTTTTACATTTTCTATGTGGGATTCACTAACCAGAGCAAGATCGTGGCTCTGTTTTTCTGGGCACTCGGACTGTTCGTCTGGACCCTGCTCGAGTACGTACTGCACCGCTTCCTGTTCCATCTCGACTACTATCTTCCAGAGCACCAGCTGGCATTCACTGTTCATTTCCTGCTTCATGGAGTCCACCACTATCTTCCGATGGACAAACTAAGACTTGTGATGCCTCCGACGCTGTTCTGTGCTCTTTGCTATCCATTCTATAGACTGGTGTTTGCCATCTTCCCATACTACATGGCGTGTTCTGGATTTGCTGGGGGCACTTTGGGTTACATCATGTACGATGTGACCCATTATGTGATTCATCATGCCAAACTACCAAAGTACTTCAGAGACCTCAAAACATATCATCTAGAACATCATTACAAGAACTACGAGCTTGGGTTCGGAGTCACCAGCAAGTTTTGGGACGTTATATTCCGTACTGAGTTGCATCCTCAAGATGTCTTTGAGAAAAAGAACTAATTACCCCTTCTTCTGGAAACTTGATATTTCCTCCTTTTTAATATACCTTTGTCATACTATGTGAAGCTTCTGAGAGACGACATGGCCATCTCAAAAGAGTGTTGTTGTTGTTCCTGTTGTTGCTGCTCCTGCTGCTGCTGCTGCTCATCGCTACTGCCTGAATCCACGTCAAACCCGGATCCGACTAGCTGCCGTGGGACCACGTCCTCCTGCTTTTCGGCTGTTAGAGCAGCATCAGCAGCCGATGCCTGTAAAACTCTGAAAACCGTTTGGTAACCTTGCGTGTCATCAAGGGAAGAGCTCACAATTGCGCACCAGGGCTCGTGTTCTTCAATGAGATTGATCTTGTTATCATCCACCACACCGCTCAACGCAGCGATGTGAGATGGACTCGTTCCCGGCTCTTCCCTGGTAACATCAGGAGGGTACTCACAGGCACTGAGAACCTCTATTCTCTGTGCAGTGTCCGTCTCTTTCAGGAGAATACGCCGCGTGCACTTGTAGCATTTCAAGAGAGCCAGATTCTTGGTACCGAATCTCTGCTGTCTCAACTCCCAGCCAAAAAGAGCTATCAACAGCATTGGCGTTTCGCAGTCTTTGTAACACTTCCGCAGCGCCAGAAGTTGTGACGGCGAAAGCACAGACATATCAAGCTCGCAGCTATCCAAAACGAGCTTCTTATTCAGCATCAGATCGGCCATATTAGACTCGAATTGCGACAGGATCTCAGGTAGATCGCTCAACTTTAGAAGATACTGTTTGCGTACCAAGCCGAGATCAAGCTCCGAGTTCCGCCAGATACAGCCCTGGTAGTGCTCTGTGGTGAGCCTCTTGAGATATGAGGCTATGAGATGGGCGCGAACCTGCTGGTATTCGTCCTGGAGTCGCTCCTCATCGTCGGATTCGAACAGAAAGTTTGTTACCAGCCCTCTGTGGCTGGAGCCGCCGTTGGAGGAGGCGTGGCTGGTGTCCAACCTGATAAGAATCACAGCATTGCAGTACTGGCAGTGGAGCTCGTTTTTCCTTTTGGCATGGCACTTCCAGCCGTTAACGGCGCACTCCAGAGGGTTCAGCTTGCGGTCCTCAACCGTCCAGTTGAGAACAGTGAACGAGCGGATCCGGTCCCGGATCAGATCCTTATCGAAAGGATCGTAGAGTCGCTCTCTCGGGCTCAACGTGACTTTTTTCAGCGACTTTTTAGGTCTCGGCGTGCTCTGGGCAGCCGTCTTGAGCAACGTGCCTGTGGATATACTCTCTGCTGACGACGTCGAGAGCCTCCGTTTTGCTAGCGGAGACTTTGGACAGGTTCTGGCACCAAAATGAGGCAAATGCGAGCGAACAGCAGAGCTGCTCCAGGAGTGTGATTTCGGAGACGGTGGCGAAAGGCATATGGACGACAAAATATCCCGAATGGCACGCGTTGTGTTCGGCGACCCCGAGTCCATGATCGTCCGGTTACAGCAGCCGAAAAGCCAATACAACCAGGCTCAATAAACACTTCACGTAAAGTTAACTTTGAGGTTAGAAATAATTGTGTAATCAATCCTCTGCTCCGAAAATTTTTTTTTCTCCTTTCCTTTCGTTCCACAAAGATAAACTCACATTGCACCCCGTAGTCGTAGCTACTTCAGCAACTGTTTCTCCAAACCGTCTCAGAACATCATCATGTCTGAATCATACAAACAGGACTTCCTGGAAGAGTCGCTGAGGATCCAGGCTCTCAAGTTTGGGAGCTTTGTGCTCAAGTCCGGACGCAAATCACCATACTTTTTCAACATGGGCCTGTTTTCCACAGGAAAATCGCTCAACAGCGTTAGCACCGCATACGCCAGGGCAATCATCGCGTCTGGTATACAATTTGATGTTCTTTTCGGCCCAGCATACAAGGGAATCCCGCTGGCAGCGGTGACGAGCGCCAAACTGTATGAACTAGGAGGTCCTGCATACGCCCATCTCGGTTATGCTTTCAACAGAAAAGAACCAAAAGATCATGGGGAGGGTGGCAGTATTGTGGGGACTCCTCTGGCGCAAAAGCGGGTCCTCATAATCGACGACGTCATGACCGCCGGCACCGCTATCAATGAGGCCTTTGAGATCATCAAGGCCGAACATGGTGTCACAGTAGGATGTATAATTGCTCTTGACAGACAGGAGGTCGTTAGCGGCTCCTCCCAGAGCGCCACCACAGCAGTCTCGGAAAGATACGGAGTTCCTGTTCTGAACATTATCTCGTTCGATGATATCATCAAAAGCCTGGAGAACACACTTTCAAAGGAAGAGCTGCAGCCTATTCTCGATTATAGAGCAAAGTACATTCCTCAGTGAACCTGAATTGTCAGCTTTCTCCCTCGCCCCGTGGGTCATCTGTAATCGCCTAAGCACGTATTCTCTGTATCTTTGTTTTCTGTATCTTGGGAGCAACCGTAGCATTAGCAGCTGGTGTCTTGATATAGGCACTGGCGGTCTGAGGGTTTCTCATTGTGAGAGGGGAATGTAATGGCACAATAGTGTTCATTTTAAATCCTCTTACTTTGCTCACTTCCAGAGGCTCGTAGTTCTCCATGAGCTCAGGAGGTCCCGGGAATTGCTTCACAGACTCCAGTGTTGTTTCGTGGCGTTTTAAATACTCAGACACCTTTACCATCAGCTTTCTCTTGGTCTTCAGCGTATCGTGTTGGCTCTCGCCCTCATACTTAATACCCACACGTATTCTTCCAGGATTTCCAAAGTCCTGTGGATGTGATTTCTCAGGCTCTAATACAGCAGCAATGCCCAACATTCGACACGCATCAACAATCGTCTTGGCCAGAGGATTAGATACGCAATACTCTAAACCTATTCTCCGTCCCTCCTTCACGCTCCGATTTTTATCAAAGTAGCATGGATACAACAGCTGCATAGATTTCAGCTCTGCCTGTTGCTCTTCTGTCAATGACTCAGGATTCACAGCATGTTTTCGAAACTCCTCCATATCCACTTCGGGCATCCCAGCACCTCCAGCACCCCCAAAACCCATTCCCATCTGCTTCATCATGGCCTCGAGAGGGTTTGCTGTTGGCTCAGCTCCTTCCGAACGTACAACCTGTGGTTTGGGTCTTGCAGGGGCTATTGGAGTCTTCAGATCAGGGTCGAACTCTGCGATATCCATATCCATGTTGTCGATGTCGTCGACATCTTCGATTTCCTCAAGTTGTGGCATTCTGCGGGCTATAAGAATACGTCGTTATATCCACAAGTGTTTGGTCTCTGTCTTCAAAGTCTTGATAACACTTGGAACACAACAAATGTCTTGTAATATATTCCACTATGTGCCTCATTTGATGCTTCTTCGTATTCCTTCAAAATATTCATCTAATGTTTCTCTCTCTCTCCAGATCTGAAAGTTATTTTTTTCTTTATTCCGGGTAACTTAAATCACGGAATCTCATAATTATAGATGGGATTTTGTGATCTTAAAGAAGTGCGTTACGATAATCAGATCCCCGGAGAATTCACTTTCAGATCTCAAATTGCGGCTCTTCCTGCCCACTATACACCACAATGAACTCAAGCGCAAGTGACCGTCACTCGGATTCCGAATCGGATTCCGAATCGGATCCTGAAAGCCAACACTCTAATTATTATGATGCAACCACAGATGATAACCTTTCAGAGAGCAAAAAGACTAGAAGATCCAGTCATCGTAAAAGGAAAGCCTCATCCAGAGTACAGATGAAACATCCAATAGACAAAGAGCTGGATGTTATCAGAAAGGACGCCAAAGCTGTACTTGGGAGCCTCGACGATCAGCATAGGTCTGATCTGTCTGTGCATCTATATTTCCTCCATATGCTCGATACTCAGAACCTTTTCATCTCCAATAAGTCGTTTTCATCGTGGCCTCTCATGAAGTCACATATACCAGTTCCAACTGACACTGGGAGGTATATGGATGAAGCAAAAATACTCGCAGATCCTGTGTCTGTGTGCAGAGATTGTCCCACGCTAAATCAAGCAGGCAAGTTGAAGCCCAAAGAATCTATGCTGGAGTTCAGAATACCAAAGGCTGACGCTTCAAAAGAGTTAAGTTTCCAGCTGAATGCGGTTTTTCAGAAAAAGGTTCACCAAAGAATCCATAATCTTAACTCTAAAAACGCTAGTAGAAGAACATCAAAAGTGAAATATTCTCCCATCCTGGAACCTCCAATTCAGCTTCCGCAACTTGTTGAGGAGCACATAATGAAGAAGCTCAACAGCGTGCTAGATGGTGTTATCGCAGCGAAAACTGAATCTCATGATTCAGAAAATAACTTCGGAAATATGTTCAACTGGCTGACGATTGCAGCCGTCGCTGACGATTATTCCGCACACCAAAGACTCGCTAAACTTTTCAGTCTTAAGTATAGACCGCTCGATCAACCAATTTTTGATGTCACTCTTTCAAACACACAAAAAGCTCGCTCCAATGGCCGATTTGAAAAGCAGCTTGCCACCAGAAATATTAGAGATGAAAGATTGCGTCGACTTCTTCTCAGGAAAGAATTGCTTTCCAGAAGAAATGAAGCCATATGGAAACGTGATTTCCTCATCAAAAGAAGATCTGATAACCTGGAATCATCCATTCGTGTTATGACCAAGAGGAAACGGGCAGGACGTCAAGAGCAAGACGACGCTACGTCTGGTAAATAATTGGGGGTTATTTTCAACGATCAGAAATCTCTGGAAATATCTCCTCAAGAGTCTCATCAAGCAAAACCAGAACAATGTGTTGGTTCAGGATAGAGTTTTGGAGAAGCTGAAATACAGAGTCAGCCGCAAATCTGGTATTGGAGCCCCCGAATACTCTGGAGCATGAGTCCATTAAAAACAGTTCAAAAATCGCATTGGCCTGTTGCCTGGAGTGCACCTTGTCTATCAAAGTCCTCTCGATGGAAGATTTACGTGGCTCCCCATTAGGCCACAGTGTATCTTGAAGCATCACTAAAAGGGCTGATATAGTGGAAACTTGCTTAAGCCTTTTCCCGACATTCACTCGGACCATTTTTTGAATTGTTGACCCCAGCAGCTGCTGCAAAATTAGTATAACTGCTCTTCCTCTCATCCAGACTTTGGCATTATTCAGCTGAAAAACTGACATCAGCAGATCACTGATTGGTTTCACAAATGAGACCGGGCGTTCATTTTGATCATTATCATTTTCATCCAAACTCGATAACTCCCTTTGCATTTCCCTCGATGGTTTTTCCAAGCTTTCATTAGAATCCTCAGAGGATTTGGATGGTGCAGATGCTGACGGTGTAGCATACAAGAACTGATTGGAAAGGTTATTATAAAGTCTGGTTGCGATGCTTGCAGCATTTTTTCTTCGGTTGTGACTAACGCTTTGCAACGACTCATTCAGTTCCATACCGAACACTTCACTGGATAGAAAATCTCTGAAAATTCGGTCACTGCATACCTCTTTTATTTTCAATAAGCTCTGAAGATACTGCTCAAGTTTATTTTGCCGCTCATCTATCAAAGTAGATCTTCGAAATTTCAGTACCACCTTTTTTTTGGGGAAGTCAAGAAGCTCAACTTGTTCATAGTTTGCCCTCAGATAGCTGTTGAGCTTGAAGAATTGACTGAATCTTCTTGCAACTAACCATCCAGCTGTCACAGAGCTCAAATCATCAGCTTGAAGCTTCTGGACCTCGATAATATACAAAATGAACTCTTTACCACCGTCTTCGGACCCATTGATATAGGATTGAATTCTGACCTTAGATTTTCCATATAAACTGTTGTCATTTTCTTGAACTGCATACTGCTGCTTTTGGAGTTCTTTGAGATGGAGCTCTCTGGAAAGACTGATTTTTGACTTGTTCAATATTCTCAATTCAGCCACATTGTTGGTGATTTCAGCTTTCTTCAGTAGAGAATCAATTATAATCAATTGCTGATTAAGTTTTCCAATTTCTTCTGTAAGTTTCTCGATTTCATCTCCCAAGTAGAGGTCCCCTGGGGGTGCCAGTTTCAATTCTTGGGATGACTCAAGAGTTGGAACGGAATCGGGTCCTCTTTCGTCAGCGAAATTATCATCCTCATTATCAAAAAGTGTCGTAGAAGTTCTCTCTAAATCTGTCTGATCAGAGCTGTCGTCAAAAAGACCGGAACCACTAGTATCATCACCCCCAAATAAATCCCTTTGTAAGTCCTTACTGATTAGTCTTGAGTTGCGAGGAGTCGAAACACTTGATCCCAGGCTTGAGACTGAAAGGTTCGAATGCAATACAGTAGCAGTAGGGTCTTCTTGCGTGGTTACTAATGAGCTCATACTCATCTTTCCTGATTGTTCATCATTCATGATTTCATTCAGAGCATCTTCGACGGCCTTCAAAACTTCCTCACTGACCTTTTCAGAGCCATCATCGCTGGATTGATCTTCATCATAATTAGCCAGTGGGTCACCATTAACCTCGTCCTCATCCAACACGGGCTCACCTGTGCGGGGTCGCTGCAGATGCTCTCGGTTTTCCATTGTCAGTAGCTTCAGAAAGAGATCAGACTGTTTGAAAGCTACAAAATCTGTTTTTTGCATTCTCTCAAAAACACTCCTCAGTAAGATGAGAACACTTCGTCTTGCTTTAGAATATAGTAAAGGATCGTCAGGCTTGGTATCACAAAACTGGGCAACATCTGTATAGCATTTAGAGTCAATCTTGAGAAGCCTAGTACCAAAGAAGTGACCAAATATTTGTCTGATATCGTCGGCCTGCGACATAGTACTCTTCAGACCTTCAATGTCTTGCTCATCGGATTCTTCATCAGAGTCATCATTCCTGATTTCTTCGAGAGGGTTCCTGAGACCGTTGACAACAAGCCAAAATTGCAGTAACGGTGTTCTTCTCCTCTGTTCCATAAATTCGGTAAAAAATGAAAGACACGAAGGATCATTCAACACATCATTCAGACTCAAGTCAAGATCTATATGTAAAGGCGCCGGGGGAGACTTGCTGGGATCATCCCTATTTTCAATAAGGTGGCGCATTCTGGCTTCTGTAGCAAAGTTCAGTGTGTTTAATCTCTCTGACATAGTCTGTTTAATGGTGTTTTTATCATTTTTCTGGTTGTCGCTCTGATCAATATCTTTCAAGAGCCTGCTCGTCTGCAGTGCTAAATAGTATTTGTACTGCTTGAGATCGGTCCAGGAACGGCATTTGTTCACTTCCTTCAGGATTTTTTCAAATCTGGCGTCATCAGCCTTAACAGTGAGTCTGTTTCTCATCAGGAACTGGTTTCTCGATTTTCGCAATTTGCTCACAGATGACGAGTAGCTGTCCAGGGAGTGCTTACTCAGAGCATTCCTGAACTTTTTCACGTTGAATCTTTCCTCCATTATGCTTCCCAGTTTCCTTTCAATAATCTGGTTGTAAAAGTCAGGATCTACAAGAGTAGAGAACACTGGAAATAGAACACAGTTGGTCACCAACTCTCTTAGTAAAATCAACACCGGAGGTGATCCGATTTCTTTCTCGTCGACAAGAAAGGGCAACACCTTCGAGATAACTGAGCTCATCCACTTTTTTATGTGTTCTTCCTGATCAACGCTTTTAGGTCTGATCGCAGGATGTAGTCTGCCCTTGTTGTAGTTTGATGCTACGATGTTATCTAGATCCCACGTATTGGTGAGAGATCTGTTGATGAAGGACTTTTTATTGCGTACAACTTCGTGGGCTTGAACAAAGTTGTTGAAGTGCTCGTTAAGAGCCGGGATCATCTTGTAGACAAGCAATTCGCTGAAATCGATATTTTCTAGTCTCGATGAGAGTTTTGTGATGATAGTGCAGCATTGTGTAGTGAGTTGAGCTTCGAAAGTTCCGTCGTTCGAGATTTTGCAAAACCATGAATGAACATAATCTCTTATTATGAGCTGTATTATGTTCGAGAGTGTGTCCTTAATAATGAAGCTTTCAGGGAAAAGAGAGTCCAAAGCTGAAGTTGAGGTTTCCTGTTTCAGTATTTCTTGTTCTGCAATCCAGTGATGTTTTGTTGTGAACTTTATTCTCGGCCATTTTGTCTTATTGATCGCTGTCTGTGCACTATTTTCCTGTCGGACGCTTGCTACTAGTGATGAGAAGCTGAAAACAATCCAAAATTGCACTAGAAGTGTAAAAAAGGAACCCAGAACTAGCAGGTAAACATTATATCCCACTTTGAAAGTCACGAAACATGCTAAGACTACGGCCGAAACAGCTCCTATCTTGCCCAAGTTCAGGTCCAGTCCTCTTTCAAGCGTGACTTGGGTCCTTTTGCTCATAGCCGAAGCACTTGATGTCTGACTATACTATATGTATCTCTATTTATGAGACTTCTTGCCTGATCAAAATAAAAAAAATATTGTTTATCAATATATAAATATTTGGAGTCGTTACCAGGTTGTGCTTTTATTAAGGTCTGATCAGTGGTCTTTGGTACAATAAAAATCATGAAGCATGTCGGATAAAGATAAAGGCAGCAAGAGCTCCTTTGGAAGACGGACGTGGGATGAAAAGGATTACGAGGAACGAGCGAAAGAACGACAGCAGCAAAAACGGTTGGAGAGTGCGAGGAAAAAAGATGACGCAGTGTCTGTTGGGGCATTCTTTGCTGCTAGAGAAGAGCAGATCAACAGAATAGATTCACTGAGTAAGGTTACGTTTGTTGAGTCTTTGAGCTCTAAAGAAGCGGGATTTTATTGTGACGTGTGTAGGAGAAAGTTCAAGGATAATCTGAAGCTGATAGATCACCTTAACTCGCGAGAGCATCTTGTGAATTCAGGGTTTGCTGATGAAGACCAGCTTCAAAAGCAGGTGACTTTGGAGCAAGTTATTGAGCGATTGGAGTTTTTGAGGAAGAAGAAGCAACGACAATGGGAAAGTCAGCAGGAACTGGTGGATTTCTCTGAACATATAGAAAAAAAGGACCTGCTAGAGGGTCAGAGACGCGAAAAGAGACGCGATAAGCAACAGAGGAAGAAACAGAAAAAGGAGCCACAAGCCAAGGAAGACAACTTGAATCCGGAAGATGCAGAGCTTCAGAAACTGATGGGATTTAGCAGTTTCGGGGCTGTCCAATAAATTCTGCCAGTAGACTTATTATATTTATCTTTTCTAAGAGGGGCTGTGCAACATAAAATATCAAGGGGCAGCGGCTAAAGAGCGATAGATCACACAAGTACCCAGTTTGCTCACCCAGCCATCAAGCATGACCGTTTTCGCGCCCTATATCTATGCGTGGGGCAAAGGCGATTCAAACAGCTTCAAGATCTGCGATCTCGGAGACGTGTCAAAGAAGCTGAACCTTTCTCACGTAACACTAGCATTTCTAGTGAATGACCGATTCCAAGAGATCGAGAAGTGGGAACACGACATTCATCGGTTCGATGGCCACGTGATTCTGTCTATTGGTGGAGCTTCTGGTGAGTATCCCTCAGAGCGGCTGTCTGTTGAGGAAGAGTACCAGCGGCTTTTGACTCTGTTATTAAAGTTGAAGATTAGATCGATAGATCTCGACATTGAGGGACAAACTCTCACTAGGGTTGACAGGGTTGAGAAACTGGTGGGAATCGTCAAGAAAATCCAAGACTATCTTGCTCCAGACCTGTACATCTCACTAACGCTGCCGGTTGAGTTCTCGGGTGGCTTGAACGAGCACGCAATCCAGACCATTAAAATGTTCAAGTCTGAGGGAGTGAATCTGCACATCATAAACGGCATGATCATGGATTACTACACAAAGCTCCCGAGTGGCTCCTCATGGGGTAGAGAGAACATCCGAATCGTGGGCGAGATGAATTTACAGTTACGACGGTTGTTTCAAGAGAAACAGAGCAGCGATATCTGGAAAATGATGGGAGTGTGTCCGATGATCGGTTATAATGATGATCACTCGATCTTCACGTTGAAGGACTGGAAGATGTTACTAGAGTTTGTGAAGCAGAAAGAGATAGGGCTGGTGACGTTCTGGGCTATCAATCGAGACCAGGTTGCTCCAAAGTTGGAGACGCTAAAGCTGAAAAAGAATGTCTACGCCTATTCAAACGCTCAGGAAAGGGACTTCGCATACTGCGAGAAAGTGGTTGAGACCTTCAAATAAGTACATACACGAAAGACACCAACTATGTACAGGAGGCAGTAAACTATAAGCTGCTGATGTTGATAACCTTGCCGACCGTCTTGAAATAATCCACAATGTCACTATTGTCATCTCCTTTATCCAATACAACCAGGTTCTTGGCGATAGCAACATCTTGCTCAAACTTGACAGCCTCTTTGATATTGTTGGGATAGTTTATCAAGATGAAATTAGTTAGTGACGGAGAGTCCTTTTTCAGGCTTACAGTTTTGTCGGCAATCAGGCGTGTGAAAATCCCTGGAGCCAACCGATAGCTGAAGTTGTAATAGCAGGAGTTGGATTTCTTATCCACATTATCTAAGGTTTCCTTCAACAGCAGCCCGTACTTTGACGACTCGTCATTAAGCTGACTCTCAATAAGCTCATTCAGATCCACAATGGCAGTTTCGGGACCAATAGACTTCTTGAGTTTCTCTATCTGTTTTTCCCTTTGCACACCAAATGGAACTAGATAGAATGCAGTAGAATCATCAAACAGGAGCTGTTTTCTCTTGATGACCTCTAGCTGCTTAGCCCATTCTTCATCAGTGTAGGTGTTCTTCCGCTTACTGAGTCCTCGGGAAGGATCCTGTTTTCCAATCTCCCTGATAACTAGGCCAAATATCAGAGTTCCGACAACACCAATGGCAACAAAATACCTAAACTTGGGAGCCTCTTCTCTTGTTGGCTTGAAAGCGTATCCTCTATGAAATGATATACTCTGGGCGCCTGGAATCGGCGGCGAGAGTGCCGCCAAACGGGGTCTTAAGCAGGCCTTGTTGCGGTATATACGAGAGAGCATCTCAGGTCGTTGTGACTGTATTGGCCCAGTCTTATTTGAAGACGGAGCGCTTATCGATTCATCAAACTTGTTGTAGATGAGACGAAAAGTTTCGGTCTCGTAGAATGATTTAAGCAAATCCCGCACTAGACATGTGTACGTAATCAGATATTCTACAGATCTGTTATTACATAACTTGCGCTCGTCAGCTGCGGGTCGAAGTTCCTCTTTTGGATGTTGATGGCTGATGGATACGAACATCCTCCAAGAGGTTCCTCACCTGGTTACACGTAAGCTTCACTACGAGACAGCGACTAGACGTTTCATTGCTGATAGTTCAGGTCGTTTCGAAAGTCTTACATAAGCATTATAACATCCATACACCGGGGAAAACTGACTTGTGGACTTTGATATTCAAAAAAAAAAAAATCGCTGAATAGTATTCAAGGCTAGCAAAGGGTAGAGTACCTGCCAAGTTACATCCAGATATACACGTTCAAGGGAGAATGTCGCTAGTTAACCTGGCAAATGTGTGTGCGCATCTGCAAAACTGCACGATGGCCAGGCTACAGCTGGCCAAAATACCGTACACGAAGCTGCATCTAGAGATAGCTCTAGGTCTCCATAGAGAAGGGTTTGTTGAGTCTGTGAGAAGGGGGTCAATCACAGGCCCAGATACAGTCCCTGTAGAGGTGACAGAGGACAACATCTCTTCCAGAAGACTGTGGCTGGGTTTGAAGTACAGAAATGCTAAACCTGTTCTCAGCAAGATGCATCTGATCTCAAAACCTAATAGAAGAGTTTATTGCAGCGCAGAGGAACTTGAAGAGTTTTCCAGTGGAAGAAGACTCCGTTTCATAAAGCCCCTGCGGCCTGGAGAGCTTGTGTTTATCCGGGGGAAAAATAAGGAGCTTGTGAGTCTGCGTGAGGCTGTTCAGAAGCACATGGATGGTGAGCTTCTGTGCAGAGTGAGCTAGCTATAAGGCTCTTGCTGTATATATATAAATCTCGAAGAGACTGAAAATGTTATGACAAATAATCTGACGCGTAGAAAAAGATAATTGTGTGTGTAATTGTAACGGTCCTCTCTATCAGAAACAGAGTTGACAGAGAGAGATAGCGAGAATGACCAAGAACGATATTGTCAGCCTGCTGGTAAGGTCCAAAGTGGTGAAGCCCAGACCTAGCCCTGCCAAAGCGAAAGAGCAAGCCTACGACTCAGCCAAGACGCCCTCTTCTAAACTGACAAGGTCTTTGAAAATACAGGGGTCTATCCACAGCTATGGGTTGCGACGATACAGCTCCAACTGCAGTCTTCTAGGCACCCACGCGCTAGTCTATCGACATCGATGTATGGAGACGCCGTCCGCGGTCGATGGTATGTTCAAGGTAGCTGGGTTTGATTTGGACGGTACTTTAATCGAGACCAAGACGGGAAGGCGGTTTGCTACGAATAGTCAAGACTGGAAGTTCAAACATCATACTATTCCCCGGGTCTTGGGAAAACTTGCAGATGATAGCTACACAATAGTCATCTTCACTAACCAGGGTGCCGTGGTGAACAAGGAAGGATCCAAGAGTTTGGATAACTTAGTGAGGAAACTGGACAACGTCTTGTCCGAGCTTCCCGAGAATGTCTCGGCGCTGGTTTACGGAGCAACTGCTCGAGGAAAAGGCACGGCAACAGGGTCTTCAAAGACTCTTCATGGTCTATTCAGAAAGCCTGCCACAGGAATGTTTGATCAGTTACTGGCAGACCTTAAGATAAAAATGTCGCAGGTTGATCTAGAAAAGAGTTTTTACGTCGGAGATGCTGCAGGACGCAATGAGGACTTCAGCGATTCAGATTTGGAGTTCTCTCGTGCGTTAGGGTTGCAGTTCATGACTCCTGAGCTGTTCATTGAGAAATACGCTCCCACTGGTACAAATATATCCCAAGCATGAAGCATGCAGCAAGATGGAATTCAGATTGCATGCGATAAATTGGGACAACGATCTATCTGGGAAATAGGCCACATGGACACGACAGGCAAAGCATCTATCGTGTCTTTAGTGCCAAACATAAACTCCTTCTACTGGCTAAGACTAGTAACGAAACAATGCATATCTGAGCCGTACAAGCTGAAAACCAGTTCATTTGGCCGCAAAAAGCATACGTCTCTCATCTTCTCCTGCAAAAAGGTCTTTGTCTGTGGGTCAAGATCCGTGATGGTAATCAAATTGGGTTTTGAAGCCTCTTCATATGAAAGGTAAGTGTTGAATAGAACAGTTTGAAAAGTTCGAGTAGCACAGAGAGTACTGAATGAAGAAAAAATTCTCAAAGGTTACCCGGCTCTCAGTTTTTCTCAGGAAAAGGCACAACAAAATAATAAAACAGATCTGGGAACACGCACGAGATTGAACCATCTGGCACAGTACACATTAGACAATTCACGAATCACAGAGCTCCACCCTGGTTGGTCTTGAAACAGCAATGACAGTAGGAGTAAAGCAGGAGATAAAAGATGGGGAGGAGCCAAATAAAGAGGATCAGGAATCGGTTGCTGGCGATGAGGACGAGTCATTCCAGGAGGCAGATCCTGTAGACGATGATGACTATGAAGAAGAAGAGAAAGAGGATGATGAAGAGTGGGTGAAGAGTGAGGAGGAGAAGGGGGATGAGTTTGCTGCTACTCAGAGTGCTGCTCCGGCTAATTCTGCTGCTGCTACTACTACTTCTGCCAATGTCATTCCCGATGATGACGATGATATATTTTACGTGGAGGTGACCAAAACAAGGGGCCGCGGAAGACCACGATTGTCGAACAAGAGAAAACGCGGTGAAGACGAGCCCGAGATGGAGACTATAACGCTAAATGGAAGGACAGTTTTGGTGGACGAAGACGGGAACCCTATTCGTGTGAAAGCAGACGAGGTCGTGACTCCGGACGATCCCATAGGGGATACCAAGGTTAGCAGAAATGGAAGGTTGGACAGCGGAAGAGAGTACAAAGGTGCTGTTTTCACTGTCCTGGGTCATGGAGACAAGCTATTCATGATTGCTACGGAGGCCGCGCGGTTTGTCGGGTACAGAGACTCTTACTTTTTGTTCCAAAAACATAGAAAGCTTTTCAAGGTTGTTGTTTCTGACGATGAAAAGCTGGATCTAATTCAGCGTCATATTCTACCTGGGTCTTACAAAACCCGTGCATTGTATGTTGTGGCAGCGCGCTCGATGTTCAAGGAATTTGGTGCCAAGATAATTGTTTCTGGAAAGCAGGTGATTGACGACTACTACGAAGAAAAAGCTTTGGCGGATGGGGCACATCGCGGAGCCCCGGCAGTGATTTCTGTTGACTACTATGGTGGCAGCGGATACCAGGGTGGCGGTGACCATAAAAGGGCAAGTATCTTGGGCATGTCGTCAGGATTTGATGTCAGCTCCGTTTCTCCAAGTAATGCTCCTCCAACTTGGATGTATGACCAGGCTCTCAGCGTGAGGAGATTTGATGCTGAACTTCTCAACGACAGAATCGAGATTCTGCGCTCCCGGGTACTAAGAGACCCTTATACAGGAGTGAACTTTGCATCTGGAATCACCCAACCCACAAAGTTCAAGATACGCAAGCTGGAGAGCGGCAACAAACTGGTTTTTGATACTGTGATCAGCGATAGTATTCACATCAAAACGGGCTTGAAGGATGTGCCTCTGAGTTTGTTCGAAGATGTTGTTGATGAGGAAGTGAAGCAAGCAATTCTGCGGCAGCAAGAGCTGGAGAGTTCCTCACAGTAGCGTGCTACGCGGACAAATCCCCGTTTTTTTTTCTGTATATTAAAACACGAACTAGGACCATAAATACGTTACCATAGTTACCAACCTACATATAGGGCCCCAACCTGGTTATAAAAGGGGAAAGTTCCCATTTGATTTTAATCCCCTTTTCCCAACTACACATTCTTTTGTTACACAAGCTCAGCACAAGTATGTTGCTTCACGTGTTATTCACATCATGGGCTAGCTGTTGCTCCATTCTAGGCTACGTGCTGTGTTGACCTAATAGTTCTGCACGCCAACTGGCACTTCGGAGTGAGTAGTTTGCGCTAGCTGATAAACGACTACATCCTCACACCATACATGATCGCGAAAAGAAAAGAAAGATTTATCAAAATAAAAATATAAGCCTCAGGAAAAATGCAATGACAAGGACTCCGATCTCAGTATAGATAACAGTATCGGGTATCTAGCAGATGACGAGCTGCACTATAAATGTCTTCAAGCAGCCTACAGCAAGGCTCGAATGTTCCAGCAGGCGTATCCGTACTGGCGGGTGCCTTTTCTGGTCTGATTTGCCGTTTTGTGGTGGCTCCTATTGATATAGTCAAGATCCGATTGCAGCTAAGGCCCCACGACAGCCGTTATCTCGGTGCGGTGTCAACACTTCGGACGATAGTGAAAAACGAAGGAGTATTCGCTCTTTGGAAAGGAAACCTGCCAGCAGAAATGATGTACATTGTGTACGGGAGTGTTCAATTTGCATCATTCTCGTCACTTAATACGCTGTTCTCGCATGCAGAGCAAGCGTATGGTTTGGTATTACCAGGTCCTCTCCATTCTGTCTTGATTGGATCTATGGCGGGTGGGATCTCAATAGCGGTGTCGTACCCTTTGGATGTGTTGCGAACACGGCTGGCCTCATATGAAACTAAAAAGTTTGGCTCGTTTATAACTGAGATCAGAAAGATTAGCAGAACACAAGGGATAAAAGGTTTCTTTGGCGGAGTCTTGTTATCAATGAACTACGTTGCTGCTTCTATGGGTGTTTCATTTGGAACTTACACCTTTCTCAAAAGTCGGGCGGGCCTCGATTTGACAGAGCCAGGCTGCGGACTCTTAGCCGGAGCATTCTCAAAATTTTTAGTTTACCCCATGGATCTCATGCGAAGAAGAAAGCAAATGTCTGACAAGACGTCTACGCTAATAATGTTCTCCCGGATTTTGAAAAATGAGGGCGTGCGAGGCGCATACCGTGGACTTCTTCCAGCCATAGTCAAAACTGCACCTTCCACGGCCGTGAGTCTTTGGTGCTACGAGAGAGCTGTCAAGTGGCTCATGTAGCCCTATATTAATTCTCACTATGTGCGTCTAAAAAGAATATCCTTCCAAATATCCCTCTTCCCCGAGCAAAGCCTCCCATTTTTCATACTCAAGACCAAGCTCACCTTTGAATCTTCTCTTCAACTCGGTGCTGAAAAGTTTCTGATAACTCCAATCCAGGAAGTCTTCCATATTATAACTGTACTTATTGAAAGGCTGGGAAAATATCTTGGCAAGAGAAGATATGTTTGGGTGGTAATGGTGAATCAGACTGTCGATTTCCCATATACTAGATTCAATGGCATTGGTTTTTGCTGGGTCAGGCTCATTTTCGTCATATGAATCATGGAACTCTTCGCCGGTGTCTTGAGAGTGGATCAAAAGCATGCAGGTCGGGTGTTTTTTGAGCAGGTTATAGATGAAGGGAAGAACGCAAACGATCCCTGCAGGAGGAGCAGTTAGTGACAATCTCGCCAGTCTTTTGATGAAAGATGCTACAATTGCCGAGGATAGATGGGTCGATGACATAAACACATCAAGCAATCGAAGGAACCGCGACCTAATTGGCAGATGCAGCAACACTGGTCCCAGAATAGCATAGAGCTTTGTGAAAAAATCGGGATACTCCAGATTGTGTCTCTTCATGAGCTCCCAAAGCCCGTTGAGAGATAGGATAGAGATGCTCACATCTCCAGAGTCAAAGCCTAAATTATAGGAGTCTGTTAGAAAGTCCATGAGTTTTGTGGGGTTGTTGAAGAAGGGTATGAGCCGTTTGTGAAGAATTGTTAATAATGCCTTGTACTGTGATGCTGAAAGAGGCAGATTGATCAACAGGAGGGAAGCCCTTTCAAAATGAAAACGGAAGTTGGACATGTTGCCCATGGCCTTCAAAGGTGGATTGGATACAAAGAAGGTGTCTGCTGTACCTTCTTCCACAGCAGAACCAATTATGGTGAGGGTGTTGGAGAAAAATAGTCTTTTCTCGTCAATCTGAAGCGGGGCAAGTTGTGGAATTATGTTTTGGAGTTCGCAGAAAAAGAAGAGCCGGAGGTCCCAGTATTTCGTGAAGTACGTCTCTTGAAACTCGAGAATCAAAAAATTGTCGATTGTGGCGTCTTGGGGCACGATCTGATTGGAGTTTCCTGTGGTTAGCAGGCGATGAAGAATGCTGCCGTACAGATTATTGGCAAAGAATGGTTCTCCTGCGTTAGGGCCCATATGCTTTGATTCCAGTTGCACCAGTTTCATCAGAAGGTCGAGGTTGTCTATTTTCAGAGAATATACTTCCTGTGTATCAATTTGAAGATCCCAAATGTCGAGCAGGGTGTCTTTGTACTCAGTGTATCTGGAGGTGAGCCAGGCTTTCACTGTCTGTTTCTGCTGAGCGTCTTTTCTGCTTGGTTTCAGTTGGTTACTAGAGATGAGGGACTCAAATATCTTGAACAGGGTCAAAGACAGAAACCGTGTAGTGATGTCGATGCCTGAGGAATTGGATTTGTGCTTGAATTGTTCTGCGGCATTCTGAAGCTCTTTTATGAGTATCCCGATGTTGTTGTAGTGCTTTGCGGACTGTTGGACCTGGTCATGATAGGTTTTGATTTTGTCGATGCTGAGCAGTTTGGACGGCTGTTTCGACGACAGTTTGTCCTGTTTGCTTTTGGCTACCGCCATATTGTGAAGGAGGTCCAAGTGAGCTGGAACGATGGACTTGTGAGACTGGTTACGAGATCAGGCAAGGAGAGCATTTATGATATGGGAAAATTTTCAGATGTGAGAAAATATTTTATAGAGAGAGAGGAAAAAACAAAAAAAAAAAAAAAGAAAGCCATTACGTCACCGATGACATAATCATCACTCTCCCTTTTCAAGATTGAAAGATGAAAATTTTCCAAAGACACCTTACTGAGTTGGAGGAGGGAGGATGGAAGAAAAAAAAAAATTGGTTCCCAGCTTTTGCTAACTATGGATGGATATACTTCCTTTTAGAACCTCGTATATCCTTCCTAGTTTTTACTAAGACATGATGAAATATGTGCGTTGTTTGTTAACACGTCCGGTTTCCCTTTCCTTCCGGGAAAACGGGGCCTTTTCTAACGAACAGGTCTCTGGGTTATCATGGACGAAAGCGTCTGGCGCAAAAATTATCTTGTTACAAGCATTTTCGAATGTTACAAGACGCTTCTATTACATTTCTGACCCCAACTCAGTTGAACTTGGAAGGAGAATTGGTGGCATATACATATACTGTATGTGTTTGCTTCGTTAAACTGCAAATCAAAGGTAGATCCCTGTAGTTTCACGATGCTCTGGGATCTGTATATGGTTTGCTAGATCGAGATGATGCTATCTTTGAGCGTTGATTGGGATCCTTCATTCTGTGGAACCTGATTATGCCGGCTAGTTAGCTGATTGGTAGGCACATACGCTATTCCTCGTCGTCGCCTATATCGATTTCGGGGATCTCAAAGTCTGAGTCGTCCGAAGGAGATCCACTTGACATGACAGGTGCTGCCTCCGTGAGTGCCTCTTCTGCTGGAGGCTGGTCCTCTTGCTGTAATATGGTTGTAGTTTTGTAGGGTCCAGTAGTGTCGGGATCACGTAGCTCCCTGTCCAGCTTGATTCTTTTCGGAGGAGACTGTGGCTGCTCGGCTACGCGTTTGGGGACAGCAATCTCCGCACGCTGTGGTAAGGGTTCTTGCTCCGGTTGCTGGGCCGACTCGGCTTCTTGCTCGGGGTCTGAGAAGTCCTCACGAGCCGCCTCCTCGAGGGAAAAGTCCTCCAGTTTCTTCATTCTTGAAGCCTGCAGCGGAAACCGCGGGTTTATAAGCACGCTGGCTAGACCGTCTTCGGGGCCTATGAGATTGACAATCATGGGCAGAAGCGAAACACTCGACTCTGAGTCGCCAGGGAAGATGAGTGCGGTTTCCAGCAGTCTGATCAGCTCCGTGTTGTCTGGGTCCGTTCTGCCGCCGTTGATCTCCGTTCTGTGTCTGACAGCGTCAAGAACAATGAATCTGGCTATCTCAGTTCTCTTAGTGGTCCCAAGACGACACTTGCGCAAAATCACACTGAAAAACCGTCTCACAACGTTCAGTTTGGCCGATGACGTACTGATAACGAACAGATGCTGATGCGACAACAGGTCCGAGAACGAGACAACGCTCTTGGCTCTCTTTGAGTGATGCTGGTTCTGCTTCTTCTTGTCTCCTGGCTGCCTGACGTCTGTGGAAACAGAAGCAGGAGACACCCGAGGCTTGGAGAGAATAAGAGCAGCGTCGATCACCTTCACAATCGACCCCACCTCGCCAAACAGCTCCAGCTGCTCCAGACTATCCGACACCGTTTCCAACACAAGCAGAATCATGTCCACATTGTCAGTCACCGCACGGGCATCAACAACAGTCTTCTCTCCGCTCCGCTTGGTTGGAATCAGCGTGTCAGCAGTGGCCAGAAGAACACCAGAATGAACAACAACGTCTCCGCCAAATGCACTGATCAAAAATCTCACTAGTCGCAGACCTATGCAGTTCGTTTCCACTAGAGAATATGCTACACCCCCCTTGATCGAGAAGTCTCTGATGTCCTTCTTGATTGGAGTGAAGTTCAGGTTGAATCCCATAAGAACCTGACAAATAAGCACCAGATATCCCAAAGGCAGCTTCACGCTTGTTTGGAGATGGCTACTGAGGTGCTCTATTAAAAGACTCACCAGAACGTCGAGTCTTCTAGGCACCTTCAGCACATCCAGTGGGTTTTCAATGACATTGATGGCTAGAGCATCGAACGTCATCTTGATTTGTGAAGGGTCCTGAGGAACAGCAGGTAGAGCATCCAGGCAGGCAGCAAGGTCCGGGTCGTTGTCAAGGCTGAGAAACTCAGTGTAAATCAGACATACAGACTTGATCTCGACTAGGAGCTGGTTCAACCTGGACCTCCAAGAATCAGCAAGACTATTTCTGGAAAGACAGAACGACAACATTGCCAGACTTCGGAGTATGTACTGCCTGAGATCTTTTCCAAACTTGCTGTAGTTTGTTCCGCTGTTCAAAATCTTCAGTAGCAGTGTCTCATACCTGGCTCCAAATGGTCTGAACGTGGTGGAGTTATTAAGAAGCAAATCATAAAGCAGTACAATAGCCTTCTGAGGTACTATTTTCGCAACATCTAGCAATGAAGAGATTATCGACGGTAACTTTGGAGTGAGAACCTCCCTAGTCAGGCTAGGCTTGCCCCGAATCATCCCGATTATATGCTGCAGTGCATCGCACGCACTTTCTAGAGTAGCCACCTCCTGGCAATGTGGATTGGAATCGTCCTCAATGAAACATTTGGTCTCCAGGATTTTAGTTAACGAGCTGATAAACTCCGAGCTGTGTACAGAAACAACAACCTCAAAATGAAGAAGCGCTACAACAACAAGCTTGCATCCTATCCAGCGATAGTGTGTCCTGTTAGACTTCAGATAGTTGTTGATCCGACCACAGAGATGCGCTATTTCCACCTTATCTGCTCTTTCTACTGTACTGCTTTGAGCCAGAATAGAGAGGAGATAGGAAAAATCAATCTCTCGAATACGGTCCCCCTCTAAAAGAGGCAACACTGATCCCAGCGATACATATTCAGGTACTGGCATGCTTGTGATGGGGACGTGTTCCTGCGAGGTATCCTTCTTGCCTCACTCATCTCAAGATCTCCTCTTGTCTCTCTCAAGATATAACAAATCTTTGAAAAATTAGGGGAGTTAGTTGTAAGGAAAATTTGCACACCCCTGCACCACCACCAGGGCGGTTTTTTTCGAGTGATTATGTCAGCTGGATTACGTACCAAATGATGTAAATAATCTCCCCGCCCTGTACCATTTCGACAAAGCCAGGAGACACCTACTTGGTGCATGGGAACATCCTTGGTCACTAGATAGCCGACTTGTGGATTCAAGATACCCTGGTAAGGATAGACTCGTTTTAACAGCTTTCTGTCTATCTTTATATTAGGGGTATTCAATGCACTAGGTTGCACTCCCATGTTTCTCTCTGAGGGGAGCAATTGGTTAATCGGGTCATCTGGAACCCTTTCAATCGTAATGATAAGAAAGCAGCCATCCGCTTTGATGTATTTGCTGCGTCGATTTGGAAAACACGTGTTCAGGTAATCAGTTTCTTTCTGTGGTGCTCAAGGCAAGTATCAGGGCCCAGGAGAAGTAAGTGGTGATTGGGTTATATAATCCGTTCGACATATCGACCTTTGCCCATGTTCTATCCTGATAGAACTGGGTATGGAATTGGATTGTGTTCTAATTGGAAGTTGCACATCAACGTGATCAAAAGAATGATAATGTCACGAAGGCTTAATATCCACCTCCAAGCTTAGGTAATCAATTGCTAAGGCTTCGTTAAATATTGATTATTTTTTTTTTTCCAAAAACTTCAACATGATAGAGATAGATAATAGACCATGTTATTTTGAGAACATGTATGACCATTGTAATGGAGCAGAGTAAAGTTGGAAAGTCCAGCTCCGCTCCCTAGCCATGACGGACAAGATCGAAACACAAGTTCTGGACCAGGTAGATGGGTCTTGCGCGCTGGAATCTGGTTCCACTAAAGTGATTACCTCAGTAACAGGTCCAATTGAAACAAGTAGAGCCAGAAACGAAATTCCAACACGGTCATATCTGGATATCAATATAAGGCCCTCGGTAGGTATCCCTTCTACCAGAGAAGCGTTACTAGAGTCAAAGTTGCGCGATATCCTTATACCTGTGATAGATTTGGATCGGTATCCAAGACAGACGATACAAATTGTTAGCCAGGTGATCAGTGATGGTGAAACTGCAGATTATGTCGCTAGAGAGCTCGTGTGCATTGTCAATTCTGTATTTCTCTCGTTGTTGAATGCCGGGCTCCCGCTGAAACTCTCATTTGCTGCTTCATGTTGCTGCTTTGACCTTGAAGGTAAACTCATATTGGATCCAGACCAAAAACAGCTTCAACGTTCAACATCTCATCATGTCATGGTGTTCAGCGTGAAAAACGGATCTGCAGACCAGCTGCTGTTCTGTCATTCCCTCGGATCTTTCACAAAGCTACAGCTGTTCGAAGCCCTTGATGCTTGCGGTTCCGATATTGGGTCAAAGTTTCCCAACCTCAAGTCACACATTGAAAAGCAAATACAAGAGAACTACGCTTGGTCCTCTTGAGGTTTTTTATACAGTTTGAACTGCTGTGTGTTTCAATAACACAGATCATTCCACTGTGCTAATCTGCTTTTTTTTATCAGGGGGTGAATGACTTCCTTCTAGGTCAAGAGTGTCTGGATCTCTCAGTCTTTTTTCGGATATGCTTGATAACGATTGAATCTCTTTCTCTCCTTGAGGGTTTTTGTTCCCAGACAAAAATGACTCAGCATAATCATCAACTTCTTCTTCCTCTTCCCTCTTCTCCTCCGTAGTTGAAAGTATCAGCTCTCGGCCAAGAAAATTCAGGCTCAAGATCTCCTTATAATCCGATACAAGATATTTTTTCAAACACCTAAAGTTCATAAATCCTTCATTTTGAAGGATCAGGTTCAATACACTCAAACACGTGGAGCTCACTAGATTGTTCTCGTCATTGGTTTCCTCCAGCATACAAACAAACTCATGCAAAACATCGTTCTGTATCAAGTACCTAGTATAAAACTCGTCGTCAAGAATCAGAATTGACTTGATACATCTAAGGGCACTCAATCTCAATTGAAAAGAAAACTTTCTGTTCAACAACTTGCCAACTCCTATCAGCAAATGGTTTTCTAATATGAAGGATCTGCTAAGAGGTTTTTCATGTTCCTTTGAGATGAAATTGAGCAACTCACACAGATTAGAGTAGGTTATTGTGAATTTTTTTTGCTTAAAGCTTTCATCATCTCCTAGTTTGTCAAGATGCATAATTGGCTCAAACAGTCGAGGCGCCATGTTTTTATAAAAGGATTGCATATAGGAGTTGTCGGCGATGTCATCAAGGGCAGCTGGTGATGACGAGCCAAGCCTACTTGGGGACTGTGGTTTGCTGGAAGGATCCAGAACCACTTTGAGGGCCTCAAAAGCCTGGGTTTTCAAGCCAATGTTGTTTTCATTGATCAGAACATCAACGAGGATCTTGATCACAGTCATATCAGACTCCCCGTTGCTGCCATTCTCTGTATTGCTGAATAATAGAACGTCGTGCTCTATTATGACAACAATGAGCTCGGTAGTGAGAATCCTGCTTTCTGTCTCTTCGTCTTGAAACGCGAAATGGATCATTTTGAACAAGCTTTTGTCAACAACAGCCTTGTAAAACTCAGATCTAGGCGCAGGTTGGAACTTTTTCGCTACAAGAACAAACTGGTGGACAAGCTTGATGGCCTCACGTTTCTTGTCTAGGTTGTCTTGCAGGTCGTACAATTGGAAAAGCTCTAGTAAAAACTTGTCGTCGGCTTCAATAAACTTTAGGATTTTGTCTTCATTTAGATGAATCATCGTGGAAATACAGTTGAACGTGGAGTCATCAAGAAGCCTGGCCAGCACGACATCCTTCAGGAACTGCAATCGGAACGTTCGTTTTACAAGTTCTGTAATTTCCTGGTTGTCGATCGGAATCACTTCTTTTATCGTGGCATGCTGCTTGAAGTAGTCTCTGTTGTTGGTCTTGTAGCTGGGGAACTCAGGATCATATTCCAGGATTCCGACAATCCCAATAATGTTATCGTCGTCTAAAAATGCCTCCAAAATAGCTGGATCGTTATAGAAAACAAGGGCCTTGACTATATCGCAGAGATAGTAGAGGTTCATGAGATTTTTCTTTTTCTCACTTGCCTCAAAAGTCTCGATGAGTCTCTTCAGGTACCCCTTGTTCTCTATCAGCTCCAGTAGTGTTTCTCTAAACTTGATAAACTTGGAACCCTGGTTCAGCGAGTCGACTACTTCGACCAAATTCTCCTCCGATGGAAAACAGGGTTCAGGAGCCGGCCCTGCTATAACCTCTGTCACTTCACCATCCTGCCCATTCGAAATTACAGCCACAAGAGATATGTTCGGCTCAATAGTATTCTGGATATTTACTAGGAATTCACACAGTAACAGACAGCCGTCTGGTTCCTGAAATGATAATGCATAGTCGTTTCCCTCGTTGTCCGTCCATACTATAAGTGTGTCCTGCTGTCGCTGATACTGTGTGGATCCTCTGATGTCTGCTTTCAAAAGGGTCTCCGAGGCATCGTTTTCATTCCTTACCAAGAAATGCGGTCCTCCTTCAACGACCCCTGAGCAGAATCCCGTTCCTCGGTCAACCCACTTGTCCTCTTCTAGTGTGTACACCTTGACTCTTCGTGGAGACGTTTCTTGCGGTGAGTCCATCGCGTGTTCGGACAGAGCCCGGAGACCTGCTATCACGTTATGCCGCGAGTTACAGTTGCAGATACGCGCTGTTCTGCTGCTGTGACGTCTTCAGGCTGCAAATGTATCTTCAATGGGTAAATATAAATATATATATAAATACTTATATATATGTTTGTGTATTTTTTTTAAACTATCCGAGATCCCTTGATTATGTAACCCCCCCCCGTCATTTACGTAGATTATAAGTGAGAGCACTGAAAAAGCAAATCCCAACAATAAGTTCAAGTCGCTGTTACAAAGAGGATCTAGTTCTTGTCGTCACCCTCAATGTAGCTGGCAGTGTCATGGGTTGTGCTGCTCTGGTCGTCTCTCAAGGCCAGTCTTTCTTTCAGCTTTTTTTCCCTCTGTTTGAGCTCCAGCGCTTTCTTCTCGAGATCTGCAGCTCTTCGAGCCAACTCCAAAGCAGACTTCTTCTCAAGGTCCTCGAGTTTGTGTTGCTTGGAAATTAGACTCTCGTGCTTCAGCAGGTACGGAACTGTCTCGCTGATCTTTCTCAATTGCCTGGCATTCACAGAGGGGGACGAATACTGGGAGGAGACAGAAGGAGATGCTGGTATCCGAGGAGAGGTTATAGGAGTGGACGAGCCTGACCCTGCAGTTGTGGGGGCAGTGAGTCCCTTGTCTTCCACAAGCGATGTCAGCTCGTCGTCCTCCTGGAACGAGTAGTTGTCCACCTGGTGCTTGATGATCTCTGGAGGCTCCGATGCCTTCCGGACACCGTTGTCGGCGTCATCCAGGAGCATGGACTTGGCCTTGAGCTGGCCATTCCCGTTCTGGGAGACCGTGAGACCACTCATCTTAGAGCTCAAAGAATCTCTAGTAGACGCGGCTCTGCTGGACGATGCAGGCGGAGGATCGAACCTGGCCATTGACTTGGAGTTGGCAATGTCTGCGAGGTTCGACATCGACGGCGGGCCGCCCTCCTCGCCAAAATCGCCTAGCTCCGAAACACTCAACAGCTTTTCTGTTCTGTAGCTCTCGTACAGAAAGTCATCGGTGATGTCCTTGAAGTCCTGCAAATGTGACCCCAGCAACACAGACTTGACGACGGCGAAGTCAGACACGCTTGTGTCGTTGATATCAATCGTACCCCACGGATAACGTCTGACTCGCGTCTTCATTCCGTTGATCTCAGCCTCCTCATCAGATCCAATGATGGCAAACGGTTGCAGCTGTGCCAGGTACTGATTCTCTTCTGTCTGCTCGTCGTCGACGTCGTCGGGGTCGTCAAACTGGAAAATGGGGATTTTAAACCGCTCGATGTCCTGCATGATGTTTCTCTTGAAGTTGAGCAGCTCAGTCTTCGTGAATGAGTCAGCCCTCCCAATAATAGGCAGCACGTTCACGTACTTGGACAGCATCTTCATTGTCTCGACATCAAGCTCTCTCAGCCCGTGGCCCGTAGGCGTAATGAAGTACAAGCAAATGTGTACCCTGGTGTCTTCAAACCGCGGGTTTCTGCGAACTCGTGTCTCCTCCGCAAGAACGAGATCGAACTGCTGCTGCAGGAAGTGGATGATTTCTTCCTGGCATATAGTGTTGTCTACGTTGTCTCCAAACCCAGGAGTGTCGATAATGGTCAGCAGCAGACGCGAGTCGTCCTCGTCCAGGATCTCAACAGATGTCTCGGTGATCGCAATCCCCGGCTCCTGACTGGCTAATTGCGGATCAAACGTCCGCTCATACGTGGCAGCATCTCCAACTCCACTGAGATTGGCGTAGGTGATGGTTTTCGGGATTGTCACCTCAGATCCCGCACTGGAGTACCCAAATCTGTGAGCCAAAACGTTCTGGTCCAGGAGTGAATTGACAAATGACGTCTTCCCCGTCCCAGAAGACCCAGAAACCATCATAGTGAACCGGATCCCTCGCTTGAGATCTTTCTGCCTTCTGAGAATAGCAGACGAGTTTCGAGAAGACATTTTTGCAACGCTGTAACTGTGGCCTGCTGGATGTGTTTTACACGCGACAGCACGGCGCAGGGATGTTCAGATAGTAGAGACTGCGTGGTAGACTGGAAGGACAGCTCTTCATTCATATCCAAAACATACTCTTTTTTTAGTTCAACAACATCTTGCGTTTACGCGTTTGGGGGAAAAAATTCTTTTCTTGTCAAATCACGTGCCCAACTCACGTGCCCATCTCCCCATACGGAGTGTACTTATATTTTTAAACAGGTGACTACTCCCCTTTCCTATATTGTTATCCCTCTTCTTCTTCTTCTTCTTTATAGTATTCATCTTCTTTCCAACGCTCCAGCTACCATGACGTTCAAGGTCATTGCAGCTGCAAAAGCAGCCCTCCTGGACCAAGAGCTCATGTCCACGTGCGGGTTCACAATCGACCAACTGATGGAACTTGCAGGCCTCTCTGTAGCACAGTCCATCTACAGAGTGTTTCCGCCCTCAAAAAGCCCTAACTGTCTGATCCTGTGTGGCCCCGGAAATAATGGAGGTGACGGACTCGTGGCAGCAAGACATCTGAAGCTGTTTGGATACAACCCTAAAATCTACTACCCAAAACCAACGAATAAACCTATCTACAACAATCTCACTACACAACTGCGACTATTCAACGTGGAATTTGTCTCGTCGCTTGATCAGGAGCTCACGGCATGTGACATTATCGTTGACGCTCTGTTTGGGTTCTCGTTTAAGCCTCCAATGAGGCCTCCTTTCGATCAGGTGATCCAGAAAATGCTAACTGCTCAGCAGAGTGGAAAACAAAAGATCGTTGCAGTTGATGTTCCTTCAGGATGGGACGTGAATGAAGGCCCTGTTCTAAAAGAGGTTGTGGACTACCAGCCAGATCTCCTGGTCTCTCTGACTGCTCCGAAGCCCTGCTCCCTGTTATTGGGACCTAACTCCAGACATTTTGTGGGAGGTCGCTTTATTGATGCGTCTCTTGCTGAAAAATGGGGTGTTGATATTCCTGAATATAATGAGACAGATCAGTGTGTGGAATTGTAGTGAAGTCTTGTTTTGCTGGTTGCTATCATTTTATTCTTCGGTATAAAAAGAGAAAAAGAAAGAGAGTCCTTTAAAATGAAGCTCCGAAGTGCGACACCTAAGCAAAGAAGACAGTTATCACAAAAAGATGAACGATAAAACAACAAAAGAGCAACAAGAGAAGAGTGGAGCATAAACTATTAATACAAATTGAAAATATGACATCTCCGACACTCAGAAGGTCGAGACTTTGTTTGTTGGGAAAGCGCGCTGCGAAAAAAAGAGCAAAATTTCGACATGAATCCAGTGTAGATCCTAATCAGATGCATGAATGGTAATTAAACTGGTAGGAAAGCCCAAAAAGTAATCAGAATGCAATAAAGCCCACTAGTCATGATAGACCAGTCACTTTTATTTTTATTTGGGATACTGGGCAAGGGACATCTGTTGGTAAGAAAATGGTGAAAATCCATTGTATCCTGTGCCATTACTGTTTGGAGTTTGTCCCGACTGCAAAACTCCTCCGCTGGCACCACCGTTTCCACTGGAAACAGCCCCGGTGTTGCTGTTCCCGTTGGGTGTGAAAGTAGGGTTCGCAGAACCTCTTCTTCCTTGTCCTGGTCCCCTAACTCCCAAAGGGTTTTTGCTGAAGCTCAGTCTGATACCGCTCTTGCTATTCGATGTGTTGCCGTTAGCTCTTGGGAGCGTCCGTCCATAAAGCTCGGCAAGTGCGCGAGTAGCAAACGCGACATCCTCAAACTCAACAAAACACATAGGTCCATGATGGGAGTTAGAGTTTGCAGATGTGTTTTGTTTGGTTCTGAATGACAGTCTTCTGAATCCCTTTTGAGGTTGAAAAAGAGCTCTGAGTTCGAGTTCGGTTGCATCAGGGGGTAGGTTTCCAACATAAAGCGTGTTGCAGGGGGGGTTTTGATCTGCAGGGTTTGCAGGGGGAGGGACTCTGGCGAGGAGTGAAAGTTCAGGAATGGACTGCTGTGACTGTTGCTGTGGCTGTTGTTGTTGTTGTTGTTGCTGCTGTTGCTGCTGCTGTTGCTGCTGTTGCTGCAGCTGTTGTTGTTGTTGATGTTGTTGTTGTTGCTGCTGCTGTTGCTGCTGTTGCTGCTGCTGTTGCTGCTGTTGTTGTTGTGAAATTGGAGGTTGAAAAGGAGGCGAAGTGATGGACGACGCGTTCGGATTATTTAGCAACATCGGCTGTACAGATCCATTCGCAGCAGTTCCCGAGTTTGAAGAGGGTTGAGTGAGTCCGTTGTTAAAGAATGTTGGGCCCTGTCTACGACGATCCCAGTCACTGGTCATCGACATCTGCAAATCTGGATTAATACCCAAAGGATCCGAAATTGAACTGGCTGGGGTACCCGCTCCTTGCCCCGCAAGTACAGGAACACCATTACCGGTGCTGGTACCTGGAGCTATGCCATTTCCAGACGACCAAGGTCTGACGAGTTGATTAAAGTCACTCTGGTTCTCCATCAACAATAAACTTTTTCCACCCGAAGATAGTAGAGGAGATGTTAGCTGATCTAGCATGGTCTGGGTGGAAGGCGTTGTAGAGGTAGAGGAGTTGGCGGCTGATGGCTGAGAAATACCTTGTGCAACTGTTGATGATGTGGGAGTCTGCTGAAGTGAAGAGGTCAATATACCGCCTGTCCCTGAGAGAGGTTGAGCATGTGATGAAGAGGATGAACTTGATGATGCAGATGAAGATCCAGGGGGTATAGAGCCCGTTACTGGTGTGGATATACCACTTGACTGATTAACGAAAGGGTCGCTAAATAAAAATCTCGATCGTTGTGCGCTCAACGGAGGTCTCTTGTTAACGGAAAATGAGCCAGTAGAGGATGTTGTAGTTTGGTTTGACCCTTGAGACTGTTGTGGATGGGCTAAAGAGTTCAAGACGGTAGCAGAAGGAGCTTTGTTCGGAGAAGAAGTTGGCGCATACGGAGCAAATGACGGATTTGTATCTGCGCACTCATTCAATACAACAGAAACAGGTTGGAAAGCGGTTCCAAACAAGCATCTGCCATCAAGCAATTGTGCAACCTGATGCGCTGTTTTCACGGAATTCAATCTTGCAATAATGACAGACGTCGACGGTGTGGGTCCGCTACCACTTAGCAGAGGAGCTGATGAAGGAGACTCCGGCTCCTGCACAATGTCGACAAAAACAACCTCTTCAAGGCAAAGCGAGAAAATGAGAAACGCTTCTCGTAAAGTAGTATCTGTGGGCACATTCTTGATTTTGAGAATAGCGGGATGTTGTTGTGATGCGAGAGATGGTGGGAGATTTGTCGTTATTGTCAAATTCATCAAAGGGGCTACGATGCTACCATCGGCATTTTGAGCAGCTGAATTAGTTGTGTGATCGGACAAGTCCTGAGACCCGAGAGAACCATGTTTATTAGGCATTGTGATAGTATCTGTTGAGTCGTTTGAAACCACCATAGTGCTCAGATTCCCAGTGGGTACAGTCAAGTGACAAATAATCAGGTCAGTACTGGTGGGAAAAGAAAGGCTGACTCTCTTGGAAGTTGAAAAGGATAAGGTAAACTCTTCAAAATTCTTCTCTTCAAAGACGCGAGTGTTGTCGCTTATTTTGTACGCGGTTTCAAAATCAGTAGCAACAATTGATAGTCGTCAATGCAAATCAGTGGAGGCAGTGAAGTGGGCTATATATACACAGTTGAACAAAATCCAAAGATGCGGTCTTTGTTTGTATACTTCTTGTCTTTATCTTATGAGTAAAAAAACGTCCAGTCGTCGTGGTCGTTTGGTTTTTTTTCTCTCTTGTATACGTATCTCAGGATCGTCGCTAGTCCATATATGTACGCACGACGCACCGCACGCGCTCGCCTATACGGTTTATACTGACTCCGCCTAGAGGTTCAACGTTGCAAAAACCCTCCACCAGCGATTTGTTTGTGGTAATCGTAGAGAAATTAAGTGTTTTTTTGTTCTGGCTGGGTTTTCCTTTGCACTAATGGGAAAAATGTGGGATGCCAGCACTTTATTTGCCCTTGAAAATGAGATATTCTATTACGTCAGCAGATAAAGCGCGCTGATTGGCTGAAGAGCGCCAGAAGTCGATCTGCGACGGACATCATGCGCGTAGTCGTGCCCGTGTTTACTGCGGTGAAGCCGCACACCGCAGTAAATAATGGACTGCTTACCCGGCCGACACAAATACCATGCATGCTGTGCAAGCTACTTATGCTAGTGGTGCACGGGTAAAACAAATTTCCACCCCCACACCGAATTCCTTCTTCCTTCCCCCCCCCCCCCCCCCCACTTCAAAGGAGATCAAAGACAAAACTACCCACCCTCGTAGTGATTGGGGTTGTCGGGCTCAACGGGGAATTGTGTGAGAGGTCGAGCCCCTGCTCGCGGGATGTGTGTACCATAGCTAGCATGTAGAACCGTATAGGGAATGCACGTGAGTGCAATGCAGCAACAGCTTGAAGATCTAGGTTCCAGAGAAATTTTGAGGGATCACAAGGCATTTTATAGTCAGGGAGGCTGTGTGCGACCTGTCACAGAGCTAGGCTGCCGGACACGTATCAGGAATGTGAGGGGGGAGCAATTTGGTGGTGTTTGAACGTGTGGTGTGGTTTAGCGAGATCCTGTTTCTGTGTTTTCGCGTCATGGCTCAGCTATTCGTAAGGTCGACCTGTACAATGTTCGATCTTCAAGAACATGTTAATAAGCGAAATATTGCAAGTAAAAAAGAACGGCCAGGATTTCTTGCTGGCCGGAAGGTTGAGGCTTATTAAAAATTATGGAGAGGGCTCTATTTTTGGCTAAGAATTTATAAGGGGCTTCGAGGGAAAGGTCTACGTAGCATCACATAATACAGAGACGCAGCCACATAGTTATGGAGTCTAGGAAGAAACACGGTCATGGTAGCCGACAGAAGAAAGGTCCGGGATATGGGGGCTATGGGGTGCAAACCACGCTTGCGGTGAGCATTCCAGGGGGCGAGGTTCTGGGCAAGCCAGCTAAACAAGCCGCAGTGCCTGGCTCAGGCCGGGGTGCCAAGTGGAGCAAGCTCAGCGCAAAGCCCCAGGCAGGTCAGCCCCAACAACAGCAGAACTCGGTGGAGATCGGCGCCGATGATCTCGCTGCGCTGTGTGGTCCCTTCATGGTTCCCGAAGCCTGGACGGTCAATGAACGGAGATACCCAGCCAACATATCACTGGACACGCTTTACTCAGGTACACGAAGTGCTTCGAAGACGGCTCACCCGCGTTACATGTCCTACCAGGAGGTGTCTAAGCATAAACTACTAAGATCGGTGACTAGATCGTTGGGTCTATTAGGCGTAACTTTGACAACAACAGGGCCAGCTAAGCCCTATCTGTCAACCTCCACTGTTACGACAGGCGCCAGTAGTTCAGACTCCGAGGATATCAGTTCCTCTGATGAGGATGGCCTGCGTCTCTCGCAGCAGTTTGAAAGCCAGAACCTGTTTGTCGCTTTGCCAGAAAGCAAACACGGTCCAATGATAGACACCACCGGCAGCACCAGCCTCAAAGTTGTGAGCCCCGGAGACCCCTACGAATGTTCCAAAGCTCTGGGAACTGTTTTCTTCTGATCACTTGCGCACTAACAATGTTCATGGGGCGTTGCTCATCTTGCTAAACCTGCTGCTCTTCTATAAAGAACGTCTCGCCCTACTACGCTTGCATTATCATTCCATTATGTGGAAATCTCGCTTTATCGCATATCAATTTTTTTTTTTGTCAACTACGCCTTTATCTCATTTCTCTGCAAGTGGCTAATTTGTAGATTACATGCTTTGACACAATATCAAGAGAATGGGTTGAAAATGGAATATCATGACAGGGCATTCAAAAGCCTTATCAGTTCGTCTTGTTTGCCATTAGCCGCGCTCTTCTTAATGTATTCATTAAAAGATATCTGTGTTTGCACCAACCAATCGCTTGTCAAAACCGCGTTAAGATTGACTCGGTCTTTTGGGGTAGGGTTCAACATCTTGATGATCACGCTCCTGCTTGTTTCCGGCAGTTTCATGAACACGGGAGGCAGCATTTTGTTCAGCTGATACAGCTCGAGAGTGTTCATGTTGGTCAATTCATATTTGGACTTGAACTTCCGGAAGTCGTAGTCGCCAACACTGGCCTCGGCCCATGGTTTTTGCAACAATGTCACATTGAAGTATAGTATTGCCAACGACCACACATCGATCGCCTTGTAGTTCACTGCCATCCCATCCACCTTTATGTTTCCGGTCTCCTTGTACACAAACTGCTCCGGAGACTTGAAAGACGTGGTACCAAGAAACAGAAACTCACTACTCACGTCATAACGGTCAAGATGGTTCAAGTCCAATGCGTAACCGAAATCAGCGAGCTTCAGTTCGCCGTTGTTGTCTATAAGAAGGTTTTCCGGTTTCAAGTCCCGATGAACAATGCCTTTGGAATGTAAGAATTTAACAACCCTAACCACTTTCAGAAAAATGAAGTCCTTCTGTTGCTGGGAGATAGCCAGACCCTTCTTTCGCGCTTTGGATAGCAGCGAAAGAAGATCTCCATACTTACAGTAGTCTACTAGCATCGAAAACTGTAGCGAACCATTCTCAGCAGCTCCCAGTCTATCAGCTAGAAATCCGTACGTCTTCAATATATTCATATGATTGTTCAGCTCGCCAGCTTTTTTGAGCGTGACATATTCATTCACGCAGGCCAACGCATACGATTTTGCTGTCTCTCCCTCCTTTCTGATAAATGTTTTTATGACATACACGGATGTTTTATCGCCCCTCTTTCGACATTTGATAATTGCTCCTCCTGATCCCTGATCAATTTGAGACTCTTTATTTAGAAATTCACTAACAGAGGGTAGCTTGGAGACCTCCAAATCCAGCGACCTGCTGGATTCGCCTATCTTGATCAGCTCCAGTAGTGAATCAGCAAAGCACTCCATACTGAGCGAGAAAAAGGATTGTTCAAGCTCTTTGGTCTGCATACTGTTCTATACTTGTATTTGTCTTATTCTCTGAAACGCTAAAATGGCTGCTTCAACATCCAAAATAATGTCCAACACACATAAAAATAACGCGTGCTTCCTGATATTTGCCCCTTGTTTTGTTCAAGTCAAAAAGCGTATAACAGCATTTCTATCCGCCTTCCTTTGAAGTTCCAAGAACTTCCAAATGCCTGCTAAAAGTCTGAAGGCCTACTTATTTTAATTACCCCCTCCTCTTTGTTCTATTATGGAACTTCCTCATTCTCCTATTTTTATTCTTCAAGTTTCTAATTATGTCAGCGCTGAGTCATTGTTATCCGTTTGATCTTAGTGGTTTATATATACTTATATACTTATGTACTTTAGATTTTTTTTATATGCATACTCAATCATACTAGCAAGAGAGATTATATCTTATTAGCTTCAATCAACGCTTACAGCATATTGGCTCTCCCAAGACTGCACCGCTACACATCCTGGCTATTAAAGGAACTCTTGTGGTGGAGTGCCTAATATATCATACCAGTATTCACCCATTTGCAGTACGAGCAGCAAACAGGCAGCACCATCACCAGCACTAGCAGAACCATCGGAAGCGTCAGAGACCGCGCGCTATAATAGCAATATTTCTGGGTTTGAGGCAGGTGGCCCGTTAGAATTGGACTGTTTGGCGCCGCAAGACTGCTAAAGATGTCTCAATCTGCTGCGGTTGCATCGGATGTGACTGTTTCGATTGTAGACCCCTCACCCAACCACAACTTCTCAGACATTATGAAGTCTTCTTGGCTGGTGAAACGTTTGATTGACTCCTTCACTGACGCCATTATAGAACAGTCTAATGAGTCCGGTATTCCTGGGAACAGAAGCAAGTCCATGATATCTTACTGTATCTCGCCTTTTGCTATGTTCTGCATGTTCACGGCCACAATTCTCAACAGAATTGTGATTTTTGCCTCCTCTCGAACGAACAAAAGGCTTCCCACAGTGTCAAGGGTGCTGCTTCGTTTGGTTGCATTGTACATGCTTTTTGATGGCAGCTACGGAATCATATCTGCGCTCAAACTTTACTCCAAATCAGGAGTTTTTAAAGCGCTGATTCCAAGCTACTACGACTTTGACGAAACGTCCTTTTACAAGCTCTCTTTCCTGGGAGTGAACTACAGTTCCAGATATTACGAAAGGACAAGAAAATCTTCCACTGGTGAAGATGAAGTGTTTTATGGTCCGACCCCCACTATTCTGAAGCCGTTCTACTTGGCCCTCTGTCTTAGTCAGATATTGGAGACATTCATAGCAGTGACCAATAGTGCAGAGCCTTGTTTGGAAAATGGTCTGACATTATTTGAATACTCGCTTGCATTTCAGGAGGTGCAAACTGCAAAACGGCCTTCACTGGAGCTCCTCTATGTGGCTCTCATAGCTCTTGTTAACCACTTCAATATCCACATTTTAGGCCTTTTCGATGCTCAAAAATTCAGACTCATCCCGTCCATGGTGATTGGTATCCTCACCATGACATTTTATCTTGGCATTTTCGTGACTGGGAGACTTTTCTATATTCCCTTTACGGTCGTGATGGGATATCTGCCGCAGTTGATCACGCTGCTCATTATTATCTCGAGCTTTTTCATTTTCATGATGGCTGCCCTTTTCAAGCTTTCTGTATCTGACCTCACTCTTAGCACATTGGCAGACCATTTCGATTCCATCAACATTTCATTATCTGATGACTTCTACACTGCATTGATCAACATGGGATCCTTTGTTATCAATGCGGCAGCAAAACAGAGTTATGTCAAAGAGATCCCCCAAATCAATTTACCACTCTCCACCTTTATTGATGAGGAGCCTCGTGTTATTAATTCTTTGGTCGGAGGCAAAGGCTATGGCAATGAGGTTGTCAATCATCCGGACTCAACGCGGTCTAAATCCAAAGATAGGGCGTGGATTATATCAAAAAGGGTCAATCAGGTGAAGTTGTTACTCAAGCAGTTTATCGCATTGATAGGTTCTATGCTGTCGCGATGGGACATTCGGAGAACTAATGTAAAAGCCTCAAATGGTTTGCATCGTGGATATGACGAGATTAATGACATTGATGCTGAGGACTGGAACAAGTTGCGCCAGAAGAACTACCAGATTCGAGAACAGCGAGTGATCGACATTGCCCAGCTCGATGTGGATCAGCTAGAAGCTTCTTATAGTGATCTGATATTGAACGGCAATTTCCCAGACTTTGACGACTCTGAGGATTTTGAATTGGACGGCGATCATGGCTTTACAGAAAACGAGTACGAGTACAATAGTGATTATGACAGCGACATGGACTGGTTAACAGGTCCAATCGGTAGTACTAACGCATCCAGTATGGCCGTTCAAAGACAGCAACAGTATCCTACTGGCAGATCTGTGGACAGAGTGGATGCGCTGAACGAGCTACTCACTCCCAAAGAGTTTTCTTCGCTGATATCGCCAAGAACGGAAGACGATATGCTATTGAAGAGAATTCTTGGATCTCATATGGGTGTAGGCGGTGATAGTTCAAACGGGTCAAGCAGCATGATGACGCGATCGAGATTCAATAAGCTATATACCTCTGAGCTTCGTCTAGCAGACCTTATCAAGGAGAAACGGAAGCATGCGACTGAAAATCGTGAGGACCCGATGGAGGTGTATGAACAATTGGGAAATTGTGTCATATGCCATATCAATTCACGACAAGTGATTTTGTGGCCTTGTCGTTGTCTTGCAATCTGCGAAAGCTGCCGGGTTTCACTTTTCGTGCGCAATTTTAGTGAATGTGTATGCTGTCGATCAAAAGTAGAGGGATTTAGCAAAGTGTATATACCATAAGTATAAAGCTTGGTATCTGCTTAAGTCATCATTACATACTACTTTTTGATATTTCAAAGCTTCCAAAGTATGGTAATTGTATTGTGACAGTATGTAGAGAAAATAATAAGTAGGTGTGCACGGATGTTTGTTTTGCTGTATAGGGTTAAGAAGCCCTGAGAGCGTTATCTGAAAAGTAAACAGTGCGTGTTCTGCACAATAATTTTGGCGTTGGCTTTTTCCTTGTTTGTAAGAAAAGTAGTTGTTTACATTTTCAAACAAGCATTAAACAAGAGGAGGTGAGTATCACGTTGAAGCCATATCACAGTGTCGAAAGGGAACTGTTAACGCTGGAACAGTCACTCACAAAGCAGGACACATAAAATGAGAGAAATTGTAAGTTTAGTCTGGTCAGAGACTGTTGGTGACCTTGTATTGATTAACTTGAGCGAATCACGTTAATATGAGGGCCATAAGACAGTGTAAGAAGAAAGGCAGGAAGTCTTTCTACTTTTATTGGATGAGATTGATTACTAACTTGGTGACATACTATTTAGATTCATTTGTCTACTGGGCAATGTGGTAACCAGATTGTAAGTATCAGGTATTCTATAAAAGAAAGCAAAGAGATGGGAAACTAACACCAATTTCAGGGTGCTGCCTTTTGGGAAACCATCTGTGGTGAGCATGGTCTTGATGCCGATGGAAACTACCATGGAACGGACGAGATTCAAAAATCCAGACTCAATGTCTACTTCAATGAGGCCAGTAGTGGAAAATATGTTCCACGTGCTGTTCTGGTTGACCTTGAGCCAGGAACTATTGACAGTGTGAAATCATCTGAGTTTGGTAACCTTTTCAGACCAGACAACATGATCTACGGCCAATCTTCTGCGGGTAATGTTTGGGCAAAAGGACACTACACTGAGGGTGCCGAGCTTGTTGATTCTGTGCTGGATGTTGTCAGAAGAGAAGCTGAGGGTTGTGATTCTCTACAAGGTTTCCAGATCACCCACTCGCTAGGTGGTGGAACGGGGTCGGGAATGGGTACTCTCCTGATCTCCAAAATTAGGGAAGAGTTCCCAGACAGAATGATGGCCACTTTTTCAGTGATGCCTTCACCAAAGGTGTCTGATACAGTTGTTGAGCCGTACAACGCTACGCTTTCTATCCATCAGCTGGTTGAAAACTCCGATGAAACGTTCTGTATTGATAATGAGGCGCTGTACGATATCTGTGTTAGAACATTGAAGTTGGCTCAACCTTCCTACAATGACCTCAACCACTTGGTGTCTTCCGTTATGTCAGGTGTCACAACCTCGCTACGTTTCCCAGGTCAGCTCAACTCTGACTTGAGAAAGCTGGCTGTCAACTTAGTTCCATTCCCAAGACTCCACTTCTTCATGGTTGGATACGCACCATTGACCTCGATCGGCTCCAGATCATTTAGATCGCTGAGCGTTCCGGAACTCACGCAGCAGATGTTTGACTCCAAGAATATGATGGCGGCTTCTGATCCTAGAAAGGGTAGATACTTGACTGTTGCTGCTTTCTTCAGAGGTAATGTCTCCGTCAAGGAGGTGGAGGATGAGATGCACAAAGTCCAGACCAAGAATTCTGACTACTTCGTGGAATGGATTCCAAACAATGTTCAGTCAGCGGTTTGTTCTGTGGCTCCAAAGGGTCTGGATATGGCTGCCACATTCATCGGGAACTCAACATCCATCCAGGAACTTTTCAGAAGAGTCGGTGACCAGTTCAGTGCCATGTTTAGAAGAAAAGCATTCTTACACTGGTACACCTCTGAAGGTATGGACGAGATGGAGTTCACTGAGGCAGAATCGAACATGAATGACCTTGTCAGCGAATATCAACAGTACCAGGACTCCAACGACATTGACGAGGATTTGGATTACGGGGATGAGGCGCCTCTCGAAGATATGCTCGAGTAAGTACTTCGCAGACCGTGTCTGTATTCCTAACTCAGCCTACCCTAGCTGTTTGGGTTTATCCACTAATCTAATGTGCGTTACTTTTTGTTGTTAAGTTCAATTTCCTGCTTATTGGCTTTTTGTATTCTTTTCAACACTATGTTTGATTGAGCGCAACGATTTCTAGCGTTCACTCTTATGTAATTTTTTGTTTGAATTATATACCCATTTACTCCTTTTTATTTTGACAACAAAAATCATGTGAAGAAACAAATATGAATACTTTAAACCAAGGGGCAATTTTCATGAAAAGAAGGCGTTTTTAGAATAGCAGCTCCCATGTTTGGTATCGTCCAGCTTCCAGAATACTTCATAAGCTTCTAGATTACTGCTAATGCAATGTTCTGGCCCAATCTGGTCACCTTTGAGCAACATCTTCCAGAAGTTGATGATCTCACCAAATCTCCCAACTCAAAAGTTTCAGATCCGCCATTCACTTACGAACCCAGCCCCCATCAAGATCCCATTCTCGCTACCATTACAAGTCCATTCAACTTTCCATATATTGTGATTACCTATCGATCCATTTACCTGTTTGATTCCAGGACTAACTCTCCCTTAGGAGCCCACATAAGATCGGACAAGTCAATTGAGGATTTTGGGTCAAACAAAAAAATCAAAAGCAGCCCCAATGGAAAGCAATTTGCCGTTGAGACTACTCGGAATGTGCTTCTTATTTATACAATCAAGAGCGATATGAGTGATGAGCTGCTAACAATATTCAATGGTGAAGGTAAAATTGTGCAGAATGGGCTTCCTCTAGTTTCGGGAACTAATGTAGAAATCAATGGACAACGTCCAACCGCTGCCGATACTTTAGTCAAGACATTCATTAGTGTTCTCATGAATAACAGCTCCAACGAAAGTCCCAACTACGATTTCGGACTGCGACTCAAGCTGATTCTCAGTATTCAGAGTCCGATGATCGACTTTTTCTTTTGTGCAAACGGCCAACTTTTGCTAGTTAATTCCAACCCCCATGCGTTCCAGCTTATTCAACTACAGCAGTCTCAAGGACAACAGAACATAGACCCTAACGACCAGGGACAGCATATCCAGTTCACTCTGGTAGACGAGTTCGACTGGTACAAAGATGCTGAAGGGTCAATGACAAAGGAAATTTTCTTCAACTCCGAGCTCGGTTGTTTTCTGTGGATAACTGAATCTGGAAGTTGCTGGTTGGTTCTGGAACAAGGCAATTCCAATATTGGGTTTACAGGAAGTATCATCTTCGATGGAAGCACTCCTGGCAGCGGTAAGGCCACTAAAGGGCTTATCAGCTGCTCAAGAAATCTGATATATCTTGGGCTTGACAATGCTGATGTTCTAGTATATAAGCTAAAGCCTGATATGACAACCACTAGACTTAGAACCATTAAGCGGCACGTCAACTCCGGTATCTTGCGAGATATGATTCTCAGTCCATATGGAGACTCGTTCATTTTGCTCTTCGAAAATGGTTGGACTGTTCATTCAACCCTTGGAAACCTGAACTTTGCTACATATGATTATGATAATCTACCTTGGCTCAAGCCCCTCGCTGTCTCATTCATCAGCAGTTTTGAACTGTTGCTGGCGACCGAACATAAACTATTCAAGTTGAATCTGGTGAATCTAAACCATTCGATGAAGCTGGATTCAGTGTCCGTTAAGCGTCCCATTCTGTTTGGAAATGATCGACTGTCTATTTTCAAGGCGTTTGACAAGAACTTGATAGACTACTACGGTGGAGGTAATGTTCATGAGTCTGAGAACATTGAGGCTAATGTCTGGCTGAATGTGGCCTTCCCACTTTCTTTTACAATAGCGAACCGCGAAATTCGATCATGTTCTGTAAGCGATGATGGGAATTATTTATGTGTTGTGGGGAACAACGATGTTTTGATTTATAACGTGATTTCTAGTCGTTGGAAGATTCTTATTGATGGTGACAAGGCAGAAAAAATGGACCACAATCCAGTGAGATCATCTCTGTGGTGGAAGGGCCATTTGATTCTAGGATCCAGGACATTTGACACGCCCGCAAAATCAGAAGTGGTCACTTTCTCTAGTCTGATTTTGGAAAACGATGTTCCTTTCACTTATGAGCATGTAATCTGGGGATTCAATTTTGAAGAATCTAGTTTCGATGAGAACTTTTTGAGCTTCAACATTGATCTCACTACGGATGAACTTTTCGCCATTACGGATGAGCTCAACTGTTACACATGGAAACTTGCTCTCCAAAATAATAGTCTGGCTAACCCTACTCGAGAGATAAAGCCCACAGCAAACAAGTCCACAGTGATTTTCAGAAAAGCAAACGTGTATCAATTGAAGAACTGTTTCTCCAAGTCCGGGTCCATTACGGAAAACTTCAGATGCATTCTGAAAGTTAATGAGGATGATTTACTGGTTTTGTCAAGTTGTGATTTGACATATATCAAAAAGGAGACTGAGCCAATGAAAGAGAAATCCGTATATCATTCCTATCTGATAAGCCAGAATACTGAGTATGTCACAAAGATTGCTCCTAACTTGATTTCTGTTTTTGATGGATCTCAAATGCTACATTACGATTTGTTGAATGAGAAAAATATGGCCAAGGTTAATCCGATAGCCATCCAGATTGGAAACGAAGTTCTCTCACTAGCTAATGGGGAGTCTGTTGTTAACTCGAATGGAACAACATCTTACCCGTTGACCTTGATCAATGATAAAAACTTGATTTTTGGCATTGAGATAGATTATCTCACAGGCTCAAACCTCAGAATAGAGCCAACAAGGAAAAATTATCTATCAGACCTTGTGAATCATTATATCCGACTGAACCTAGACATTGAGAAGAATGGTAATGAGAACGCTGATGCTTTGAGCATCGCCTCTATTTTCAAGCGTTTCCACAAATTCAAGCAGTTTGTGTTCGTATTGGAGTTGCTTCTTGTTGGGTATATACAAGAATGCTACGATTCTGAAGAGAGAGACAAAAACAATGAATATTTTGAGCGGCTTGTCAAGCTGATCCAGATGACAGGACTGGAATACGCCATATATTTAAACTGTCTGAAGAAGATTGAAGTTCAGTATTGGTCAATTTTCTTTAGCAAGTACTCTGAGTCTCCGCGAGTTCTTCTGGACCGGACGTTCAATATCAACAAAGACTACAGGCTGAGTGCTCACTTCTTTATCATCATGCTCAACTACGAAAAGGAGGAAAGCCAAGATAACCGCATAGACGATAAAGACATTTCACTGATACACAAAATATTGCTGAATCTCGTTCTTGTAAAAGACTTTGAAACGGCGTTTGAGCTCATCAGGTTCATCAAGATTGTTGATGACAAGATCTGCAACAAGATAGTGGTGAAGCTAGATAGCGACTTGAAGGAGTTGAGTGACAAAAGCGTACAGGAATAAATAGATATATTTCAACTCTAGAGCATATAGTATGGGGAAGCGTTTCCACCGTATATAGGTTCAAGAAGCTCCTTTCAAGAACTTCTGCACAAACGAATCTCCTGCAGATTTATCGTAGGATCCATAAGGCTCAAAGTACTTCATGATATGACATTGCTGTTTCCAGAAGTTCACAATCTCCTGGAACTCCATCTGTGCCTTCAAGTACAGCACGTTCTGCACTCCGAGGTCATTGACGAATCTCTGTCTTTCGAACTCCTGTCTGATTTTGGTTTTCACCTGCGATGCTTGGATGTCCAAGTCGTAACTGTTGACGAACTCTCTGGAGTGTCTTAGATATCTTCTGTAGAGGTTCAACACACGGATTCTTAGTTCCGCCTGAGAAAGCGAGTATTTTGCTGTTTCCGCAAACGCCGTAGGTAGAGTCATTTGTCGGTGTGTTGGGCAGAATCTGCAGCCTCCAGTGGTTCTGTCTGCAACTATCTTTCCAACAATCTGAAGGGCACTTCAGTACTTCTCTTTATGATAATTTGGCTTTTCCCTATTGGTTTCCAAACCTGTTTTTTTTTTCTCCCAGATATAGCACAACTTTTATTATAACACACCCGTGCACCACAAAGCTTTACCAGCTCTCACACCTAATCTCTGACATTTTAGATGTACGGGCACAGGAGTTCATATCTCACATTTCTTACTTTTCCCTTTTCAGCTAGCTAGTTAACACTTGCTCCTTACAGATGATGATAATGTAGAATCACGTCCATTGTTTCTCATAAATCGACCCCACAACTTCGGACAGTGTGTACAACATGGCAGAATCGTGCACAGTCTACGCTTCGCCGTCGGTGTCCGGGTTTATGCTGGGCTCCTTACTCGCAATTGGTATATTTATGTCGTATATTCCCCAACATATCAAGATAATAACTCGAAGAAGCACAGAGGGCCTTTCTCCTCTATTTCTGTTCCTCGGCTCTGCTTCAGGCTTCTCTGCCTTCATAAACTTGCTGATAGTCACATTACCTGCGCGCTCCTGTTGCCGAACTGAGCTGTCCAGGTTCCAATGTCTGAACTCCCAGCTCGGACTCATACAAGTTGCTTCTCAGGCAATAGGTTACACGTTGATCCTCGTTCTATGTGTCTATTTCACCGCTCAGTCTGTGCGCGAATCTCACAAGGAATATGCTGGAGTGTCCCGGAGTTACAAAGCGTTCTTGATCTATGCAGTGATTAACTCGTTAGCAACCCTCTACTTTGTATATCTCAAAACTGATTTCAACGCTGCTTTGAGGTTTGCTACTTTCAGCGGATTGCTCTCTACGGCATTGTCAGCTGCCCAGTATATACCTCAGATATTGACGACTTTCCTCCTCAAGCATCCTGGAAGCCTTTCTGTCTATATGATGGTGCTACAAACACCTGGGGGCTACGTTTGGAGCTTATCGCTCTATCTACAGCCAGGATCAATTTGGAGCTCATGGTTGCCCTATTTCACTGCCGCAAGTCTGCAATTGGTACTTTTGTTAATGTGCCTATACTTTGAATGCAGCCGCCCTGTTCAGCAAGAGGAGCAAGATGCAATTGGACGAATAGTCGAGACGAACATTGCAAACGAAACAGCTCCTCTCTTGACTGATGAATAATGACTGGCCTATTATTGTACAGAATTGAGAATGCATTAGACAGAGATTGTCTTCCAGACGTTGATACCATCCGTACCAGTGCTCACAAGCGTTCCAGGTAACTGCCTGTGCCATCTGACATCCTTCACTTCCTTTTGCCAATGCACAAATAGAAGCTGTGCGGGTATGTCATTTAGCTCACTTATCTCTTGTCTTTGCTGCTGGATTTCCTCGTCGTCGGCCTCAACCGCCAGGTCCCATAGCGTCACAGTGTTATCCTCAGATGAGACGGCAACAATGGACTCGTCTAGTGGGTTGAATGCCACTGATGTGATTGGGGATTTGTGAAAGTCATATGAGACCACTGGGGAAGGCTCGGTGCCGCTCTGGAAGTTTCTGAGGTCCCAGACACCCCAACTACCGTCATCATGGCCAGATGCTAGTAGGTAGTCTATTTTGTCGCACCATGAAATTACATTCACGTCCGATTTGCTCGCAGTCACACTCAAGGCGGGCTTATGTTTCTTGGATCTGGTGTCCCAGATTCGGATGTTCCCGTCAACTCCAGCGGTGGCAAATACGGTGTTTTCTGATTTAGACCATTGAATGTCCTCGATTGATGATGAGTTGATCTGGTATGGGTTATTGTCAGTGACCCATTTACTCGATGTTCTTGTGGTCAGATATACTCTTCCCGAGACATCGCCGCTCAGCAACGCTCCTGATCTGATAAGAGGAGACCAGTCAAGACCATATCCTTCAACGTTTCCGTGGTTCTTGACAATTGTCAGAGGTCTCTTGCTTTGCTTCGGGATAACATATCCCGGAGTGTCAAATGCTTTCATCTGGGCGTTCAGATCAAATAGGAGAACCTCACCGCTTTCAGACATTGCTGCAGTCAGATACTCCCCCGAAGTACTCGCTAATGGTGACACTCTGAGTCTGTTGGTTGTGTGCTTGAGAGGTAAGATTTCGCTCTCTAGTATGGGATTGTGATGAACGTCATCTTCCTCGTCGTCCTCATCTTCCTCATCCTCTCCGTCCTCGTCGGACTCTTTAACAAGGGTCTTTGCCAATGACGAAAGCTTAATCACTATGAGTTCGTTATCCTTGCTCTTCTGTGCTTGCGTAGCGGTAGTAATATACAACGATGCAGGATACGTTCTTCTTTCAGACCCAAGATTGTCTGGAAGCACATCCAGCGTCAAGCAAGGCCATGGAACGTTGACATTATGAAGCATCTCATACACTGTGGGATCGGCCTCAAGCACTTCGTCAGGACCCAGAGGTTTCGATCTGTGGGGTAAATACAGACCGGCTCCACCCCCAGAAGAAGCCTGCTGCTCTTGTTTCTCAGCCTCCTCTACCTGCTGGTACGCTCTACGAGAAAGCTCTTCAGTGTTAGGCTCATCATCATCTTCTTCTCCGGAGGTATCGATTTCAATGATTTCTCCCTCACTTTCATAGTCATCTCCAGACAGATCCTCCATTCCTCCTTCGATTTCCATTGAGTCTTCCTGTGGTTGTTCTACGGAAGACGCTAAGCCCCCGTCTGGGTCTCTTTTGGATTGTCTTTGAACATCTATTTCGTCTCCACGCCTTTTGGACATTATGGCTGTCGTTTCCCACCTGGATTGCGTTTCTACCACTTGAAAAAAGGGGAAAGTTCCAATGAAGCTCAAGCCTCATGAAAGCTGACTTTCAATATCAAATATCACTAGGGACAATTTTTAAAATTTTTTTTTCCGCCCCTGCAGAAACGGGAAATCGAGATTTGAAAAATGGTTCTTTTTAAAAAGAAGTAACAATCAATATTCAGCCAAAGTTGGAAAGCGAAACTCTACTGCTGATTAGATCGATTTTTGCTGTGTCGGTGGGGCCTGAATGAGGTCGTCATGGATCGCAAAAGCTTTCTGGACCAAGAGGCCCCCGCAGGGTATATTGCGGGGCTCGGAAGAGGTGCTTCTGGATTCTCTACAAGAGCTGATGTTGGAGGAATAGATAATTTTGGGACATTTGAAAACGACAATGATAGCCATAGCGAGATTGAAGATTACAGTAAATTTCAAGACGCAGATGAGCTTGATCTCAGCATCAAGCCGATTCACGATGAAGACACAGAGGCAGACCATGTATATGAACAGGTGGAAGAGCGAATGCGATTGCGGAGAGAGAAGTCTAAGAAAAGAACACATACAGAAGAAGAGTCGACCGAAAACGGTAAGGATAGTGATAAAGTTCAAGTATCCACGACAGATATTGGACGTTCAATGAGGAAAATAGGAGAGGGATTTGAGGAATATAAGGAAAAGCTTTCGACTATTTCTTTAGATCAGTGGGAAAACTTACCTGAAGCAGGGGATTCCACTCGCAAGAACAAAAGATCAAGAAAAGAGCTTCAAGAGCAGCAACGATACTACCGTAACTCCGACTCACTAAGCACCAATTTTCGGGAATCTGCTGGAACGGAAAGAGCTTTTGGTGAAACCGGCGATGTGGATATTGCCGGAGTTTCTATAGCCAAAGACAAAGTTCTTGCTCGTCAATTGATGGGCAATGGTGGCACCGATAGGCCAAACATGCTGGCCATTGATCAGAATGAGTACCTCTTGCAGCTCGATCAGGCATCGAACCTGGAGCAGGTCAATTCTGAGGCTTCTCGACTTTATAGCAATATTGGAGATTATAATCGGATGCGGGCTCTATTTTCAAAGATGAGGGAAGCGAATCCATACAAAGTTGGCAACTGGATAGCCAGTGCCAGACTTGAATATGCTGCGAAGAAATTCAAGAGAGCGAGAAACCTCATTCAAGAAGGATGTCAGAAATGTCCAAAATCGGAAGAGGTATGGCTGGTCAACATCGAGATGTGTGAGACGTCAACTCACGATGCCAAGGTGATTGTAACAGATGCCATACGTTACAACCCAAAATCTGTAAAGTTGTGGCTCAAGGCGGCTTCCCTTGAAAATGACATTATGTCCAAGAAGAGAATCCTGAGAAAAGGATTAGAGTTTCTGCCCAAGTCAAGATCGTTGTGGATGGAGCTTATTGACCTTGAGAAGGATAAATCGTTGCTGATAAAGATGTTTAAAAAGGCGACAGAGCTTATACCAAAATCTGTGGAACTCTGGCTAAGGTACGCAGATGCGGAGAGCTCTGTTGAGAACGCAGAAAACGTTTTGAAGCAAGCGAGAGACTATGTTGAACAAGAGGAGATTTTTCGATTATGGATAACATCAGCGAAGATAGAGGAGCGCTCCAGTGAGAACGAACTTAAGATAATGAGGATTATAGAAGAGTGTTTCAAAAGCGTGGGAAACAAGCTGACCCGGTATGAGTGGCTTCACCAATCTGTAGTCTGCGAATCAGAAGGATACCCCCTAACATGTAGGGCTATCGTGTTCAACAGTTTAGGGATCGGGTTAGAGGAACTGGATGATACTTCGCGGCTCAAAACTCTGAGATCCGATGTCGAAGGGGCTAGCAGTAGCAAGAACATCGAGGTTGCTAGATCCATGTTTCTCTATATCACTGCAAACTATCCTCATGACGAGCAAATGTGGCTGTCGTACATTTCCATGGAGAAACGGCTGAAGAATTATGAGCACCTGTTCATTATTTACGAAATGGCCTCTCAGGCGAACCCGACAGTGGAACTGTTCTTCTTGATGTATGCCAAAGACAAGTGGACTGTGGATAGAGATGTGGAGAAGGCAAGAGAGATAATAAGTGAGGGATTGCGACAACTTCCAGGGTCTGAGAATCTCTGGTTTGCAGCCATAAAACTAGAGTGGAAAAGTGGATCTAAACAAGCTGCAAAAGATCTATTTGAAAGTTGTCGGTTACAGATTGGCAGAAGTTGTGCAAGAGTATGGTACAAGAACGCTACCATGTACAGACAGCTTGGATGCGTGGAGGATGCGTTATCCTTGATCGACGAGGGTCTGAAGTACTTTCCCAGAGAATATAAGCTCTATCTACAAATGGGACAGATTCATGAATCTTTGGAACAGTGGGACAAGGCGTGTGACTCATACCGTCTTGGAACCAAGCATTGCAGGGAATCTGCCTTGCTATGGATCCACTTGTCAAGAGTTTATGAGCTTCACCTTGGGCAGGCAGTGAAGGCACGATCGGTCTTAGACCAAGGAATATCTGTGAATCCGAAAAACGAGGAGATTTTACTTGAAAAATTGAAGCTGGAACAGCGATCTGGTAGCCAGGTACAGTTCCAGAGGTTGCTGGCTAGTGCGCTTCAGACAGCTCCCAGGTCAGCCCTATTGTGGTCAGAAAATGTCAAGAACGCCAGGTCGTCGCAGAAGAAAAATCTCTATGCTGAGGCTCTCAGTAAGACCAAAGATGATCCGCTGGTGATCCTGACGGTAGCTCAGGAACTGTGGAAGTCGGGTAATGTGAGGAGATGCAAGCAGTTCTTTGCTGCTGGTTTGGAACAGGACCCTGATTTTGGAGATCTCTACATTTACTACGGTGCGTTTCTGAGGAAACATGGCTCGGAGGCGGAGTTACAGGAGTTGGAGTCCAAGTTTGTGGAAAATGAGCCCCACCATGGTCCCGAGTGGTGCAAGGTGTTCAAAAGGATCGAGAACTTGGACAGAGACTTCCTGGAATTATTGTCAGAGGTTGTGAATGGTGTTGCTGGGTTGGACTAGGGTGTATATTATATATATTTAATAAAAAACCATGTTTAATATTTAAGCCACTGAAAAGCACATGGGAGTTCACCGCTACTTGGATGTGAGTGTTGAGTTTTAACTTGGAGAGTCATTTGTGAGGTAGGGATGAGTGGAGAAGTTTGAGGAGTTCACCAGAAGTACAAAATAGCTTTGGAAGAGGGTGGTGTGGTGTTGAAACCAGATCGTCAATGTCGCGGGAGGTGTTACCCGGCCTGTAAATGTATAAATTGCTTGAAAAGTATAGAGGAAGTGAAGCACAAGAAGGTATATAGCGGAGCAGTTGGGAACGACCAGTTGTAGACAGCGATAGCAGACGGTTGGGATGAGGCTCATTATCAGGAGCACGCCTAGTCTGGTAGGGACTCCTGCCAGAACAGCTTTAAGAAAGTTCACCGCACCGTTTCGAGGTTATGCCACGGTGAAGACGGACAACATAGACTGGAATCCCATGAGGACCAGCAGGCAGCTCGTCAAGGGAAGAGAACTGAACTCCAAAAAGACTAGGAAGATAGTGCTTGGTATTCTTTGTCTGACTCCTGTGGTAACGTTTGGGCTAGGAGTATGGCAGCTGAAGCGTCTCAAGTGGAAAAACAAGCTTGTTGCTGAATGTGAAGATAGACTGACGTACAAGGCCCAGCCGCTTCCCAAATACGTGACTCCCGAGAATGTCCAGGACTTCGAGTATCGGAAGATGCTGCTGACAGGCAAATTCGACTACTCGCGAGAGATTTTCGTGGGGCCTAGACTGCAGGAGGACCGTAAGGGATATCTGCTGGTTTGTCCATTTGTATTGTCAAGCGGTGCAGGAGAAGTATTAGTTGATCGCGGGTGGATTCAGGAGAACATGGTGATTCCAGAAAAGCGTAATCTACAGCATCTTTCGTGTCCCAAAGGGGAAATCACCATCGAATGTTTGCTTAGGGTTCCTCCAACCAAGGGTAAGTTCCATATGGACCACGAGGAGGGTTCGCGACTTTTCCATTATGTTGACATTGAGGCAATGGCGAAGCAGACGCACTCGCGGCCTCTCTATGCGCAGGTGGTGGAAGACTTCAGAGATAGGCCCGACTGGCTGGCTCACGGTACTGCAGAATCGCAGCCTGGATCTTCAAAAGGATGGTGGAACTTCTGGGCCAAGGAAGAGCCTACAAAAACGAAAGCCGTCGCCTCCTTCGATACGTCGGTCGAGTTCAGTCCTTTGCAGTTCATGAATGCGGGGGTGCCCCTCGGGAAGGTGCCCAAAGTGGACTACACCAACAATCATTTACAGTATCTCGTCACCTGGTGGGGTCTTTCATTTGCATCTGCGATCCTGCTGTTCATCACCATCAGGAACCGCCGTATAATCAACCCTGGCTCCGAAAAGCTCACCCATGCCAACAAGTTCCTGGGATAGCCGAGCAGAACTGTGAAACTATTCACCTATGTACATAACAGCTCCACAGAATCTGTAGCGGACTTTTATACTCTGTGCTTACGTAAGACATTGAAGCAATTGCTTGGATTATTTTTTGACCTAACCTACATCTAGGAGCTTTATATATATGTATTTGTATACGGGAAGAGGATGGAGCCCCATTAGCATCAACAGGTAGCACAACAACGCGGATCAAAACAACACCATTGTACTTTGATTGGTGGCACTATGCACCCCAGGAACAGCCACAAGGGCAAGGCTGCGGATCCGGACCGTCTGCCCAAGTTTCTCTACGATCAAATTCCTACTGAAATCACAAATCCTACAGCTTTGAACTCAAGAATCAAAGCAACTCGGGATTCCCCGTACGGAGCCACTATCTTGAAGTCCACGCCATCTTCAAACGATAGGCCGAGTAATTCGGATGATCAGTCGCGAGCCAAGTCATCATTGGGTTCAAAAAATAATCATCCTAGGCCATCAACTCCTCTTTCTAGGAAGACTCTGAAGGTGAACACTTCTCCTGATGTGGTAGCGCCCCCCACAGCATCTTCTATTCCTGTGATGGTTTCCAGAAGTCGGATGGTTTATGATAAGCCTCAAGTGGGGTCGTCTCACCATGGATCTGCTAAGGAGTCTGGCTCTAGGGATTCTCCTTTATATAATCAAGTTTCCGACAAGATGTCCTCAATTTTAGGGTTCACAGAGACAGGCCAGACTGTCTTTGATAAGTATCCGCTCACTTCCCAAAGTGATCCCCCAAGACTCCCTCCGCGGGAATTTTCCTTCGAGCAGTCAAGATATCCGATTTCGACTCCCACGCAGACTTCTGAACGCACAGATCCTGATTTTCAGTTGAATCGGCTTGAGGAAGGACCGTTCACTGACAGCAGGACTGTAAGAGGGCTGGGACCCGATGACTCTGTGCTTCCCTGGTCTGTCGGCGACCCCGACGACTGGACATTAGAGCATGTTATTTTCTGGTTGAATCTGCAAGGGTTCAATGAGAGCTGGATCACCTTGTTTACAACCGAAGAACTGACACACGATGAGTTTCTACGTCTTCAGTCATACGACGCTCTCAAGAAGTATATTCCATTTCTGGTTACAGATGACTTGGTGTCTACTCCACTTAGATTCATCCAGCTTCTTAAAAAAACTCTTGGAAAGTCATCTTCTGTTCCTAACGTGGATGCGCGAGACTCAACCTTTGGAGGCACAGAGAGTACAGGATCTCATGACTTTTTCTCGAGGTCTAATATCGACTATAGAAATGGTATTAATCTCTCCAATGTTGAAATGAACGGAGCAAGCAATGACTCGCGGCAGCCGACTGACTCCTTTTCCAGTACAACTGAATTGGGATTAGCCCAGGATGTATCTGGCCCCATAGGAAAGAGGCTGGCCCCAACACTTTCCGCACCTGTCGGTCCCACTGAAGAGCTGTTAGTGAGACAGCGTGGGACGGATCAGCATGAACAGCCTCGCACTGTTTCCGCTGTTGAGCAAGCAAATGAAAACTCCTTTCAGACACCAAACTCACCAAATGTCAATGCCAATCCGTTGAGAAGACACAAAAAGTCGAGCTCCTCGGAGTCATCTGGTCTTGGAAGATTTGTGAATAATGAGAACGGTCTGGAAAGAATTCGATCAGCATCGGCATACGTTGGAGCTGAATACAGTGGCGAAAAACATCACGAGCGCTCGAGTTCCAAGGGATCTATTAACGAGAGTACTACGCCTAAGGGACTCCTTAATAAGTTTTTTGGAAAATCAAGAACAATTGAATCCCCGCAAAGATCTGGACGCAAGTCTGACTCGCCCGTGAGTCCCTCCTCTATCTCGTCTTCTTTCTCTACAGAATCAAAAAGGACCAAGAAGCAAAATCATGACGGCGATAAGAAAAGAATGAGCGGTCATTTTGATCAAAGAAAACAGACAGCAGATGAGTCAGAATCAAAAAGGAATGGATCATCTGTATCATCGGGCAGGAAAGACTCCAAATTCGAGAAGTTGGGACTGGTGGGTAAAACGCCTTCGCCAATAGGCGTGACAATCCCCGTTGTTACAACATCTACGCTTCATTTGAATGAAGGATCTTCGTCGACAACCGAAAATGCACCGACGTCTCTCTCCGGATTTACTCCGCTGAATAGTGCAAGACCAAAATCGAACGAGTTTGCACTGGACAAGAAATTCATCCCTGTCTCCAAGACAAAGGAAAATGATAACTTCATAATGGTTACTTCTGACAACACCAGCTTTGTTGCCGTTGATCTCACTGATTGTTCATCACTAGACGAGCTGAAGGTACTATTTATTTCTGCTTTCAATCTAGACGTCTCGGTTCCCACTGTATATAAGCTTACCGATGTTGGCAGCGATCCTGGCGAACCGTTAGATGACGAGACGCTCCTCTTGCTTCTTCAAAACAAGTTTTTTGGTGGATTTAAGAAGGTGCTGGTTACTCAAAACAAGCCACAGCCTGAAGTTTCTGACTATGTTTCGCATGTCACCAAAGTGCAGAATCAAGATTTGTCTTTTACGGCCACCTCCTCCTACTCAAACTCCATTGTGTCGGATATTTCAACCGAGAGACTATTAGCGACTCCGAATTACATGGTTGAAAACAATTCCAGCAGGATAAAAGAATCAGTGGATTACATCAATTTCAAGGACCACCTTCGTGAATCAAGCACAGCAGTACGCAACTCGCTGGAAAGAAGACGATCCACCAGCTCGTCTATCACCAGAGCCAGATCGATCACCACCACATCCAATCCTGATTCTACGCTGATAGCAACCATAAGTACGTCCTCCTCTGGGAACTCATTCAAGGTTATTCGATCTGAAAAACGGGAAATTGATTTCGACAAGCGCAGGGAGTCTCCATTTATTAGAAGCGATAGCTTGATTGCTCAGAGAACAGCACCTGCACCCCCAGCAACTCGCTCTGCTGCAGCGAGTCCGCCATTACCGACCCTACCACCTGTTACTTCAGGAAAGGGGACCAGAAAGCCACCCCCTCCTTTACCGAACAACATCGATCTAACGTTGCCAAAGACCGTGAACTCTTCCAGAAAGGGCACCATCACCAGACACCCGACTGCGAGGTCACATTTCGATCCTTTCAAGGAGAATGAAATTACTTTCGCCAATGCTCCTCGCCTTGACAGTGATAATGAATCCGATGGTTCGGACTACGGATTGTTTACAAAGCTATCAAAAACAACAGAAAGCTCTGCGTCATCAAATGTGAACACTGGACCCTCAGAAAGAGATACAGCAGAAGCAGAGAACCGAACTCGGTCGTCTACTTTTCTCACCGCGTCTTCAGGAGACTCTGTCCTGGATATCAGACCACCTGCAGAGGTTTTGTATGATCACTTGGAGGTTTATTTTCCCAATACTGATCTCGACAAACTCATTATTGATGATGTTGTGCCTACGCCGACTTCCCCAAACACAGAGCAAGCCACTTTGCAAGCCAGACCGAAGAACCACGGCGCTATTGAATCGCGTGACTCCAATGGCCTGGTTCATAAAATGAAAAGTATCAGAATTGTGGCTCAAGAAGCTAGGAAAGAAGTTGCTAGACAACAGAAAGGTGTTAGACCATCGGGTAGCTTGTTGAGACGTACTAATACCAAAATGTGGGGTCAGAAGGTGGTGGAGGTCACACCTGACAACACTGCACATTACGTGAATAACATAAGGAAACAAAGAGGACAATATAAAGAGTTTGCGTGGGTAAAAGGAGAGCTCATTGGGGTGGGGACGTTTGGCAAGGTATATCTGGCCTTGAACGTTACCACCGGAGATATGATAGCTGTGAAGCAGACAGTAATATCAACGAAGCTTGTGAGCAAGTCCGAGACGAAGGAGATACTTGATACGTTCAAGACAGAGGTCAATTCACTCAAGGACCTGGACCATGTCAACATTGTACAGTATCTTGGATTTGAGAAAAGGGACAACATTTACAGTGTGTTTTTGGAGTATGTTTCAGGAGGGTCTATTGGTCATTTGATCCGCAGTTATGGTCGGTTTCCCGAAGATCTCATCAGATATCTGACAGAGCAGGTGTTGGAAGGTTTGAAGTATATTCACTCAAAGAACATACTGCACCGGGACCTTAAGGCAGATAACCTGCTTTTGGAAGTGGACGGTGTATGCAAGATTTCGGACTTTGGGATCAGCAAAAAGGCTAAGGATATTTATTCTAACGAGTCTGCCATGTCTTTTCAAGGCACCATCTTTTGGATGGCTCCTGAAATCATCCACAACACTGCTCACAAGGGTTATAATGCCAAAGTTGATATCTGGTCCTTAGGATGTGTGGTTTTAGAGATGTATGCTGGAAAGAGACCGTGGCACGACTTTGCCATAGCTGGAGCGATACTGAAGCTGGGAACAAAGTCGGCACCTCCTATTCCCGAAGAAACTCGGAAGGTGATGAGTGTGAGCGGGTCTCAGTTCCTGGATAGTTGCTTTGAGGTTGACCCTGAACGGAGACCGACCGCTAGTGAGTTGTTGAGAAACCGATTCTGCGAGAAGGACCCTAACTTTGAGTTTTCAGAGACAGAACTAGCCAAGAAGATGAAGTTCAATGACACTTTGGAGGAGAAGAAGGCGGAGATGGTTCGCAGCACAAATCAGTGATGGTTCAAATATTATTTTACGTCTCAATGTGCTTACGTAAGAGATCTATCTTATTTATTTTTGAGATCTCATGTAGATAATAAAAAAAAAAAAAAATTTTAAGAAGTGAAAGGGATCTTTGAACTGTCAAAGCTATCTTTGTCTTGAAAGACTAAGTTTGTTGTATCAGAGATGGCGAAACGGTCCAAGAAACCCACAAGAGAGGAAGAAAAAAGGAATGCGGAAAAAACCCGTATCAATCTAGAAAAACTTCAGCAGAAAATTGATGAACTGGATCTGGAGGAGAGTAAGAATTTCACACAGTTTGAGGATCTTCCCATAAGTCTCAATACTGTGAGAGGAATGAAGGAAGCAGGCTTTGTTTCTATGACAGATATTCAAAGGGAGGCTATTGGTACCGCTTTGAAAGGCCAGGACATTCTGGGGGCTGCCAAAACGGGATCAGGCAAGACTCTTGCGTTTCTGATTCCTGTGATCGAAAAACTGGTTCGTGAAGCTTGGAACGAGTATGATGGAGTTGGAGCGCTGATAATTTCCCCAACACGAGAACTGGCTATCCAGACATATGAGGTGCTACTAAAGATTGGGAAATATAACACATTTTCTGCAGGGTTGGTTATTGGTGGTAAAGACTACGAATTCGAGAAGGAAAGAATAGGACGAATGAACATTCTTATAGGAACGCCCGGTCGATTACTACAGCATATGGACGAATCCTCCTCATTGAATATGGATAACTTGCAGTGCTTGGTGCTCGACGAGGCTGACAGAATTCTGGATATGGGATTTAAGAAGACTATCGATGACATCATCAAGAATCTACCTCCAGAAAGGCAGACCCTGCTTTTTTCTGCTACCCAGACCAAGTCCGTCCAGGATCTTGTAAGGTTGTCGTTGGTGAATCCGAGCTATATTAGCACTTCTAGCGACCAGGATGTCAGTACTCCTGCCTCTCTGGAGCAGGCGTATGTTGTTTGTGCTTTGCCCGAAAAGCTTAACATATTATGGAGTTTTCTCAAATCTCACCTGGATAAGAAAATCCTTGTATTCTTATCGTCTTCCAAACAAGTGCACTTTATATATGAGTGTTTCAGAAAACTTCAACCTGGAATATCACTTATGAAGCTTCATGGGAGACAGAAACAGAAGGCGAGAATCGAAACAACGTACAAGTTTACTCAGGCGCAGCATTGCTGTTTATTTGCTACCGATGTTGTCGCCAGAGGCCTCGATTTTCCTGCAATTGACTGGGTTGTTCAGGTCGATTGTCCTGAAGATGCGTCAACATACATTCACCGTGTGGGGAGATGTGCCAGGTTCGGTAGAACCGGAAAGTCGCTATTGATGCTAACCTCAAGAGAAGAAGAAACATTCCTGAGTAGGCTCATGGCTCGTCATATATCACCCAAAAACCTGATAATCAAAAGCTCAAAGAAAAAGAAGATACAAGACCAGTTACAATCACTTTGCTTCAAAAGTCCCGAGCTGAAGTACCTCGGACAAAAGGCCCTAATGTCGTATTTCAAGTCTGTGTATGTTCAAAGGGATAAGGAGGTTTTTGACGTTAAAAGTATTCCGTTGGAGGAGTATGCTAAATCCTTGGGTTTGCCTGGGATACCCAAAGTCAAGTTTCTCGCCCAAGATTCACCAGAGCTCTCTGAAGCAGATCTTTTGAAGTCAAAAGACAAGAAAAACGCTTCCAGACAGCTTCTTCTCCTCTCCAAGACAGGAGAGAACGGTGAATTAGATGTATCGAAAAAGGTTCGCACCAAGTACGACAAGATGTTTGAGAGAAAGAACCAGTCTGTGCTATCTGATCATTATTTAAAGCTGAATCAGCAGCCACCAATAGAGCATGAATCTTCGGAAGATGAGTTCATCTCTGTCAAACGAAAAGACCATGATATAAACGAGGATGATGTACCGTTTCTGGATTCCACGCCTACTTCAAAGAGAGCAGCGAAGAAGGCTCTCTCGAAGAAGTTGTCTGCCAAAGGCCAAGAATCTGGTACTCGTCTCAAGTTCGATGACGACGGAGTTGCACATCCAGTATATGAGCTGGAAGATGAAGAGGACTTTGTCAAGGAAGGGCTGCCGGACAAGCTCAAGGAAGAGTATCTTGTTAAAGAGAGAGAAATCATGAATAAGGCGGACACTGAGGATAAGGGATTGGCCAAAGAGAAGAGAAAGGAGAAAAGAAAAAGGCAGAAAGAGCTTGAGCGTACCCTTTATGAAGAGTCATCGGGTGAGTCTGATGCGAGTGTTGATCTTGATAGAGATCTGGAGGAGGCGGAGGAGGCAGAGCAGCCCCCTATCAAGAAGCGTAAAAACTGGTTTGACAATAACAGTGTTCAGGATACAAACGACAACAGTGTGATTGAAATTGAGAAGCCAGAGACTCTGGAAGATCTGGAAGCATTGACAGAGCAGTTACTTAATGAGTGAGAATACGTCTCACTGAATTTATTTTGAGATCTATATCTCTATTGAAAGGATCATGAAAGCCGTCAACAAGACCCGTATAAAGCGATTGATCACACAGAAGAAGAGTATCCATATATGTAGCCGGCCTTTTTTCTGTTGGAATACTTGCGAAGTTCATCGGCAATCCAAACAGTGCTGGATATCGCGATAAGGTACAGCAAATCGCCTAAGCTCAAAGGCTCAGTCTGGAAAATAGACTGGAAGAAAGGAACATATATGGCACAAAGTTGACCAATCAAAGAGCCACCAACAGCATAATTGAACATAGCATTTGATAAGCCCAGCTCGAATGTGGACTTGGAATTGGACCTGCAGGACAGTGCATTGAACATGTCGAACAAAACAAAGCAAGTGAAAGTCATGGTTGTGTCTCTCCGAGTGATGGAGTCTTTCATTTCTCTAACATAGACAAACATTGTGCCCAGAATGATGAATGACGCAGCAATAAGTACTCTTTTGAATACGAGACGTGTCAAAATCTTGTCTCCTCTGGCCCTTGGAGGCTTATCCATCACTTCCTGGTCCACGGGCTCAACTCCAAGTGACTGTGCAGGGGGTCCATCCATCAGAATATTGATCCATAGGATCTGCATGGCGTTCAATGGGTTAGGCTTGTTTAGCAAAGTAAAAATGGCAATTAGGGACAAGGCAGCAACAGAGGTCGAGAGCTGGAAGGTTAGGAAATTTTGGATGTTATAGAAAATACCCTTTCCTTCTCGGATAGCATGCAGTATAGTACTGAAATCATCATCTGTGAGAATCATATCTGCAGCTTCCTTGGCAACATCCGTTCCATTTTTCCCCATTGCTATTCCTATATCGGCCAGCTTCAAAGCCGGCGCATCATTGACTCCATCTCCCGTCATGGCGACGATATCTCCTCTAGCCTGTAGGGCTCTAACGATTGCCACTTTATGTTCTGGTGTAGTTCTGGCAAATATGGAGACGTACTGGATGGCCTCAGCAAGAGCATCTTCAGACATGGCGTCAATCTTATCGCCCGATAACACGCATTTGTCTACATCAGTGAGAGGCATTCCAATTTTCTTACCAATGTTGATAGCCGTTGTTTCGCTGTCTCCAGTGATCATGATGACGTGGACACCACCGTGCATCAGTGAGGCTATGGATTTGCTGACTTGTGGTCTTGGAGGATCGTTCATTCCCATCAAACCGCAAAACACTAGGTCGGAAGGTTCATCATTGAACGACTTTGAGTTTTTGCAGAATGCAAGGACTCTGAGACCATCGCCTGCAAGATCGTCTGCCATTCGGATTATCAACTTGGACACATCGTCATTGATTGGCTTTATATCTCCATCAGTAGTAATAAACATTTTCGACATTGCGAGCAATCTTTCCACTGCACCCTTGACGAAAGTCTCAGACTTGGATCTATCACCAGCGTTGGAACATATAGCCATGTACTTTCTGGAAGAGTTGAAAGGCAGTTCATTGGATCTGAGTCTTGTATTTCTGAGGTCCTCCAGTCCAAAGCATTTGAGGGACTCTAAGATCGCTATATCTGTTGGATTTCCCAAGTATTTTTCTTTTTCGACAGAATATCGAGCGTTGTTGCAGAGGTTACCTACCTCCAGAAGAGCACGAACATCCTTTGACAAAAGACCACGGAAGTCACCGTGCTTGTCAATATCAGCGTGTGATGTTTTCATGTCTACGGTCCAGACCTTGGTGACAGTCATATGGTTTTGAGTCAGGGTTCCAGTTTTATCGGAGCAAATCACATTCACAGAACCTAAAGTCTCCACACTGGGTAGTTTCTTGACGATTGCCTTTTGTTTAGCCATTCTGAGAACCCCGAGAGCCAATGTGACGGCCACAATAATTGGCAGGCCCTCAGGAATAGCAGCCACTGCAAGACACACGGAAATCTGGAACATATCTAGCCAGGAACGTCCTTGTATCACACCAATAAGCCCAATGACACCAATGACAGCGAAACTGAAGATGGAAAGCTGCTGCCCGAGTTTCCCCATGGCATTCTGAAGAGGAGTCTTCGGCTTTTCAATCGCAGAAAGCATAGCGAAAACGCCTCCGAAAGCCGTGTTATGGCCGGTAGCAACAACGAGTCCCGACCCGTGACCGTCTCTCACCAACGTACCCATGAAAGCAATGTTTGTGCGTTCGTTGATGGCAGTGACGGAATTATCCACAATGTCTGTGGTCTTTGAAACAGGTTTAGTTTCTCCTGTCAAATTGCTCTCGTCTATGCTCAAATGAACAGCCTCTGTGAGTCTGACATCTGCAGGAATTCTGTCTCCCACAGCAAAATGGATCAGATCTCCTGGCACCAGAGTCGAGGCCATTACCGTCTCTGTTGTGCCGTTTCTAGTTAGATGTGCCTGCTCTGGAACGAGCTTCGTCAACGCCTCTAACGACTTTTCAGATCGGTATTCCTGTACAAATCCAACAGTCACCACAATCAAGACAGCAGCTGTGATACTCGCAGCATCCTCAATGTTGCCCATATAGAAGCTGATCCCTGCCGATCCAATCAGGAGCATGATCATCGGATCGCCGTAAAAGGTGGAGATGAACTTGAAGAAAAGAGACTCATCCTCTTCTCCTTCTAACTCGTTTACCCCATGGATCGAGCGTCTATAGGAGATATCATTCTGATCGCTTAGACCTTTGCTGACATCAGCATCAAGCTCCTGGGCAGAGTCGATTACCGACTTGGAACAGAACTTCGCTGATGGGTTGTCCTGGGTAGAAAAGGAAGAAGGAGAGGAAGAAGGGGCAGACGAAAGTTCCAAGTTTGACGATTCGTTGGTCAGTTTGCTAGCAAAAGGGTTATCCGAGGCCATATTGGGCCGATTGCAGAGCTGAAAAAGCCAACAGTGCTCTTTTCAAGGCGATAAAAACCAAAAAAAAGACCTAGAAGTGCCGAATCAGAGCTGTTGACGCTATTTTGAGTGAGTTACTATGATGTGTTCTGTTGCAGAATACGTTTTCTCTTTACATGAGGAAAAAAAAAAAAATGAAAACTGCGTGCGATCAACATTACTTGGTGTGTCTACTGAAAAAGTATTTTTATTAGATACACCTATCACGTGCTAAAGACCACGGGACCCGCCGGGCGACGCAACGCGTCCATTCCAAGTCTCATATATCGTAACATCTCACGGTGTTCTCTATCGGCCTCAGAAACGACTTGGAAGACAGTCTTACCGAGCTCCCAGAGGGCACATTTTCTGTCTCATCCTTCGTCCCCGTGACGGTCTCGCGGACTTTGGAGCTCGATCGAAGAGCTCCGATTATTGAGTCCTTGCTTTTGATCTGTCTCTTGAGCGTGGAAATCTCATCCTGTAGTTCTTTCAGCTCATCGGTCTCACGAGACCCCTTTCCAGGAAGAGACACTCCTGAAAGCCGTTTATCAAACTCCAGTCGCTTGAGCTGCAGCTCTAGGTGCGATATGTATGACTTCATCTCTTCTGCCTGCCCCAAATACCGATTGTGCTGCTTCTGTAGCCTTATCACTAGTTGTTTGAGTTGTGGACTATGTGATTGGAGTTGCATAAGACTCTGCAGATCCTCACTACTCTCAATTGCCAGGTTGATATTTTCAGAGTCGTTGAGTCTCTTGAGATGCTCCAGTTGCTCGTTGAGAATCTTATTCTCAGCAGAAACCTGTGCACTCTGGCTATGCTGGTTGGTATTTGGAGACTCACTAGAACAGCCCAGCAGTCTGAGATCCTCAATCTGTCGCCTCTGCTGCTCATTCTCTTTTTGCAGCTGCTCTATGTACTTGTCCTTATCCGCTGGATCTGTTGATTCGTTTTTAGAAACGTTCATGAGTACGTTTTTGGCTCTGGCAGCGAATCGCAACGTGTTGATTGTTTCTGCCATCGTAGAGTTCGAAAGATGAATTGTACACAAAATCGAAACCAAAGAGTTCCCACTCAAAGAAGGCTGCAGCAGTCGTGTTAGCTTCGAGTCTCGGTAGGGAACATGGTTGAAGGATCCCTGAGAAAGCTTCGAAATCACTGTACTTAAAGCCAGCAGCGACTTGTTAATGAACGAACCTTCTTTACGTCGCTCTAGCTGTGAGGCTGCCTTTTCAGACCCAGCAAGATCGCAAAGGCACAGGGTCGAGAACTTGTTCGTTCCGCTAGCAGAGTCTTCGAAGCTTATTCGGATCTGTAAAACAGCATGAGACCGTGAAGACCGTGCATTGAAATCTGTGCCCCCAGTCTTTCGGATCGAGTCCCCTCTTTCAATTGCACTGATGAGCTCCTGAGCACTAGTAACTTGAATCTCTGTCAACCCCACCACCTTCACACCATAGACGGAGTCATCCCTGATCCTTAGATCATCCGAGGACATTGAAGACTGCGTGAAAAATGATGACGTTGTGTTCCGTAAGGAGCTGACGGAGTCTGGATTAAGCAAATCAAACAGCCGCTCGTTGTATATCTCGAGGTACGAGCACGACACCCGGTATGAGTTTGTGCTCTTGCTAGCTCTTTGGAAAATCTGCTCCACACATAGGTGGATCAACCCGTTTTCATCAGCCGTTCCTTGCATCGAGTGGGTCTTTCCAGAGCCTGTCATGCCGTATGCAAATATGGTTCCGTTATAACCATCTAGGTACTGAGTTATGACAGGTTCAACAAGACTTTCGTAAACGTTGGCGTTTGATACATGGGGTTCAAAGACATGGTCGTAATGGAAATCTCCAACCTCGCTGTTACCTATGGAATTAGATCCTTTGCTGATAGCCCATACGTTTTGGGAACTTTTGTCCTGTGGTTTTGGTCTAACAGCAACCTTTATAGAACCGGTATATGACTGAGAAACAGCAATGCTGGAGCTGGATGCGTAGCCCAAAGAGCTGGAAGGTCTGGATTGCGCAGAACCTCTGACTGGAGTCGAAAAATCTGCCAGTGATGATCTGGGTCTCAGCGTCGAGCGACTGGAGCTGGATAGCTGCTGAGTTCTTGGGGTTAGAGATTTTCTCGGTGCAGATGCAGGCGTTCTTGAACTCAAAGACGACGCTGGTCTCAGCCTAGGAGGTGCAGTCTTCAGTTGAGGGCCTGTAGGACTCTGGCTGATTCCAGGAGACCCTTGTGTGCTGTGTCGAGTTGGAGTCGATGTAAGTGCTCGTGGTGAGGAATCATGTTGCGCAAACCGGGCCATTCTGGAGTGGGCTCTCGCGTTCACGCGTCTCAGCAGTCTTAGGTTCACCAAATATACCTCCCCTGAATAGTGAAAGAGGCTGTTACTTTTCTGGCGGTTTGGCACCTATCTCAACAAGCTCTTCATGTGCTTCAAAGCCAGCTCTTCTGATGGTCGCTTGAATAATTTCTGAAAGGTAAACATGCAATTCCAAATTGGGAAAACTTATTTCTTGAAGCTTTTTTCATATTTGCATTTCTTCCCACTGCGCTAGAAAACACCTTTGTGAAGCCACACAGCGGACTAGAAATAGCCGTTTGGGTGCTGAGTAAGCTCTTATGTAAGTAGAATCAACAAACGCAATACCTGATCCACATCCGCTAACTAGATTAAATGCAGCGCTCGTTACGTATCCAATGAGATTCTCCTTAGCGGGACACCGAATCTCGCCGAGATTTGCTTTTTTGCCATTGATTGTGCGCTTATTTGCGCTGATATGATCGGCCCATTCGGGGTAATCTTTTGTAGGGATCTGATAAACCCGAGCGTTATCACTAGGGGAACCTCTACCCACATAAGTGAATCTGGTAGCAGACACTTGTAGCTGAGGCATTAGGCTTGGAATGAGAGTTATATTTTCAGGGTTGTAGATTGACAGAGACACATGTGGGGCTAGAAGCTTGACAGGTAGCGATGGAAACGCTACTTTTCCAGCATCCAGCATCTCCCGATCCGTCTTTTTCACATCTTCTATCGTTTCAAAGACATCCCTTTTGTTCTTGATGACCCTTTGAAACCTGGCATCAAACACACTCCCTGATTGGTTATCCTCTACAGCAGGGACCTTGAGTAGCCCCAGTCTCAATACCTGTAAATATCTCCAGTCACAGCCGAAAGGGGAACCAACCTCTCCCAGCTCGCCGCCAATCAGAAGTTTATCGAACTGGGTTCTTTTGCTTTTGGGCTTTCTACCCCATTTTTTTGCCAACTCTTCTGCTCTGACCTGAGCTTCAGAAAACCCGGCACGAGTGAAAATATAATCCGAGAATGCCAGCTCTCCCTTCTCGAATTGCAACTGGTTCATCTGCTTCAAGCCACCCATGGAGAAATGAGGGACCTGAACAAGCTTCAGCCAGAATGGAAGAACCCAGAACCACGGTAACAGGAACTGGTATCCTTGCTTCGATTTGTATATAGCAATAGGGATAGATGGATCCTTTTCGGAGACAGGAACAGGCTTCCCAGAGAGCTCCGGCAATCTTCTTTTACCTAGCTCTTTCAAGGTAGGTTGATTTGCATATGACAAATGACGCCCTGTAATAGAAAGGAGCTGATTGAAGGAGTCCTTATGAACTCCTCGTCCTGCTGTAACCTCTATTATGGAGTCCAGTATTTCATCAGATGAAAGAGTGTTGGCCCGTGACACTACAGGCTTAGTCCAGAGTCGGGGATCGGCAACATTGAAGCTGAAAACTGCTCCGACTGGCAGCGTCGACAAGTCGTTCAAAGAACTGAACGAGCGCCACAGTCGGTAGCTTTCATCGTCAGAGGACGTCATGGGGTGAAGCACAGATGCCAATGAGCTGACAGCTTTCGGGCCAGTCAGCAGAATCGATCCGATAGAGTGTCTGCAGTCATGGATCGTCAGATTTGGGATCTCCTTTACTTCTTCCAGCAAGAAACCAATCACCTGGTCATAATTTGAGGGATGTATCCGTAATGTACACTTCAAGACGTTCTCATCCGCAATATCTAACCAGATAACAGAAGCAACACCCAAAGGCTCATCTAGCAAGTAGACGAGTCCCTCCCAGGCACGCGATTTCTTGATCCAGTTGTCATGACAAGCTCGGCCTTTTGTCAAGCTATCAATAATACTCTTTAGCTTTGAATTGTCACCCTCTTCACCATAATGACTATTCAGAATTATAGTACTCACTTGTGAGGTGTCAAACCCTAAACACCCTTTAATTCTACTTTGGCGGCTGGTCTTTCTGAAACATTTCAAAGTTGGCTCATATGCTAGATTCCAGCCCCACCGCTTTATCATCTTGGCTCTCTTAGCATGCCATACATGTGTCGGAAGCCACTTGAACAGTCTCTGTCTGTTCGAATATCTGATCATTGCCAGTTTGCTAACAGTGGCCTTCGAGTTTATTGCAGTATTGTCATGAGAGCCAAGCTTGTTGTTCAGTGTCGTACAGTTACGAGCCTGTACGTCTATTTCTTTCCCTACCCAAGTACTGAGGTCGGGAGACCCTGTAGGGACCCTAGGTTTCTCCAGTGCCTTGATTTGGTCTTGTAAATGCCTTAGTTTTTCCCTCATATTCATATTCTTGGTGCTGATCTTTTCTCCTGATATTAGGTTTCCTGAAAGTTTCAGCGATGCTCCATATTTTAGTAACTTTGACTGCCGTTTCAGACGGTAGAGCTCTCTGCCTCTAGGATGTTTTGATTTTACGGGTTTACCACTAGAATCCACACCCTTTGTCTCCTTTCCGTTGTTCAGACCCAAAGAAAGACCCATTTCTCTCATTGCCTTGACTCTCAGCCTCTTGGGAATCCTGCGGACGTTATGACTAGCAGTTCTTCTTCTCATTTCTCTTGGCAAGCTTTGAAACACTCTTGTGGCCGAAGAATAGCGCGTTTTCAGTTGAGACTGCACAAACTCCCTGATCTCAAACTTCCGTGCATTCATGAAGCTCTTCACGTCCAGCTTGCTGGCTATATTGTCCCTATGGACAACAGTGGAGTCAGAGTTTGTGCGATTGGGGTTCGTGAACGCGGAGTCATTCAGCTCTGTTCTAATGATCCGAGAGTTGAACAGTTTGTTGCGCTTGTGATTGTAGTTTGTTACATTTTCAGCTCCATCATGCGACCGTGACATTTTGTATAGAACTGACGAGAGTCCTTGAGTGACTACAAGAAAAGAACACTCGGAGCTCCATACAAGTTTGTTACGAAGAGGAACGTAAAATAATCATCTACATTACGTACAGAAGGATGTCTCGAATTTTTTTTTTTTTTCAAGCTCAGATCGTGAGAGATACATTTGAGAGCGAAGGTTCAATCTTGCCGGCAATCTCCCCGTTCCCTTACGGACAATCTCTACTGATGTGTTTCCGTTTCGCACAGTCTGAGGTCAAGACGGCCCACCTTTTCTGAGAAGCCATGAACATCCACATTATCGTTATTCAACAGGATCAAAGTCGGGCCAGCTAACTAGCGGGACCTATGTGCGGGGCCGAGAACAGCAGGGGGAGTCTGATACTTGGCCACCTTCATCTGGTGCCGGTCTATGAGTACCAGCTTAGCGATTTTGTCCAGATCGTCACATCTGGTTGAGAGAGAATTGATTTCCTGCTGCTTTTTAGCGATGTGAGATTTCAAACGTCTAATCTCAGTATCACAGCTACTACCATGTCGCTTCGACTCCGCCAGCTCGTCCTCAAGAAGTGACAGCTTCTCCAAAAGCTCATCGACGTCGTCCTGGTTTGTAACGAGAACGGAGTCTGCTATTCGGAGCTTCGATTCTAGCGCGTCGTTGGCGACTTCAAGCTGCACTAGTTTATCTTTCACAACTGACAGATCTGACTGGTAATCACTTTCCTTTTGCTGGTTTTGTGCTAGTAGTTCTGCAACTTTACTGCCCAGACGAAGCTCCGCATCATGCGTTTCGGAGCACCGTTTCTCCAGAGTGGCTATTCGATCTCTCAACTTCGCTATTGTGGACGCAGACTCCTCCAGCTCTGTTTCCAAACAGTCTTCCAGCTCTTTGGAGTCTGCGGAGAAGCTTTTGAACTCCAGTTCCAGTTCTACAAGCCGCAATAACAGAGCATCCTTCGGGAGGGAGCTGTAGTCGCTGAGCAGCTCCTGTTTGCGGGGGTCCATCGTACGACAGGTATCTGTGGTTTAGCACATCCTACTTCTCAAAGATGAGAACAGAAAGATCATATACAAGATCAAATGGTACGGAAATAAAAAAAACACAAACAAACTGAGCCACAGCTAAGATACCTTCTGTGGCGGTGCACTTTGATTAGTGAAGCCTTTGCACCAGCCACCATCAGTGTGCTGCGGTCGGTTCTTCTCAGACCGCTACTACATGCAATGTTCGGGAAGAAGGGTAGGGGAAGACGTGCGGCCCGGCTTCCAAAGGTAATCTTTCCAGCTGAAATCTGTACACCAGGTAGTCATCCCCGTCCGACCTCGAGAAGATAGTGCGTATTCAAAATGTATGCCGATGGCCCAGATTCCCTAGTGAAAGTTCCTCGTATGCGGGGTGAAGACTCCCGATTGGGAATCGAAATCTGACATGCCACTTGTAGCAAATCGGAGGCCGTGGAATGCGTCACAGTAGTAAGGATAGTGAATGCAGGAGGCCTACTCAACACAATAAGCAAATTTCCAGGGTGTGGGGTAAATGACATCGGAATTGTGGAAAATCACTTTCTGGTGCAGGGATGTGGGTTAGGAGGAGCAATGCGGGGAGATGTATGAAGAGGATGGGGTAAGAAGTAGGGCCGGAAAGGTGATAGACAGCTTCGCAAGACCCCTCTTTCGGAAAGGGCACCACTGATGATGAAAAGCAGATAGGATATGTGTGGAGTATAAATAGGGCAGGAAAGGACGAGGTTGGAGCAGGAGACGCTGTACGCCCGTTCAGATGGTAGAGTAACCAGTAACATACTGCATATCATATAATGACCATTGAGATTGTTAACACCAACATTCTGGATTCCTTAACAGGGATTTCGGATGTTTCTGATCTGTGGGAGTTTGTCAAACAGCAATGGGGGCTTACAATTGCCACTTTGTTTGTGATTTTTCTGCTTGCTACCAGATTCAATCATCTGTCTGGTATTCCAGGCCCAGAAATAGCAAAGTACACCAAATTCTGGAGAGTCTATGATGTTTATAAGGGACAGGCCCACTGGACTCACATAAACTTGCACAGAAAGATAAGCAGAGCAGGTAAAGGAGACCTTGTGAGAATCGGGCCCAACCACGTGTCGGTAGGGGACCCTAAAGCTATTCCTGTTATTTATGGCTTGAAGAAGAAGTTTAAAAAGTCTGGCTTCTATCCTATTCAATGCATCACATGGCACAAGAAGCCAGAGCTGAATTTGTTTTCGCTCACAAATGAGGACTACCATAAACAGCAGATGAAACTGGTTGGTAACGCTTACACTCTGTCTTCGCTGTTGGAGATGGAAGGTGCAATCGATGACTGCAGCCGGCTGATACTAGAGCAGTTCGATTCCAAGTTGGGCAAACCCTTCGACTTGGGGCTGTGGCTGCAGTTCTTTGCGTTTGACGTTGTTGGCCAGGTGACTTTCAACTCCAAGCTGGGCTTTTTGAAAGGAGGGAAGGACGTTGATGGCATGATCGATGCTATTCGTGGGATGCTGAAATATGCTGCCATAATTGGTGAAGTTCCCGAACTTCATCCGCTACTACTAGGAAACCCAATGTTGCCATATCTCATTCCTTCTATGCAGACATGGGACCGGGTATTGCAGTTCACTCTCAAGGCTGTTAATGAGCGTACAACACTCAAGAGAGACGGAGAAATCACTACTAACGGTAAGAATGAGGGAGGGGATATGCTTACAAAGTGGTGTAATAGCAAGGAAGATGAGAAAATGAGTACCAGGGATATCATTGTTCATTTGTCGACAAACGTTTTTGCGGGGTCTGACACAACCGCCATTGCTCTGCGTGCAATTCTCTATCACTTGCTGCGTAGTCCTACAAGACTTGCTCGTGCCAAAAAAGAGATAGACGAGGCATATGCCTCTGGAAAACTGAGCGAGTTTATCCAGTACAAGGAGTCTCTCCAACATTTACCTTATATCAATGCCTGTATTCAGGAAGGAATGAGAATCCACCCTTCGGTTGGTCTACTCTTGGAAAGACATGTTCCTGCAGGAGGAGTCACTATTTGCGGGCGCTACATAAAGGAAGGAACCATCGTGGGTATCAATGCCTGGGTGCTCCACCACGATGAGCGGATATTCGAGAATCCAGATGAATTCATTCCAGAGAGATGGCTCGAGTCATCTCCAGAGAAGTTGAAGGAGATGGAAAGAGCTATTTTTACGTTTGGGTTTGGAGCCAGATCTTGTGTCGGAAAGAATCTATCTTTAATCGAGATGTCGAAGTTGGTTCCATTACTTCTACACCGTTACAATTTTGAGTTTGCTCAGCCAAATCACGAGTGGAAGACCTCCAATGAGTGGTTTGTTCAGCAGTCTGAGTTCAATTGTGTTTTGAGCAAAAGAAGCTCGATCGCATAGCGTTACCAATTTATGTTGTTTACCTGTATTAAATGAAAACCTATTTATTATAACGAGCCTCAATGGGGGAGAGAGAGAGTTGCCCATATAAAGTTTCACAATAGTAAATTCTGAAAATTTGTCAGTTTGTCCGAGCGGTTAAGGAGAAAGACTTGAAATCTTTTGTGCTCTGCACGCACAGGTTCGAATCCTGTAGCTGACGATTTTTTTATTATTATTATCTTTTTTTTCTTGATCGATAAATATTTTTTGAGTTAAAAAAACTATATTACTACTCAATGCGTTACTAGAGGATTGAACATCCAGCTATAAGTTGGTCACCACTAATAATGTCAGCGGTAACTGTTGATGCAGAATTCCTGTAAGTATACAGATTGGGTCATAGGAAACATTTCAGCCCATCGGGGAGCTGATGAACATCTTGCTGAAGCTGTACTAACCTAACATCAAACAGAGGAGGGTTAGACGTCATTTTTGGAGGGGTGAAAAAATCACGCTGTACACTGGAGCCCACCGAAACTGGCCCTCCAGTTGTGAAAGACCTCATGAACCATATAGCTGACACTCTTATACAAGACAGAGCAAACTACGATGTGTTCATCGACGGAGATTCTTTGAGGCCTGGGATTCTGGTGCTGATCAACGACACTGACTGGGAGCTTGAGGGAGAGGACCAGTACCCTTTAAAAGACGGAGATCTCATCACCTTTACTTCGACGTTGCACGGGGGATAGTCGTTACGATCACAACTGGGCCAGTTTGCATCCTAGAAGCCCTTTTCCGCCCCAGCTGACGGAAGGCGTCAACTCCAGCTGCATGCTTTTTCGTGTCTCGCTGCCAGCTGTTTCCGATCTCATTATCGTCACCCTGACAGGTGTGTTTATTTTTGCCTCTAGGTGGGTCACAATGCTGCGCAGACGATCATAGTTTGTCGCATTTATGGGTCCAATGGAGACCAGTCTATCATTCGCAAGCAATCCCGCTGTGTCTGCCGGACTTCCAGGAATCACGTCTTCAATAAAAGCAAATGGGACTTCATATTCTTCCACAGAATTCACGGGGTTATCTCTGGCCAATGGTGCCGCTTTGAGCTTTCCAAATCCTTCTGCCAGCCTCGTCTGTATAGCTTCCAGTACCACTTTGAGATCGTTCCTCAGCCGAATCATCTGCACCCTCACCAACCTTATCTGTACCACATCAATATCGGGCCTAGGAAACCCATCACTAGTTAGCAATGGGGTACTGAAATCAGCCCCTAAATCGTCAAGATTACCTGATAAGCTGATGAGGTTAGTTTCTATCAGCTTTTTGAGCTCAGAGAGTCGCCCAATATCCAAACTTTGTGCCTGCGAGATGTCGTAATTTGCCGTCTCCAAGTTCAGCTTTTTCATGGAATTCTCGAATGACATCGTTGTATCTCTTCAAGAACCTCGATATTCGTTCTAAGATACTCGTTATCCGAGACCCTACCTAACTTTTGTTTTTGCCTTTTATGACATCGAAGATAGAGTTGTAAGGCAAAAAGATCAACATCAGTACACCAGTAACTTTCTCTATCTCGTATTTTATTTCAGCGCAATACAGAGTATAAGTGTTATAGCATCTTAAACTATTCTTTTCACGAAGAAGAGACTGGAACACATGACTACGTTTAGGTGTACCGTGTGATAGCACCATGCCTTCCAACAGAGAGAAGAGGCGTTCGTTGCTGAACCCTTTTGGAGGTTCTACTTCTGTTTCTGTCCCTAATAAATTGACGTCGTCTTCAAAGGCCACAAACATCATTTCTTCTTCTGATCGGCGAATCACGGTCAAGTTGCCCACATCGGATGATAATCTTCCTTCACTTCCGTCTACTGCAAACAGATCCAGCATTTTGTCAACAACAGCACTCAAATCTTCCGGATACAAGGTGAAGAGCCTGATTCCTCCTGATATTCTAGACCCTCCTCCACTTCCGAAGGCATCTGATGTGTTCAATTCTCGCTCGACTGAGTCGGCAATAATGAAGCCAGAAAGTGAAGCTGTGGAGCATAAATCAAGAAGAAGAAAGCCGCCACCTTCAACCAGATTAGAGAAAGAGCCGATATTTATAGCAGAACGCGATAAGTTGGACCCTACTATCTCAAAATCCAGTGCTTCTTTGGAGAATGACAGCTTTTTCTTTGGAACCCCTAAGAAGCCTGTGGCGTCAGATTTTTTGACGCTGGATCCTTATGTGGCCAATCACCCAAGCCAGAAGAACTCCGAAACGAATATTGACTTGGAGATTCCAAGCTTGAGTAAAATCCCCTCAGATCAAATAACGGAAGATAAGAATGTTACGGATCAACCCCCAGATGACAGTTTGTCCGAAGCATCTGGGTCAAATAACTCAAGCGTGGGATGGAAGCCTCTTAAGGACTACCAGGACCCGAACCTTTCTGACTCTGGGCTCTTTTATATGAAAGAGAGCGAGGTCGTTCAGGAAGCGACGGTCGTAGATGAAGGAGATCTTCTACCTCCTCGGTCATTACTAAGCAATGCAGGTTCCGCATCGCCCAATGATGCGTCATCTGCCGAGCAATTTTATGACGTTTACGAAAATCCTTCCCACGGAGATACAAGCCTAGAAGACAAGGGAGAGATAGCTTCTCCCCGTTCCAAACAAGAGAATATCGCTACAACTAGAAACTTGAATCCTTACGAAGCGAGTGATAAAAGCCGATCTAGTTTGGAAAACGAGTTCTACCCATCTGAGAGAAGAAGTAATGTATCTTATACAGGATCTTTAAGATCCTCGCAGGCTAGTAATCGCCACAGCGTTGAAGATCATTACTCCCGTATCGAAAAGCTGGATACAATGGCTCAAGATGATGAATATGCCAGCACCCCACCGTTATTCGGGAACAGCGAAAAAGATGAGGCGACAGAGATGAAAGAGTTTTATGGCAGTAGCTCTGTCACCCCTGACGAACCCATCATGTCATCATTCCATGTTGAAGAACAGTGGGATGGAAGAGACAGTCACCAGGAAGAGGGGAAGGATGACGAGGACGAAAGGGAAGAAGAGGGAGAGACAGACGTTGAGCCTGATGATGGAGAAATTAGCTTTGTTGCCAGATCCCCTTACTACACCCATTTTGATTTTGATGATAATCAGAAAAGTCATAAGATGGTCATTGTGAATCGTTCTGAGAGTGAGGAGAATACTGGTACCTCTATCACAGGGAATGATGCGATGGATGAAGACAAAAGCTCATTATCAGGAGCCATCGTCCCCGAGGCTGAGAAAATGATCTCTACGTACGACAGAAGAGACACACCAACAATGGTTCCTTTATCTCACTCTACCATTGTACCCCCTGCTGTGTCTCAGGGTACTGCTAACAAGGTGAGGAGACCTCCTCCTGATTTCCCATCAACTGGAAGAGGTGCTAGAGCAGTGTCTGTCTCTACCGTTCAACCCGAAATGTTCAATAATACTACAAAAGTTGTCAACATTGCTCCTCCTGATACCAAAGACACCGCTGCTACTCAAGAAATCTCAAATGGGTCACTTGTTATTGACAAGAGTCTCCGCAAACCAAGCACATATATATATCAGCTGCGGTTAAAGACTAAAGCTACGTACACAAATGAAAGCCCAAAGCCAGCAAGGCTTCCAATTGCCATTCGACCAAAAAGAAATGGACAGCACTCCCGCACTCCATCCAGACAGTCGTCTCTGTTTTCATACCAGGCAGCTATCAAGCATGGCAAGCCTACGCTGCGTTCTAGAATGCTGGCTTCGGAGATTGACGACGACGAGCTACCTGATTCCAAGTTAAGTCACTCCATCGGGAAAACTAAGGTTCCAATTGACCCTGACGCTAAGATCTTGGAGGTCACTGATCAACTCAAGAGGCTGGCAGCAACTGTGGGACACTCTTCTACCGATTCCAATGATGTCGCTACAGCTAAAGAAACTGGAGATTTACACAGATATTCCAGTGTACGTTCTGCGCACGGATTCGCAGCGAAAGAGTCCAAGTTCAAACTGTACATTGCAAACCCTGACACCGACAGTGATGAATGAGAGAACTCTGGAGTCGAAGCCCGATGATGCCTGTCAATACTGATACTTTTCAACCAAGTTAATGAAGTAGTAGTAGAAAGAAGTGATGTTACCAAATGATACCGATTACGTAAGCTTGTAATTTTGTAGGGTGCGCCACTCAATCACCAACTCGAAAAGTACTGATGGAAAAAAAGGAGAGGAAGTGAAAATTCAGCAACATGCTATACGTGTTCAGCAAGAATACGTAACAGACAACAAGGGATTGGCCTATTGTTTGAGAGTATATGAAGCTTGAAAATGTCTTCTGATATAGCATATACGCTGGTTTATGAGGTAAGCCTACTCTTTTGAGACACAGAAGCGCCGAATGGCGGTTTTTTGCTGTTTACATCTTTTACTGACACGTTTATGTTATAGCCAAACACTGCTGCAAAACCATCTGTGAATGAGTTCAAGACTCTGCTAGAAAAAGGGGATGATGCCCGGAAGATTGAGGCTATGAAACAGATCCTCATCGTTATGCTCAACAGCGACCCTATGCCTGGATTGTTGATGCATATTATTCGATATGTTATGCCCTCCAGAAACAAAGATTTGAAGAAACTATTATACTTCTACTGGGAGATTTGTTCCAAGTATGATAGTGAGGGAAAGTTGAAACACGAGATGATTTTGGTCTGTAATGCAATTCAGCACGACTTGCAACATCCCAACGAATATGTTAGAGGTAGCACGCTCCGATTTTTGTCGAAATTGAAGGAACCAGAGCTGCTGGAGCCTTTAGTGCCTTCGTGTCGCCAGTGTCTAGAGCATCGCCACGCATATGTGAGAAAAAATGCCGTTTTTGCCATTTTCTCGATTTTCAAGGTGTCCGAGCATTTGATTCCTGATGCTGCAGAGCTTCTTGCCGATTTCTTGGCTGTTGAGAGCGATGCAACATGCAGACGAAACGCATTTGTTTGTTTGGGACAACTGGATCGTGAATCAACCCTCAGATATATCCAAAATCAGCCAATTGTGTCTCTTGACCCCCTAATTCAGTTGGCATTTATTGAGTTCATTAGAAGGGATGCTGTGATTGCTCCTGAGCTAAGACCGCAGTACCTGCACATAATCCCAGAACTGCTAGATTCGTCTAACAATGCAGTCATATATGAGGCCGCCAGTACGCTTAGTGTACTGTCATCTTCTCAAACAGCTATCACAAGTGCAGCTGCTAAGTTCATAGAGCTAGCCATCAAGGAGCCAGATAACAATGTGAAACTGATTGCTTTGGATCGAGTGAGTGAGCTGCATGAGAAAAATCAGGGTATGCTAGACTCCATGTGCCTTGATATATTGAGAGTTTTGTCCGCACCGTCTTTGGAGGTCAGAAAAAAGGCTCTTGACATAACACTGAAGCTGGTATCAAGCAAGAATGTTGACGATGTTGTCAAGCTTTTGAAGAAGGAATTACAAAAGACAACCACTTCCAACGAGGAAAAGCTTAGTGAATACAGACAGCTGTTGATTTTGGCCATCCACTCTTGTGCAATAAATTTCCATGAGGTGGCTGAAAGCGTTGTTGACTTGTTGCTTACATTTATTAGCGAGTTGAAGACAACTGCAGCTTCTGATGTGATCACGTTTGTGAAGGAGGTTGTTGAAAAGTTCCCAGATTTAAGAAGCCAAATAATCCAAAGATTGATTCAATCACTGAAGACTATAAAGAGTGGTAAAGTTTTCAGAGGGTCGCTATGGATAATTGGAGAGTATAGTCTGGAGGAGAAGGACATTGAAGCTGCATGGAAGGCAATTAAGGCCACAATTGGAGAGATTCCGATATTGCCATCCGAAAAGAAGGTTCGTGGCCAGGAAGAGGGATCGAATGCTAACGGTGATGAACCAAAGATCAATGGCCATTCGCGGCCCAAGATATTGGCAGACGGTACTTACGCTACGGAAAGCGCTCTAGACGAGGTCAAGCCTACAGAAAAGAGTGTATATGGTGTTAGCAAGACCCCATTGAGACACTTGATTTTGGAAGGTGATTTCTACCTCGCCTCTGTGTTGTCTTCTACTCTGGTTAAACTTGTGCTAAGGTTGAGTAAGATTACCAAGAAGCTCGAGCTTTTGAATGCTTTGAAAGCGGAGGCCATGCTGATTATGGTTTCCATTTTGAGGGTCGGCGAGACGTCTTACTCCAAGAAACGTATTGACGAGGATTCAGCAGAGAGAATTCTTTCTTGTGTAAGATTCCTATCTGAGGATGAAAGTGACGAGACATTGATTGACGATGCTTTCCTTGAGGATACAAGGGAAGCGTTCAAGGCACAACTAGCCCTGGCTGATAAGAACAAGAAGATACAGGAACAGGAAAGTGCTCAGAACGATGCGGAGCAAGTGGATGATGCTATTATTTTCCAGCAGCTTTCGACCAATGACGCCACTGTTGATTTAGACCAGGAGGACTTGACACTTGCAACAGGGTCTGTTGTTAAGAAGGAAGATCTTTCCTCCAGATTGAAGAAGATCACACAATTGACGGGATTTTCGGACCCTGTGTATGCGGAGGCCTATGTCAAAGTACATCAGTTTGATGTTACGTTAGACGTGTTGCTGGTTAACCAGACGACCGACACTTTGCGAAACCTATCTGTTGAGTTTGCTACTCTTGGGGACCTGAAGGTTGTTGACAAGCCATCTACACAGAACATTGGTCCCCATGGATTCCATCGGGTGCAGACTACGATCAAAGTCACTTCAGCGGACACTGGGGTGATCTTTGGAAACATTGTATATGATGGACAGCACGCAGACGAGAATACTATTGTGATTCTAAGCGATCTCCATGTGGATATAATGGATTACATCAAGCCTGCAACCTGCAGTGAGGCTCAGTTCCGCAAGATGTGGAATGAGTTTGAGTGGGAAAACAAGATCAGCGTCAAGTCGAGTCTCTCCACTCTCAAGACGTACCTGGACGAGTTGTTGAAGGGCACAAATATGAGCAACTTGACTCCTGGGGCTGTTATTGGTGAGGACTGTCAGTTTCTGTCTGCGAACCTGTATTCCCGGTCGTCATTTGGAGAGGATGCGTTGGCAAACTTGTGCATTGAGAAATCTGCTAGCGGTCCAATCATCGGACATGTGAGAATCAGATCTAAGGGCCAGGGACTGGCGCTCTCACTTGGCGACAAAGTTGCTGCTATAGCACGCAAGACGAACCATGTTGTTTTGTCGCATGTTTGACTGATGTGTGAGGTTTAGCGTCTGTGTTTTCAGATTAACTATCTAAAGATAACCTTCAACTTGTCCTGAAACTTGTGGGCAGTGCAATATTTTAAGGTTACGGTAATGGCTGATTCACAAACACGTAAAATGGATGAAGCCAAAAAAAAAAAAAACTTTCAGGAGTGATAGAAAATGTTGGAAATTTGGTTGATTACAACACTCCTAATTGAGAGCAGAGGCCTCAAAAAATAACATACATAGCTCACGAAAGCAGCGCCAATGGAGTGGGTCCGCACGTTTCGCCAGGCCTATGAGTACCACAGCCCGGTGGCTGGGCTGGAGTTGCCGTTTTTGCGGGACCTGATTGTTGGTCAATACATTAAGGAGGACTGGCAGCTCGTGAAGCACGTGGAAGTGATTGTGCTGGGAGTGGTTCTCTACCATGGGGTCTTTATGGCGTCCAAACTGCTTCTGTGGCACAAGGGAATACGCAGCGGCTTGAAGAGCAAGAAGGCCCAGGTTGATTTCTGCGTGCGGGTTGTTTCTTTCTTCCAGGCGGTCTTGATTTTGGTACTGGCGATCCCGGTTTTCAACAACAAGTATCTCAACGAGGACCGGATTTTTGCGGTGACTCCTTATGCCCAGTTCCATGCTGCAATGGCGCTCAGCTATTTTGTCTGGGACTCTCTAGTGTCGCTGTTTTACCTGGATCTGTTTGGAGTTGGATTTCTGGTGCACGGTCTCATGTCGAGCGCAGCGTTTGGGTCGGCACTAGCAGCCAAGATGATCCTTTACTACAGTCCTGTGTTTGTGCTGTTTGAGCTTTCTACGCCATTCCTTGATATCCGCTGGCTGGGACTGAAATACAGCGGGATCCCCGAATGGCTCAAGCTGCTCAACAACGCAGTGCTTATCCTGGTGTTTTTTGCCGTGCGAATCGTCTGGGGATGGTATCAGATCTTCTGGCTTGTGTCTGACTTGTATCTGGCCAGAAACGACCCTAGGTTTGTCGTTGAGGTCGCCGTCATCATTGTGGGGTCCAACCTGGTGCTTGATATCCTCAATGTGTACTGGTTCAATAAGATGCTCGTTGTTGCAGTGACCACGCTCAAGCAGATGGCCGGAAAGTCCAAGGCTGCGGACGACTCGAAACTCAAGCTCATGTAGCGAGATGGACTCTGGATGCTGACCGACACACGTGACCGATTCACGTGTCTCTTTTACTGGTTCTGTGTGATATTATTGTTGTGCTGTTTTTTCTCACTCACCCTTCCTTCACAATATTAAGTGATGTTCTATTATTTTTAGTGTACCTGATTTGATATAGAGATGACATTAAAAGTAGAATATTTGTGTATGTGTGAGCAGAAACATCGTCCGGTCAGTCAGTCAGTCATAACAGCGACCGGAGTTCCGTGTAGCCATCCTGTGCCAGGTATTTCCGGGCTGTGTCGATATCTAGCCGGATATCTTTGATGAGAGCATCCAAGGAGACATAGTCAAGTTCTGGTCGGATATACCCCAGAATGGCAAAATGCAGCCGACAGCCGTAGAAATTGGACTCGAAGGAGTGCATTATGTGCAGCTCGCACGCCTTCTTGGTGTTGTTGAAGAAAGGGTTCCACCCCAAAGACATCACCATTGGAAGGATCTCAAAGTCAGCCGGTTTCAGCGAGTTTCCATATGTGAACTCGATGGTGGATTTTCCGTCCGCACGGGTCTTCGTTTCCGACGTGTGTACTCTATCCGGTTGCACGAGTCTCACGTATCCGAAATACACTCCTGTTTCCAGTTCTGACAGCACCGAGTTGTCTTCCACAGATATATTTGCGGTGGGGATTCCAATCTCCGACGAACCCCGGCCAAAACCGGCCTCCACCGGCGTGTCTCTCACAACGATCGGAAACGGAGGCCCCGGCTTCTCCGGAATGCTAACTTCTGGACGGCTCATGAACGCGGAACGGCTCTCAACACTTCAAAGGAACAGTAACTCCGATTAGAAGACGGAATATTGTGGGGTTTTTTCTTTCCATCTGGCTATTTTTTTTTTTCTCTCTTACTTCCTACCGCATTTTGTATCAGTGTTTTGGATAAAAAAAAAGTGTTAGCCGCAACACCCGTGCACCACGACACTCTCATCTCACCATTTGCTTGAACGACCTGAGCTCACCGGTGGATATCCAGTCCTCTCCCAGAAGACGGAGGCGAGCAGCCCCGCTGTACTTTCTGTCGCTCACAGACAAGGTCCACTCGTCGTAGCAAAGCCTCAGCAGCTTCACTCCCTGTCTGCCGTACGCCTGGACAATTTCCTTTGCGCATCCATCCCACCACGCTCCTGCTACCGTGAAGTGCACGTTGGAGATTAACTGCAACGGTGTGTTCAGTATTCTACTCAGCATCTGCCACGCCCTTGATATTGGCCACGGGTGCTGTACGGTCGACGGATCGCATGCGACAAACGAGCTGTCGATCGATATCCTTGACATCACCACGTACACAGTCGCAATCCCCGAGAGCCGCTCATTGTACTGGACCTCATCTTCCCATTTCCCGGACGGTCGCTTCCACCCCATTCTTGCACGTCCCTCCTCTGTATCAACTGCACACGTATATCCGATAACCAGCGGACATTTCTTCACAAACCTCGCGACAAGATAATCCTTGAGCTGCGGAAACATCAGAACCAGGTTCAGGGCCAGCTTTGCTAAAGCAACAGAAGAATCAGGCTTCACAGAAACCTCCGCCTCCGCCTGCGACACTATAGCTTTCGCAATAAAGTTGAGTAGAAACTGGTACGCCAGCTGATTTGCCTTGGCTTCCTGCATGAGTTCTTGGATCTGGAGACAAATGCGCTCAAATTGCGGTTGACTGTCAGTTAACTGGCCAAACTTTGGATTGATTTTCCGTCGGTAAACACCGACGGTTTTCTTCAGCTCCTTGTTTTCGGCCAGACTCAGCTTTCCAACAACGTCTCGTTTAATTTCTTGGATACGAGCTCTGTATTTCAAAAAGTCAGCTTCCAGATCGGAAAATCGGAAATTCCCGGCCTTTTTCTCTGCTTCTTCTCGTCGCCTGGCTTCTGCTTCCTCTTTGTCCTTTTGAATTTTGACGCGCGCAGCCTCTTCCTCCTCTAGCCGCTTTCTGGCCGCTTCTTCCTCTTGTCGCTTTAGTAGTTCTTTTTGCCTATTTTGTTCCTCCTCCTGCTTCTTTCGCTCTTCCTCCTGTCTCTTCCGTTCTGCCTCCTGCTTCTTTCGCTCTTCTTCCTGCTTCTTTCGTTCTTCTTCCTGCTTCTTTCGTTCTTCTTCCTGCCTCTTTCGTTCTTCTTCTCTTATCCGCATTTGCTCAACATTATCCCGGTGCCGTGAAACCCTCGACAAAATGTTCTCCGCCAACACATTCACCTCTTCTGGCTCCTTGACATTCTCTTCTTTAGGTGCAACCTTCTCATCAGCGTGATCTTCGACAACAATGCGCTTCTTGGGAGGCTCACAAACGTTCCCTCCTACCACAACAGAAACAGTCCCAATAGATGCCACCAGATCAAACTGCTTCCGCAGGTTCATCTGCTCTAGAAGTTTGGAAACGTCTTCAATGGTTATAGCCTTATCCTCCTCCTCCTCCTCCTCTTCTTCTTCTTCTATATCATCGCTCAGCGAGTCATAATCGGAATCAATCACATAACTCTCGTCCTGAAATTTGACGTTCCTGTGCGGTGTGAATCTCATTGGGGATGCTCCAAACGCCTCTCTGGGCTGTCTTTCTCCTCGCTGTGCTCTTGTGTATCCTTGATGCAAGTAATAAGCTCCCCCGATATGCTTTTTCTCTCCCGCTTCTCTCCCCTTTCTCGATATGGAGAGAAAAAAATCCATAGGTGTAGATCTTGGATTACATCAGCAAAATGTTTTCACCCCCCCTCCCTCAGAGATGAGACCAATAATAGCATGTAGTAGATGCAGTAAATATTCATCTGAGTTTTTATCCCTAAACTCACCCATAGAATAGCAGACAGACATCCCGCGACCCGTCATCTCTCTGCGCAACACGGAATGTCGATACCTGAGCCCGTGGGCATCTTTGCCACCCCCGCCCTTGTCGCAGCAGGTGGAACCCCGAGCAGCTCCCTTGTGGCAACCCCAACACTTGAATCGATATCGATCCAAGATCTAGAAGCAGGGAAACTTGACATCGACTCTCTCATAACGGAGGTACAGGAACTGAAATCGAAGATATCCGGTCTTCGATACGAAATGTGTCGCTATATTGGTTTGCTAGCGTCCCTGGATGAATCGACTGTCGCATCTGCCAGTTTTCAGGAGATATCCAACCAAATCAATGTGCTGCGAGCTGGAATTGACAGCTACTATTTCTCGTACAGACGACTGTTGCCTGTGATTCGCTACTCGAAGCTCAAGATAGGACTGAGTCTCGAGAACCAGGTAAAGCTCTCCTCGCGCGCGGTCAAGGTTGATCCGAAGCTAGTCGGGGATCACTCTCTCAAGCTGGAGGCGGGACAGGGATCTCTGAATCCAGAGATGAAGAGCGCTCCTGGCACATCTGGAGCTTCCGATGGTCCTAGCGGGCCAATACCTGCTGGTAGAAAAAACTCAATTGGCAAACGAGCTGCAAAAGCGCGCCCTGCTGCTAGAAAAACACAGCCCAGTTGATGTGGGATGTGGACGCACACTGAAACAAGCTTCTTCCATATCTTCCGCCTCAGCAAATGCTTGGAATGGCCCCCCCCCCATATGTGTCAAATTGTACTCTCCTCATGCTCTCCGCACAGCCTGCTTTTCCACCCCCACATAGCAAATTTTTTCATCTGATATGACTGACTTTTTTTCCAATCTGTGATAAAATAAAAAGATGCAAGCATGTATCTAATAATGCTGTAGATACAGAACCAGCAAGACTTCACAAAATATACCTTTGCTGATCAAGATGGCGTCTGAACTGAGAAACGCTTTTAGTAAAGCAAAAAATGAAGGCAGAAGCGCCCTGGTGGCCTTCATCACTGCGGGGCACCCCAGCATCGAAGAAACAGTTCCTGTTCTTCACGGACTTCAAGAAGCTGGAGTTGACGTTATAGAGCTTGGTGTCCCATTCTCTGATCCAATAGCAGACGGTCCAACTATCCAGGCCTCGGATACTGTGGCCTTGAAGAATGGAATCACGTTGGAAAAGATATTCGAGCTGGTCAAGCTTGCTAGACAGACTGGACTCACGGTACCGGTTGTATTGATGGGTTATTATAATCCAATCCTCAAATATGGTGAGCAGAGAGTGATCACTGAGTCCAAACAAGCAGGAGTCAACGGATTCATTGTTGTCGACTTGCCTCCTGAAGAAGCTCTCAAGTTCAGAGACTCATGTGCTAAGGAAGGGTTGTCCTATGTGCCGTTGGTCGCTCCTTCCACCTCCGATGATAGACTCAAGTTACTTGGAGAGATTGCAGACTCTTTCATATACGTTGTTTCCCGTATGGGTACCACTGGAGCAGCAATTTCTGTCACTTCAGAAGTCGGAACACTTTGTAAGCATGTCAGGGAGCTGACTGGCGGTAACACCCCGTTGACCGTTGGATTTGGGGTTTCAACAAGAGAGCACTTTCTGCAGGTTGGTGCATCTGCTGATGGTGTTGCTATCGGTTCCAAGCTGGTAAGCGTTTTAGATGAAGCAGAGCCAGGTCAAAGAGCAGCGGCTGCAATCAAATATGTGAGGTCCGTTTTGACCGGAGAGGGAACCAACCAGCCCCCTAGTTCCACTTTCCTAGCAGAGCCGGAACTGGTCAACCATCCTGATTTCAAAGAAAATCACAAACACAACCCGAGATTTGGCGATTATGGAGGACAATATGTCCCTGAGGCTTTGCACACCTGTCTCAAAGAACTGGAGGATGCATTCGAAGACGCAATCGCTGACCCTTCATTCTGGGAAGAGTTTCGCTCACTCTATAGCTATATTGGAAGACCCTCATCTCTACACAAAGCTGAAAGATTATCTGGATTTGCCGGTGGAGCCCAGATTTGGCTCAAGCGCGAGGACCTTAACCACACAGGCTCTCATAAAATCAATAATGCTTTGGCACAGGTGCTGATTGCTAGACGGTTGGGCAAAAATAATATCATAGCCGAAACAGGAGCAGGACAACATGGTGTTGCTACCGCTACTGCTTGCGCAAAGTATGGCCTGAAGTGTACCGTCTTTATGGGAGCTGAAGACGTGAGAAGACAAGCTTTGAACGTGTTTAGAATGAGAATCCTCGGTGCAAATGTGATCGCTGTCACCAATGGTACCAAGACCCTTAGAGATGCTACTTCTGAAGCGTTCAGATACTGGGTCTCACATCTAAAAACCACCCACTATGTGGTGGGTTCCGCAATAGGTCCTCATCCTTATCCAATTCTGGTTAGAACTTTCCAGAGCGTTATTGGTAACGAGACAAAGGAGCAGTTCAAAGAGCTCAATAGCGGCAAGTTACCTGATCTTATTGTTGCCTGTGTCGGTGGAGGATCTAACTCAACTGGGATGTTTTCTCCCTTTGAGAAAGACTTGTCCGTCAAGTTGTTGGGATGCGAAGCTGGTGGAGATGGAATCGATACAGAACGTCACTCTGCGACTTTGACCGCAGGACAACCCGGAGTTTTCCATGGTGTCAAGACCTACGTTTTGCAGGACTCTGATGGTCAAGTTCATGACACTCACTCTGTTTCCGCAGGTCTAGATTACCCAGGTGTTGGTCCTGAACTTTCTGCCTGGAAAGATTCTGGAAGGGTTAAATTCATTGCTGTGACAGACGCCCAAGCCCTTGAAGGTTTCCGGTTACTGTCTCAATATGAAGGTATCATTCCTGCTTTGGAATCATCTCATGCCATTTACGGAGCACTCCAGGAGGCTAAGAAAATGTCGAAAGATCAGCACATAGTTATTAATGTCTCTGGTAGAGGAGACAAAGATGTTCAGAGCGTTGCTGAGGTCCTACCGAAGCTTGGTCCTTTGATTGACTGGGACCTGAGATTTGAGTCTTTCGATGATGCTTCCAAGTGAGACGACCATCGTGATTTCGGCTGTAATATTGCCACCATTCCCTTTGTACTCGACCCAATCTCTTCAGCAATGCAGTTGGCTTTAAACTAACTGTTTTTCTTATCTTAACACCCGTACACCCGCCCCAAATTTCCTCTCAGTCAGGGCAACGAAAGAAGAGTTTTTGTTATCAGATCAGCTAGCTTAGTTTAGTTGTATGGTGTAGACTGTGATTGTTAGACCGAGGCCAGTATGTGGCCCAACAACAAACAAGGAATTCATATAGGATATGGAATAGACGGTGTAGTTGTTCCTGTACTATCAGGTATCCAGCAAGACCGTCCTATATTCAGCCGACCCAGAAGACTGGATGAGCGCAGTTTTCGTTTGTATCCACAATTGGGATCATTTCAGACCATGGTTGGACCTCAGATGACCTCGAGCAAACATGGAGACCCCGTGAGTGGCTCCAGACGAAGAAGAGAGATCCAGGAGCTGATAAGTCATGAGGGCATTTTTGTTCCGGAAACACTTTTAACGAATAATCGAAAAGAGTCAGTGTCAGCTGAGCTTAGCACAGTATATGATCCGAGTTTGGGTTGTTTGATAAAGACCTTTACTTTTAATGGCCCAAAAGCCCGAAGGCAGGTGCTCGTTTTTTCGACAGGAATTGATGGTGACATTTTGAGTGTAGTCTTACTAGATGAAAACGATGGAAATGAGGTCCCTGGGTTAGCTGCCACTCGGGCTATTAAATTTGGTTCCCGAATCAAGCAGATTGTACTACCCCCAGAAACATATCATCAGGACTCGTATATTGATCGTTTTGCTGTATGCACAGAGACCAAATGTTACGTTTTGAGATTGAAAGTGGAATCACATTTTCACGTTGGGGTTGAAACTCTTGCTGAAATATCGAAGGAGTGCGTTGCAGGCGAGTCGTTTTCTGACATGAGTTTCTGCCCCACTGACTACTCTCTTATCGGAGTTGTTGATATTCTGGGTGGTTTTGCGGTTTTCAAAATCGCAAGAAATGAATCGAGAAACGGCGCTTCGTCGGTAATAAAGCTTGATCTCAGTTACAATACATTCAGCGACCCAGTGGAATTCTCTAACTTCAAGCGAATCATGTGGGGCACAGATGATGACTCTTTTTTCCTCTTGTCAAGATCGTCGATACATCAGTACTCTTTCGGTCCTGGAACACTCCAATGCAGACTCATTGCCAACGCGTGGTCTAAGCTTTTAGATTTGGTTAAACCCTCTATTGGAGGAGACTATTGTTTTCTTTTGACCACAAGGGAAATTTCGGTTGTTGACCTATCTTTGGGATTTCAATTTGAGGTGTCTTGGGCACACAATCTCGACGAAAGGGACCTCTCATGGCGCCTAAGCATAGTAACTCTCAAAATGGAACACGGTTCCAAAAGCTTCCTTTGCTTGATAAATTCCACAATTCGCCAGTTCACATATGCTATCCAATTTGATATTGGTGACGGCCATGTAACCATGACAAATAACCCGTATTACTTTACCCCACATCCCACTAAGCCAGTCCACTCTTTAGCTTGGATGCAGAGAAATAGCGGAGGCGTAATATGCTATCAACTGGCATCCGACTTGGAACTTTCGAGTGTGGTTTTAGAGCATAGTGAACTTGAAGGAAGCGAAAACATTTCTGGCAAATACTCCTCCGGGCACACTAAAGCTGGGAACCCGTTCGAACAATACAATGTTAGCGATCTCTATTCTGCCCTAAGATTTCGTGGCAGGGAACTTGAAGCACCAGAAGAAGAGAAAATCCAACAACTTGCGGATATACTTGATGAACGCTTGTCCAAGTTCCAGAATGGAAGTGACTCTTGTTCAACATTAATTGAAGAAATCGGCTCTGTGGGCTACCTTGACAATATTGAAGAACTGCAATCCATGCTAAAACAGCTGATAGATTATCATATAAAACATGGAACCGATATTGAGTTTTTTCAGTCTTCAAATAGGGCGATATCCGATTCAGCAAAGGTCTCGGAGATACTTCCTAGTGAACAAGGGTTTTCTCTATTTCGAGATCTACAAGAGTTCTTTGTAAAGCTGGAGCCTCTTCAGTCAACTCCTACCAAGATTTCCAATCTAATCAGCGCCAATCTAGGTCTCACCTCAATCACCGCATGTCAGAGGAATAGTAAAGAGACTGATGTCGGTTCAAAACTGGATACCTTACATTCTCTTCTCAACCCTGAACTAAAACGACTGCTAGATGAATGGAGTGATAGCAGAAAAGAGCCCAAAATTCCTTCTCGAAAAAATATGTCCAAACATCATTCACAGCGAACACAACCTCTAATGCCCACAATTGGCACTTCACAGTCAGGTAGAATCAACGCAAAGGGAGCTCGTCGTACTAGAGCTACTGTAAGCCGAAAAGAGCCGTCAAGCTCTGAGCCTGGATCTCAGCAGTCTCAGCCAGACGTGCAGTCTCAACCAGCATTACCCACTTTCGATTCTTCCCAGGAGATGAGAATGCCTATGACCAGAGCATTTTCTCAGATTGAAAGGTCAACATCAGGTTCCGTGTCAAGAAAATCCAAAAAGAGAAAGAGAAGTGGCTTTATGTGAGCATATCTTATCAAACTGCATGTATATCTTGATCTTCGGAGTTTAAATTTGCCACGTTTGCACCGCCACAAGAAGGGGCTTGTAATTTTTCAATATGATTTTTTGATACTCTGTAAAGATTCGGATGGTATGAAAGGGGAGGCCTCATCTGACTAGCCCTTCAAAATTGAAGTCAAATCCGCCCAACAAAAGCATGCCGTCTTTTCGAATTATTCTACTGGGATGGCTGCTATTGGGAGCTCATGTTTTTGGATTTCAATTTGGCTCCATTGGTGAGACAAATAACTGGACTGAACAGGAATATAACTCCGCTAGCGTGAAGTCACTTCTATGGGGGGCCTATCGATCAAATCTCTTTGTGGGAGTGAGGCCACGTATTCCTGTGTCACTTATGACAGGTCTTATGTGGTTCAATGTGGATGACTATGATAATGTCGGGAAAATCAGACACCAATGTACACAGGATGATGGAATAAAGAAATTTGGATGGGTAAGATATGATCCGAGGGATGGAGGGAGACAAATAATTCAAGATACGGAATTCAGGGTCAAACTCACCACTGAATTTGTGAAGAATGGAGATGACAGCTGGGCACTCAGAGTGAAGGGCTCTCCAAAGTCCAGTAAGGTCAAAACTTCCGTTGTATTCTATGCCGGGTTGGAAGGAGATGGGGACTTGAAATATGCTGGAATAAAAAATGATCCATCAATTGCCGAAGGTGATGTGAAGTTGATGGGGTACTCTGCTCTGCTTGGAGGAGACTTTGATATAGACATTACTGCTGGAAGTCCAGAACAGTACGCTAAAGCGGGTACACTCAAAAAGCCTAGCTTAGACCCTTCCAAAACTCACCACACTTCTTTGAGAGTCCCGGACGGGAACGTCTGGCGAGCTAAGGATATATTCCTAACGCTGTTGCAAGAAGGCTTTACTGAGATTCAGGAAGAGTATAGCTCTGTTGAGGAATTTCCTCCTGAACAGTTGTTCCAACTGACAAACCCCAGAAACTTTGAGGGAAACCTGCATTTCATTCAAAAAACATTTCAAGGAGAGTTCCAGTTTGATATAATTTTCTCGAAAGAAACCGCCTCAGAAGGGAATAAGATTCAGAGCTCAGAGATCGATGTGAAGGTTCAGCAGATGATCAAAGGGTTTGATATGAAGTTTTTGCGAAAGTATCAACTGCTGCCTCCTTTCAATACAGTGCAGCATATTAATTTCGCTAAGGAGATCTTGTCTCAACTAATGGGAGGAATTAGCTATTTTTATGGGGATCAGCTTGTAGATAGAACAAGTGTTGTGGATGAGATAGATTTCACATCTGCACATTTGATTGGTGAATCGGAAGGCCCTCACGAGCTGTTTACATCAGTTCCCAGTCGGCCATTTTTTCCCCGTGGATTTTATTGGGACGAGGGATTCCATCTTTTACCAATCTTAGAATATGACTCCGACTTGGCTTTGGAGATTGTGAAGAGCTGGTTTTCATTGATAGACGAAGATGGCTGGATAGGAAGAGAGCAGATTTTGGGCGACGAGTCGCGGAGCAAAGTTCCCGAGGAGTTTGTTGTCCAGAACCACAATATTGCTAATCCACCAACTCTGATGATGGTGTTTTCGAAGATTCTCTCCTTATTGGAAGAGACAGAGCTGGGAACGGGGATAAAGCTTGAAGAGCAACATACGTTGGGATCTGAGGAAGTGGTTTTAGGGGATTTGCATTTGACAAATCCACAGCTTCTGATCTCCTACGCCAAGCAGATATATCCCAAGCTAAAGCGGCACTATGAGTGGTTCCGGAGAACTCAAAGGGGAGAGGTAGAAGAATATGACAGAAAGTGCTGCTCGCCAAAAGACGTCTTCAGATGGAAGGGGAGAACAAAAGAGCACTGTCTGCCAAGTGGAATTGATGATTACCCGAGATGCGAGCCAGATGTTGCAGAGTTGAATGTAGATCTGATGTCCTGGATGGGCGTGATGGCTCGGTCCATGCAGCAGATCGCACATCTTCTTGGTCTTTTGGAAGATGCTCAGGAGTATAGTGAACAGTACCACAACATTGTACAAAATCTGGATGATTTACACTGGTGCGAGGAGGAGGGCAGTTATTGCGATGTGACTGTTGATGAGGAGGACGAGAACCAGTTTGAGTGCCACATTGGCTACGTATCGCTTATGCCATTTGTCCACAAGCTTGTTGCGCCTGATTCCCCTCATCTGAAGCAGATAATCAGGTCTCTTACAGACCCCGAACAGCTGTGGTCAGAATATGGTATCAGATCATTATCAAAGCAGGATCCCTACTTCCACAAGGGAGAGGATTATTGGAGAGGGCACGTGTGGATCAATATGAACTATCTCGTTCTCGAGGCTCTAAGGTTCTATGGGGAGAGCGCTGATTGTGAGGAGGAGACCTCTTTGCTTGCGAAGAAAGCGTACGAGGGTCTTCGAAAAAACCTTGTCAGCAATGTCTATCAGCAGTATAAAATGTCAGGGTTCGCATGGGAGCAGTATAATGACTCCACGGGAGAAGGACAGCGGACGCGGCACTTTTTGGGATGGACGTCTCTTGTGATTCTGATGATGAAGATGCCTGAGTCATTGTAGAGGGTGGGGTACCCCTTTTTCGTGAGTTTGAGATATGTGCATATGTAAGGGAAAATAAAAGAAAAAAAGTATCCCTTTTTCTGAAGAGGGCAAAGGAGTTACGTGGGTTATTGAAGGAGGAGGGAATGACAGCGGGAGGAAGCAGCGAGAAGACAACGAATGAGTAGTTGGATAAAGAGAGCACTTGAGGAAGGAGGGAGCGCGACCTTTCAAGTGAAAAAGGGGAGAACCGTGATACGAGAGTGATTGAAATTTCGGCCCTATGCGATGTCAGATCTCGCTCTAATTACTCAGAATCAGGTCAGCAAAAGCAATGTGGCTGAGACTCTCAGTGTTCTGGCAGCAGATGGAGAGGTTTAGGAAAAGCGAGCTTCTGCTACCACCGCGAGACAGCAGAGAAAGACGCGCCACGCCTGGAGCGATTACGCAGTTGGGAGAGGAGGTCGGGGAAGGCGGAAGAGATACACGTGAGCCGCCAGGGAAGCCTACAAGCCAGCAGGGGTGGGACGAGGATCAGAGGGTTGATGAACTTGAGAACGAATACGCTGTGGTGCTGAAAGGCTGAGAGTGACCTGGAGCTCTGGAAAGGGCAAGAAGACCTGCCTAAGCACACGTGACGTACACCTTGCACCTTTAGTTTATATTTTGAGAATTGCAAAAAAATTTTCAGCTTCTACACTAACAGGGAAGGGAGGAAGGTTAGTTGAAAATCAAGATAGATAACTGGTTTTGAAGCAAAAGATATATTGACAGCAAGAAGCAGAACATATCAGCAACTAGAAAATGGTAAGTGCCAGGAGAAACACAACGTGAGAAGGGGACACGGTTACTAACAGCAGATGCAGGCACCAAAAGGTAAAAAAGTTGCTCCAGCTCCTCTGGCCAACAAGTCGGTCAAGAGCAGTGGATCCAAGAACCCACTGATTGAGTCTACTCCTAGAAACTTTGGTATTGGGCAAGCTGTTCAGCCAAAGAGAAATCTCTCGAGATTTGTGAAGTGGCCGGAATATGTCAGACTTCAGAGACAGAAGAAGGTATTGGCTCTGAGATTGAAGGTTCCTCCAGCTATTGCGCAGTTCTCCAACACTCTAGACAGAAACAGTGCTGCACAGACATTGAAGCTGTTCAGCAAGTACAGACCTGAGACATCTGCGGAGAAGAAGGAGAGACTGACTGCGGAGGCTGCGGCGATTGCTGACGGCAAGAAGAAGGAGGATGTGTCGTCGAAGCCATTTGTTGTCAAGTACGGGTTGAACCATGTTGTTGCTCTGATTGAGAACAAGAAGCCGAAGCTCGTGCTGATTGCGAACGACGTTGACCCTATTGAGCTTGTTGTATTTTTGCCAGCTCTGTGCAGAAAGATGGGTGTTCCATACGCAATTGTCAAGGGTAAGGCGAGACTCGGAACCTTGGTGCACAAGAAGACGTCTTCTGTTGCAGCCTTGACCGAGGTGAGGGCTGAGGACGAGGCTGAGCTGGCCAAGCTTGTTTCCACGATCAACGCCAACTTTGTCGACAAGTTTGAGGACTCCAGAAGACACTGGGGAGGAGGAGTCATGGGAGCCAAGACTACGGCCAGGCTTGCCAAGAGAGCCAGAATCAGCGCTGCTGCTGCTGCTGCTGCCGGTCCTAAGAGGGCTGCTGAGTAGAGATGATTATATAATAGTATATGGTAATCAAAGAGAAAGAGTGAGCTTCACGCAGCACGTTTGTTTTGGATGTATGTATGTATATGTGGAGCGCACAGCACGGATGCTCTACTTGAGCTTGTAGAAGAGCTTGGGGGCAGCGCAGTCGTTGACGCAGTGCTCCAGGTGGAAGAACTCCTCAATGCAGTCTTCCTTGTAGTGTTTGTCTGCGTATCCGTCCTCCTCCATCTCCTTGGTGACTCTTTCCACGCACTCGTGGTAGTGGTGGACGTACTTGGCGCAGTCTTTGGTTTCTGAGCACTCTTTTCTCAGGGCATCGAGCTGGTCTCCCGCTTCTTCTTCGTCTTCGTCTTCGTCGTCCTCATCGTCCTCATCGTCGTCGCCATCCCCGCCGTCCTCCTCGTCTCCCCCCTCGGCCTCCTCGGCCTCCTCGACCTCCTCAACCTCCTCTACCGCTTCCTCGGCAGGCTGCGACTGTTAGTACCTCTGCCCGTCTCGTCTTCCAAAACACCCGATACTCACCTCCTCTGCGTACGCCGTTGTGGCGGAAAACGCCTGTACGATCTCTGTGAGCAGCGACATTGTGATGCTTGGCCGGGCGCTGAATGCTGTGCAATACTGGAGCTGTGTGCGTGTGCCGGAAGCGCCTTTCTGAGCAGACGTGTGCTTGCTGCAACTCGACAAGTTTTCAGTTGACCCATTGCAATTTTTCCCCGTCTCATTGGCCCGCTTCACGTCGCTCACCTTTTTCGCAGCCCGCCGACGTAGTGTCGCGGCGCCGATCGACGCGCCGCGCACTGATCAGGTTTTTTTTTTTTTCTTCTCCTTCTTCTCTCCTGCTCTCTCTTCTGTGTGTGTTGGCGAAAATTTTCAGCTCGCAGGAAAAAAAAAAAAAGAACACTTGCGCAAAACACAGCTAAAAACACCCCTCCCCTCCTCCATTAAAAGCCCAGTTTCCCGCCTCAGCCTGTAGATACTTCCCAGCCACCCCAGACGAGCCACACTTCGCACCCCAAGCAGAAGTGTCCCCCGTTCCACGTCAACAAGCCCCCCGCCACGTTTCCCCGCCTCCAGTCGGTACTATAAAGGGCAACACCGTTTCCCTCTCGTCCACCAGCAAGCCAGCCAGTCTCAGCCAACAATGTCGTCCGAGCCCGTAGCAGAACCTGCTGCCGTCGCCGACCCCGTCACAGCCACCGCAGCTGCGGAAGAACAGCAAGACGTTGTCCCCGAAAGAGTGTTTGTCGGCAACCTGCCTTTCCAGGTGACAGAGGATGAACTCAGGGCGCTGACGCCAGACCTCACCATTGTGTCCGTGGAGCTGCCAACAAAAACCGTCTTCAGCAAGGAGCAGAACAAGAAGATCCAGCAGTACAAGGGCTACGGCTTCATCAACTACAGCACAGAGGCCGAGGCCACCCACGCCATCGAGCTGATTGCCGGACAAATCGTCGGCGAAAGAGAGGTGTACGCCAAGGCCGCGGTCCCTCCCTCCCTGGCTCCTAAGAAGACCAAGGCCAAGAAGCAGCTGAAGAGCAAGCAGCTCGACGGAGAGTCGTCGGCTGCTGCTGGTGCCGCCACAGCAGGCGGCGACGTGTCGTCCGACTCGGCCTCTGTCAACTCTGCAGCCCCCAAGAAGAGAGTCCCAAAGACCAAGGAGGAGAAGCAGAAGAAACTCGAGGAAGGCACCCCTTCCACAGAGACCGTTTTCATCGGCAACCTCGACAAGTCCGTCACCGTGGAGGACCTCAAGGAGCTGCTTGCAGACCTTGAGCCCCAGTGGGTCAGAGTGCCAAGAAGAACACTAGCCAGAGGCCTCTACCTGAAGCTCAAGGCCAACAACGTCCAGATCAACAACAAGGGTATCGCCTTTGTCAAGTTCAAGAGTCAGGAGAGCCAGAAGAAGGCCATTGACGAGTTCAATGGCAAGGAGTTCAAGGGAAGAGAGCTGAATGTCACTGTGGCTATCGACTCTGTCAGAGATGAGGACGACACAGTTCCTTCCGAAGAGAAGGAGAACTAGGTGGCTGTTCTGGGCGTACGTCCGCAGCGCCACCTATTATCGAATTTGCAGAAAAAATCTTGCTGATATGTTGTAGTGTGCCGGAGGGTCTCTGTGCGAGTCTTCCGGCCTTGATTGGTTAATATAAGGAGCCCTTCTCCTTCATTTCTCTATGTGTGTGTTACTTACTCCTTCTCTTTGTTTTTGCCGTAGATGTCAAGGCCCCGCAGCTTGCCTGTAGGCCGCTCAACAGCTTCAGATTATGTAACGGATGACTAGCTTCGTGGACTTCTCTGCCTGTGTGTTTTTTCTGTTTTAATTTTTTTTTTTTTTTTCATCCCCGTCTTCTTGAACAAGTCAGGCCTCTCTTTTCATGGGGAAGAAAGTAATGCAAACAGCTAGTCTTCACACACACTGTAGCAAGCATACAAATGTGGCAGGCGGCAGTCAAAAACGCTCCCCTGGCTCTTAAACAGGCCCGAGCATTCTCTCTCTGCACGACAAATGGCCCAAAGCGCGTCTTCGGCAACCACAGGATTGGCTCAAGTTGCAAGTTCAATTCAACACTTCCAGGCGCCCCTAAAGAGGTGTTCACTAAAATCTCAGATCAGGACGACCCACAGAGAAAACAGTTCTTCCAGTACACATGGGGATCATGGCTGAAGAACGATAAGGAGGAGCGGGAAAAAAGAACAACAGAGTTCTCCATCGAAGGCCTTAACCATCTCATGGGCGGTTTACGTCGGCCAGAAGAAACCGACAATAGCTCAGCCACCGTCGAAATATCTAGAGGTGTGCGAGCTATCCGCAGCAACCTGCAATCCATAGAGTCTTCCGGAACCCACAGCATAAAGCAGATTATCTCGATTCACGAAGGAAAACATCACAGAGTGTACAAATTCATGATGGACAGTAGCGAAAAGGAGTACGTCTTGCGTATACCTTACAAGCTGGATTCAGCCCTGTACACAGATCGCAAGATCCGGTCTGAGGCTGCCACAATAGACCTCTTGCATAGGAAACTGGGTCTAAGTGTTCCGAAGGTTATAGCATACTCTGGCTCGTCGGATAATCTTCTCAAGAGTCCCTTCATGATCATGGAGTATCAGGAGGGCGAGCTGTTGATGAAGAAATGGAACCCTCTTATCAGTGGTAACATCACAGACCCTAGCGTCAAAGAGAAGTTGATGGAGGTCATCGGACCAATTGCCGACTTTAACAAGCAGGTTGTTGCATTGAAGTTCAACGCATTTGGGTCCTTGTACTTCAAAGACGACTGCCCAATCGATATTGCCAAGTGCTATGACGAACCATATGCTGATGAGACCGATCCAAATTTGCAAAGTCAGTGGGTGATCGGCCCCACCGTCGAGAAGGCCTATTATCGTAACAAAACTGCTGTTGAGGAGTCAGTCTTGGAAGCTCATTTGGGACCTTGGCCTAAAAACGAGCCACTGAGGTTAGTGCAGGATTTGGTGAAGCTTGAGCTGGAAGCGTTCCGCAGAAGACTTGCCCTTGCCCAGGCGGATGCAGGAGCAAAAATAGAGGATCAGCTGTTGCTCAAACAAGCGATCGAGTCTTACGAAAAGTTTCAAGGAATTGCAGGGGATTTGTTCGATCTGGAGTCAGCAAGTATACCCAATATGAAGGAACTGCTGGCTCCTCGTTTCAGCCTTGCAGATTTGGACCCTCTCAATGCGATTCTGGGTGCTGATGGAAAAATTACGTTTATTGATTTTGAGGGATCTTCGATCAAGCCATTTTTGCTGACCAGTTACCCCAGATTTGTACAGTATTCTGGACCTAAGATCTTTGATCTATCCCAGGAGATTGAAGGCTATGATCAGATGGATGAGCTGGATAAGCAGCAGTACGAGTACATTTTCAATCGGACTCGGAACCAATTCGCTTGGGAGCTTGCCTTGAACGATCGTAACAAGGAGCTACTTGGTGTGATCTCCCCCGCAGTGAAGCTCATTAAGGGTGCATATGCCAGTGCTCTAGACCTCAAGCAGGACCGCGATTACCTTTATGTGATGAATGGGCTTGTTGAGCTTGCAGCTATGTGGAAGGGATACATTGAGCACAAACTTGTGGGGAAGTCCAGCGGCGGACTGGTCTTTAGCGAGCAAAAGATGCAGGAGTACCAGCAGGCGTTTGAGGACTACCAGCAGGAGATTTCGTCCAGCCCATTTGTGGCTACTGGGGGGTGGGTTCCCCAGGATATGCTGGAGCGGCTGCTGGCGCACGGGATGGTTGTGCGTGAGGGTGATGAGTACAAAGTGGACCGTGCTCGTATTCTTGGTAGTGCCTGACTGTATATAGCGTCCGCGGTAACAGATCATCGTGGGACTCAAACAATACCGGAGAAATTTGATAACAATAACAATGTTTTTTTGATAAGAAATCACTTCAATAGCCCCATAGCCCTTACATTTCAGTTGTGCATTTTTTCACAAAGATGAACCTGCAAGATCCACGGGAAACAACAAGGCACCAGCCGTCCAGCCAGCCTACAGTAGGGGTTTTTTCTTCACGGCTCTATTTCGATCCGGGTTTCGGCAATGCCGAATGGCCTAATCTCTTAGAACATAGAGGAGTAGGACAAAAAACTGATGCACGGCATTTTGATATGCCTGGCAGCTAATATTTGCTGGTGCAAGGGTTGTCCGCAACTGATGATTTTTCTGGCTGCTTCACAGGGAACTGCTGTTAAGCCTAATCAGTACTTAGAGAAACTGCAGCATGGTGTGTACAGAATCACGCTAGCCTAAAAAGCAGCAGGTCGAGCCGGTGTACACAGTGTGGATTCTGAGATTTTGCCCTGTCCGATTTGGTGCTGGCTGCTTGTCTCAGGTAGCTCGACTGGTTATAGTCTGATACTTTCGCGGCGTCCTCTCCGCACCTACTTGGCAAAAATACACACCTGACACCTGCTTGATATCGAGCCTGCAGTCGTGCGGCCATTTTCGTTGGAGCTGTCAAATGTACTATTATGTCTCTTAATGCCTCTTGAGGCTTTGGGTAGTGCCGAAGCAGAGTTGTCAGTAGACTGCACGGAAATACTGAGGGAACAATTATGTTCTGGTGGATGCAAAGGAGGATATAGCCTACAGGGGAGGGGGGCAGACAGGCGGCATCAGGGGAAGTTTTCAGAGCCTCAAGGGGCTTTATGGGGAGATAAGAGCTGTTCAATAAGTGGAAGTGGATTTTTTGTGACAATAGACTCGAGCTGCAGCGGTGGAGGCAACAATAGGTTCCGATTGCACTCCCAAACTCTGATAAGGTGAGCAGCGCCTCGGTGTATTTTGCATCTGGGTTTATATAAGGAATGCTCGCTGCAGCAAGGAGGCATGAATGATCGGTCTTGATGTCGAAAAGAAGAACTAACAGACTTGCTAGAATTGCTGACACACACAATGTCTTCTAAAGAGGATAAGGCAGACTTGGAGGCCTCAGTGTCTCCAATTCAAGAAACTCAGGAGCTGCATCAGGGCTCTACTTCAGGCGATGGATGGTTCACCCGTTTCAAAGACTCGTTCAGACCTATGCCGATGGAGGAGTTGGACCCAAATCTCACCGCAGTGGAAAGAGCTAATATCATGTCAGCAAGAGCTCCTTTGCAGCGCAATTTAAAGGGTAGACACATTCAGATGATTGCTCTCGGAGGAAGTATTGGAACAGGTTTGTTTGTTGGTTCTGGAACCGCTCTCAGAACTGGGGGTCCTGCGGCTCTACTGATTGCCTGGGGTCTTGTTGGTATCATGATTTATTCTACCGTTCAGGCTCTTGGAGAGCTTGCTGTGACATTTCCTGTTTCTGGATCTTTTGTTCAGTACAACACTCGTTTCATTAGTGCCCCATGGGGATTTATTATGGCATACAACTATGCAATGCAATGGCTTGTTGTTTTGCCTTTAGAACTGGTGGCTGCAGCCATGACTATCCAATTTTGGGATAGCACTGTGAGCTCGGCTGCCTGGGTGGCCATATTTTGGGTTCTTGTTGTGATAATCAACTTTTTTGGTGTCAGAGGATACGGTGAGGCTGAGTTTGTGTTTTCGGCTCTTAAGGTTCTTGCCGTGGTAGGATTTATCATTCTTGGTATTGTTCTGAATTGCGGTGGTGGTCCAAAAGGAGGATACATTGGTGGCAAGTACTACTTCGATCCTGGTGCTTTTTCTCACGGTTTTAAGGGAGTCTGCTCGACATTCGTAACTGCAGCATTCTCGTTTGCCGGTACAGAGCTGTGTGGTCTTGCTGCTGCTGAAACAGCCAACCCAAGAAAGTCTCTTCCATCTGCTATCAAGCAAGTTTTCTGGAGAATCACACTGTTCTACATCTTGTGTCTGTTGCTTGTAGGTCTGCTAGTGCCATACAATGACCCCAGATTGCTTGGATCCTCTTCCGTCGATGCATCCGCCTCTCCATTTGTCCTTGCCATCAAAAACGGTGGTATCAAGGGGCTTCCTTCAGTCATGAACGCTGTTATCATGATAGCTGTCTTGTCTGTCGGTAATTCCTCGGTGTACGGATGTTCGAGATCTATCTCCTCTCTAGCTGAACAAGGATTCGCTCCACAAATTTGTGGCTACATTGACAGAGAGGGAAGACCTCTAGTGGCGGTTGCCATCTCGCTTGTTTTCGGTCTTTTGTGTTTCCTAGCTGCCAGCTCCAAACAGGGTGACGTGTTCACATGGTTGCTGGCGCTTTCTGGATTGTCTTCTGTGTTCACCTGGGGGTCGATCTGTTTCTCCCATATCAGATTCAGAAGGGCCCTTTCCATCAGAGGCAGGGGAACGGACGAACTGGCATTTGCGTCTCAGTGCGGAACCATTGGCTCATGGTTTGGTGTCATTCTAAATATACTTATTCTGATTGCCCAATTCTGGGTTGCGCTTTTCCCAATTGGAGAATCTCCTGACGCTGAGGTGTTTTTCGAGGCGTACCTGACTGTGCCGGTGTTGATCTTTTTCCTCATCATCTACTGGGTATGGAGAAGAGACTTCACCCTCTTCATCAGGGCCGCAGACATTGATGTCGATACTGGAAGAAGAGAGATGGACCTCGATCTGTTGAAACAGGAGCTTCGCGAGGAGAGGGAGTACATCAAGTCGAGATCCTTCTTCTACCAGGTGTACAAATTCTGGTGTTGAGCTGATATCGACGGCGCTCATGTGGTACTGCCCACCCTTTTTTCGCGTTTTATAGGGAAGTATGTAACAAGGAGAGAGATTACTTAGTACTTTTTAGGGATACCAGTAAAAAGGGGCACCCAGTCTCTCCTGCGATTTTACTCCAGACACCCGCCCACTCCTCAGACCTCCAGTGACACTTGCTCCGCTTCCCATTGGCCGTTTCCCCGACCCCGGATATTCTCTGTGAAAATCCGGGGTCGTGCGGCAAACAGTTCTTGACCAGCCATTGGCTGAACCCGGGAGTTAACCAAACATGCGGAAAAGAGCGTATAGAAAAAGCTGCGATAGTGAACCAGAACCAACTCAGTCCCTGGCCCCTACCTAACAAAGCCAGCCCTACTAGAGCCACACGTCACCATGAACTTTCTCAGAGCCCCCGTGTCACTCGCACGTCTCGCTGCACCCTCCGTTTCCAGACAACTGCTCAGACCAGGTCTGCAGCTCTCGCCAGCTACACTGCTGAGAAACGTCGCCACCGTCAAGACAACCTCTACGGAAGAGCAGGAAATCCTTGTGGCCCAGAGAAAGAACAGGCCAACATCTCCTCATCTTGATATTTACCAGCCACAGCTGACCTGGATTCTCTCAGGACTCCACAGAATCACAGGTGTGGGTCTGGCCGCGGGATTCTACGCTGTTACTTGTGCCTACGCATTCACGTCGCTTGGCGGGATCCCCTTCGACTCTGCATCGCTCGTTGGACTGGCAGCTTCTCTCCCTGTCAGCCTAAAGGTGCTGGGGAAGGCTGTGGCTGCGTTCCCGTTTGCTTTCCACATCGGAAACGGAATCAGACACCTGATCTGGGACTCAGGTAAGGAACTCACCCTCAAGGGGGTGTACAGAACAGGATACATTGTTCTGGCCTTCACCGCAGTCGTAGGATCATACCTAACATTCGTGTAGATGATCAATCGTCTGTCCATTATTATATATTTATTCTCCAAGGTATCAAGTTTTACTTTCACTTTCACTTCCTCTTCTTAGTACATCATAAAATCGTCATTATCCTCAAATCTAAAATCAAGCCTTGATCCTTCAGTAGCCTCCTTGCCTTTGACAGCCGCCCCCGCCCCCGACCCAGACCCGGAACCCGAGCCTACACCAGTATCCCCATTCGCGGCAGGGGCTCGTATCATCAGTGAGCTTGTAGCACTGCTGAATTGTGCTCCTCCATAAACCTCTTCGTTCAAAAGATCAAAATCCATCACTCCCCTATTGAACCAGTCTGCGGTCTGGTCAGCAGTCCGGCTTCCACTGGACCCGGAGCTTTCTTCGGCAGAGCTGGGTTTCGTTATGTTCTGGTGATGCTGTTCCTTCTCCTTCTCGAGCTTCTGCTGCTTTTCCAGCATCTCCTGTTTTTTCTTCAACTGCTCAGCCAGCAACAACTGTGCCTTTCTCTGACTCACAGCAGCGGCCTTGCTCTCTGTCTTCCTCGATTTGCTACCAGCAGGCTTGGCCGTTGCGTTCACCATGATATCACGCGGCGACATGTATTGAACTGCGGGAGCATCCTTCACAGATCCAATTCCGGGCAGCGACGCAGAGTTGATGTTCCTCCTCGCTCCTGAAGCAGACGCTTTCAGCTTTCCCGTCTTCGCCCGCTTGGAGTCTAGATTATAGCTAAGATTAATAGGATCGATTGTACTAGGTTCGCTCATCAATCTGCCCTCTATATCGTCCTTCTGTAGATCTGCTGGTGGAATTGTCAGCAAGCACTCCTCATTCAAAGCATTCAAAGCACGGGAGGTAGCCCCTGAACCCATCCGGTCCAACTTGCCGTTTTTGGCTTGCAACAATTCTGTGTCCTCTTTCATTAACTTCAAGTCGTTAATCTCCTTATTCAACGTCTGCAAGATCTTCTTCAGATTGTCGTTTTCCTTCATCACACTCTGCAACTGTGCCTTCAGGTCGCCCTGATTGTTGGTATTTAGGTCAATATTCGAGTGGATCTGAGAGTCTATAGCAACAGCTGATCCGGCAGCCACCTTGGCCTGGGGCTTTTCGCTATCTGCAACTCCTTCTGTCTTTTCGTTGCTTTTGCTGGGTCGGTTAGAGGTTCCCTTTTTGAGCTTCGGTCTTGGAGGAAGAATCCAGTGTTTGGAAGTGGTCAATGTGATCTCTTCCGATCCCTTGTTGGTAAGTGTCGACAGGCTACGAACTATAGGCTCAGAATTCGTTCCAGCGATGAGAGAAGGAGCAGCAGCAGCAGCAGCGGAGGCGGTGGCGGTCAAAGTAGAAGCAGCAGCAGGAGCAATCGCTATAGGCTTGGGTTTGATAGCAATAGGATGGGGCTGTATTCGAGTACTGTTAATGTTTCTGGCTGTGTGCTCTGAGTCAGAAGGGGGAACAGAAGCTGACTTGGTGCCTCTCAATGATACTGAAGGCGGAGAGTCCATCTCACCGTTAGAAAACGTTCTAGAAGGTCTTTTCACAGTCTCACTTGACTCCGGGGTCATTGCTATCAATTATGAGAACAGTCTATTACACTTTTCCACAACCAGCTAGATGCTTTGCTGGTTTTTCGTGATACACTATTCTTGAACAATGAGGCAGGCTCTCTGAAAGAAGTGGTGCTCGACTATCCAGCCCTTAAAACCAGCTTTATCCTGTTCGATGTTCAATCAGGTTCCGGACTTAAAACCAGTATCAACTATGGCTGTCCATCAATTCAGTAAAGTAAACTGGTACTTTTTCACTAAAACGCTTGCTAAATTACCCAGAATCAATAGGGGTTTCTCCGCAGAAAACAAAACTAAATGGGAAAACTATGTCTATTATTCTCGGTCTTCTTACTTGCAAGCAAAAATTCAGCTCTTGATGAACATCTGCTTGTTGTACCTCTCTTAGCGTGTCATTGTAAAGACAACACTAGTCTTCAAAGATGGGGGACCTCTTTTTTTTTGTTTTACCCGTACTCTTCCACAAATACACCCGTACACCAGGCAATTATTCCCCGGATTCTTCCTTATTTTGAAGAAAATCTTTGATGCATTTGTACTTAGTTATTCAGAGCCACAATCCACTAACTATGAGCCGATCAGGTCCGCTTGTGCATCATCATCCCTATCGGCATCTTCCTTATACTCACCCTTCTTCTTATCGTCTTCTCCCTCATCCTTTATCGACAATCCCTCTTTAACCATTTTCTTCAGCACATCAAAATACGACAGCTCGGTGTGTAGTTGTTTCTCCCAGTAAACAAGCTGGTAGTCCGCATAATCCTCATCATACTTGACTTTCCAGTTACCTGATTTGAGAGCAGCCACAAAGTGTTGCAGAAACTCCCCCCAGTTCTGTGCAACAACGTATTTGGTATCAAAATCGCGACCAAACGTTATCACCTGGCCAATGATTCCTTCCACATCCGGGTCTAGATCTATGCCTATGAAGTTTCCAGCACGATCTGTGACCAGAGGAATCCACGCAGGGTCAGCGTACACCTTCTGAATAGTATCTACAGGAACAGACAGCTGCGATGGGAGCTTTGTTAGCAGATAGTTGGGCTTCGAGTGCGCCTTGATTGTTGCTGCAAGGTCTGGGAACGTTTGGGTATACTCGGCAGACTGCTTATCGAGCTGGTCAACAGCTTTGAATGCCGGATCCCGCTCCAGCAGCACGACCCCTGTGTCTTCAGCCTGTACCTGGCTGTTACTCTGCTTCTCGGCAACCCTTCTCCACTGCTTGGTCATCGTCACTATCTCATCAAGATTCAATAGCTCGAGTCCAAAAAAGAGACCCGGCTTGCTGATACTGCCAGGCTCTATCTCCTGGCCATCATGTATACACAGGGACTTCATCACACACTTGGGAAATATAGCACGCAAATCTGTCTGTGCTTCCTTAAGATCGACACGCGTACATGGATCGCTCAAAGTTTGGCCTAAATCCTGCAGTCCTTCCACACCGGCCCCTAGAAACTGCTCAATATACTTCCACGAAGCTATCACGGCTTCTGATCCCCTGGCACTGTCCAGATCGCCGAATATATCATCCACAACGTCGTGGGTAGATCCATCCACTGGATAACTCACTGTGGAATCGTTGATATTGGTCAGCAGATCTCCAGAGTGCTGGTGCAACTTTCTCGACGCCGTGTAGCCAGCATATCTGTCAGTTGTTCTGAATGTGTATACGAGCTCCTTCCATTTGTCTGCGAAACCCATTCTTGAACACTTGAAAGCTGCTGCTGCTGCTGCTGCTGCTTCTGCTTCTACAGCTGACCTCAACTGATTTCAGCTGAACAAAAATAATCTACCATTACTCAAACAAGCAGTGCTTTTTTTTTTATCTCCTTGCTAGTGAAGGGCATCGGTACCAATCGACGCGTCGGAAGCGAGAAAGAAACACGGTCGATGTAAAATTCTTAGGTGTTTGTTACGAGCCCTGTCTGGCCTTCACCGGAAATCCAATTGGCTGTATGAGCCAAATAAGCAAAAAAAACTAAAACGTAGCGGACAGAAGTAACAAGAAACATCAAGTTCGAACCCATAACTATACTTGCTCACTAAACAGTAGGTCTCGACCGTATAGGAACCAAACATCACAATCCACGGCAGCGATGAAGTTTTTGGGCGTCAAGGTGTACCACTTTCCGCTAGTCAAGTACTACTGGCCATTTTTCGTCGGTTGTAAGTATCCTGAGGAGTTTTTCCACATCAAACCAGCGACTAACCGAAAGATACAGTCGGTCTCACCTACTACGGGGTTTCCAAGATCCAAGGGGCTTTGGCGGACACTTCCGAGTTCATCAATGACCCAAGACATCCAAGATTCAAGCAGGGTGATATGGAGAAAAAATAAATAGGCTAGAATGATTTAAGCTCTCTCTCTCTCATTACATAGAGCAACAACATGCAGGTTAAACTTATACTTTATTCGATAAACATCAATGCTCAATTATATCTGGTGCTGCTCTGCGGCGCACTGCAGTGCTTCATCCAGAATGGCGACCAGTTCTTCCTTTGGTTCGAGGCCAATGCTCAACCGAACCAGGTTTCTATCCACACCCCACTTCTCGATCTCGTCCAACTCCTGGAAGTGTGCCAGGATCGAGTACGGACAGATCAGCGTGAAGTTTGTTCCCAGTGACGGTCCCTTGGAGAACCGCACGTTGTTGAAGAAACACACGGCGTCCGTCTGCTCCCTGAACACGATGGAGATCAGCCCTCCATAGCCCCCATCAGGCCGCTTGAGCGCATCGTAGTGTGGTCTGCTTTTGGAGGTAGCCGGGTAGAAAATGCTCTCTATCAAAGGAGAGTTTTCAAACAGCTCCAGGACAGCCAAAGCGTTTTCGTTCATCTTCTTGGATCTTGCCTGAAAGTCTCTTGAGTTTCTCTCCAGATAAATGGCGTCCTGATCCCACAATAGTTCCTCAAAGTCTCCGTCGAGGAACTCCTTGAATATCTTATAGTATTGCGACAAAGGGTTGAGTAGCAGGGAGCCAGCCATCACGTTGGAATCTCCCGAAAAAACCTTGGTCAGCGACGACGTGACTATGTCGCAGTAAGGGAGCACTTCCACGTTGATGTTGCCCACGGTGTCATCCACAACAACCACAAACTTGTGTTTGACGCTGAGCTGGTGGATCCTGATCAGGTCCGGAGTCTTCAGCAACGGGTTAGAGGGAAGCTCACAAAACAGGGACATAATCTTTTCTCCGTTCTCCAGCTTTTTCTCCAACTCATCTAACGACTCGTCGTCTCCAAAGCCATAGAAATGTACTCCAGCTCCCCATTTTTTTAGAATATTGAGCGTATCGACGTAAGGAAATCCAAAACAGACCGATTTCTGGTCTCTAAAAGGAGAGGTGTTGAGAATGATTCTATGAGCATTGAAGATAGATGCCATTCCTGATGGATAGAGATATACGTCATCTGGGGAAAGATTCAGAGAGATGCTTGAGGAGATTCTATGTTTTAGAATCTTTTTCGCTTCCTTAGCAAAGCGTAGATCCAAATTTCTTCCAAACCTTTCTTCGATGAATGTAGCTGGCTCTTGGTTATTGAGAAGGGTGGAAGAAACAGACGCTCTAGACGAGCGCGATGATCGCCCTGACACACGGCTATGTTGAGCTTGAGATCCAGACTCACTTTCCCGCTTAGAAGCCGCAGCCCGTAACTTGTCTTTCATTTCTCCCAGGAAATACTCGCTCAAGCGGGATGAGATTCCTTCCCCAGCATGCTGCCAGTAGTTCTTCGCTAGCGAGTACTCTGTAGATGGAAACAGCACAGCCGCAATCCCTGTAGCGATTCTATAAGAGGCTTCCTCGTCATTTTTAGGAGCCGGGGTGTTCAACTGTAAAATCCGAATGTTAATGGGAGAAAGTGTGGTTTTAGATTTCATGAACTCTCTGCACCGCTTTGCAACCTCGTACGTCGGAAACACAAGGCACCGCTCATTGTCTCTCGCATATCCCTGTTCCAGTTTGCTGCAAAGCTCTTGAATCTTGGAGTGAACAAAAAACCGTGGGTATCCAGACTGCATCTTAGCAACAACCCACTCCTCACCTTCTTCGTAACCAACAGTGGCCTCCCAAGTAGGAAGCGTCACCGAGACCGCATGTTCCGTGTTGTTGGGAATGGGAGCCCCTATTACCTGAGAGACAGGGGGCTGCATCTCAGTGTGTTCTTTATGCAGTGGATACTCTGCTTGATCCTGTAACTCACAGTGAGTGACTCATCATATATAGACACAGATGCTCCATACATATATTTTTCAACTAATCCTCCCTCCTCTCTGCTCTCATTGAAAAAAAAAAGACATTTTGGAGCGTTACCCGGATCAGATACAAGGTTTCCCCAGCTGAGGTAAACCAGGCACCGCGCACAACTGAACGACGCGTCGATAGCTTTTTGCAAACGCGATATTCCTTGTCTTGTAACTTTTTTTTTTCTCGGATCGAACTTGGTTGTGTGTGTGCCTGGCTGATTTAGCAGTCGTGGCTTATCGAGACTCTTCCTGTTCATCCTTAGGCTGCGCCATTCTTTAGCTTACAGCACAGATCCTTTTGTCGGGAACTGTCCCTTTCTTTGCGTAAGAAGACTTCAATTGGTACTAGAACAGCAACGGTGACCTTCCCTGTCTTGTTTGGCCCGGATTATCCTTGAAGCAACTTGATTATCGACCCTCCTGGGCGTCCACAATGGATTCTTCACTAAGGGAAAAGGCCAGTAAATGGAAACCCAAGAAAGATAATACTCTGCCTCTATACTACAAGGATAAACTGCAGGGAGACTCCAACATTGCCGATAAACTGTACAAGAAATTCTGGAAAGAGCTGACTAGGAAGCAAAAAATGCTAGGAAAGGCGTTTATCTTTTCTGTTGTACTCTACCTGATTCTCTGGCTGCAGCATACCTTGCCGGAGAAAAAGAGCACCAGCTCCTCTGAGATCTGGAATGAACGCAAGGGGAAAGTCAAGGAGGTTTTCCTGCAAAGCTGGCATGACTACACTACCCATGGATGGGGTAAGGACGAATATAGACCCATTTCCCAGACCGGAAAGAATATGGGACCACACCCGTTAGGATGGATTATTGTTGATTCTCTAGATACCCTGATGCTGATGGATTGCAAGGAAGAGCTCGCAGAGGCCAAGTCTTGGGTGCAGTATGAGCTCAATTACGATTTTGACTACGAAGTGAACCTCTTTGAGACAACCATTAGAATGTTGGGGGGACTTCTATCGGCGTACTACATTAGCGAAGAGGATATCTATCTAGAGAAAGCAGTTCATCTGGCAAATAACATGCTAGGGGCTTTTGACTCGCCTACAGGTATTCCGTATGCCTCTGTCAACTTGAAAACTGGTAAGGGTGTGAAAAACCATGTGGATCGCGGGGCAAGTTCCACATCTCAGGTTGCTACTTTACAATTGGAGTTCAAGTATCTTGCTAAGCTCACAGGTGAGTCGTTATACTGGGAAAAAGTGGAGAAAGTAATGGAACTTCTTGATGCCAACCATCCTGTTGATGGTCTTGTTCCTATATTTGTTCATCCCGATAACGCAAAGTATCAGGGCAACCTGATCAGACTTGGATCTAGGGGAGATTCGTACTACGAATACTTGCTAAAACAGTATCTTCAGACAGGGGAGACCATCTACCTCGATATGTATCTTGAAGCCTATGACGGTATCAGGAAACACATGTACAACAAATCATATCCTAACGGGCTGGCATTTTTGGGAGAGCTGGAAAGAGGTGTTGACGGGGGGCTAAGCAACAAGATGGATCATCTGGTATGTTTCATCGGAGGTCTGTTTGCTTTAGGCGCCACTGACGGTCTTGACTATGCAACCGCTAGTAAAAAGTCGTCCTGGAACGCGTATAAGAAGGAACAATTACAAGTAGGAAAAGACATCGGCCACACGTGCTACAAGATGTACCATGATGTTAAAGCCTCGGGATTATCACCAGAAATTGTTGTTTTCAACACTGATCCGAAGTCTACTACAGACTTCATTATCAAACCTGCTGATCGCCACAACTTGCAAAGGCCAGAGACAGTGGAAACGTTGTACTACCTTTTCAAAATCACAGGAGACGAGATATACAGGGAGTGGGGTTGGGAGATTTTTGAGAATTTCGTCAAGCACACCCTTGTCACCTCAGGAGGGAAAGACAAAAAGCCTCGATACACTTGTTTGAGCGATGTGACAGTATCGCCCACAAAGAAGCGCGACAACATGGAGTCTTTCTGGCTGGCAGAGACCCTCAAATACCTATATCTGCTATTTGATGACTCGAATGATCCGAAATGGGATCTGACGAGGGTGGTTTTCAATACTGAGGCGCATCCATTACCAAAGTTTGACATGGGAACTATGTTCAAAACAGGATGGGCTCGCGAGACGGCTGAGCAGGTGGGTGCAAAGAAGGAGCAAGAACTAGAGAAGGTAATGGCCAGCGAATCCGAAAGACAGGCCAAGAATGAGAACGAGCGCGGGCCAGATGTTGTCATACAACGGCAGGTTCCTCCAAAGGACAGTGAGGCTGCGTCGTTTCTGGAGAAGGAGAACGCTGACAATCTGAGCAGAGATAAAGAAATCGCACGGAACATAGCCAGACTGAAGCAGATGACTAATGAAGGGGCAGAAGCGAGTCAGCATCCAAAAGTTGAAAAACTTGGCAAGAGCGAAGTACAGGATATCCAAGAGGCAAAGCTGAAAGCGTCTGAAGACAACGCTAAAGTTGCGAACGTTCTGAAGCAGAAAGGAGAGCTTCCTTCAGCCAAGCAGCCTATAGCAAAGCCATTGAACGACCAGGCTGATAGCGTTAAGGAACAGGCCCAGGAACATCAACTATAGATAGAGTATCGCGGGTGTGCGGCTCGACGGCTCGATTGAAATTATCCATCTGGGAGATTTTTTCTACTTAGGGCCCAGACTCAAGGCTGTTTTATTCCAGATAAAAGGATTGAGTCATGCTGAAATGAATTTTGAGACTGAACGGTGTTCTTTCCTGAATCAAAGCACATTGGTCGAACCAGCAACGCTTTCAGCTACAAGTCATCACTGTGATAGAGCTTGTTGATCCGGAGGGCCAGCAGCATGTTCAAAGTTGCTGCAAAGAGAGAGCCTGAGATAATCGACGTGGAACTCACGAGACGCAATAATCAGTCACAGAGTCTGGAAGAACTACCGAGCACAAATGACGACATTCAGCCCATCGACGATACCGACCCAAATGATGCGTCAGCTTACCCCGATGGAGGCTGGAAAGCGTACAAAGTTGTGATTGGCGCGTTTCTGGGAATCACTGTGGATTACGGGATCCTTAACTCTGTCGGTACCATACAGGCTTATCTGAATCTACACCAGTTTAAAGACACATCGTCGTCGCTGCTATCGATCATATTCGCCATTTTTGTTGCTGTTCCCTACGTTTCGGTTGTGTTCGCTGGTGTCCTGTTCGATGAGTTCGGGACCACGATTCCGTGTGTCATAGGTAACGTACTGATGTTTCTGGGTCTTTTTCTTACGGGGGAATGTGAATCGGTTGTTTCGTTTGTATTCGTGTTTTCTATTTTGTGCGGTTTGGGCCTAGGAACACTGATCGCCCCACTGACAGGAGCCGTCAGTCATTGGTTTTTGAAAAACAGGTCAAAAGCGTTCGCTCTGGCTACCCTTGGAGGATCGATAGGAGGGATAATCTTTCCTTTACTTCTCAACCATCTCTTCAGTACTGTGGGGTTCAAATGGGCCATGCGCATACTCTCATTTATTTGCAGCGGGGTGGTGTGTGTTTCGTGTTTTCTTATCACAGATAGACTGCCACACACGCCTGATGAGTCGAGCGCATCCTCGGTCAAAGAAAAGCTGATGTTTTTCTCGTCCAAGTTGGTCCACCTGCTAAAGATGTGTCTTGATCTCAATAGTTTCAAAGAGCGCAAGTTTCTTCTGTGCATGCTGGCGGCATCTTTCAGTGAATTGTCCTTTTATTGCTCGCTGACATATTTTGCGTCCTATACCACCTTCATTGGATTCAGTGAGACTAAAGCAAACACCGCAATCACCGTGATAAGTGCCACAGGAATTGCTGGAAGATACATCCCGGGCTACATAGCAGATAGGATTGGTTGTTTCAACGTGATGATCGTCATGGTGATCTGCACCGTGATCTGCAATTTTGCAGTGTGGATAGGCTGGTCCATGAACTCCAGAAACTTGGCCTCAGTGTATGGGTATGCCTCTCTCTACGGATTTTTCAGCTCATCTATGCTCAGTCTCACTCCTGCCTGTTGCGGGTCGATATCTCCAACGAGAGACTTTGGAAAAAGATACGGGACACTGTGCCTGCTCTCTGGTATTTTCATTCTACCTGGACTCACGATTGCCGGTGTCATCATTGGACACGGCAGCTTGCTTAGTTACAGAAACTTTTGTCTATATTCTGCATTTCTGGGATTGGCTGGAGAGGTGATGTGGATTGGAAGCCGGTACTGCCAGGTGGGAATGAAGCTGAATGTCAAGGTTTGATGCTGGCCCATTTCTCAGTCGGTGCTCTTGACCACCTTGGCTTTCTTGGCCATCAATGACAAGATGTTGTTCTTTTTTTCGGCGTCGCGGCCTCTTTTCACCGACTTCTTCTCGAACTTTGCCAGCTGCTCCTTCCTCTCCTTTTCGCCCTTTTTCTGAAGCTCTAGACTCTTTGCGACCACCTCAGGATCGTTCTTCTTCCTTCCAACAAGCCATTCCAACAGCTTAATGTCCTCACCGAAGCCTGAATCGTCTTTGGCATCGACAGGAACCTCCAGAATCAGAGGTATCCTTTCGAATCGAGAATCGTTAGCCAGTAGCCGGAAGCACTCCAGCCCCAGGAATCCCCAGCCCAATCGCTGGTGAAGATCTCTGTTGGCCCCCAATGGAGCTTTGGAGTCGTTTATATGTAGCGCTGAGAGATACTGCAGCCCCACCGTGTCATCGAAATGAGTCCAGAACTTATTCCAGCTATCCTCATCACGTAGATCATAGCCAGCAGCAAACGTATGGCACGTGTCCACGCAAACCCCAACTCTGCCCTTGTCCTCCACCATAGATATCACCTCGCTGAGATCCTCCAGCTTCCCGCCCACCAGATTGCCCTGTCCCGCCATGTTTTCCAGTACGATCTTGACAAAGCTGGTCTGCTCAATGGCATGGTTGACGTTATTAGCGAGTCTTTTCAGAGCCGCTTTGTGATCGGAGCCGAGCGAGGAGCCGGGGTGGAAGTTGTAGTGTCCGATCTTCAGCTTCTCACACCGCTGCAGGTCGTCCAGAAACGATGCCAGCGAGCTCTGGGCCTTGGTTTCGTCGGGATTGGCAAGATTGATGAAGTACGATCCGTGCGGAAGAACGTCCACCATCGGATCGAACTTGTACTCCTCACAGAGCTTCAGGAACTCTGCAGCGTCACTGTCGGATATCATCGGGGACACCCAGCGCTTCGGGTTCTTGAGAAACAGTGCGAACGAGTTGCATCCCACGTTCATCGCGTTCGTCACGGAATTGTACACGCCTCCTGCTGCCGTGACGTGGGCTCCGAATTTGTGCCGGTATTCAGTCTCCCGGACAAAATCGAACCCGTCTTTAATTATCTTCTTGGTGGCTGCTGCATTCTTGGGAGGCATTGTGACAGTTGACGCGTCTGTAGGAGGTACTTAGTCATCTTCATTCCTTCCTTCCTTCCCTATGTTTTTTCTTCTTCGCAGCTTTGTTTTTTCAGACAGAAATTTTCAGGCTCAGTCCTTCTCTTCTTGCTTACTTCATGCTGAAAAATCTCAACCACCCATAGTTGGCTCAGAACGCGTGATCCCGTCCAATTGCGTCCCGCTGCTCCCTCTGGACCCCCAAGAACACCCACACATCAAATGGACCTGTGATTCCTGACACAGACGTCTTTCTGAGATCAACAGAAACACTTTTATTGGAGTCTCGTCTGATTTGGCTCACAATAGCAGCTTCGCAGCCAGAATCCAGCGTTTCCAGTTCAAAGTATCTTAGCAGGTCGTCTGCGTCCTCAAATCTCGCAGCAATGTACTCCTCATAGACGGAAGAACCTCCAAGCGTGAACGGCTCGGCCGCATCAGGAGCTAGCAGTAACTGAAAGCTGTCGTTGAGCACCGGTGTCTCGTCCTGCTGACCGCAGACAATTATCGGCTCGTCCAGCGGGAGAAATCCAATGATCTTGACAGCCCTTGTAATCGTTGTTCCGCGAGTAGCACTGGGCCCCACCCAACCCAAAGTTCCCTCTGTTACCCTTGTAGCCTGCACATCAAGTGAATCCGAAGGGTCATCACTCTCGGAGCGCTCTGACTCATCGGGCTCGGTCACATCACCTTCTCTACAAAGCAAACCCAATAAATCCTGAGTCTGCTTCGAGATGGGCCCCAGATCATCATTGTCTTTATCTTCGTCGTCACCACCTCGTGGACGTTTGAGAACCGATGAGGCTGTATGCATTAGCGAGACAGGGGCCGATCTCTTGTCAGACTCGAGCCTTCCCACGACCGAAAGCCAGGCGTATCTTCTGTCTAGCTTCTTTCTCCATTCCTGGGGGATATTTCCGTCGAAATGATGTACAAAGTTTCGCAAGTGGACTTCCTCCTGGCTGTCAATACACCGTTGCAAAGCCGGCGCATCCAGCAGAGAGATACTGCTTCTCTGTACCTCCACAACTCCCTGATATTCCTTGACATTCCCCTCGACCTTGACCAACACTCGTTCTTTGTATAGTTCAGAGTTGCCAGAGTCTGTTGGATCAGGGCACTGAACTCCAATCTTCTGCAGACTTGTCTGGAAACTTCGAAACTTCTCGATGCCAAACTCCAGAGGAAGTATCTGTTTTTCCATTAAATACTTCCCTCCACCTAGGGCATACTCTGTGAGGTCATCTCCTCGTCTATACAAACTGGGTGACGAGTTGAAGTCCATCACAGAAACAATCAGCATCTTACTTTTCAAGTTCTGTCTCCAATGGTAGCTGTATGACACGAGCATTGCATAGAATGTCACTCTGTAGTAGTGCCTTGGTATAGGGAAATTGGGGGCGTTTAGATCACCTATGGTGATCGAGTTCACTTTTGACGCGTCCATGTGAGTGAACGCAGTTCGCTATTTGTGCGCTTCTGGATCTCGATTTCGGGCTCGCTCAGTCTGTAAATAAAGAAAAACCAGTTTCTTTATCTCAATTATATATTTATTTCCTTCCCAGTATTTTTTTTCTTGTGCTTTTTCAGTATAAGAACTTGTGTCAAAGAGAGCTTTATAACTCTCCAAACGTCAGGATAATGCGCATTGGAAGTGGTTCATTCTAGAATATTGAAATGAGTAGTAAGTGCCAGCAAAAGATTCAGATGATTTTATCCCGATTAATACGAATGGTGTTCTAACTTGTTTATCACGATCAGCAAGACACATGAAACTGTCCAAAAAAGCCTATCTGGACACAAAACATCCCAGCAGCAACACAGCTGAGGATCTGTTTGTGGCAGCAACAAATGAAGAAGAATCAGGAGACAGGTGGCTCTCCTCAGATCTGGCCAAGGCGCTGCGTTTCTATCAGAGGGCATATCAACTCTATTTGCAGTCTCTGTCCATTCAAGATTATTACGACGCCAAGTACAACGTCTGTCGGCTGTTGTTTTCGGTGTACTCCACATATATCAAGGCCGATGGAGTCGTATTGTCAGAACTGGAAAATTGTGCCGACGCCATCGCAGGGGGAGTGGGATCAGTGGTACAGCCCTTATCAAGCATTATCAAGCAATTTCAGCAAGCCGTAGATAGCTGCTCTCAGTCACGCCACATCCCATGGGATCTTCATTACAACTGTGCGTTGTGCTATTTTGAATACCTTGAGGAAATCATAAAACGTGATGATTCGGGGTCTCATGACCGCAACGAGATCATGATAATAGTCTCTCGTTCTAGCCAACTATTTCTCCAGGTACTAGATTACCAAACTACAGAACTCGACTCTCTGGTGCGCATTTTTGCTGAGAATCGTTCTGAGGATCCTGTAGCTGAAGAACAGACTGGCTCGGCGTCTGGAGAGGAAACAATTCTGCCTTCAACCGTGCTTGAAACTTGTGTCAACTGTTACAGACTGGCTACCACAGCTTATGAGTCTTTATCATTATGTGAGTCATCAGATTCATTGAGTGAGATAGTTTCGCCGTTCACTGACCGTGTCGACTCTGTGTCCGAAGTCCTCGTGAAGAGGTTCTCTCTCAATCCTGTTGCTGAATTCATTCCGCCCCTTTCACAACCTGAGATCGAGGAACTTGAAATCGCAAAGCTGGGCTTTCTGGCTTCCAAGGCTACCACCTTCGACGCCCTATCAACACAGGTATGGTCCTCTGCCGCTTGTGATAGTATTGGCGACTCGGCACCCAAAATGATGATTGAATGCTCGTCTTATAGGACCCTTCTTGATAAATATGATCAGAGCTCGACGCCTGTTTCGGACACAGATCGTTGGAAAGTCTTGACTCTGATGACAAGCAAGTACAAGGGTGTGCTTACTGTTTTGCGGAAGCAGCTGGACACCACGCGGAGGGACAAATTGCAAAACGATGATGATACAGCAGCAATACAGTCTCAAACGTGTTCGGTCCTCATTGAGAGAGCAGATATAGACCTCGAACGGTCACAATTAAGCGTCGCTGATGATAAATCAAAGGCTATCTTAAGAGATAATTGTAGTACTTTGTTGAAAAGCGCATTGGCACTCTCTCAAAAGTCAACAGGCCTTCGTGAAAGTTCAATTGACAAACTGACACGACGCAAAAGGCAACGAGAAATTGCAGCTCGCCTTTGTTTGCTGCAAGGAAAAACATCTTCTTTCGAGCTGGAGGAGATAATAGGTCCAAGTTATTGGCAAGAAGAAATCAGAGAAGTACTGGAGTTAGGCATCTATCCTTATGGATCGTGAACTGTGAGATCGGTGATCATTGTAATAGATCGAGAACATTGTATAGCTGCTGAATTGAATTGATTGTGAAATATCCGTTACTCCCTTGTGGCTTCCCGTCTAATGTTTGAGCAGAGCTACTCAGAAAAACCACTACTCCTCTTTTTTCCGGTTTGGAATCATCAATAAGGAGCTTCATAAGTCGGAACATTTGAAATGACATTTCCCTGTCGTTTGTCAGAAACAATAGTTGTTGCCCGTGATGTTTTTTGGACCCTAAGAAATCTCTCAGCCTGTCTGCATTTTCGAAATCGTTTAGTCGACTTTCCTTTACATACTTCCCGTCGTAAATCTCCCACTGAATTGATTTAAGCTTTTGAAGAAAAGCATCTCTGTATCTGAGTCTTTTCACCAGCGAAAACTCTTTATCTCTGAGAACTGTAAAACTGTTTTCTTTGTTCAGGGTCTTGAGGCTGAAAAGAACACTAGTCACTTCTTCATCGGCTTGCGAGTTTTGGTGAATAGCATCCACAATCATATCATTAAACTTCTTGCTGAAAAGAAAAGAAAGAAACTCCTGAGAGATAGTTTCTTCTTCGCGCCTAAGATAGGGCCAAAAGAGTATCCTCACGACTTCTTTGAACGCAAGACCTCTGAAGCACCTTCTGTTTGAATGGTCCAAGTCGTCGGGTTCTTGAAACCCTTGTCTCCATTCGCGACAGATTTCTTGCTTGTTCAAACGAAGATTGGGAAACCTGGCCTCAACTACTGCTATAAGACCTTCAATAACTGAAAAGTTGTAGACTAACAGCTTATCATGAGTGAAAAAGTGGTAGCGTGTATTCTTGAACCTGGGATGCTCGGCATTGAGCGAGTTTGTGTTCTTCCAGTTCTTCAGTATGAGATCAAAGTTACTGCCCTTGGTTAGCTTTGAAGACACGATCTCTTGTGTTCTAGGTTCCGTAAGTATGGCTGGTCCGGGAACAGCAGTTCGTGTTTCCTTCCTGGAACTTCTTTGCCTGCTCCGTATAGGTGGAGTGGTGGACTGCAGTGTTTGAGCTAGCTTCTTCTTCAGATCGTCAAGGGAACATCTCTCGATTGATCCAGTGCCCACCTTCCTTAGAGGGAAAAGACGTTTTATTGTGTTGTTGTGTGTTCGTATAGAATGAAAATCTCTCAAAGGAGGATACAAAAGGCTCCTAAGTGACATGCTGTGACTCTATCGATCAACAGTGACTTACTCATTTGTCTGGAGATTAAACAAAAAGATCTGTTTGGGTACCTAAAAGATATTATACTTATTTGTATTTTCTTCATATCTTCAGTATATACAGAGAAAAAATATTTATTATTATAGTAGGAAATGACATACAACTGACTCCTTTTAAACTCTATAAAGAGCTGAAGACTGCTATATATATGGAGGGTATAACTTGAGGGGGCTACAAGACGTTATCGTTTCTCTTCTCCTTTCTCAACAGCTGCAGCTTCGGCAGAACATCCACCAGTTTGACGGCGTCATTCTTGTTCTGGAGCTCCTGTATATCTCTGTTTCTGATGTTCACCGACTTGCTGTTCTGCTCCTGCTCACCCACAATGAATATGAAATTGAACTGCTGTATTTGACCAGTTCTCACCTTTTTCTGCAGAGTGTTTCCTGATAGATCCACGTCAACGTAAAAGCCCTCCGCTTGCAGAGCAGTCTGCACTTCTTGGGCGTAATCAAAGTACTTCACGCCAACAGGAACTACGAGCACCTGTCTTGGGGACAACCAGAAAGGCCATCTTCCGGCAAAGTGCTCCGTCAAAATAGCTGTCATTCTTTCCACAGATCCCAGAATTGCTCTGTGGATCATCACCGGTCTTTGAGTCTCGGGAGAATCATTCTTGGCCTTGAATTCCAGCTCAAATCTGTTAGGTAGTTGAAAATCAAGCTGAATAGTAGCACATTGGTGCCATCTTCTCAAAGCATCGGAGATCATGATGTCAATCTTTGGTCCATAGAAAGCACCATCTCCTGGGTTGAGTTCCCATTTACCTCCCCAGTTATTGAGTGCGTTTTCCAGTCTCTCTTCAGCCTTGTTCCACGTCTCTATCTCTCCAACAAATTTCTCGGGTCTAGTGGAGAGTTCCATCTTGAACTCAAATCCAAAGATGCCATATATATATTTCAAGAAGTCAAACACACCAGAGACTTCCTGCTCAATTTGCTCTTGTGTGCAGAAAATGTGAGCATCGTCCTGCTGGAATCTTCTGACTCTTGTCAGCCCAGAAAGAGCACCAGAAAATTCGTTTCTATGAAGAACACCAAAGTCTGCTACTCTCCATGGCAGTTCTCTATATGATCTCTCTCTGGACTTGAACAAAAGGCAATGACCTGGACAATTCATTGGCTTCAACCCGAACTTCTCCTTTTCGACATCAAATGTGAACATATTCTCCTTATAGTTGGCCCAGTGACCTGAAGTCTCCCATAGTTTGGCATTGAACATGTTTGGAGTAATAACCTCATCGTAGCCTCTCTTTCTGTACTCGGTTTTCAGGAGATCACACAGGGTATTGTATATTCTTGCACCATGAGGAAGCCAAAAACATGATCCGGGGGACATCTCATGGAAGAAAAACAAGTCCTGTTCTTTACCAATTTTACGGTGGTCTCTAGAAGCAGCCTCCTCAAGAAACTTCAAGTGTTCCTTCATTTGGGCTTTATCTGGGAATGAAACACCGTACACCCTTTGTAATGAGTCGTTGGTAGCATCGCCTAAAAAGTAAGATGATGAGTTCTTCAATACTTTGAAAGTCTTGACTCGTCCGGTATGTGGAACATGAGGACCTCTGCAGAGGTCAATCAGTGGTCCACATCTGTACACAGTAGAGGAAGTGCCAGCGGGGATCTTGCTCTCAATCAATGCCTGTTTGTATTTGTTGTAGTTGAACATTTCCAGGAGCTCTTCCTTCGTCATGACTAATCTCTCGAAAGGTTGTTTTTCTTTGATGGCTTTAGAACAGACAGCTTCGATGTTACCGAAATCGGCCTGGCTAACAACGGTTTTGCCTTCATCAATAGACATATCGTAAAAAAATCCATCTTCTGTAGGGGGTCCAAAACACAGATGTGCTCCAAAATGACATTCGCATCCCTCACCTAGAATATGGGCAGAGGAATGCCAGAACACCTGTTTACCCTCATCAGATTCAAAGTCAAAGAACTCGAGGGTGGAGTCCTTCTCAAATGGTCTCTCAAGATCCCAAAGTTCCCCGTTAACTTTGGAGATAATCTGTCTCTCTGAAAAAGACTTACCGATCTCCTTAGAGATCTGCAGGGGTGATGTTTGCCAGGAAATTCCCTCTTTAACAGTACCATCTTTCAAAGTGATCTTGATTGGCTCTCTCTCCTTCGCTGCAATCTCAGCATTCTGCTTAGCCTGGATCTTCTCAAAGATTTTGATTCTGTGATCAATAAACTCGGGCTTTGGTTCAAGCTCCAGTGGTCTTTTGGAACCTTCTCCGGCAGAATCCTTTGATGCTTTCTTCTTACTGCTCTTGGGTTTTTGCTGAGATTCCTGGGGCTTGTCCGCCACAGACAGCAGATCCACTTTCTCTGTAAGTTCCTGTGGCATCGTCACGTTAGTAGCGTTAGCTGCTTTGTAAAATTGTGTGTTGTCGCTGCTTCTGCGAGTTAGTTCCTTCCTGGCTTACTTGACAGTGACTTTGGCAGTCGCTTCTTTGTGAGTGACTGGTATCTTGTTCGTTGGAAGAAAAAAAAGTGTGAGTTCATGTCCGGGTAATCGCATTTTTTCCCTTTCTTTCTCTTGTATATACACCTCTGATAATAAGTATTCAGAGAATAACTCGAATGAGAGCTGAGAATCCCAGTGCTGCGTTCTATACACATGGGATGGCGGATCAGGATGATGTATCTAAGGTGCATGCTGCAGAAACATCGCTAGATGATGTGGATGTTCAGCTTGTTGACAGTTTCGAGGAAGACAGCGGAAAAAGTGCCGACGCATACTCCCTGGGTATGAGAGATATCAACAACGATAACAACGAACTTGCAGAGCTTCGAGGCGAAGGACGATATTTTGCAGTAGGATCACCTGAGCTCTCTGAGCCGATCTGTTCCAACTGCCACCGAAGAGGACACATTCGAGTCAACTGTAAAGTTGTTGTCTGCCACGCATGTGGAAAAGTAGACGATCACTACGAAACACAATGTCCGAACTCGATGGTTTGCACAAACTGCGGCCAAAGAGGACACTTCCGGAATCAGTGCAGGGAAAAGCGGAAATACACATACTGTACGAGCTGTGATTCCCGGAACCACTCGAACGATAGATGTCCCAGTATCTGGCGAAGTTACATAACGAGGTCGTATGATTCGAGTCACCGGTTTGCATATCCATCCAGCCTCATTTACTGTTATAACTGTGCTGAAAGAGGCCATTACGGAGATGAGTGTAGCTATCCGCGGACGTCGAAGACGCCTAATATAAATGGATCTGCTTTCACTGGAGAAAATCTTCCTAGAGAGCTGAGAAGCCAGTACAGGAAAAACCTGAAGAGCGAGAGCCGTTCAAGTCAACGGCGGCCTCTTTATGACGAGTATGCTCCTCAAACTCGGGGGGCTGGAAACTATAACAGCGTTCCTCCACCAAAAAAGTCCGGTGTTCTTTCTTCAGGACCGTCGAGGTCAGGGTTTCTGCCTCTGAAGAGCAACAACGGTCGCAAAAGCGGCACCAAACCCCAGCCATCCAAGAAAGGGGTACTTCCTGCGCCGAAGAACGGCTCTTCGAAAACTCAGCAGAAAAGCTGGCAGCCTACGAGATCAGGGTACGTCGACATGCAGCGGAGCAAGGTCGCACCTAAGCGGAAGCGACGGTGACTTGTTGTACACTAAGCGGCGGTTAGCTCTCCTATTCCTTCTCACACAGCTGCCGCAGCAGAGTGTGGCGGAACTCCGTGATTGTCCGCACGTTCATGCTGGACTCGTCTGCAGCATACATTTTGGCAAACTGGTAATTGACTGCGTTGGCGAGCATGTTGTCCTGATTTGTCAGAATGTTGTATATCAGGGTTTGCTTCTTCTGGGTCTCGTAGTTCCTATTATTCTGGTGAGACATGGCTTGCTCTGTAATCTTTGCTGTACTGCGAATGATGATAACAACAGCAATAGACATTCATGTATTAGAATCGAATACCTCCTTCGCATCGCGAGAGAATTGTAAATAGAAGCAAAAAAATCATTTAATAGAGAGGCAAAAACAAAATGCCTCCTGCCAGAATTGAACTAGCGACCTTTGCATTACAAGTGCAACGCTCTACCACTAAGCTAAGGAGGCGAATTTCCTCTATATACTGCACCGCATCTAAATACCACTGTCGCACCCCCGCAGTTCCTCTCGAACTCCCCTATAACTCCTTCTCGTAGACCAAATCCACCCCACCCCCTGTGATCCCCCAGGAAACGCACCCAGCATCTCCCCTGCGACATGCGCTCCACAAAAATCGCGTTTTCGCTCTCCGCGCCCATCGGCAATTCCATCCCAATACAGCCAGATCTTGTTTTCTTAGATCTACCTGGCCTCAAAAAGCCTCTGGGAAGGCAGTTTCCGGGCATTTAAGCGTCTGCTCCGCGTTTCCCCCGCTCTATTGCATTCCTGTGTCTGCTGCCTCCCGGGGAGGTGCCTCCTAGTACCCTAGTAGCCACACCACTTTTTCCCAGAGCCGTTTTTGGCGTTATTTTGATTTCTCTCTACTGATTATTTTTTTCTTAACCAAAACAAACTCTCTCGCTATAGAGGTTCTTTTGGCAGTCCGGTCTGTTCATGGCGCTCTAGTGACCTACACCGCCAGAAAGCGTGAACTGCACACACACCGATTGCCGGTGAAAGGCTGCCAGGTCTGCCATATTAGCTTTTTTGGCTTGTTGCTGCATTCTGGCTTACCAGATGACCAAAATACGACAGGTTAGTTCTTGGTCTATGGATTCAACTCCGCCCTCGCTTGACACCCTTTCTACCTCAATCATAGACCCAGTAGAGAGTCAACTGGACTCCAATGTCTCCGATTGGGGAATCGATGACAACTATGGCTCGCTAGTGCACAGAATCCGCAAAATGAACCTGTTCAATCATCTCCACGGCACGAAATACATTCCTACGACTGTCCGTCAGCCTCAGAGCTTTAAAAGAGCCTCATATGCTTCCCTTCCTACCCCCATTTCACTCACTACAGAGGCGCCATCTTTCGACTACTCTCAGCCTTCTGCCTGGGCCGCACAATTGGACAACATGTCTACCGTCATCCATACTCCCCATGTGTATACTATTTCGAACCACGTTTCCCTCATGATGGATACCTTTCTGGACTCGAATTCGAGCCAGGACAAACTGCTCAAACGCTCGTTGGAAAGATTCAGATTTCATCTTATCGCATCCAGCTTTATGAGCGACACTAATTACATTCAACAGCTGAAGCTGCCTCAGATTCCGCGCTCCCACCGTCTGGCTATCACGCTGTCGGAGCTTCCTTGTCACGTCCTTGTACATTCATCTCATGCATTGTTTCTTGCGAGAGCCATATTTCACTTCACGAGGAAATTTCTAGACAGTATGGGCCACAAGATATACATCAAGATACTGCTTCTGCTGGCGGTCAAAATCCTCAACTACTATACCAAAACCAGAGAAATAGCGCTGAAAATCTATTCACAGCTGATGTTCAATCGACTGACGGAGTTCCTGCTAGTGAATGAGAAGCTCGACTATCTGCTGAACAAGCGACTTGTGATCATAAGGAATAACGCTAGCGCTCAGGCGTTAAGTCGCACCGCGAGCCCCACGCCTGCGGGTGCTCTTTGGAAACAAAACATACGATGCTCGAGGCTGTTGATCGAGAGCATGCTGAACACCATCATTGTGTCAATGAATACCAAAGTGCAAGACACCATACCATTTGGGGATCCTGATCTTTTGCAAAAGTACTTCGAGATCTACCAGCTAGACTTGGCCAGCGATGACATGAAATTCATTGGGCCCTTGAATCACGAGGAGGTCTTGGACGATTTGAGATTCCCATCTCAGACAACCTCAAGACTGAAACCCCTCCGACTCCGATCTCTCTCGGCCGATGTCGCATTAAGAAGTCCTTCGCTCCCCTTTCCTTCTCCTGTATTGTCTCAGACCCTACATCAGATGCCCTCCAGTCCGTTCAAGCTCTTCAAGAGTTTTCAAACAATGCGTAAAGTTCTCGTGTGTGTGCTACTCTCACTGGCTGAGAACAATACCGAAGCTGACAGCAAACAAAGTAAAATGTTTCTGGGTGTTTGCGCTAGAAAATTCAATCTTAACGTGAAGTCGCAAAAGTATCTGTCTGTTCCGTCTAAGTTTTTAGTTATGATTCAACTGCTGCAGCAGCTGACATCACTGATCAAAATTTTGGGCTCTGAGCTGGGAGATCCGGACGCAGAATCCTCCGAGTACGATTACTGGGACGCAAACCCCGTTCCTTCGATTGCAGAAGACAACAAGAACGAGAGTTTGAGAAAACTCAGCACTACAGTTGATGGTCTTGCAACAAAGCTTGGCCTTCTGGAAATCAATGGTAATTCTGTTGATCCTATCGACAGTCTTCAAAGGCTTGGCGAATCAATCTCAGAGCTGGTGGAGTTGTATAATAACACTCTACAGGCCGCTGGTAGAGATGACGGGCTTGTCTCCATGCCTTCACCACTAATGAGAGAACTTCAGATGCTTGATAGGCCCTCTAAAAGGCGCAGCAGCGGACTCAATCTCAATCTGGTAACGGTGGTGGAAGATATGCCAAACAACCGTGAGGCTGAAGAAATGGGGTATATTCATACAGAAGAGGGCACAAGTGAGCTACAACGCACAGATGACGATATCAGAAATAAAGAGGAGTTGAAGAAGGCTCTTGAGAAGCTGTGTGGAAGTGCTATGCGTTCAAGACCGCATTCTGAACCCATGCCCATGGTTGAACAGGATATTTCCGGAGACACTGAAGACCCTGCAATCTCGATGTCAACTCCAATCAAACTCGATGTGCTTAAGGGTCTCCTAATTGATACACTGTGAAAAGACGGAGTATGCATCGCACTAGCAACCATCATTTGTTTCTTTGACAGGTGATGGACGCGGTGAACTTGATGTTGATAATAAAATTCAGTGTTCCCAAAGAGGAAATTTGGTCCTTACGATAATAATAGCAAGCGAAAAAAAAACGCCGAAATGGGTGGTCGATAAGTTGTAAAAAGTGGTTCGATTTATGTGAAGAGAGTGGTGGAATTGTCTCGTCAGATAGAGGCGGAGTGAGTTACGGAACGGCGGGATCCAAGATCTGGGATCTGGCAGATTGTGGGGAAGACATGAGCAGGATACCGGAGGATACGGAGTTGCGTTATCTTCCTATAACCATTCATGTTTTGAGCTCGGCAACTAGAAATCGACTGCTTGGGCTGTCGGGGGTGTATATACAAATCAGATCAAGCATAGATGAACGTGTCCGAGAAATCATTCTGAGTTTTGTCTCACTTCCAGAGAGCTTGTTGCCAATAAGGCATCGTCTCGAAGTATACTTCACTACATCTCAGCTGATCAACGGTGCTGAATCTGGGAAGAACGCTATACAGTGGGTACGGTGTAAGCTTCTGGGCCTTGAGGGCTTAGTGGACCAGTCTCGAGGACGTGATCCGGGGCTACATGGCTTTCTCTCGGCAGGCTTCCGATTCGACCACGGTGGAGATAATAAAGCGCAGAATATTCAGGACTCCTACTTGCTTGTCGCGCGTCCCAGGACTAGCGTTCTAGACCTTCTAGACTGCAAGCGAGTAGAGCTGATTTCCGGTATGAATACTTTTCCCACGAAGGTATTGTTCGAGGCTGCTCCTTTCAACTTGACCAATGTTTCGGTTTTCCACAATTATTCTTCCATAGGTTATCTCAACCACAAAAGCAGGGAGGGAGCTGTTTATTTCAGCGATTCGAAATACCTTGACAACATGGCTGGCGGTATGGCAAGCCTTGCGTCCGGGGGTGCTGGGAATGGAGTTGTGCTGTCATTGGGGCTTATATGGGGTAATTTAGTGAAAATGAATGGTCAGGGAGAGTTCATGGCAGTGCTGAGTTGGACTTATATTCTCTCTGTGTTAGGCGACAAAAATCTTGTTGGTGCAGAAATGTCTGTATCAGCGTCGCCACTTCCACCAGCCCCCCTTGTGCACCAGCCACACAAGATCAAAGAGGTATGCTACACTGTAGGGATAACGGTTGTTGGTGCGGACGGGTTGGGTTCGTGGGGCAGCGGTGTTATTTTTGACAGGGATCTGGTGCTTACTAACAGGCATGTTCTGGTGAGTAACCTGAAGCTGTGTCGTTCCATTACGATCTGGAAGAGCCCCGGCACGAAGATCACCATTTCTCATCCTCAAATGATGAGGGACGTATTTGTACCTTTTGACCAGCAACTGTGCGACATTTGCTTCATAAAGCTGCATGATCATGAGTTTTCTGACCTTGCTGTGTTTCAAAGTGACCTGGAAATTGAGCATTCCATGCAGTTGTTGTCGCAGAGAAAATCATTGAAGTCGCAGTGCGAAATCAATCTCGAAACAACCTCCAGCGGCTTTGGCCTTTTCTTCGACTACGAGCATCTGCAACCCTTGAAGTCTCTGGGGAATATATGTGCGATCATCGAGGTGGATTCTGTGTTCAAAGAGTTCGCTGCGCCCATCCCCGCGCTTTTGCTCTCGTCCTCTTCCTGTTGGTCTGGTTCTTCGGGTGGTGCAGTTACTACCTGCTCTGGAGAGCTCATAGGAATCATGGTGAGCAACGGTAGGCTTTCTACGGGAGAGACGCTCTCGAGGATGACTGTGGTCATACCGTTGGAGATGATACTTCTGGGATACTACGATCTGTTTCACGAAAAGCTGGAGTTTACAAAGGCCGGTGCTGCGAAGCTGAGGAAGTTATACGAGCTGAGAGAGGTGTACGATGATCTGTTTATTGGGAGCCACAAGCTGTAGTGGCCAGCTGTTTGTATGAATACAGATTTTGTAAATTATAACTGAAGAATAAGGAGCAGTTGACGTGAGACAGCTCCCGATTGTGCTCAATTGATGACGGGAATGCACTGGCTGTACTTATCGGCTTTTTGTCAAAAAATGACCGGAATCGGCGTAAATGGTTTAGTGGTAAAATTCAACGTTGCCATCGTTGAGCCCCCGGTTCGATTCCGGGTTTACGCAAAATTTCATTTTTTTTTTTTCCTCCCACAATGGTTATTTTCTCTCTACATTCTATGAGCTTTCAACCTTCGCTTCTGAGATCCGATAATCCGTCAGCTGTTTGGTGAGCTGGTGGAACTCTGTGTCAGACTGAGATGTACGTGCGCCGTAGTGGTCCTCGGACATCGACTCGGAGTCGCCGAGTTCCTCCTCCTCCTCCTCAAGCTCGAGATCCCCATATTCAGTATCATCTACAGCTTCTCCATGTTCTTCTTCATTCTGCTCCTCTGTTTCGTCTTCCTCGATGATCTGCTGCTGCTTCGAGTTCTTCCCATACTTTTTGTCTTTGCTGGTCCGATCACGGCTATTGAACGCCCACCGAGCGTTCATCTTCGACTGCAATGGCGACTTTCCACGTCTACTTACTAAGTTATTGGTGTTTTTAGCGTTGCGGCCGCCAGCTGTTTTTTTCGGACGACCTCTTCCTCTCAGTGACATTGATGATGAGTCCACAGAGTTAGATCTCGATAATGTAGCGAACGACGAGCTCGGAGAGGTTGGCTGCGACCCCACATTCTTAGAAGTTAGAGAGAAATCACTGAGTCCTCTAGAAAAGGTAGGTCGACCCGCTCCCGTACTGGTACCAGTCAACTGCTGACTGTTAGAAACCGGCTGATGGCCACTGGGCGTAATCACGTTGTCTGTAGAGTACCCTGTGTTGTATCCAGAGCCGTTGGAGTTCTCTGACATTGCGGTGTGAACCGAGAAGGACGAGACAACAGACTGAGGTCTAGTGGCTTTGCTTTTTCTCGTACTGTGATCACTGGCATTGGGTTGCTTCGTAGCCTGTTCCGGATGCGTGACTAGAATCTTGGCTACCGAGCGCGCGGAAACATCTCTATGACTTTTATTAGTGCTCTGTTGCATGGAAGGAGCTGTAGACTGTTTCTTGTCGGTCCCACCGCTAGGCAGAGACACCCCGGTGTCATGGTTCGCCGCTACCGATGTAGGGTTCGGCTTGCTGTCTGTATCTGCAACCTTTTTTAGCTTCTCAATGATCGTTTTGAGTGAGAATCTCTTTCTCCGCGATTCCACAGAGGTTTTCGAGAAAACAGACGCGGTATCCGTCACTGTCTTCTCAGGTATATTCGCAGCCACTACATGCGTGAGTGGTGATGGCAATCTGCTGGCGGGTCTAGATGCTCTCCCTGAACGATCTCCACCGTTGATTGTGGGCTCGTGGTCTCCTGTCGAGTGACCTCGGTGCGAATTGAGCGATGTTGACGACGAATTGCGCGCCTTCGAACTGTCCATGAATGATCTCGATGACGACAGTCGCAGCATACTTCGACTTCGGTTTCTGATATTTTTGCTGCTGTGACGCTTTCTATTCTTTTCCTTCAAAAGCTCCCAAAATCCTGATATTGAGTCCATACGGTCACTGAGAATTGACCTCCTCAGCAACTCCTTATCAAATCCAAGTGCAACAATCTCCTTGAGTAAGCCCTTTTCACTGCTAGATAGTCTCACATTTCCAGCCTCAGGCCCGTACATTAGCTTGTTCACAAACTCAATCTGCTTGGCTGCCCCGTATGGCTGGAATATTGACAATCCGAGTACATCTTCCAGTGAGGCTGGTCTCTCATCTGGATTCTTGGCCAGCAACGACTTTATCATCTTGAGTAAGTCATCTTTGAAAACAGACTCGTTGTACAAAGGCTCCCTTGTGAGAACAGCCTTTTCCAGTTGCTCATCATCCAGGGAATCATCAAAGGGCATTTCGCCTGTCACCATCGTATAAAAGTTAACTCCCAGTGCCCACATATCTATTTTAGGACCCAGATAGGGCTCTTTGCGTAAAAGCTCTGGTGCCATGTACGCTCGAGTGCCACATATTTCATGAAGCAGGGGTTTTGTCCCATACTGTGGATAAGGCAGTTCTCTTGTGAATCCGAAATCCGATAGCTTGACATTCATTTGGCGGTCCAAAAGAATGTTCTCCAACTTGATATCTCTGTGACAGCAACCATTTCTATGTATGTAATAAACAGCCCCCAAGAGCTGAGTGAAAATCTTCATGGCCTCCTCTATTGGAATTTGCTTTCGCTTTGACAAGTATTCAAACAGATCGCCATCAGGATAGTACTCCAACACCATATAGGCGCTTGTTTCTGTGAATACAAGCTCGTATAATTTAGCTATGTGACGATGCGACCCGAACTCTCTCAGATAGTAAAACTCTCGCATCAGGTTATCATTGTAGTCATTCTGGCCACTAGCTCGATCACCCTTTTTCAACACGACTTTTGTCCTGAGAAACTTGTGGTATGCTAAATATATCATTCCAAACGCCCCTGATCCCAGCTCTCGAAGAATCCTATAGTTCCCTACCTCTGAAAGCTCGGGATCCGTGAACTGCTTGATCAGCTCAGTATAGTCTTGTGCCCTCTGAAAGAACAGTTGTGTTAGCAATCGAAGCAGCAATGACTTCCCAAACAAATATACGTACTTTTGTATACACAGCTCGCTCATCTATAATGTTACGATTATGCATTTTCTAGTAAACATCTCCTTTTCAATGTGTCAAAGGCAACTAACAGTTGCGAATTTGTAGTCAAAAGTGAGGCACTCTGTGAGCTTCTTCTTAGCGACTACAACTATAGTTCGGCTTCTGTCAATACAAAATTGCTGCTATCGGGATCTCACTAAACGTTATTGCTTGAGATGTGAAGAGGTTTCGTTCAGGGGTATCAAACGTCTTAGTAGCCTTTTATCATTTATGTTTTTTTTTCCTGGCTCGCATCTTTTTTGTCCAGCACCACAGAATTTTTCTACTTGGACCCTGCGAGAATTAAAAGACCAGGCAATGCTTGATAGCGGTCTGGATGGAATGATATGTCTTGGAGCGGTCCCGAGAAATAAAAGGTAGGGAACAGAACAACTGTAGGAACTAGACGATAAATATCAACAAGAAATGCTATCAACGGACCAGAGCATCTTTCTGAACGTGATCGTCTTTCATCCTACTTAGTCTGATCTAGAATAACAAGAAATCCACCAACCAGGTGCAGGGAGCCACAAACAAGCACATCAATAGGCCCTTCTATAGACCGGATGAAATTTACACTGGTCTGTATGTCAAGGAAAACATGTTTCCGGGAGTGCTTGTCCCTCTGGTTCCACAGATCGGCCATTCTTTTTTGAACTTCCAGAGAATCGACCTGTTCTCTAGAAGTGTTCATGGACAGCAGGTCACTTAAGTACTCACCTGTAGAGTACGTAACGTTTGTTGTGAATATTGCATGGTCGAACTTGACATCGGAGCCTTGGAGCACGTTGTACAGTTCGTCTATCAGCACTTTGACGTCTCTGGCCTGCTGGTTAAATAGTAGCACTTTGTGGTGATCAGGCCGCGCTGCACTCTTGAACCATGTCGCACTGCTTCGAATGCTCTCTTTGGTATGTGCTCCATCCACAAACCACGTTAGATCAGGAACCTTTTTATCGCGGATGATTTGGCATCTTCCAGGCCACGCAGTGGCCTCCAGTCCTCGTATAAAGCGGTTTGGAAGAGCTGACGAGATGTCCACCTGAAATCCCAGCTTCTGCAAATGAGCAGCGCACATCTCCACAGCTAGTGACGCGTTCTGCTTCTGGAACTCGCCGTTGAGCCCCAGCTTGACATTCTCGAGGTCGTTTCTCAAAGTCACCACCTTGAAGGAAGCAACATTTTTCTCTACAGATCTCTGTTCAATGACAGACAGCCCGTTTTCCGGTTGCTCCACGCTAAAGCAGAGCGCACCTGGCTTGAAAATCCCACTCTTGTTCCAAGCGATCTCACCGATAGTGTTTCCCAACATAATTGTGTGGTCTATCCCAAGAGACGATATCCCGCAAGTCGTAGGGCTGGCTATAATGTTGGTAGAGTCGTACTCTCCGCCAACACCAACCTCGTAGATAGCGGTATCGACTCCCTCAGTTGCAAAAACATGGAAAGATAGCAGCGTCAGAAACCGGAAGTATGCCGGTTTGATGCCAGGTCCCATTTCTGGATAAACTAAAGGGTCTGATTCGGAGGATTCCAGTCTATCCCAGACATCAAAGAAATATTTCGCAAAAAGCTCTTCAGATATTGGTTTACCATTAATCATGATTCTTTCTCTAACACTTTTGAGGTGAGGAGATGTGTAGAGGCCTATTTTGGAAATAATGGGCCCTTTTTTGAAGGCGGCAGCAGTGGAGTCTTTGAGAGCAGAATGTGTTTTATACTGGCTCAAAATGCTGTAGATAAAAGCGCATGTAGACCCTTTCCCCTTTGTCCCCGTAACGTGGAGAATATTGAGTCTGTTGAAATCCTGTGGCTTGTACCCAATTCTCCTGGTCCATTCCACCATTTCTGGGATAAGGTTCGCAGATTTGTTGACTCCAGAGCTTCTAACAGCCTCGATTGTGGCGTAGTTAGACTGCAATGAGTTAAGGGCCGCTATGGCATCCTTATAAGTGCGGCGGAGCATCGTGTGAGACGTGGCTAAGTCCGGCTCCTCCGCCACGTTGTCTATCATCAATTGGGCAATGGAGATGCAGGACTCACGGCAACTAGCTCGTCTGCTGGGGATAAACAGCAAAAGAGGAGATGTAAGAAGAGGGCTATTTACGCTAGTTATAGATCTAAACAAGAGAAAATTTTTCTGTTGGTCTAGGTCGAAAAAAATAAAGAGGCCTTTGATTTTACATCTAGAACACTACTGAAACGATGCTCATAGCTAGTTGCATTACGTAAATCGAAGAGTAGATAGTGTACAAAGAGGCAGCTGGAGTGAAGGAACTCCCAGCAGAAGCTCAGAACTCCTCATCAAAGCTGAACCTGGCATCAGTTTCTGTTTCGTGCTTGGCACTGTTGGCCATGACACCAGCCTTCTGATAGTCGGAGACACGCTTTTCAAAGAAGTTGGTCTTTCCGGCCAACGAAATGTTCTCCATAAAGTCGAACGGATTGGTGACGTTGTAGTGTTTCTTGCAGCCCAACGAAAGCAGAAGTCTGTCGGCGACAAACTCGACATATTGGCACATTAGATCGCAGTTCATTCCCAACAGGTTGACAGGAAGAGCGTCTGTGAAGTAACGCTTTTCGATGTCGACAGCCTCGGTGATGATCTTGACGACGATTGCATTGTCTGGGGTGTTGTTAAGGTGCGAGAACAGCAGACAGGCAAAATCAGTGTGCAAGCCCTCGTCTCTGCAGATTAACTCGTTGGAGAAAGTAAGCCCCGGCATCAAACCTCTCTTCTTGAGCCAGAAAATGGAAGCAAACGAGCCTGAGAAGAAGATTCCCTCCACCGCGGCAAACGCCACCAGTCTCTCGGCAAAAAGCGCATTGTCGTCACTGATCCACCGCATAGCCCACTCAGCCTTCTCTCTGATGCACGGGATAGTCTCAATGGCATTGAACAAAAAGTCTGCCTCTTTAGGATCCTTTACGTACGTGTCGATCAGTAGCGAGTAGGTTTCAGAGTGGATATTCTCCATCATGATCTGGAACCCGTAAAAACACTTGGCCTCTGGGAGCTGCACCTCGGCAGAGAAATTCTCAACCAGGTTCTCATTAACTATTCCATCAGATGCTGCAAAAAAGGCAAGCACTCGTGAAATGAAGTATCTCTCGTTATCGTTGAGTCTGTTTTCCCAGTCGTGCGTATCCTTTGAGAGGTCGATTTCCTCCGCGGTCCAGAAAGAGGCCTCTGCCTTCTTGTACATTTGCCAAATCTCGTGGTATTTAATCGGGAACAGTACGAACCGTCTCTTGTTCTCGGTCAGTAGAGGCTCATCTTTTTCTAGTTCCTTAATCTGGTGTCTGTTCACTTTGTGCTTGTCTAGAAACTCGTTGTGGCGTCTGGTAGCTTCATCTTCAACTGGCTCCTCGGACTCCTTTGATTCATCAGCGAGAGCCTTGGCTTTGGCGGCAGCCGTCAAAGTTGCTGTGAGATCCTTCTTGTCGACCGCAGAGAGACCCAACGACGAAAGAGCGTTGGCAGTAGTCTTGGAAGGGGTTTCTTGAACAGACATAGTAGTGGTCAGGAGCGAGTATGCGAGAAATGCGTGCTGTACGAGTTGAACAAGTAACAAACAGCCTGCAATGGGGAAAACAGTACAAAGGTAGTTTGTGTTTTGTTATGCTTCTAAAAGGCGACCCTCGGGCTTTATATACACACACCAGACGCGTCAGGATGTCTCTGCATAATAGTTAGGGGCAAATCAAAATAAACAAACTTGGCTCCTGAAATTTTTCATCTCCCACCGCTATGGGGTTACCCGGACGGGAAGTACCGGGGTGTCGGAAAAAGAAAAAGGGAGTAAACAAACATACATATGGCAAGGAAGTGGGTTCTGGTTGTGGCTTTTGCTGTATATATCACGGAGTTGTACAAACTTTGTTCCTGCTGGCTGCAGCTCGTAACAGCAAAGTAGCTTCTCTCTTCGTAGTTATCCTACCTTCAACATCTCTCATCCCGCTATGAGGGATCCCGTATTCAGGGGTCCTGCCACCGAAGGTCTTCCCTCGGTGTCTTGCTGCTACTGGCCCCAATAGCCCATTGTTATGTCCTTAGTTGTGCTGTAAGCTATATGCTATCTGCCTCTCGCGTCTCAATTCAGTAACGCATCCGTGATTTTTATCGTGACACGACGCGTCCGCTTTTGGCGTTTGCGTGTTTACAGTTTTATCCTGGAGTGCCCTCTCTCTGATATCGGTCTTATGATCCAAATCATACCACCCTCTGGCAGCTCACCATCTCACAATCCTATCCCCACACTCACGTATAGCAATCAAATCATCTGCCCCCTTACTCACCCCTACACTACCACACTACACTGCCACTTTACAATTCATCAACACCGCACACCACTCCAGAGACCTATAGAACCTTCCCCTTAATTTTCCCCTCCATCTTTCTTTCTCTCTCTTCCCTTTTTCTGGTAGATGTAAAAAAAAGGTAAGGTAGTTTGAGTTCTTGTTTCCCTGCTCCTGCCAACAAAATACGTCAACAACAAGCTGACTCTCAACCACAGAATGTCTTCCGTAGAGTCTTTGTCTCCCCCTGCCCCCGAAAACAAGCGTATGTTTCACCCCCTAAATGTCCCGTCCCTCTGCACCTACTAACAATCCCTGCGTTTTCAACAGCTGTCAATCTCAAAGAATGGTACCAGGATAGCGAGAAAGTCATCAACGAGGAGTTCAAGATCTGGAAAAAGACGTCTCCTATGCTTTACGATCTGATTTTTTCATCCTCTCTTGAGTGGCCTAGTCTCACTGTCGAATGGCTTAAAGAATACCAGAAATCGAGTGACTCGAAGTCCATCGAAGCAGGATTCATGGTTGGTACAAACGCCATAGCAAACTCCCCGAATTTTCTACGAAAATACTCTGTGCATCTTCCGGCTACTCTAGAGCCTGAGTATCCAGCGTCACTCGAACCGGGAGTGCTTCCAGACAGCCAGATAAAGCTTGTTAGACAATGGCAGCACCCAGGAGAAGTGAATAAGCTCAAGATCAATGCAAACAATGGCTGGGTCGCCACACATACAAACACCGGAGATGTGTTGATTTTCGATCCGGCTGATGCGGCTTGCGATACGTTCAAGACCGCACTCAAGTTCCACTCCAAAGAAGGTTTTGGGCTGGAGTGGAACCCTGTAGCTGGCAAAACACAGCTCCTTACTGCCACAGAAGACCACAAGATCGCATTGTGGGATGTCAGATTAGACACGGATACTCTCGCGCCAACGCGTGTTTTCGAAACGCACTCCTCTGTGGTGAATGACGTTTCTTGGAATGTTCTTGTCAATGACCTGTTTGCTTCTGTAGGTGATGACGGAAGGCTACACATTCACGACCTCCGATCCACCACTGCAGACCCCATAATAGACGTCGGTAGCTCGGATGACTCCACGCTCGGTCCTGTGAATGCTGTTGACTTTCACCCAGACTTTGAGTACCTACTGGCCACAGGCTCCGCAGATAACCTTATAAAATGTTGGGATCTCAGAAATATGTCGCAGCCTTTCAGACAACTGTACGGTCACACCTCATCTGTTATCAACTTGAAGTTCCGGGACAATCTGCTACTATCTTCGTCCAATGACCGCAGAGTGCTTATATGGAACCTCAATAATATCGGAGACGGAGAATTCGATCTCAAAGAGTACGAGAAGAAAAAGGGGGACTACGTTGATCCATGTCTAGTATTCATGCATGGAGGGCACACAGGCAAGGTTAGCGAGGCTGACTGGCATCCTTCTTTGAAAAATCTAGTAATCAGTTGCTCGCAGGATAATCTTGTGGAAGTGTGGAAGCCTCGACATATCGATGATGACTACGATGAAAACGACGAGGGGGAGGAAGGAGATGAAGAGGAAGAGGAGGAGCAAGAAGGGGAAGATACTAAGGAATAGAAAAGTGTATTAGGATTGAAATTTCTTCTGTCGCTGTGAAGCTTCCCATCTCTCCCATTGGCAGACAGTCGCGTCCTGTGTAAGCTTCTGCTTGCGGCTTTCCAAGTCATGTATTTTGATGGCCGTTTCGTACTGCTGCAGTCTTATACTGTCCTGAATGATGGTAAACCATGTGAGATGTCTGATACACTTTTTTTTCTCTTCGAAACAAGTGTTATGGAGTACGTTGTTTTTTGAGATAGTGTCATCCAAAGCGCAATCTGGATTCGACCGGTTCTGAAAGTCCCACGCTGACTTCAACATGTCAGCCGTTATCCCTATGTCCTCAATGCTCGTGAATCCAGCGAACTTTTGGTATTCTTGAGAATGCGAGAACAACAGCCAGTCCTTGTCGTTGAGTCTGGGTCGGGGATCGAAACCGCAGATATCGATCTTGTGTTTTCTGGTCTTGGTTTTCTTGAAATCTTGACTTTCCTCTTGTGCAACTGAAGCATCATTGAGCGCCTCGTTGAACGTTTTTATTTTCTCTCGTAGCTTGATCAGATAAGCTTCTTTAGACTTCAAAATTTCCTCTGATAATCGTATTGTTTGGATCTCGGAGTCTATCGACGCTAGGGTCTCCTGTAACTTGTCAGACCCCACTGCGCCACCCTCATCAAATGCGGGCAGCTCTTTTCCCAGTGATTTGAAGTGCGAAAAGTCTCTAGAATCCATGACAATCGTGACGACTTCATCCGCAGATATCTTGGACGCCTTTGTAGAGTCCTGGAACTCCTTAAGAAGTACATCACTCATGAACTCAACTCCATGTTGATCGCAACAGTACTTGGATACAACACCACTTGATTCGTCAACCAGGATAGGCTTGAAACAGCTGGGGAGGCGACATCTCTTCTTCCACAACGTGCGGCCCTTGTGGAATAAATCATCGCAGAACATACAATAAAAGTTTCTCACGAGGTCTCTGTACTTTGGGTCTATGTTCACGCACTTGAAATGAAACCACTCGTCGCACCCATCACACGCAACCATCAGCTCCCCGTTATCTATTTTGCGACATACGCAAAAAAGCTCTTCCGAGTTGGTATTGTACTTGTGAGCTGTGCTGAACTTATCGTACTGTTCCTGAAGCTGTGCCAGCCTCTTGGAGTCTGCCAAGGACATGATCCGACGTCCTTCCAGCTGGTTCAGTGTTGTGCTATTCGAATGTAGGATGTGAGTAATAAGATATGGGCTATAATATATGCTACATTTGTTTTTATTGAAATATATTGATTTTGTTCTTTTCAGATGCAAAAAAAATTGCGTAAACCCGGAATCGAACCGGGGGCTCAACGATGGCAACGTTGAATTTTACCACTAAACCATTTACGCTTTTCAGCGAAAAATAGGAGAAAAGAAAGATTTTGACGCATCAGGGGACACTTGTTTAATCGCCATAACTTTGTCGGGATTTTGAGTCTCAAGTTTGAAATACTACCATTCAAATAAATAGAAGACTCACACCCCTGATAAGAAGCCTTTTGTCATTACTTCACAATATTGAAAGCTGGTTTTTTTTGGATAATTTTGTAGTATTAATTTACGTCAAGATTTAGCTGAGAGCAAATGCGTCGATTCTATGAGACACGTTTTGGAAGTGACAAAAAAGGCTATATAGATGAAAATAGCACCTTTGATAGATGCTTTCTTTTAGTAGTATCTAAGGAGTAAGACCCGATCACCAAGGCATCTAGGGCGGCTGATAGTTGATCAGAAGCGACGAGTAAATGCTGCTCTCATATGCTCATCAGCGCTAACACTACAAAAATTTGCGTAAATGGTTTAGTGGTAAAATTCAACGTTGCCATCGTTGAGCCCCCGGTTCGATTCCGGGTTTACGCATTTTTTTTTCAAATGTCACTTTCCCAGTATAGTGCTATAAGTTCTATATATATAGCCAGCCGAAAGGAATGAGTCGCTCGCTGAACCGCATGAGCGCTGAGCTCAGCGGATATCTTTATGGGTCTCTGTATCATCGTCGTCATCTAATTGGAAGTGATCGTTACTGGCTGAAGATTTAACGTCAGGGTAGCTGCCCGGATCTAACTTTGAAGTTGTTGCGTTTTTATCATCAAAAGGGTTGTCAGAAGCTTTCGCTGTTGATGTGGCAACTTCAGGATCCTGGAATGGGTTTACCCCACTTTCAAGACTTCTCAGGTCATCAAACTCAAACTCGTTTCCGTACTGCTCCAAGTTGTTGTATGAATCGTGTTGATCGTCGTTGGTCTCTGGAGCAACTCCAGTATCTGTAGTTGGGATCTGGGAAGATGCCGCTAGTAAGTAAGAGGAATTTGTAGGTCTCCAAATAATAGCCAATCCAATAAACACAATGAAGTAAATACAAGAGGGCCAGAAATCTGTTAGCACATCATTGAATTTCCACAGTTTCTCGATAGAGTCCGTGAGAGAATCGTTGAACACCAAAACCATACTGATGATGAAGGCAAATACCATCAGCAGCATCGACACGAATATCAGCTTAAACAACTTTCTGTACATATTGAGCTTGACGACCTGCTTGTTCTCCCGCAGCAATTTGACAGTCTTCTGTAGCGAGGTTAAAATCAAAAAGTAAAAGAGGACCAATATAATGGCCATGGGCACAACAATGACAAAGGCAATCCATGAGTTAGCCTGGACTGTGGAGCTGGCTCTATCGGTGTTGGTAGTGGAACCATCTGGCTGGACTTGACTTGAGTAGTATGAAAACCAAATGTAAACCCCACTAAAGACGAAATGAACTCCGGCTAATATTTTGCATTTATTCATGGTCTTTCTTGCCAGCTTGGGATAAACCACACCGTAACCGAGGGATATGATTAGCAGCAAAAACAAGGAAAACGATACTTTGAACGCATTCAGTGAAGCAATAACAGCAATGTAAAACTTGATGCCTCCTGAGATTGGGAAGGCTTTGCTGTTGTTTCTGACATCGAACAAGGACCAAATCAATATGTTCTCCACAGTCAAAAAGACGAAAAAACCGGCCAGATATTTCTGAAGAAGAAGCAGCTCGGATCTATGCTTGAACACTTGGAACAAGTAGACACAGAGACAAACTGCATAGACCACGGCCAAAAGACCGTACAGTGGTAGTTTGGGAATCTCCGACGCAGCCAGATTGCCGAAGGCGTTGTGGAAGTTAACAATGATACTGAAAGGCCGGCCCTTCGACACATATCGCGAGTCATACGCAGCCACACAATAATATCCCGTATTGGAGACATGGTAACTGAAGTCATTCGTCCCAAAATCAGTCAACGTTGCTGTCTTGATCGCGCTGTAAGGAGTATAGTTTGGGTTAACAATGAACTGGTACAGATCCTCCTGACTACAAACTCCTTCATCAACAAGAGTCTGTGTACAAAGATAATGAGTGATACCTGTAGTGTTATCGTACGCTCCCAATCCATCAATATCCTTGTATTCAAACACAACAAGCGAGATCTTCCTGCTAGAATCCTCTCCATTTGTGGCAAACCGCTTTACATCCACCTTGATGAAAGGATCCACAGAACCACCCCAGTCGACTTTGCTGTACATACCTGTACAAAACTCTGCCGCCTTTGACGTCAGCTCAACCTTCTGACCCATCACAACACCAATAGCGATAAGCTGGGCCATCAAAAGATGCACCATGCTATATATAGCTACCATCTTTGGCAATTATGGATGTATCAATTCGAGCAATTTTGAGTCTGCTAAGCAAACTGCACACCGTGGAAAAGAAATATCAACACTGGAAAGGCTCAATCAGTGCTGTAGTCACTTCCAAAAACCTCTATATTTTGACCTTATATAACTCTGCTTTCTCTTGGTCGATACAACACCTGTTTAAAAGATGGACCTTCGACGTGAGTTTTTCAAAAGAGATGAGTCTGTCTGTCTGGACTTTACGCTTACGTCAGCCTTTACAAATTTTTTTTTTTTTTTCAGCTCCCTTTCATTTTGCTCGTAAGAAAACAAAAGATACGCTTTGCTTTCTCTTGAGGGCAATGAAGAGTAGAGATCTTCTTTGAGGAAACCTGACAATGCTATCAGTGCTGCCCAAAATGTCTAGAGTGCCTAGAATGAAGGCGATAAGATGTATGGCTACAGCTGTTAGCTCAAAAATTGCCAAACGGTACCCCACCGGCCAAGAAATTGGAGGTTACCAGATAGAGAGAGTTCTTCCAGTTCCCGAGTTCAACTTGACAGCTATAGACCTGACACACATTAAAACAGGCTCAAAACATCTTCATATTGATCGCCAGGATAAAAACAATGTTTTCAGCATCATCTTCAAGACAAACCCTCCGAACTCAACAGGGTTGCCGCATATTTTAGAACATACCACCCTTTGTGGATCAGAAAAATACCCTGTGAGAGATCCATTTTTCAAGATGCTCAACAGAAGCTTATCTAACTTTATGAATGCTATGACAGGGCATGATTACACCTTTTATCCGTTTTCTACTACCAATAGAGTAGATTTCCGGAATCTGATGGATGTCTACTTGGATGCTACGCTGAACCCGCTCCTACAGCAGGAGGATTTTTATCAAGAAGGATGGAGATTGGAAAACGAAGACTCTCAGGACAAGTCCTCACCGCTGGTATTCAAAGGGGTGGTATATAATGAAATGAAAGGTCAAATGTCCGACTCATCTTACTACTTCTGGATCAAATACCAGGAATCCATTTATCCTTCTTTGAATAATTCCGGGGGTGATCCTGCGAAGATGACCAACCTTGTTTACGAGGATTTACTGGATTTCCACTCCAAGTTGTATCATCCCTCAAATTCTTTCACTTTCACTTATGGTGACATGCCGCTTGGGCAGCATCTCGAGAAGCTGAATGAAGGGTTCACCAAATTCGGGAAGAGACATAGAAAGAATGATATAAAGAAGCCTGTACCACTTCATCAAACTACACAGGTGTCTTTCAAAGGCCCTACGGATCCGATGCTACCACCAGAGCGTCAGTTCAAGACATCACTGACTTGGTACTGTGGAAAACCGACAGACATATATGAAACATTTTTGCTCAAGATTTTGTCCTCCTTATTGACTGATGGCCACTCATCTCCGCTTTACCAGTCACTAATAGAGACAGGTTTAGGTTCAGATTTCTCGGTGAACTCAGGGATGGACTCCATGACTGACGTGAACCTATTCACTGTTGGATTACAAGGGTTGAACGCGGAAAACTCAAAGTCTCTGGACAAGGCTGTTCTTGAGTCGTTGACTGAGGCCAAATCAGCAGGATTTTCAGATCACAAGATCCAGGCGATAATTCATCAGCTTGAGCTAAGCAGAAAGGTTGAAAATGCTTCCTTTGGACTGAGCCTTTTAAGTACTCTTGTCCCTGGATGGGTCAACAATGTTGATCCCTTAAACTCGCTGAAATGGTCAGAAGTTTTAAATAGATTCCAGAGCGATTACAATGAACAAGGTGAGAAGCTTTTCAGCGGTCTAATTGACAAGTATCTCTTGAGCCAACCTTACTTCAGGTTTGAAATGACCCCGGACGAGGGATTCGAGGCTGCCATAGCTCAGGAGGAGGCAAGAAGACTAGAAGAGAAAATAGAGAATCTCAATGAGGAAGATAAGGATGCTCTATATAAACGTGGTTTGACACTACTAGAGAAGCAGAATGAGAAAGAAGATCTTTCATGCCTACCAACACTTTCAGTTTCTGATATCAGCAGAGAGGGAAGCTTTGTGAAGGTTGAAACTCAAATCAAAAATGGTGTTCACTTACAGGCTAGACTGTCTCCGAAGTCGAACGGTTTGACATATTTTTCTTCTCTTAAGACGCTAAATTCTCAAGAGCTGCCTCCTTCCCTGATCAAGTATTTGCCACTTTTCTCCGACTGCTTGAGCAACTTGGGTACCAAAACCAAAACAATGGCAGTCTTAGAAGATGAGATAAAGCTGTACACAGGAGGTTTGAGCTTCTCTTCTTTCACGCATGCTTCTCCATCTGACCCAGACGTGGCATTTGTCAAGTTTGGGGCTTCTGGTGTGTGCTTGAACTCCAACTTTGACCACTTGCTTTCTCTTTTGCGTCAGTTATTGGTGGAAACAGATTTCAGAAACATTCCGAAACTGTCGACTTTGGTGAAATCCTTGACCAACGATAATCTAAGCAGCATTGTGAGCAATGGGCATAGTTATGCCAAGTCGTTCGCCTCTTCCAAATTATCGCCTGTTTCATGTATCCAGGAGTCACTTGGTGGTATCGAGCAAGTACAGTTCTTGAATGAGCTGGGGCGACTTGAACAGGAAGGTCTTCTAGAGCAGGAGATTTCTCCGAAACTTGAGCAGATCAGAGACATCATTCTGAATGGAACCAAATTTCAAGTTGGTCTTACTTGTGACCGTTATGCATTAGAGTCACTAGAGAAAAAGACGCTGGACTATGTTAATAGTTATGAATCCATGACAGACCACGTACTTGAGCCGTATCGATTAAATCTTCCTGATGGAGTCAAGGCCGACACGTTCATCCAGATTCCGTCCCAGGTTGGCTTTACTGCCTCGGCTTTACGGGGATCAAAGTACACTTCAGAGGACAGTGCATCGCTGCAGGTTCTGTCACAGTTGCTTACATTCAAGCACTTACACAGGGAGATCAGAGAGAAAGGCGGAGCTTATGGTGGAGGGGCTTCATACGACGCACTGAACGGGATCTTTTCGTTCTACTCGTACCGAGATCCTAATCCTCAGAACTCGATTGAGACTTTCGAAAAGGCCTTGGAGACGGTTCTTGAGAAGATCAAGACCGAGGAGATTGACGACACTGACTTGGAGCAGGCGAAGCTTACGATATTCCAGCGGATCGATGCTCCTATAAGTGTGAGATCTGAGGGAATGTCGCTGTTTAACTACGGCATAGAGGACGACATGAAGCAGCAGCGTAGAGAGGAGTTACTTGACTGTGATCTGGAGGCTGTCGTGGAGAGCACGCGGAGGCTTCTTGACACGATATCGAGTACTGCGATTATTGGCAGCACGAACGACGTCACAGTTCCGGAGTCGTGGACCACATTAGAGCTGAAATGAGATCACACATAGAGGGTGATCAACTTGTACATAGAAGAAGGGTCGGTCGTCGACGCGTCCATTTTTTTCTCCGCCTCGCACCAGAGGTCATGAGAAAAGGCGCAGCCATGGAAGACAACGGCAAAATAGATAAAGTGTAACTAATATGAACCTTTCGCATAGACGAATCAGATAAGCAGCACCGTAGACGATAACGATACTGCTGAAATGGGGGACAAGAACAACAAGCCAGATGTTCCAAGTGGCTGGGTCGCAGCCTGGGACGACAATTATAGCGGTAAGTGAAGCTTTCAGTGCTGTTTTCCAGCTTTCCAATATGCTTGCTCACTAACAGAGGTCCGATCAGAATGGTTCTACGTCAACGAGGCGACGGGCAAATCACAATGGGAAGCTCCGACAGGTACTGCTCTGAAGGGTGTCGAGGCCCCTCCTCCGTATACCGTGGACTCGTCCAACACCGACGGCCTGAAGTTTCCTTCCAACGATAAGGCGAAACGCTCGTCGTCGTCGTCGTCGTCGCGCGCTCGCGCTCCGCAGCCACAGACGGCGCAACAACAGTATCGCAACCAGCTTCCGCAACATGGCCAGCAGCCATTCTACCAGCAACAGCAACCGATGTACCAGCAACCGGTGTACCAGCAACCGATGTATCAACAGCCGATGTACCAACAGCCTGTTTATCAGCAGCCTCAAAGCAGCCGCAGTTATGGAGGCATGGGAATGGGAATGGCAGGCGGGCTCGCCGCTGGCGGTAAGTAATGGATTAAGTCAGCGCTTTTGTGAGAGCATTTTGATACTAACATTCTATATTGCAGCTTTGGGAGGACTTCTGATTGCGGATATGATGACTCCGGATGTCGTGGTCAACGACTACGGCGGAGATTTCGGAGGGGGAGGAGGAGACTTTGGCGGAGGAATGGACTTCTAGGCTCCTCAGGGGAACAGGCAGCTGGTTACGCTGTGCTACGCTGACACCTTCCTTTTGAGAATCCGTGATTACGTCAGCAGACATATTTTCTTGTCAGATTTTGAGATTTTAGTATTATTATTTAGTTGGTTTTTTCTACGATATTAAGATGAGCTGAATACAAAAAAGCAAAGAAAAAAAAATTACAGCTAAAACCTCTTTTTGAACTGCTCATTCTCCACCTTTTATGGAAAAGGCCGCTCAGTTGTTCAAATGGCCTCTCCTGGAAGAGCCTCGTACATCCGATTAACTCCGAGTATTCCCGCCCGTCTCCTCTGCTAAGCCGCAACCCCAACTCTTTCCAGGATGTCTTCCGGGCAAAAGCCGACTTCCACACATCTCTATGCCGGATTCGTGGGGGGATTATCATCAGCAATTGTTCTCCAGCCGTTGGATCTCATCAAAACCCGTCTGCAGCAGGAAGGGTCCGGATCGGTGAGGTCTGTGTTCCTGACAATGGGCTCTCCGCGACACTTGTGGAGAGGTACCCTGCCGAGTGCGCTCCGGACGTCGGTAGGAAGCGCGCTGTATTTGACGTCGCTTAATTTTACTAGAAACGCTCTCTCACGGATGAAGGGTCCCTCGTCTACAAGCAGAAACTCGTCCCTGTCGTCGTCTTCTCTGCCGAGGCTGTCCCCTGTACAGGATCTCATGACAGGGATGCTGGTAAGAGGCCTTGTTGGATTTGTCACGATGCCGATCACCATTCTCAAGGTGAGATACGAGTCCAACTTTTATCATTACTCCTCTTTTGCAGATGGAATCAGAACGATCTTACGCTCAGAGGGCGTACCTGGGTTTTTCAGGGGCTTCGGAGCCACCTTTCTCAGAGACTCTCCTTATGCAGGGCTTTATATACTCTTCTACGAGCAGTTCAAAGCAGCAGGACCCATACTCTTCCGTTTCTCTGGGAATCCTGACACGCTTCTAGACACGCGCCGGTCGACCATCATCAACTCATCTTCTGCCGTCACCGCCGCAGTATTAGCAACCACAATCACAGCCCCCTTTGATACCGTCAAGACCAACATGCAGCTGGACCCGTCAAAATACTCATCTTTGAAGTCCACTTTCAAGCTGCTCTCTCAAAACCACTGGAACCGTCTATTTGACGGACTCAGTCTGCGAATAGCGAGAAAGGCATGCAGCTCGACGATCGGCTGGGTTATCTATGAAGAACTAATCAAGCTATGATCTACTCAAACTCTAGCGACTCCCAATATGCAACTGCTCTCTTCGATACTAGCAACTCCAGATCCAGACTCCCTACACCATCACACCCACAAAAGCCAAGAGTAGCCATCCCCAAGAGAGAGTGAAAGGGATCTGGCATATCCTCAGCATTGGTCTTTCTGAACCCTCCCATTGTGGTGCTAAGCGTCTGTGTTGTCAGATACCTGACGGTCTCTTCTGTATCTATTAAGTGCTGCCTCCCCAGAAGCCGCAGCGACCAAATACACCAAAACCCATAGCATGTATCCGCGGGCTTGTTGATTCGCCCATTAAACCCGCCATTATCGTCCGAATCGTCGTCGTATTCGATTTCAGGACTGTTGTAGTCATTATACTGGATTTGTCTGTGCACCAGAAAGTCCACAGTGTCTTCCCATTCTGTGGGATCCAGTCTATCTATCAGCTTGAGAGCGTTTAGTCCACAGAAAGTGAGCCCTGCGTGCGACTCTGCCCCCTGCGCCTCAGAGAGACCTCCATCGAAGTTCCTAGTGGTGACCACATACTGCTGCAGTCTATCCAGAGCGATGTCCATGGGTTTCCCGTCCCATTTAATGAGCTTTCTGATAGTGCAAGCCAGCATACAATATCTGAGATCCTCCTCACCAAAGGAGCAACCTCGAGGATCCAACATCGGACCGAAAGACCCATTGGCTCTTTGGCACTTCACTACAAAATTCATCAACTTGGTTCTAGGTATTCTCGAGTAGTCGTCTCCCAGTGTGAGGAGTATCTGCAGCGCAAAGCAGGTGTAAGCTAGATTTGGTAATGTGTAAGCCCCTGCTGCTAAATAAGTCTCGGATGCGACAAAACCGTAGAACTCGGCCGTTTCCACAGAGCTCTCATAGATCCAGTTAATATACTGGCGACGTTCTTCAATGGGATAAGTCTCGGGAACGGGCTCTAGCAGGTCGAGTCCGCTCAGACAAAGATAAACAAGAACCAGTTTGTTTGAGTCCTCTGCTTCATATTTCGATGGCAGTAAGCCAAGACATCGTTTGAAATATCGGACATGAGGAGTGGTGTCCATTCTGTGAGCTCTTCTTTCATCTATCGTAGCAATTATGCGATCTTGCTGGTCAAAAACTCTATAGCTTACATTATAGGAGTAAGAGTGATTTGAAGTTTTTCTCCAGAGTTTTTATTTTTTGCTTTTCGAGATTTGGTGACTTCTTAGAAAATGTACCCCCGGATCACCTATACTAAACCAATACGACCTTGTATGTCGATATCTCAAACGGCCTGGAACTGATAGAGAATTCACGCTTTTCCGTAATCTCAAGCTGCTCCAATTCCTCTTCCAAAATGTTGGTCTTGAATACCTGTTTGATAGCAACTCCAAGCTTCACTTTAGCCGTGGAAAAGCCTCCCAAGCTCTCGTAAATACGCAACACCAGCGTCTTGTCTCCTTCAAACTTCTTTGGAAGCATAGGGTTCACCCCTTCAGAGTCCATGTCTGTATCATCTTCTCCACGTTTGATGTTCGAAAGGATCAAATTGCCGTCCCCAGATATTGTTACAAGCTCCTGTTTAGCTAACATGGCAGTTCCATTCTTAACAGTGGTAACAACGTTGTTGTTTCTGTCATTGAAATTCCAGCCTGATCTCACAGTTTCCACTCCTAAGGCACCAGTATGTGGCAGCAGGGCGTATTTGAAGCTGTGAAGACCCATATCTGCGTTCCCGTCCGGATATTTAGGGGCTCTCAGTAATGATAACGTCATAGTGTTCCCATGAACTGACCCTCCATACTTGTTGTTGTTCAAAATGGAGACTCCATAGTTGAAGTCCGAGAAATCCATAAACTTGTGAGAGCACACCTCAAACTTGGCTACGTCCCAGCTGGTATTGTAGTGAGTAGGACGTCTGGTAACTCCAAACTGAGTTTCAAAGCTAGCAAACTCCTGATTGACACGCACAGGAAACTGTACTTTCAAAAACTTGTAAGTTTCGTTCCAATCCACTGAACACTCAAACTTGAGCATGCTCGGATCAGAAAGAGAAGACAGTCCTTCAAGGGAAATCACAGTGCTTATCTTGCTCGAAGAAGATAAGTCATGTTTCACTTTCAATGAGGATATCAGGGGTCCACTCTCTACTATTTCGATCTCTGTTGAGGTCTCAATGTGCTTGAATTTATCGAGAGAAAACAGTTCCGTGTCCCAGGCAGGAAAGTTCAGTGGTGTGTCGGAGAACATCACAAACTGGTTTCCTCCCTTTGAATACGTAGTGTCAATCACCTCTCTGTCATTAATTAGATCAACAAGACTAATCACCACCCCGTTAGCATTGATCTTTGCCCTCAACTTGCCATTTTGCAGAGTGTAAAGGCCGTCACTGAAGGATATCTTTGAAGGATGAGCCACTGGCTCTTCAGACAGCCAAATCGGCTTCATAATCGATGGCTGTTCTTCAGAAACAGACTTGAAGGCCACATACTTTCCACTTTGAGCAACATCAGATAGACCGGCAAATTCAATCGTAGATTTCTCCACCTCCAAAATCTCAATTCTTGACCATGGAAAAGAGTTCAGCTTGAAAGCCTCATTGTCAGACTTTCTAGATCCTGGAGGGGCAAACTTCTTGATAAGCTCATCGGTCATGGATCGCTCAGCCTCTATGACCTTGGTAAGCATAGGCCAAACATCATCACGATAAACTTTCTCAATACACGATCCGGGGAGCACATCATGGAACTGACAAAGACATATATCCTGCCATAATCTGTCAATTTTAGAATGGGGATATTTGTAGTTTTCGATCTCCACAGACGCCTTTGTTGCTAGCCACTCCAGATCATGCATTAACAGTTCTGCTGTTCTCATGAAATCCTTGACTTTGGCCTGGGATGTGTATGTTCCTCTATGGAACTCCAGATACAATTCCCCTCTCCATGAAGGGAGCGAGGCAGCATTGTCAGTGTCTTTTCTTAAGTAGTCGTAGAATTGAGAAATATTGCAACCCACTTCAACGGAAGGCATGTCTCCACCAACAGTGTTGACCAAACCCCTGATCCTTCTTAGCTTTTCAATCATCTCGTCCGTTGGACCACCACCTCCATCTCCTATACCGTATAATAATAAACCCTTCTGATCATTGTAAAGGTTTTTGTGACCTTGAATAGATCTTTTCACGTCACCGAAGTTTGCAGACGCGGTGTAAGTATTTGCGGGAGGCATATGGACCAAAACCTGGGAAGAGTCCAACCCTACCCAGTTAAAGCTGTTTTCTGGAAATTGATTGATATTATTCCATGATAACTTCTGAGTCAGAAAGTTCGGCATTCCGGCTAGTCGACAAAGTTGGGGAATCTGACTTGAATAACCAAAGGAGTCAGGTAGCCAGTAGATATCACTCTTGATACCGAAAAGGTTCTCAAAGTAGCGCTGTCCTAGCAAAAACTGTCTGACAAGGCCTTCACCACTGGGAATGTTTGTATCGTTTTCCACCCATGAGCCACCTAAGGGTATGAACCTCCCTTGCAAGACATAATCTTTTATCCTCTTGTACAGATCAGGATAATAGTCGATCAGCCACTTGAAATGTTGAGCAGCAGAAGCAACGAACACATACTCAGGGTATCTGTCGATAAGCCTGATCTGACTTGACCAGCTTCGAGCAATCTTTGTCTTACTCGTTGCAAAGTCCCATAACCAAGCAGTATCGATATGGCAGTTTCCGACAGCATATACCGACGCGCTTTTGTTCATTGTGGCTCTGCCATAAACCTCCTCTGAATCAACATCGTTTCCCAGAAACTCCCTGGCAATATCCCTGCACCTTAAAATACTCGATTCATCATTCTCATCAAAAGCGTCCATAATGCGATTGCCTACGTTGCGAGCCTTGTGTTTCTGGGGTCCAGAAAGCTCTCTTGCCGCATCGCCGATAATCCAAAAGTCATAAAACAAAGCCCTAGCGTCATAGTTAGGAGCAACAAGCTCAGCACTTTTGAGCTGATAACTCTCTTGAGTGCTTCCAAACATGCCATTGCAACCCATTTCTATGTAGAAAACGTGTTCCGAGCCGTCACTGTACCAGTCCTTTGGAATAAGGAACTCGGTTCTCTCGGAGCCCCCTGTCAAACCCTGGAGGGGCAACCCATTTTGGTTGAGGACGAGGCCTTCGCAGTCAGCATCCCAGTTCAGAAGAACGTTCTTCTCTTCATACCACGACCGGGGAACCTTGAAAGTTACCTGGAACCAATGAGAAGACCATGCAGGCCCGAAACTGTCTCCCTTTTGGAATTTTGAGAACTCGGACAACTTTGCAGGGACTATCTCTTTGAAAAGGGGTTTGCTCAGCTCCGGGGCTGCCCAATGCTTGAGCTCTATGTATCCAACATCTGGATCCGTGGACTTTTCTGCAAGCTTCCCATTATCCAGAACATGCTTATTGTAAAACTTAGGAAGCATCAAGTCTCTATAACCCCCCCCTCTATCAATAAATTGTCTAAGTCTGTCCTCATAGATTGAGTCTACAGGCTTGAATTGCGGATTGGTGTTCAGTTGAGAGTAGCTTGAAGCCAGTCCTTCCATAGAGGAATCCCAATTCATTATTTAAAGCGTATTTCGTGTGCGAGTTGCTGGCTCTTCAGTATCCAGTGCAAGTATGTCAGACGGCCTGTACACTCTGTAATGATCTCGTTAAGTCCTGATGTAATGCCGACTCTTACCTTTTAAGAAGCACAAGAACATAACACTGTTTCTATCTGATTTGCTCAAGTTTAATGATGCAGATAAGTGACATACATATAAAAAACATTTCCTAAAAACACATGATTACATAATCACCTGATAAGCCAAAGACGACAAGGTGCAAAATCCAGTATCTCTTATGAAGAGAAATAGATATGTAACAGCTTTTGTAATGCTATGAAAAGGTATCAATGAGCAATTCTGAAATCAGAAGTCTAAAAGCAACAGATGTACAACAAAAACGAAATAAACTCTGGAAGCTCTACGAGCCCACATCCAGCAAGACTAAGCAGAAGACAGCAAAGATATGCCTGACAATCACAATATTGAATTTGAAGTCAAGCAAAACGAGAAAACAGAAACCAAAAACCAAAACCATATACGCAACATCTGCTACGATGAAGAACCAAACCAAACCAGACATCTACCTACTCACAAATGGGGTATCGAAGGATGCCCATGAGGTAGAAACTGACATAATCAATAAAATCTAATCACTGCAGAACCAGAGGTGACAGTCACGGTACAACCATCTGAAGTATCACCACTGAAAACACCATTGATGTAAGAGCAGTCTCCATTGACCGAAGAGCCATCTGAAGCTTCGATAACGACGCTATAATTAGGAGCTTCTTTGTTGTTTGGGTTTGGAATCAAAGACAGATAGGTGAGGCCACCAGTGGAGCCCGATCCGATAACAAGAGGGGCCCAATTACCGATATCAGAGGAAGAGGTACCCCAGACACAACCATCTTCAACAGAAACACCAGCGTTGTTGACGTAGTATTGAGAAGAAGTCTTTCCTCCCTGCCATTTGAAATAGGTGTCACCATCAACAACACTCAAAGGCTTCGTGCTTCCAGCAGTAAGCTCGGTTGGAACCACCATGTTTTCAGAACCTGGGTAATCAGTTCTACACAGTGCAATGACATCTGAAACATCACTTTTAACAAATCCGGTCTCTTCACCCCACTCACAGAGGTTGTCAGAGTCCTGGTTGGATCTGTAAAGGTAGCCGTCAGTACATAGCAATCCCCCGATGGACATCCCGTTGGCTGGTTGAGAAGAAGGAAACTGGGTCTTAGACATACCTGCTTGGCAAGCGTAGGAACAATAGTAACCATCTTGGCAAGAGGAAGAGGTGCTCCCAGCCTCATTCATAATGGAAGCCCAACCTCCTAGTCCAACCCAGTCGACAGCAACAACACCCTGACCGCTAGGGAACTGGGAGCAAGGAATGGTTCCATCTTGGAAGGTAGAAGATGGCGCAGAGAAGTCAGAAAGGTCTCCGCTTACTCCACCAGATGATGATTTCGACGAGGTGGATGAGGAAGCGGAGGAGGACGAAACAGCAGCAGCGGAGGAAGTAGAAGAGGTACTAGCAGCAGCAGAATCAGAAGAGGTAACAACAGCAGCTGCTACCGTAGAAGAGGAAGTGGTAGGAACAGCGGCGGCTTCAGTTGATGTGGCAGAGGTGGCACCAACTGTGTTACCATTCTGGTCGATCACCAGAGTTGTAGTTACATAAGCGACAGCAGCTTCTCTTTTGTGATGGTGGTGGTGGTGGTGATGGTCAACAGCTAGAGGGGCTGCAACAGAGATAGAAGCCAGGGCCAGGCCTGAAAGAATGTGTGCGTACTTCATTTTTCACAGAATTAAAGACTAGAATAATGTAGACAATCTAGGGAGTGAGAGCAAGTGGGGAGTAATGTGCTGATCAGACTAATCAGAGGGTATAAGTAAAGGTTATGCCTTGCAAAATGAATGAATAGGGTTAGCTTAGTTGTGAGTATTTAAAGGAGTGGCTCAACTAAGATCCCGAGTATAGTCTTTCAGAACAACGAGATACCGCTAGTGGGATGCTTGTGCTGCTTTGATGATGGCGAATGAACTACAAAAGGTCCCCTTTGTTGGACAAATAATCGCTTTTGCCTATGTGTTACTATATATACTATTGATTTTTTCATCCTGGGTCTTTATTGATGTGTCGATTTGGATTTTCCGCGAGATGCAGGTAGATACATTTCTTTTTAGGGCATATCTATTGTGAAACCTATAACGACGCAAATAATTTGGAGGAATCTGTAATTAGTCGTCATTTTTAACAATCGTGTTCTTGTTGAATAATTATGAGTTTCTGCAGTATACGCACTCCCGTCGTGACAGGGGTGTTTACTTGTTTACTGTTAGAATCCTAATTTGCTAGATTGGGAAACTAAGATGCATAATGGTTAATGTGCGGCTATTGCTGATGTTCCTGCGGCGTCTCATACGTTCTAGGCCCACTCCTCAAATCTAATGTGTTCACTCTTCCAGTGGCTCAGCTTTTCTGAAACTCAGCTGAGACTCGTCTGGGACCAAGCTGAGATCAAGCTGAGATCGTTGGCTTTGCAAGATTAAAACTGAAAAGGAGAAGGCCAGGAAGAGGGGTGCGCCGCATGCGCGACAGGCGAGCCGCCCCTTGAAACAGCTGCGTTATTCGTCCCCCCATTTTTTCGTCGAGAGCCGTACTCCAGCTGGTGACAGAAAGCCGTGAGTTTTTGCCCCGTCGCGTCGAGTGGTATTTTAGCCGCGGTGAGGAGATCTCTGCCGAAAACGCGCGCGGCAGCAAATAATAAATATGCGTGTACAAGTAAAAAATTCCCATGCTCTCCGTCTAACTTTTTTGACATCCGAACACCACATTATAGCTCTTCAATGAAAAGCTATGAAGAGTCTTCATTGCTTCTTAGAAGAACGGAGTGAGTTTTTCGAGCGACATGCCGTTAATTCCGTCTATGTAAATGCCTGCTGAGTAATTAAACAATCATGCTTATCCTTGAGGCTTGGAAAAACAATAACACTTTTTCCTACAAGTCTTGGCAGTAGTTTGCTTGTTTGGTAGCAAAATCAAAGTTGTCCCTTGAGGCTGCGAATTCAGTTGTGATATGTGTCCTGACGAGCAAGAAGCTCAGAGTCTTGAGCCTCAGAAACGAACGTTATCGTGGTTCTTTTCCAAACGAGTTCCTCACTTACCTGTTTCTAGTGAACGATATGAATTTCCCCATTGGAAGTCGAATCCTTTCAACAGGTTACTGTTCTGGTACTTCACTCCCCTTCTCAAAGTGGGATACAAACGTACTTTGGAGCCACAGGATATGTATTCACTCACAGAAGACTTGAAGATTGATGCAGTGTATGAAAAATTCATGTCTGGACTACAGGAGGATATTAAGGTGCTCAGAGGGAAGCATATTGAAGGAAGGCAGAAAAATGAGAGGGACACAGACAGTTGTGCTATTACAGAGGATGCTCATCTCTCTGATTTCGTTCTGCCATGGACAGTGCTTGCCAAACATCTGTTATTGACATTTCCCAGAAAAAGCATTTCTGCGGTTGTGTACGTCTCGCTCTCGAACATTATAACGACCGTTTTGCCCCTACTGCAGAAGGCTTTGGTGAACGTTGTTGAGGAACGAAATTCCGGCTTTCATGCGAATGCTGGCAAAGGGGTAGGGTACGCAATAGGTTGCACCTCCTTGGTTTTGATCAATGGACTTTTGCTGGCACATTTTGCTTTCAATGCTGAACTTGTAGGTGCTCAAGTTAGGGCCATTTTAATGAAAGCAATAATGGACAAGGGCCTGGATCTAGATGCCTCTGGAATACGGACTTATCCAGCAGGGAAACTGAATACGTTTTTTGGGGCAGATCTCAGCAGAATCGACGATGCTATCGGAATGATACCGTATGTTTTTGCCGCACCCTTTGCGTTAGTTCCTACAATGGCTCTTCTCATCAAGAATGCTGGTGTCTCGGCTCTTCCCGGCCTAGGCGTTTTTATCTCGAGCACTGTAGCTATTGGTGTCCTTGTTAGTCTGATGTTCAAACTGCGTGAGAAGGCAAATGTATTCACTGACAAGCGAGTGAATCTGGTCAGGGAGCTGCTGAAGAACTTCAAAAATGTGAAGCTCTATGGATGGGAAAACTATTACCGTAACAGCTTTGTTGAGACTAGAGCTAATGAGATGAAGATTGTTTTCAAAATTGAAATCTTGACAAGCGGTATGATTGCAGTAGCTTGCACCTTGCCACTTTTTGCATCAATGATTTGCTTCACTGTTATGCATGCAATTGAAGGCACAAGATCAGTCGGCAGCATATTTGCGTCTCTGACCTTGTTTCAAGTGATGACCGATCAATTTCTCGTCGTTCCTTCAGCCCTTGGCAAGGCTGCAGATATGGTTAATGGATTAAAACGAGTTGCCGCCTTATTGGGAGAGCCTGGATTATCCAAAACATCTTATGAGATAGTTATGGACGATAGCCTATCATTAGAGTTGAACAATGCCAGTTTTGAGTGGCCTAAGTCGAACGACGAGGAAAATGCAAAGGCAACCAGTGATTTGGATACAGCCAATGTTGGACTGAAGAATGTTTCTCTGAAGGTCAAAAAGGGCGAGCTTGTTGTTATAACAGGAGGTGTTGGATCTGGAAAATCCTCCTTACTGAATGCAATAGCCGGATTCATGCCCAAGATAAGTGGAACCATTGCTTTGAATGGAACTATGGGCATATGTGCGGAGCCCTGGATACAGAATGCCACGATCAAGGACAATATCTTGTTCGGAAGCCAATATGATGAGGTAAAATATGAAAAGGTTGTGAGAGCCTGTGCTCTCGATGTTGATCTAGAGGAGCTGATAAACGGTGATTTGACTGAAGTTGGAGAGAGAGGATCTACTTTATCTGGAGGACAGAAATCGCGGATAAACCTGGCTAGAATGCTCTACGCTGACAAAGATATTTTGCTGCTTGATGATATTTTAAGTGCTGTGGATGCCAAAGTCGGCGATCACATCCTAGATGATTGTATCCTGGGTTACTTATCGGGGAAAACCAGGCTGTTTGCAACGCACAATTTATCAGTGGTACCATTTGCTAATCAAATTGTTTTCATAAACACTGACGGCACGGTGGATATTGGAACTTTGGATGAATTGAAACAGCGTAATGAGTCATTTGTTAGCTTAATGACAATGGGCCCCCACAACCCTTCTGAACGCAATGAGAATGTACGGAAGTTCAATCACGTGAAAAGTGAGCTCAACAGTGAGGAGAAACTTGTGAGCGAAGAAGAGAAAGCTGTCAACAGTATCCAGTGGAATGTATACAAGACTTATATTCAGGCTGGGTCAGGAAAACTGAAAGATTTGTACGTCCCTTTTGCTGTTGTGGTGATGATACTGGCTACTTTTTCACGTCTATTCACCGATAACTGGCTCTCATTTTGGGTATCTGACAAATTCAGCGGCAGGGATAATAAGTTTTATGAAGGGATATATGTCATGTTCACCTTCATGGATTTTATTTTAATCTTCTCTCAGTTTTTTGTCGTTGATTATTTCTGTTTCCTTGCTGCTAAACGCTTGAACCTAGACGCTTTCAAGCGCTTGCTACATACTCCAATGTCATTCATGGAGTCACAGCCTTTAGGTAGGGTTTTGAACAGATTTACTAAGGATACAGAAGTTTTGGATAATGATATTGGTCAAAATTATAGCGGTTTCGTTTATCCATTCTGTCTGACAATTGGGACTTTGATACTATGCATGGTTTATCTTCCGTACTTTGCGATAGCCATTCCCATTTTGGCTGGTTCGTATTTTTGTGTCTCCAACTTCTACCTTGCAAGTTCCAGGGAAATAAAGAGATTGGAAGCTGTCAAAAGGTCTGATGTCTACTCCCAATTCAACGAATCAATAATGGGAGCAAGAACAATCCATTCCCTCAATCGCCGTGACAATGTTATGCAAGAAAATTCCAGATTGATTGATAACATGAATGAAAGTTACTTCTTGGTGAACCTTAGTCAACGTTGGCTGTCTGTTAACTTGATTCTTATTGCCACTGTGTTGGTTCTTGTTATTTCCTTGCTTTGTTGCTTTGATGTTTTTCACATAAGCGGATCAGCATCGGGTCTTCTATTGACTTATGTTTTGGCAGTGGTAGGACTGTTGTCGTTCATGATTAGATCAATCACTGACATCGAAAATGAAATGAACTCCGTTGAGAGAATCAACCAGTATGCCAAGAATTTAGCTCAGGAAGAAGGATACAAGTTTTCAAAGCGAGACATGATTCCGGAATGGCCATTCAATGGAGAAATCGAGTATCGTAATGTTTCAATGAAGTATCGTGATGACTTGCCTTACTCAGTACGTAATGCAAGTTTTGCAATAAAGGCTGGCGAAAAGGTTGGAATATGCGGTAGAACTGGATCAGGAAAGTCAAGTATTCTACAGTGTCTGTTTAGATTGATTGATTTTGAGGGTCAGATCACTATAGACAACTTGGATATCAAAACACTAGACCTAACAACTCTCCGGTCGAGTCTAACAATCATTCCACAAGATCCTGTAATGTTCAAAGGAACTATACGGACCAACATGGATCCTTTAGGTGATCACTCCGACGCAGAATTGTATGATGCCCTGAATAAAACAGGTCTTATTGAATCATCTCAAGAAATGTCTACCAAAGATAAGTTCTACCTGGATCGACTAGTCGAGGAAGACGGAGTTAACTTTTCATTGGGAGAGAGGCAATTGATTGCTTTGGCAAGAGCACTTTTACGTGACTCCAAGATTCTTGTACTTGATGAGGCAACATCCAATGTGGACTACGAAACAGATGCCAGAATTCAGCGAACCATAGTGAGCAAGTTTGGCCACTGCACCGTGTTGTGTATTGCACATAGACTGCAAACCACATTGTTGTATGACAAGCTGATGGTGGTCGATGGAGGACGGATTGTTGAGTATGACTCACCTTACCGTTTATATCAGAAAGATGATGGTGTTTTTGCGTCAATGTGCAAACAAGCTGGGATCACTGCAACTGATTTCAAAGGCGCTGTAGGGACAGTTTAGGAGGAGAGATGAAGGGCCAACCGACATTTCCAATGATGTGAAATGTCGTCAATATTCTCCGGGATTGCTTTCCAGTTGATGTTCAAATAAGAAAGGACCATCTTTGATTAAATAACTCGCATTTCTATAGATAGAGAAAAGATTTGGGGATCTCAAGGGACAAGAGGTTCACTGCAATTGCCAGTGCTTATCATGCTTGCTGGCGTGGCTCTCTCGGAGGCATCAGTTAGTAAGGGCTCATACGCTGTCTCACAGATCTTTCTCTGAGGACGGAATTTAGCCTCTTACCAGATTGAATGACCGTAAGATCATAAAACGACAGAGTTACACCCCACAGATCAGCGAGCCAAGATCAATCGTGAGGTAAAATTACTTACAGTCGCATCTTTGATCCGCGCTCCATCAACATCTCTAAAACTTCCTTTCAAAAGCCCTTTTCCTTGAAGGAGCTGACTGATTAGCTCTTGTTTGCGGAACCTTTAGTGATAAAAGTCCACTCTTTCAACCCCAGTCCTTCCGGTATCCAACTTTCTCATCAAATCAGCTACATCAATGAAGACACCATCGCTCATGTAATGGGGTCCTAGCATCTCAGTTTCATGTATCCTCAGATTTCTTCTTCAATGGACCAGGCCACTTCACAGAAACAGTTCCCTCCAGTAAGGCAGGGCACTCAGAAAGAGTAGGATCTGATGATTTCCCGCTCACTGGTTTGGAGGGAAGCCACCAAATCAAAGCGTGTCAACCCCCATACTTTAATAAATGACTTTCTGAATCTTTTTAGTGATCAATCCAAAACATCTGCACCGCCAGTTCAATCATTTCCGCTCATCAGCGTAACAGTTTCAGTTGTAAAGCCCACTTATTTCCGGTCAAAGTCCAATTATTGCCGGAAATGTTTGAATTTTCTGAGTTGGACTATTATTCGCTTCTGTTACGCTCTTGTTTGTGTACATATGAATATGTACGCGACTGAAAGCTTTAAAAAGTAAATCTTTATGCTAAAACTGATATCTTTACTTCTTTTAAGATCCTTCGCAGCAATCCATACAGCTCGCGTTCAACGTGGAATCTGCTGAGCGACACTTCGAACTGGTCATGAGCACCAACTTACTCGCCGTACCCCTCAGGAAAACCAACACCATAGACCTCTATTCGCAGTTGAAAACTGTCATCGATAAAGAGTTTTACCAGTCGTCATCTTCATTTGATGCAGATTTGCGTGAAATTGACACTCTCCGAAAGAGCATAGAGAATCCTCAGCCTAGCCGGGAATCGCTGGCACTTCTGAAACGCTACTACGTCAAGATAACCTCTCTACAATTGAAATTTCCTCCGGACTCTATCGAGTTTTCTTGGTATGGAACACTTGGAGTTAGGGTAGATGGCCCCTTTGTGTTCAGTTCATTCCTTTTTGAAAAGGCAAACATACTGTTTCAGATAGCTTCAGTATACTCGTCACTAGCGCTTCCCACAGCCGGATCCTACAACGAAGATGGACTAAAAGCATCGTGCATATATCTGCAGCACGCGGCTGGATGTTTCGACCTCCTCGAGAGAGAGCTTATCTCTCAATTGACCAACGTTCCTTTGGAGCTCAGAGCACCCACCTTGTCCTCTTTGAAATTCTTAATGCTTGCGCAAGCTCAGGAAATCTTTTGGTTGCTCGCTATCAAGGGAAATTTGAAAGATACTGTAATATCCAAGCTTTCACTACAAGTATCTGAGTACTACGAGGTATCGTTATCTTTCGCAAAGGAAACTGTTTGCTTTACTAAGGATTGGGTGAACTACCTAACGATCAAAATGATTCATTTCAAAAGTGCCGCATATTATAGGGCATCCACCAATTCAGCGGCGTTGGATCACTTTGGAGAAGAAATCTGCTACTTACGCTTTGCAGCAGACTGTATTGGAAAAGCTACATCATTGAAAGTCACTAACGGGCGTGTGGTTGAGGAACTGGCTACTCTACAGCGTGTTTTGACCGAGACCTTGAGGAAAAGTGAGCGTGAAAATGATTTACTGTATTTGCAGAAAGTCCCCCTCTTGAATGAGGCCCCAAAGCTTGCAAAGGCCCCGATGGTCAAGCCTCTTATCTTGAAGGAACTCGAGAATCCTAAAGCAGCTCTGAATGACAAACAGGACTATGGCGAACCTCTGTTCTCTAAACTTATTCCGTTTGTAATCATACAAATTTCTAGCGCATTTAGAGAGCGTGCAGACAAATATGTCAACGAATGCTTTTCAAAGCCATTAACAGAGTTGTCCCATGATATTGACCGATTTTCGAGTGAGTTGAACCTGCTTCCACAGATAGAGTCTCTTCTACGACCTCAGTCGACGCCTGGCTCCATTCTCGAGAATTATGATAGGCTCAAGTCTCTTGGGGGCATTACAAAGATTGATACGCTCTCAGCAGAGCTGAACATTATTCGTCAAAAGCCCCGAGGTGAACTTGACCGTTTATGGGACCAGATTGACTTAGAAAGAAGCGACGAGGAGCGACTAAGGCAGCTGTATGGAACGCAAAGATGGACGCTCCCAGACGTCGAAGATATCATGATAGAACAAATAAGAACCTTGAATGCGTTGGAAAATTATCTAGAACAGTCAAAAAGTGGGGATGAGACTATATTTCAGCAAGTTAACGATTTGCGCCCGTACATCATAATCTATGAAAGTAAGGAGTCAATCGCAGAGTTTCTTCCAGAGGCTGAAGTACTGGAATTGAACCCAAAATTCAAAGAGATAATGTTCAAGTCTAAAGAGAAAATTAAAGCCTTGAAAGATCTACAATTGGAAAGAGATCAGTTTTTGAAAGACCTAGAACGTAAACTCAGTCAGGTACAAATACTACCTCAAGTGATAGCTGAGTACCGTCGTCTGAGTTTCGAGGATCAGATTACGATTCGAGGAGAGGATCTAGAATACGTCCTTGATAATGAAGTTGCGAAGTTCAACGAGGATCTGAATTTTGTGAGGACAACAAAAGCTAAACAATTGCAGATTCAGTCTCAGCTTCAGGATCTCTCTACGATGTTTCTTCAATCAAAACATAACATGACGAAGTCTCGTGAGCGAGAAGAAGCTATCAAAGTCCTACTTGATACTATGAGGGGATATATGGAGGTAATCAACAATTTGAAACAGGGACTATCATTCTATGGTGAATTTATGGCTAACCTTCAAAATGTTAGCAACAGAATCGACGAGATTTTGCTGGAACGACAGCAAGAAAAGGGGGAGCTCCAGAGGAAGTTGGACCAGTTTGATAGCACACAGTAAGTTGTTGCCATGTTATGGGCATACTTTATTCAATCAAAGATATTGTAGTTCCAGTCTGGATCGACAAATCTCTTGGTGAAACTCTCTGAGATCAAATCAATCTTCGAGACGTCCTCCTTTGAGAGCGCAACGACTTCCAAGTTTGACGCAATTCTTTCTTTCTTGGTAGATTTAGGGAGGACAGGGGTTTTTCTAGCTATAGCCCAACTGATACAGATAGTAGCTGGAGAAACTCCGTATTTTTCGCCTATATCCCGCAGAACTTCATTCTTCAGCAAAGGAGCACCCTCAGATCCCAATGGAGAGTAAGCCTCAGGAACGATGCCCTTGGATTCACAAAACTTCAAGAGCTCGTGCTGAGGCAAGAAAGGATGAAGCTCCACCTGATTACAAGCTGGAACAATTGAGACGTCTTTATCTGCGAGTAATCTGGTTAGCTTTGTAACACTGAAGTTGCAAACACCAATGGCCTTTGCCAATCCCAGCTCCACCAGATTCTGCATTGACTTATAGGTATCAACAAAGTTCCATTCATCATCAGCAACGGTTGCTCTCTTTCCAGAGGAGTCAGTAGGCAATAAAGATGGCCCAGCAACCATGGTGACAGGCCAATGGAGCAGGTAGAGGTCAACATAATCCAAGTCAAGTCTTTGTAGGGAGTCCCTTAGAGCGCTTTCTGCCTCCTTGACTTCAGTACACCACAGTTTCGTGGTGACAAATATGTCTGATCTTGGAATTCCAGACTCCTTCAAAAAGTCATTGATGGCTTTGCCAACCACCTCTTCATTGCCGTATATTCTGGCAGTATCAATATGTCTATATCCGATTCTTAAAGCTTCTAAAACGGCGTCATATCCTTCGTTATCGGGAGATCTCCATGTTCCCAATCCAATATAAGGGATTTTGGCTCCAGTGTTTAGTGTTTCAGATTCGTTGCTACAAGTATGCTGTTAGTATATGAAGTTCATTGGGGAAGACGGTCTGGACATACTTGAACTCTGTCATTGTGTTAGGTGGCTAAAAAAACTATCTGAATGAACATGGAGGACGGCAGATGGTATTTTGAAGCCTCTTGGCTTTCGACACTTGAAAAATGGCTGTTACGTGCAACACTAGCCACAAAAATCTCACAATTGATCACCGCCACAATAGCCTATGAAGCGCAATTTTTTGATATACTCACTCAAGCTTTGAGATTGATAACCAGCACAATACACCGGCGCGCAAAACTTAGAACCCTCGGTTAACAAATTGCGCTTCTTTTACGCTACTCGATTCATTTCTTTAACGAGCAACAATTAGGATAAAATCGGTGGTTACTAATTAACGGGTCCTGGTTTTGCATAAAGGTCACTAGGATATATTCCAGTCGCAAATCTCATAGTGTGCTTGTTGATGCTTGCTGCAAACCTCCCTGTTGTTGTGAGAGACCCGTGACGTTCCTCCACATACTTGAAATGTCGATCCAGAAGGTGAACCCAACTTCGGAGGGGGAGATCACAGAAGACACAATGCAATATGGGATAAATGATATGTCTGCTGTTGAACAGGGCTCGTTCCAAAGAGACCCGAATGCCAGACCCGAAGCGTTCAAATCAACTTTTCAAGAGATTTTATTCAATATTGTGTTGTGTTTAGGAGTATGCGCGTATTCCATCCCTGAAGGAAGTTTCCAGACAAGTTTGACGAGCGTTGCGGATTACTTCAATGTCAATGGAGGAGAGCTTGTTTGGAGTGTCTCTTCCATAGCTCTTTCCAGTGGAAGCTTTTTACTCATTGGTGGAAAGATGGCTGATCTGCTTGGTCATAAAAGAGCCATAGTGGCATCGTTGTTTTCGTACTCTGTTTCCTGTTTAATAGGAGGGTTCATGAAAAACTTCATAGCTCTTGTTATTGTGCGTGCTATTATGGGATTATTGGCTGCTCCGATCATTCCAGCCGGAGCAGGGCTTTTAGGGTCTTTCTATGTGGAATCTAGAAGAAGAAATGTGGCGTTCTCATGCTATTCTAGTGGAGGAGCTGTGGGCTACATTATTGGTCTCCTCGTTGGAGGTGTTTCTGTTCAAATTTTTGACTGGAGAGCTATCCATTACTTCTTGGCTATAGTCTATGGAGTAACCACTGTTGTCTCGGTCTTTGTGATTCCTCCCGACAAGCCTCTTGATAGAAAATTACTATTACGTGAATTGAGAAAGCAAGACTACCTGGGCTCGCTTTTAATTTTAAGCAGTTTTGCTCTCATTTCGTTTTCCCTTACGCAAGTGGATGCCACTGAAAGGCGGTGGAAGACACCGTATATTTACTCACTACTGGTTGTAGGTGTGGTTCTGGTCGGTGTGTTTATCCTGGTGGAGGTTTACGTGGTTGAAGCACCTATTATGCCTATTGGCCTATGGAAATCACGGAACTTTTCTCTCTGCATGGTAGTTTCGTCCTTCACATGGCTAACATTTATTGGTACGCTTGGATACTATCCCATGTTATACTTCCAGGATGTAAGGAACTGGGGAGCTTTGCATTCGTCGCTTGCTGCACTTCCAATGGGTGTGAGCGGAGCATTAGTGAACCTGTTTGTGGCCCTTTCGTTCCATGTTGTGTCCGGGAAGATTTTGCTGATCATTGGAAACGCGTCCCTACTTATCGCAGCTTTGCTATGGGCTACGCTCGGATATGAGAGGTCATACTGGAGCGGACCTTTCATAGCGTATATTTTGAGTTGTATCGGGTGCGATCTGACTTACAATGTTTGCAACCTCGTAACAATCACATCCGCGCCGGTAGAGGTACAGGCTGCAGCTTCGGGCGTCTTCAATACTCTTCTACAACTGGCTGCAGTGATAGGTCTTGGAGTAGGCTCGACGCTGATAGCGATTAAGGATGAGTATTATGGGACCTCGTACCAAAATGATTATAAGATGCTTTTGTTTTACTCTTTGCGAAACGCATACTATTTTGGGGTTGCATGTGCAGGCGTGGCGTTGTTCTGCTCCTTCTTTGTTCGTGTCGGCACTCAGGGTGGAAAGAAGAAGGAGACTCCAGAAGCTGATGAGCAAGAGAGTAAGAAGACTGAACATGAAGAAAATGAAGATGCTCCTGGTGTTAGGGCTTATGTACCGAAGCTGGGAGAATAATAGGCAAACAAGAATAATCGCATTACAATAGGATCTACATTAATAACATACATAAGGTACCTACCAAGTGCCATCTTCGAGGAGGCCCGGTCAGTAGAACTTCTCTGGTAGACAACAGAAAGAAAACATACAGAAAAAAAATAGCAGAGGTTGCAGCACCTGAGTTTCGCGTATGGTCTCCCACTACACTACTCATTCAGGCTCTTAGCCGCTTAACTACAGTTGATCTGACGGGAAACGGTGCTTTCTGCTAGATGTGGCCGCAACCGAGAGAGAGAGCGAAAAAAAGCATGTTATGAATGCTGAAATTCCAGCCGAATAAATATGCGATTACTGTGAGATGATTGCAGTATGCACATTCGCCTTAAAGTCGAGAAACGGGCTTATTCCCGAGAGCTCAGAGAAAGTCGGTGATAACCACTGAAGAGTAGCCGGGCGGTAACCATGTATAACCGTCAAATGTGCCGGACGGGGATACGAAGGTGGGGCTGTGCTAAGAAATTTCAGAGGTTCTCAGCGGTACACACGGTTCGGTAGACGACGGTTGTCAAACCGGCATTAATTTTTTTTTCTGGAGTGCCGTCTCCTAGGAGATCACTTTGCATACACGGAATTTTGAAGAAAAAATTCTGTTTACTAGTTAGTCAGCAACTTGAAAAAATGCTTTTTTTTTTATTTATATTTGATAAAGTCAGACTAAATGAAATGAAAAGAAATAAGTAAAGTTATAAGTGAAAAATTGGAAGTAGACCCTTTAATAACTCAGCACACGGGGTTGACACCAAGGACTAGCAAGACTTACATACTGGAACTGCTCAGCTATGTCTGATTTAGGGTCGCATGCTGGAACTCGAAGTTCCTTTACATCTTCGTATACGTCGGCGAACTCTTTCCACACTGCCGATGACCTCGGCTCGGGTGACCAGACGGCCCAGAATCCTGAGCTGAAGGCTGAAAACGCTAGATCAGATTCTCTCAGCGGTTCAAATTCGTCTTCACAATTCACTGTATCCCCTCAGAACACTGTGAGTGTTGACCTGGAGCAGGGACCTTCGGCTTTTGAGCCGAAAAGTAGCTTTGACCCTAGTGATAGCGTTGCTGGAAGAGAATCGCAGAATGACGCAACCCGCCAACTGTCGAGGGTCTTGACAAATGCGAAGTCTATCGAAGAGGACGTTCGGAAGGACGAAGAAAAAGGGATACCCATCCCCCACATGGGTGGGGGTAGGGATTATCCTGCCATGTTGCCTGATAGAGAAGATTACGTTGTCTCATTTGACGGCTCGAACGACCCTTACCATCCTCACAATTGGAGTTTGAGACGGAAACTCACTCAGTGTGTAATTATTGGATCCGATACCTTCTGCATAGCCTTTGGATCTGCTATTTTTGCTGAGGCCGTTGAAGAGATCCATATAAAATACCATGTGGCTCCTGTCGTAGCTACTCTTGGAGTGTCTTTATACGTCTTTGGGTTTGCTACCGGACCTATAATGTGGGCACCACTATCGGAGCTGTTTGGAAGAAGACCTGTTTTGCTAGCATCATCTCTATTGTTCACCATTTTCAATTATGCTGTGGCGGTCTCTGACAGGCTAGAATCTATTTTGATTTGCCGCTTCTTTGCTGGTTGTCTAGGAGCGGCTCCGATGGTAGTTGTTCCTGCAGCTTTTGCTGATATGTTTGGTAACAGGTCTCGTGGAACTGCCATCATTCTTTTCTCGATGGCTGTATTTGTGGGTCCTTTACTCTCACCGTTCATTGGTGGGTTCATTGTGGCAAACACACGGCTTGGATGGCGATGGACAGAGTTTCTTACTGCGATTCTTTCGAGCGCGGTGTTGGTGTTTGTGATAATATTCCAAGAGGAAACTCATCATCCTATATTGCTTGTTGAAAAGGCCAGAGTAATCAAGAGAAGAACCGGAATTTGGGGAATACATGCTCCTCATGATGAATTCCAGCTCTCGGTAAAAGAGATTGTGGAAAAGAACTTGAGCAGACCTTTGCAAATGTTGTTGAAGGAACCAATTCTGCTATTCATCTCGATCTACAATGCGTTCATTTACGGCATGTTGTATCTGTTTTTGACTGCATACCCGATTGTGTTCCAGCGAGGTTACGGAATGGCTCCGGGAGTTGCTGAGCTGCCGTATTTTGGACTCGTGATTGGTGAGCTTTTGGGAGGACTGTTCTGTATCTACATGGAAAGGGGTTATATCAAACGGCTGGAAGCCAATAACGGAAAGATAATCCCTGAAAATAGACTTCCTATGATGATTTTCGGCTCAGTGGCTTTCCCTATAGGGCTTTTATGGTTTACATGGACAGGAAACTACCATGAACATGTTCACTGGATGGTACCCACCGTTTCTGGACTTTTCACTGGGTTTGGACTCCTGGTGATCTTTATTCCAAGCATCAACTATATTGTGGACAGCTACCTGATTTTTGCAGCTTCTGCAATGGCTGCAAACACCTTCTTGAGATCTGCATTTGGAGGGATTTTCCCACTGTTTGCCACCTTTATGTTTGAAGGGATGGGTACTAACTGGGCAGGACTGCTGCTCGGGCTATTTGGTGTTGTTCTGATTGTGTGCCCTGTTATGTTTGTCAAATATGGAAAAGCTTTGAGACAGAGATCCAAATACGCTTTTGACCTATAGAGGTTTGTCTGCATGAATCAGCTGGATACGTACCTTTTGTCTAAAACGATTCCCAAGGTACTGTGCCGTCTCTTTACTATAATCACTCAATACAAACCAAAGACTTTCCTTTCCTTTACATTGTTACCCGACCTATTACAGGTCTCTCCATAAGCAGGATAATATATAGAGTAAAGATGTGATCATTATTCATTAGTGATTCGGTTATACATAGCAAAAGGTTGACGGGGTCTCTTAAAGTGTCTTGAAGCTGATATCGTTGACACTGATCTCACTGTCGCTTCTGTCTCTCTGAGCCGCGAATTCTGGCGAGCAGGGCGATACTCCTTCAATCACAAACGGAGCGCTCAATGAGTTGGATAGGTCTAGATACTTGTTAGGCGTAGCTGTGGCTTTAGGGTCCGCAGCACCAGCAACGCTTGCGTCTCTTGGCTGTATTCTCTGGATAAGTTCTTCTTTTTGCATAGTGTGTTTCTATCTGACCTGAAGTTTATAAGCCATTAGCTGTTTCTTTCTGAAGCGGCAACACCCCCACTATTTATAGAGTCCCGGTTCCGTGCCCCGTGCCGGCTAATCATGCACCCCCATTACGTCACGGAAACTTTTTAGTAATCGCTCGGAGACACCCCACATTAAGGGGGTCACAACACCGAGATTTTTAGGGCGGGGGCGCAGCGATGATATAAGAGGAGCCAAGAAAAACAAAACAAAAAAAATTAACGGTGGGTCACTCACACCCGTGCACCTTCGTGTCAGCCGCACGCCACAAACCACCAGCACCCTGGCACCGCACATGTTCTCACCTGCTTTTTTTTTTCCTCTCTCTCCTTTTACCTGTTGAGGAACAGAACTAATGCTGTGCTTTGTGTTGAGAGAGCCAGAACCAAAAGCTGATCTCTGTTGCCCAATCCTCCCTGGAGACCTCAATACGCGCCAACATGGCTCCGTCCAAAAGCAGCAAGAAGGCCGGTTCCGGTTTAAGCCCGGGCTCTGGGTCTGACAATGAGCACAAACTGCAAGCGGTGGTCCTGACAGATTCGTTTCAGACAAGATTCATGCCTCTGACGTCTGTAACACCCCGCTGCCTTCTCCCGCTGGCTAACGTTCCCCTGATAGAGTACACATTAGAGTTTCTGGCTCAGGCGAACATTTCGGAGGTGTACCTGATGTGCTGTTCTCACGCAGACCAGGTTCAGCAATATATCGACGGATCTAAGTGGGTTCTTCCATACTCTCCATTCACTAAGATCCAGACCATCATGTCACTGGAATCGCGTAGTGTAGGTGATGCAATGCGAGATGTCGATTCCCGAGGCCTGATCACAGGTGATTTCGTCCTCGTTTCGGGAGACGTTGTGACCAACGTTGATTTGAACAAAGCAGTGGATGTTCACCAGAAGCGAAAGTCCACAGATAGAGATTACATCGGTACCATGATTCTCAAGCAGGCGTCCCCATTGCACCGCTCCAGATCACAGATAGAACCTGCGTGCTTTATTCTAGATAAGGATTCGGAGAAATGTCTTTATTATCAGGATATTCCCGCGATCAACGGGCCCAAAACGTCTGTGAAAATAGACCCAGAGATTTTGCAGGATGTGGGGGATTTTGTGATCCGCAATGATCTGATTGATTGTCATGTTGACATTTGTACTGCCCAAGTTCCCACGATTTTCCAGGAGAACTTTGATTATCAATCTTTAAGATCAGATTTCGTCAAAGGAGTCCTAAGCAGTGATCTATTGAAGAAAAATATTTATGCTTACATTACCATCGAGGATTATGCAGCCAGAGTGGAGAGTTGGCAAACATATGATGGTATATCACAGGATGTCATAGAGAGATGGTGCTACCCAATAGTACCCGAGAGGAACATGCTTCAGGACCAGACGTACACTTACGAGAGCAAAAACATTTATAAAGAAGACAATATAAGACTGTCGCAGTCCTGTAAACTGCAGTCCAGGGTTGTGATTGGCGCAGATACGTTTATTGGAGATGGATCCGACGTTCAGGCATCTGTTATTGGAAGACGTTGTCATATCGGGAAAAACGTCATCGTCCAAAACTCTTATGTGTGGGATGGAGCCAGAATAGAGGATGGCTCGGTTATTCGGCACTCGATTATCGGTGCCGGGGCTGTCATAGGAGCCAACTGCATTTTGAATTCCGGGTCTGTGATAGGTTTTGATGTTGTGATAGACGAGAATGTTGTAGTACCTAAAGATGCCAAGATCGTTAGGGTTGCTATCGAGAAACTGGATGATAGCGGCAACTTTTCGGAGAGCGACGATGATAATTTGGATGTCACAGACTCCGAGTCTGATTCATCTCGATCTTCAGTTAACAAGCAGCTACAAATACGAGATTCTTCAGTGGTGGGGCTGAACGGTGTGGGATTCCTCTACGACGATGATGATCAGGATGAAGAGGCAGGATACACAGGAATTATCTATCAAATGGCCAGTCTCAACGTGTCTGATGTTTCTGTAGCATCCACAACCGTTGCTCACCAGCACAGACACAAGAAGAGAACGCAGTCCACTACTTCCATGATACAGTCCGAAGATGACGAGGAAGAATTTGACAAGGAAGCTATAGCAACTGTGGAGCGGGCTATGGAGTTCAATCATGACATTGACACTGCGCTTCTAGAGCTCAACACCCTACGCATGAGCATGAACGTAACGTACCACGAAGTTAGAGAAGCTACATGCACCGCTATGGTGAAGAGAGTAAACCACTTCATAGAAACAGAAACTTTGGGAGTGAAAGATGCTACAGACAAGATATTCCGAAAGTGGTCGTCGTTGTTTGCCAGACAGGTGTTCGATGGCGACGATGAGGTGGATCTGCTGTTGATTCTGCAGAGGGTATGTGCTGATATTGATCCATCTTACGGCTCTCTGGTGTTGCTTTACGCTCTTGTCGTTTTATACGATATTGAGGTTGTTGAAGAAGATAATATATATACTTGGTGGGACAGCCAGGAAAGCCAGGGGATGGCCAGCGTCAGAGACCGGACTGCGAAGTGGATTGAGTGGCTGAGAGAGGCTGAGAGTGGTGACGATGATGATGGTGGTGATGATGACGAAGATGACGAAGACGACAATAATCCGTAATGCGGGTTATTGTCGTAGTTGTAGTAGCTGTTGTATTACTTACTACATATAATACTGTACCTTGTTAATGGGGTAATCAAAAACTGTTACCCGGATCTTAAAATAGCGTACGTAAGCATGGAAGCTTTTATTTTTTTCTTAGCACGACATTAACGGAATGTTCTGATGAAATAAATGGTAAAGGAGCTAAGCAAAAGAGCATCCAAATAAGGTTGAAAGAGATTAAGGAAACAGTCTGAGAGCGGTAAACAGGTTGTTATCGGTTGTATAGTGGAGGTTTGTCTTATTGTATACAAGCGGCTAGGAAAAATCGGCGGGCCCTAGGTTTTTTTCTCGCTTGTGAAATTCATAGACTACAAAGAACAACAGCTGAAGGTTTTTGGCAGTGGTGTTCATTCAGACAAGATCAGGGGATAACAACAAAGAGTAAGTGTCGATTATATTTTTGAGAGACTAGGCAGAAACTGGGATAGCGTGCGTGGCTTGCAGCGTTCGTAACGACTGATCCTGTGTAACTGTTGCTGTTTCTGATGACGCGTTTCCGATGACGACATTTTACTAACAGCAGAAAGGCACAGAAATTATTCAAGATGATGACCATAAAGTGTGTAGTGGTTGGAGATGGAGCTGTGGGTAAGACGTGCCTTTTGATTTCGTACACAACCAACAAGTTCCCGGAGGATTACGTTCCGACGGTATTTGATAACTATGCTGTGACCGTGATGATTGGAGATGAGCCGTACACCGTGGGGCTGTTTGATACTGCCGGACAGGAGGATTATGACAGGCTCAGACCGCTCTCGTATCCGCAGACGGATGTATTTTTGATCTGTTTTTCCGTTGTCGTTCCTTCGTCCTTCGACAATGTCAGAGAGAAGTGGTTTCCAGAGGTGAGCCACCATGCACCCCAAGTCCCGTGTCTGATTGTAGGCACCCAGACGGACTTGAGAAAGGACTCCACGGCCCTTGCAAACCTAATGAGACAGGGTCAGAAGCCAATTACGCCTCAGCAGGGAGAAAAACTTGCCAAAGACTTGAAAGCTGTGAAATACGTTGAATGCTCTGCATTGAGCCAGGAGGGCTTGAAGAATGTGTTTGATGAGGCAATTGTGGCTGCGCTGGAGCCTCCTGTGATCAAGAAAAGCAAGAAGTGCACAATTCTCTAGTCTTGAAGAAATTATATAGTGCTGTGTGTCTATTTGTCACATAGTCGGATGAACCTTTGAATTATATGCCAGTCTGCTAATAAATTTTGCAACTGAAAAACTAACAGTTGCTTCCACCCGTAGCACTGGAATACATGTAACCATAACTGCACACTCATGGATTCATTCGATTTCTCACCATCTCTGCAGCATTTCAACAGGCGTTACAGTTTATTCTCATGTCTTCTTTGCAATATCTGCGTAACGGGTTACCCTCTTTTACCCATGAAAAATTTGAAACAACGCGAAAGATCTCAGGTAGAAAAATGCCAGACAGAACACAACTATAAAGGGCAAAAGAACATCAAAAAGAACCCACACAGACAGGTTCAAGCAGCGTTGAACCGTTTACTGAGCCACTGAAAGTTGCGTGCACAATGTTCTCTACTGCTCGCTCAGATACCCTTTTTCTCGGCGGCGAGAAGCTCAGTGGGGAGGATGTACGTAATCAAAACGTATTGGCTACACAGGCTGTAGCCAACGTGGTTAAGTCATCGCTGGGACCGGTCGGACTGGACAAGATGCTAGTTGATGATATTGGAGATGTCACGGTTACCAACGACGGAGCCACTATTCTGTCACTTCTGGATGTTCAACATCCTGCAGGAAAGATTCTAGTTGAGCTTGCCAATCAGCAAGATAGAGAGGTTGGAGATGGTACTACCTCCGTAGTTATCATTGCTTCTGAGCTGCTAAAAAGAGCCAATGAGCTAGTCAAGAACAAGATCCATCCAACAACGATCATCACAGGGTACAGACTGGCACTGAGAGAGTCAACGCGGTTTATTGATGAGGTGATGTCTCAGCCGGTGGATACTCTAGGTAAGGAGACACTGATCAATATAGCCAAGACTTCTATGTCTTCCAAAATCATAGGCGCAGACTCTGAATTTTTCAGCAAGATGACAGTTGATGCTATGCTGGCCGTTAAGACCACTAACTTGAAAGGAGAGACTAGATACCCTGTCAAGGCTGTTAATATTCTAAAAGCACACGGAAAATCTGCTCTGGAGTCTGTGCTTGTCGACGGCTATGCGCTTAACTGTACTGTGGGATCACAGGCTATGGTGAAGCAGGTAACTGGGGCTAAGATTGCAGTTTTGGATATGAACTTGCAGAAGGCTAAAATGGCCATGGGAGTGCAGATCAATATTGATGATCCCGAGCAACTGGAACAGATCAGAAAGAGGGAGTATGGAATAATTTTGGAAAGAGTGAGAAAGATCATAGATGCAGGCGCCAATGTGGTGCTGACCACCAAGGGGATCGATGACCTATGCCTGAAGGAGTTTGTGGAGGCCAAGGTTATGGCTGTGAGAAGGTGTAAGAAGGAAGATCTACGGAGAATCGCAAGAGCTACCGGAGCCACACTCGTCAGTAACATGTCTAACCTAGAGGGAGATGAGACATTTGAGCCGGGAAGTCTTGGACAGGCAGACGAGGTGGTTCAGGTCAGATACTCTGATGACGAGTGTATTTTGATCAAAGGCACAAAGACACACTCTTCAGCCTCGATAGTGTTGCGGGGCCCTAACGACTACTCATTGGATGAAATGGAGAGATCCCTTCACGACTCTTTGAGTGTTGTCAAGCGGACCCTGGAGAGCGGAAATGTTGTTCCCGGAGGAGGAGCCGTAGAATGCGCTCTCAATGTATACCTTGAGAATTTTGCTACTACAGTTGTCTCAAGAGAACAGCTCGCAATAGCGGAATTTGCTTCTGCCCTGCTGGTGATACCCAAGACTCTGGCAGTCAACGCAGCTAAGGATGCCTCAGACCTCATAGCAAAGCTGCGGTCGTACCATGCAGCATCACAGCAAGTTTCCAATGCTGATACTAAGAGAAAGAATTACAAATATTACGGATTGGACCTCTTGAGAGGGAAGGTAGTCAATGAAATGACCAGTGGGGTTTTAGAACCGACTGTTTCAAAGATCAAGTCGCTCAAATCAGCATTGGAGGCGTGTGTGGCCATTTTGAGAATTGACACGATGATCTCACTTGACCCTGAGCCTCCTAAACAGGACCCCCATGATCACTGAGAGAAAATCGTCCATACATAGATCAAAAAGTTCATTCTAATCAACTTATATTGCACGAACTTTAACAAGAAGATACCATTTTGATCGTACCATAAAAATCATGGGGATTTCAGGATATGGTCTTGACTTTGTATATTCGAAAGAGGTATTTTGTCTATCGATTGGGTTGAAGAACTCGGTCTCTTTCACCTCTTCCATGCTGTTTCCCTATTCAAGCAGGTGTCACTTATGGTTTTCGTACTCGATGCGAGCCACAGAAGGCCCAAAGAATCAGCTATGCATTTCTTGGACATGTAATATAATCTGTCTAGGAGGAGAAATCAGAACTAACGCGCCAATTGTTGCCAGCTCCAGAGTTCCCGAAATGGCCCTGACAATCTCAAGACCGATATAAGAGCTGCAGGTTGCTTATAAACCGAGTTTCTCAGAGAACCCCGAAAACGGCAACGTACGCTGTGATGTGTGTTTGGTGAACCTTTGTAACATCGAACCACGCCATACATTCTGCATGATGAATACTGCTGTTCCAATTGTAGCCTTGACTACCAGATGATAGTCGGTTTAGATATTCATGAGCGCAATGTACGATAAGGTCTAGTTCTGTCACTATAGATATTGGTTCGAAGCGGACTCGGGGACCGACGGAAGATACGGTAGAGTTGCTCGGTTGTTCACCGCCAGCTCAAGTTCCGGGTCTTTGTCAACCTTGCCGAGCCACAGCCTTCTTTTCGTGGGTTGAAGACAACTCTTTAATATACAACATCAGCAGCGTCTTTTCGTGGAGACTCACTACTACGAAAAAGAGGTTTATTTCAAAGTATACTATACAGAAAATAATTGAATGACTGAGTATTCGGCTCGTGCTGGAGACACATTATGAGGCACACCATCACAAAGGGTCACTGGCAGCCCTGAAGGTTTCTTCTTGAAGGTGTTGAAGAGCTTGCAGAGTCTCTTGGATTTAACAAAATCTAAGCCACACGCTAAGCAGCCCCCGAAAAATATAGAGTTTTTGAGGCGGTGTACAGATAGTTCTGCCAAATAGCGACCGGGTGAATGCGTGATCTGTGGGAAATTATTAATTATCCACAGATTAAATACCGTGATGAGCTCATATACGATATATACGAGTCAAGGAAAAATACGTAAAATTTATTTGAATGCGGACTTTAACGTAATCTATTATATTTGGGTAGATCTTTTTCCCATTACGAGATAAACGAGCAGAAGAGCGGTCTTGCAACCACACAGCACCGAAACAGGCTTTCCCAGAAGCTGCTTCCACTTATCGGCTTTTTGAAGATAGGGTTGGGGCTTTACAACGGCTGCAACGCTATTTGACAGCGATTGTGTCTGACACCCTGCGGAGTCGCCTAACCCTTATCAAACACCGGCCAATGACGATAGAAGATTCGCCACCTTTCACAGAGAATCCAAGAACTCTGAACGCAAATAAGAGATCAACAGGTAAGCGCAAATTCCATAAGAAGAGCAGGAAGGGCTGTGCTACTTGTAAGAAGCGTCGCGTTAAGTGCGATGAGCTACGTCCCATTTGCAACAACTGTGACCGAATGGGAGTAGAATGTGTATATAACGCTCCATTACCGACGCCGAGACCCAGCGTTGTGAGCCAGACTGATGCTGAAGATGCAGCGCAAATGCTTTCGTTCGGTAGAAATGATGTGGGTACTGCTGAGGAAAATGATGCGGCAGTACAGAACAGCATCACTTCGCATTCGTTCACCGTAGCTGAGGACCCCGAGGTGTCTCAGTCGGAGCCGACGCTTTCTCCGGACTTGATTAGTGATGTTGCTGGCTATGATACGGGTCAGAACTTGAATATGCTCGACCTCCGACTGATGTACCACTACATGACTAAAGTATGGCCCACTATCACGCAAGCTGGTATCTCCGATTCCAAGATCTGGTCTGAAGATATTCCTATGCTGGCCTTTCGATATCCATTCTTGATGCACTCTGTGTTGGCATTCAGTGCTACCCATCTCTCCAGAACAGAGAGAGGTCTGGACCAGTTTGTCACATGCCACAGGGCAGACGCTCTCAAACTGCTGCGAGAAGCGGTCCTCGAGATGTCCCCCGAGAATACAGACGCGCTTGTCGCTGCGGCTTTGATCCTAATTATGGACTCATTGGCAAATGCCTCGCTACCAACTTCGACATCACTCAAGTCGCTGCCTCCGTCGGCATGGATCTTCCACGTGAAGGGAGCTGCCACAATCCTTACAGCGGTGTGGCCTCTTAGCGAAAAGTCCCGGTTCTACAAATTCATTTCGGTTGATCTAGGGGACTTAGGTGAGATAGGATATGACCTCATCAGCGGAGAGCTTTCCAATACAAGCAGGACCTCTTACACGGGTGGGACCGTAGAGACACCATCGGACCTGAAAATGAAGTACTCTTCCATCCAGTGTTTTGACGAAGACATCAGAGACATGTTCCCACTGCCATACCAGTCGCCGTACCTCCCAACACTTGCTTACATGGCCAAATTGCATATGGAACGCAACAAAAACGATTTCATCTTGCGGATATTTGCGTTCCCAGCTCTCCTTGATAAACGGTTTCTTGGTCTTCTAATAAATTGCGATCTATCCGCCATGAGAATCATGAGATGCTACTACACCTTACTGCGTAACTTCACAGCAGAGATGAAGGATAAAGTATGGTTTTTGGAGGGAGTCTCGTCGGTGTTGCCCGTTGATGTTGAGGAATACTCCGGTGGAGGAGGAATGCATATGATGTTGGACTTTTTGGGTGGGCCCTCCACCGTGGAAGGTGATACCGGACTAGGCGTTGGCTCCGGAGGCATTGACCATTCCCAGCTACTGGATACAAACAATCTTCCTAGCACTTCACTTAAGGATACACTGGGACTTGATGACGCAAGCGGTCTCGAGGACGATTCCGGTTTTATGAGTGTCTGAGAGTTTGCGCACCAGCCACAGAGGACGTAAACCTGGGTGTTTTTTTCTCCTTCGCCCCCTCTTTCTCCACAGAGTCACTACCACAATCCTGAACGACTCGATATACTTTATATACTTCTCTAATTGTCGTAAGATAGACGCGTAACGATGATTCCAGAACACGCATCTCTCTCAGCCGTCTCTTGGCTACAAAATACGACCTTCGCTGAGTCAGCTATCGTCTTCTCATTACCTCAGGGATACAAGAGCTCCTCAATCTTTTGAAGGAATTCTGATCGAGAAAGTTCTCTCTCTGTAAACATCGTCTGAGATGCCGATGATGATCGCCTCTCTCGAAAGAATGTCTTTTGAGGACACTGATCCCAGGAGAACGGTGTAGAGCCTGTGATTAGCCTTACAGATATGTACTTTTCTAATGACATTATTTATTACCTAATCACATTTAGCTTTGCGTTGTGATATGAAAATGATGGCTAGCTGGATATATGTTGTCTGGGGTATGCAGAGAATTTGTGGGTATTGCTAAATCTTGGTGCGGGCTATACCATCGGGATCCCGGTTGACTCCGAGCTCTATGAGCTTGGCAAATGCAGTCGCAAAGTCCGCTGCAAACCTGTCAGAATCGCGTGCGTATACCTCTACCCAATACTTGAACTCTGGAGTTCTCAAAAACTCGATATCAGTATTCAGCATCATCAACCGTTTATCAGAGTTGTAGTATTGCTCAACACCTGTTTCCGGAACGGTTCCGATCG